>CM052802.1:98793691-98832748 GCA_028533885.1 Nasua narica
GATGTGGATGGAACTAGAGGGTATTATGCTAAGTGAAATAAGTCAGTCAGAGAAAGAATGATCATATGATCTCTCTGATATGAAGAATTTGAGAGGCAGGACGGGGGGTTGTGGGGGGGTGGGGGAGGGAAATAAAACAAGATGGGATCTGGAAGGAGACAAACCATAAGAGACTCCTAAACTCTAGAAACAAACTGAGGGTGGCTGGGGGGTAGGGGGAGGTAGGAATAGGGTGGCTGGGTTATGGACATTGGGGAGGGTATGTGCTATGGTAAGTGCTGTGCAATGTGTAAGCCTGATGATTCACAGTCATGTACCCTGGGGCAAATAATACATTATATGTTTGAAAAAAAAAAAAGTGCAAGGATTTTGAAATGGGAGGATTTAAAAAGAGAATGGGCCAAGAGGTCAGTTCTAAAGCTCTATCCTTTGATTTATTATGAAGGCAATAAAATTCTGAGATTATGTTAAAAATAATAGAAAAATGATGTATTACTAAATAAATTGGAATGATAACGACTTAATAGCAGGCTTCTAATCAGCATCACTTGAATATTATCTTTGCAGTACTGACCGTAATAATGAACCTGTAATTTTATACCCAGTCAAGCTATTATTCAGAAATGAGGAAGCAAAAGTCATTTTCAGAAAGAAAAACTAAATTCCATAACAGATACTCACTGAAAAATAGTGAACTACTCTCTATGAACACTCTTGCTAATTGCTATCTGAAATTCGGGAATAAAAAAGACTTGCATAACAGGGTATACTTTTCAATCTCAATATCAAAATTCATTATCCCAACCTAGGAACCAAACAATTCAGATGGTGAAGAAAATTTACACTCAAGGAAGAAATTAACCCACAAAGAAGTGAGATTAAAGAAAAAAGGATGGTCAAGAAAATCGATAAATATATGGGTGAATCAAGTAATCACTGGTTGTTTAAAATAATAATCATTACTTTTTTGAGGTGCCTGGGTGGCACAGTCAGTTGAGTGCCCAACTCTTGATGATAGCTTGGGTCATGATCTATGGTCATGATACCTTTCCCAATGTCCATAACCCAGCTACCCTATCCCTACCTCCCCCTACCTCCCAGCCACCCTCAGTTTGTTTCATGAGTTTAGGAGTCTCTTATGGTTTGTGGATGGAACTAGAGGGTATCAGGCTCTGTGCTCACCATGGAGTCTGCTTGAGTCTCTCTCTCCCTCTGGGCCACTGCTTCCCTGGCTCAGCATATGTGCATGTACTTTCTAAAATAAATCAATAAATCTCTTTGTAGAGGTATACACATAACTAATATAAATGTAACTAAAATATATACTGAGAACATATAAAGTAAGCTAGATGATGGGAATGAAAAGTTCAAGATTGTGGCAAAGAGCAGGAAGAGTGTAGGAATATTGATTATAGCAGACACTATTGATATTCTACCTAAACCCTCTCTGCCTACCCAAGTTCATGGATAGCTGTGGGAAACTATTTTCAAACAGGTCCGTTTCCCATGCCTGATCTCTTTCTCCTGCACTGTAGACCTTTTTCTGACTGCAAGTTCAGGGATAACTTTCAACCACTGAAGGAGTCAGTAGGTAAATGCCCAACCCCCTTATCTCTCAGCAGGACAATTCTGAGTCAAATTCACTTTGTTCTTCAGAGGGGTTGAGCTTCTGTTACCCACAAGAATAACCTGCTTGTGAGTATTTCCCTGTGTTGTCTTTTCTCTTTTCTTGGCTTTCTTCGATTTCTTTGTTTGTCTTCCTGATGTCACTCCCCAAATGCCTATGGCCCAAGGTCTGGTTTCAAGGGCAACTTTTGGGAGATGCAATCTAAGACACTGATTAGTTTTAGAATTTAATTCAGGTATGCTTGTTACAATTTTAAGAGAAATTATACAAATGATACAGATAGAATGTGTAACTGCCAAACAAATATAGGTGAAAAAAGGAAATTAGAAAACTCTTAGTAAGTTGATAAAGATAGAAGGAGGAGAGAGAAAGAAATAGAGTAAATATCATTTCATAGAATCTAAGAAGACATAACTTGTAAAATACACCTACGTTTTACATGCTACTAAGAAATAAAAGCTGCTAATTACATCAATTAGAAGTATTCTAATTTCAAAGATGTTAAAATATGGGAAAAATGTGTTTTATAATTGATGAAATTTTGTAGCACAAAACACAGGATGAAGGGGCTAAAACCATTTAAAAGATCAGATTGTCTAATTCAATTATATTTTTAAAAGTCAGCTGTAGGCAAATTTATAAGAGACATACTTCAAGCACAAAGAAAACAAAGGTCACACATAAAAGAACTGAAAAAGGTACCAGGCAAATATTAACCAAAACAAAGCTGGTATAGTTATTTCAAAAATGAGATAAAGATTTTTTTTCTCCAGAAACACTTTTTGCTTTAAAAAGGCCCACTTTAGGGGAGCCTGGGTGGCTCAGTGGGTTAAGCCTCTGCCTTCGGCTCAGGTCATGATCTCAGGGTCCTGGGATCAAGCCCCGCATCGGGCTCTCTGCTCAGCAGGGAGCCTGCTTTCCCCTCTCTCTCTGCCTGCCTCTCTGCCCCCTTGTGATCTCTTTCTCTCTGTCAAATAAATAAATAAAAATCTTTAAAAAAAAAATAAAAAGGGCCACTTTATAATGATCAAATTTCAATTCATAAGAAGATATGATGTTTCCCAAATGATATACCCAAAATATAGCCTCAAAATATATAATGCAAAAAATTCAGAAAATTACAAGAAAGATGTCAAAATCTACACTAGAGGGGAATTTTTCACATAACTTAGTACTGACAGATCAAGCAAAGTTAAAACGTGTGTAGGAGATGTTAATAATGTAACAATTGTGATATAATGAACATATACTGAACCCCATCTCCCAAATTAAGAAACAGGAATTTTGCTCAAACACAAATGGAACGTATAAAAATTAGTCACATATCAGGACACAAACAAGTCTCCAAATGCTAAAAGAATCAGCATTAGATTATATTACCTGACTATGGTACAATTCAGATAGAAAGCAATAGCAAAAAGATTATATAAAATTATTTAGAAATTTAAAAACCACATTGTGAAGTAGTCTGAGTCAAAGTCCCTTACAATAGTGTAAGTGACATTAGGAAATATTTCAGCTGAATAATAAAGAAAATCTACATATCAAAACTCATGGGGTGCAGCTAAAGTAGTACGTTTAGAGAAACTTACAGCCCCATTCTCAAAGAAGTCAATTTATGAGTTAATCATCCAACTCAAATTAGAGAACAGAGTCCAAAGTAATTAAATGGGGGATAATAAAGATAAGATCAGCAATTAATTGTGGTAGATTGAATTATAGGTCTCAGTTCTTCACTTTCCTGTAGTAGGATTATATATTCACACCCTTTACCCACAGTAGGAGAATACTACAAAGTTACTAGACAGAATATACTTTCTTGCCCCAACTGACAAGGGGCTTCGCTATCAAAATTTGTTTAGCCAAAGGAATGTTAGAAAATTTGATAGGAACAGGAGACTTCCATATGTTTGCCCAATTTAGTTTGATTTCTTGTATGCCTGGCATTCTCCATGAGAAGAACATTCCTGGGAAGCTGCTACAGAACCTGCAATTTGGAGCAAAGAGACTGAATTTCAGCCTAGTCCAGCTTAGAGCCGCTGACCCATTCATTCTTTAATAAGAAGTAAATGCTTATTGCTTAAATTCTGAGTTTTGGTTGGTTATGAAATATAATGGCAACAATAACTAATTCACTCATAAAACAAAAGGGATAGCAGAGCTTTACCAAACCTAAAATGTGATCTTCTGAAAAGACAACTGTCACAAACTTTTGCCAAATATAATGAAAGGAGGTGGGGGCGGAGTGGGGGGAAGGTGGAGGACTGGGGAAAGAGAGAGGGAGGAACAAACAACCAAAATGATGAACAGAAAAAGGAATGTAACCATAGATACACCGAAGAACTTTGAAAAGAATGCTGTGAACAATTCCATGCCAATGAGTTTAAAAACTTAGACAAGGCCCTAGAAAAACAAGTCATTGAAGTCAACTAAAAGAAAAAAAAATATGTAACACCTGAAACTAATACAACATTATGTTAACTGACTGGGGGGAGAGAGAGGGAAAAGGGGGGAGAGAAAGAGAAAATAGAAAATCTGAACAGGCTTACAACTACTTTCTAAATGAACCAGTAATTTAGACTTCTGATAAAATAGATGTTGTAGATGATGGTTAAATATATTTTCTCCTATTACTTTGAAAGATGAAAGAAGGTAGGAGCGTGTGTGTGTGTGTGGTCTGTCTCCCAGATTTGAAGCTATATACTCCAGAAATGAAAAAGCCATTGGGTAGAGACAAAAAATATCCCAATATCATGCCTTCTCTAGCCACAGAACAAGGAAAGGGGCAGCCTAGCAAAAACAACAATTTTTAATCAACAACCACTCTACTAAACATCACAGAAAAAACTGTGGCCTCACTCCACCCATGCTAGCAAAGGATGAGTGCCTAGTCTTGCTATGCATCAAAAATCCCCACCCTACCATGTTGTTGTTAGAGGAGGCCTAGTAGAGAGTTGGGGCTTTCACAACTGCTCAGGTAGTAAGTAATGAGGCTACTCTCTACCCCTGTAGTGTCAGGGGAGATCATTTGGGGAGCACTCATGAAGCAATCAGGAAGACCTGGTAGGGAACCAGAACTCCCATCCCAGCCTGTCAGTAACAAGGAAATCTCCATCTTAAATGTTAATGGAGGCCAAATGGGAAACCTGGATTTCTATCCCACCTGGCAGTAAAAAGATGGAACTCCCTTTCCCTTACTAGCGCAATTTCAGAGGGAAACCAGCTAGAACAGAAGGTTTGAATAAGATCCAGATTCTGACCCAATACCCAAAATGCCCAAGTTTTAATAAAAAAAATAAATAATCACTCTTAACTAGAACTAAGATCTCAAACTGAATGAAAAAGACAAGAGATGTGATACCAAAATAACGGATGTTAGAGTTACTGGACAGTTTTAAATAGTCATCATAAAAATGAATCAACAAAAAACAAAACTCAGTTAAAAAACACACAGAAGGCTTGAACAGATATTTCTCCAAAGGAGATATTTGAATGGCCAAAAGCAAATGATGAAATGCTAAACATCACTAATCATTAGGGAAATGCAAATCAAAAACACAATGAGATACCACTTCCATCTCATGGGGGGAAAAAGGTGGCGAGGTGTGGAAACATTACAGTCCTTGTATCCTGTTGGCAAGAAACACGAAATAGTATAGCTGCTATTAAAAACATTATGGTGGGGATGCCTGGGTGGCTCAGTTGGTTAAGCGTCTGCCTTCGACTCAGGTCATGATCCCAGGGTCCTGGGATCAAGTCCCATGTTGGGCTCCTTGCTCAGCTAGGAGCCTGCTTCTCCCTCTGCTTGCTGCTCCCCCTGCTTGTGCACGCTCTCTCTCTCTCTCTCTTTCTCTCTCTGTCTCTGACAAAATAATAAATAAAATATTTAAAGAAACATTATGGTTGGTTCTTCAAAAAAACTTAAAGGTAGAATTACCATATGGTCCAGCAATTCTACTTTGGGGTATATGTTTCAAAGTAGTAAAAGCAGGATCTCAAAGATGTATTTGCACACCCATGTTGATAGTAGCATTATTCACAGCTGCCGAGAAGTGGAAGCAACCCAAGTGTCCGATGACAGATGAATGGATACGCAAAAGGTGATATACGCACACTGCAGAATATCATCCAGTCTGAAAAAGAAGGAAATTCTGACACATGCTGTCACATAGATGAACCCCGGGGACATTATTTCACATGGCAACAAAAAAAAACAAGTTCTATATGTTTCTATTTATGAGAGGTATCCAGAGTAGTCAAAATCGTAGAGAGGAATTAGAACAGTGGTTACTAGGGATGGAGATGGGGGAGAATTCGTGTTTAATGGGTATAGAGTTTCAATTTTGCAAGATAAAAGATGTTCCGGAGATGAATGGTAGGGATGTTTGCATTACGATATGAATGTTAATACTACCAAACTGTGCAGCCTGGACATTACTGTCAACTTAAGAGCAATTATTAAGATATTAGATATTAAGATATTAGAAGCTCCTTCTGTAATATTCTTTTTTTTTTTTTTAAATTTTGAACATCGGACTTGGGACCTCAGTCCAGGGATGAACTTTGGCTTTCACGTGATTATTTTTAAGATTTTGCTACCTGCATGAGATAAAGATGTGCCTTCTGATCCTTTAGGCTACTTCCTGTGTGCATATTCCAGGAGTTTTCTACAGGAAATCATAAGTAAATCTTTTAAGAACAAACGATTCAGAGATCGATAGTATACTTTAAAAACATGTTTATGAATGAACTAAGGACATAGTCTAGCAAAAGTTAAACCCAACCAGAAATATTAACGAGACACTTATGCTCTCTGACTCAACTTAAAATGTTTGTACTCAGAAAAAAAAAAAAAATTGAAGTCATCCTTAAACTAAGAATGTCAGATGGTTTTCATGTGTGCATAACTAAAGATTCTAAAACTTTTCCTCAGATAAGAGGTTTTCTCTTAATATCTAGGTGGGCCCTTTAAATACTTAAAAACTTCAAATAGAAATCAATCCATGTGCATAGCCCAAGCAATGTAGAGTAGCATAAAACAAATTAAAATATCCCTCCCTAGTCTTATTTCCCAAGGAGAACCATTTAAACTTCCGATATTACCTCTGATAGTTATCTATACATCATTTTAAGTAATAAAGCAGTGCTGACTGTTCACATTTAGACATACCTATGCTATAAAGGGTGAGAAAACTAGTAAGCTTACACTTCCTTCTGCCTCCTGTCCCCCCTTTCTCCCCCCTCCTGACTTGCTATGCTATCCTTTTCACTTTGTCAAGGTTCACAAACATTTTTGTTCTGTCCTTTAAAGTTACTCTTTCTGTGCTCTTTCTACTGACGGGGTTTCAGTTTTCAGAAATTGATTTATTTATATGATTATGATCATTTAGCTTTTATTCGTGGCAGAATCCGAAGTGGTATAATTAAACCCTTCGTAAAAGGGAAGTACAATGCTTTATCATCTATGTCACTTAAAGGATACTGGGCAGGCACTGAGGTTGTGTGGGCTTCCTTTTCATAATTACTGAGCTTCTTTTGCTGGTTCAGGGATGTAGTTAGCTCCTACTATTTCTCATATTTTACTTCATCTTTTCAGATTTTTTGTACAGTACGTTCTTCATGTGAGTGGACTGCAAGCTTTTATAATCCTTGCACATGTGCACACATCTGTGGTTACCACGAGTGTGTACTCCTCGGATTTCAGATCGCAAAGAGGGGCGCTGCTGCAGCCCCTGAGATCCATGAGCAAGTTCCTGGTGCATCTTCTCAGAGGCTGTGTCCAGCCCAAGATGAGCAGGGAGATCAGAGACTCTTCTTGGACTTGAGGACTTCCTGAAAGCTCTTTGAATTCTTCTCAAATTGCACTGCAGTCTGAGATACTCCATCTACCCTTTCTTCCTTCTCTCTCTCCTTTATCTGGAGTCTGATTCGTCTCATGGTCACCCACCCTCCCAGGCTCTCTGGTCTCTTACAGATGTTTGTAAGATGTTTGTAACATCTGTCTCTTACAGATGTTGATCCATTTCTTATACCCACAATGCCATTTTGGCATGTTTCTCATAGGGTCTGGACTTACACTCTATTTTTCCTCACATTTGATTTGGTATTTTCACTTAGAAATCTATACCCAGCCATTTTCTTTCTCACTTGCGAGGGCATTGAGCTCCATTGTCTATCAGCATCCAGAATTGCTGACGAGGTCTTATATCTTCTTTTATTCTTGTTCCTTTGTAATATGTTTTTTTCATCCCTGAAAGCTTTGAGATTCTCTTTATCCTTGAGATACAGAAATGTCACTAGCACACACCTACGTGTATTTTTAGAATTTTTTTCCTGCTTAATACTTGATGGGCTCTTTCAATTTAAAGACATATTCTTAAATACTTTATTTCCTTTCTTCTTGTCCCACCCTCAGTTTCTCCATTCTGTTTTTCCTGGGACTTCTATTAAAATGACTACCTCAGTGTTAACTCCTAATTACTGTGTTTTGGAGAAAGAGCTGGGTTATTATGAACTTTTGTGTGTGTGTGTGGTAGTTGATTGTTAGAATAGGAGAAGCCCAGGCCAGGCTGTGGAACCAGACCAGGATTTGCCTCGGTGAGGGTCCCTGAGAGAACAGGAAAGTAGATATCAGGCCAGATGTGTGTGATTTTGGATTCCTACCAGGTAACGCTGTGAACTTAAAAATCTGCTAAAGCCCTTTGTGGTTATGGGTAATTCATTTCTGTACAAATCGCCTTTTCTAAGTGTACAGAGAAGAGAATATATAATTGCACAATGGGGAGGGAAAGTCACTGTATTTGAAAGCTACCACGTCCACCCCTTTTTAGGACCTAGTGAGGCTGAGATTTATTTGGGGAGCAGATGGTCTAGAACGTACCCACAGTGATGAGGATTGTGCCGACATCTTGAAGCAATCATGGTAAAATCCAGGCATAGGGATTAACTTGGCCTGTGGTCAAGAAAGTACATGGTAGTTTGGGGGAGGGTTATGTTCCCTCTATGTAATGGGGCAGTCATGCCCGGCAGGAGATAAGGCAGGGATGGAGGACTAGGGAGTCAGACTGCACCAGGGCCTTCCCCGAACGCCCTGTATTACACGTGAACTTTCTTCTGAAGGAGTCTCTGAAGAAAGTGGAAGGAATGTGGGGCCTGGTCAAGAACACTACCCAGTGAAGACTGAGGGGAGACCTCACTAGCGTTATGGCTCGCTCAGGGCGGGAAAACAGCCATACACGGGGCGAGCAAGCTCCATGGCTCTGTGGGTGGATATAGGATCTTAGTGGCTGCAAAGTGGGTACGGAGAAAATCAAGGTGTTCCTTTCTGACATGCTGCTGCTTTGCTTCCAGGGCATTGGGCCCATCTGGTTCTCCTTCTACCTCTCTGACTGCTTGTCTCAGTCTCCCTAGTTCTTTCTTCCACCCTTCCAGACGTTTAGATGTCAGGGGATCTCCAGGGCTCAGTCCTTGGATCTCTTCTCTATGCACACCCACTCCTTAGATAATCTCACCCAGCATCCTGGCTTTAAACATTCGTAATCTGATGACTTCATGTTGTCTGTCAAACTGCCGGCTTCATATCTTCACTTGGATATCTAACAGACATCTCCAACCTGTAAAAGGAACAACTCTTGATTCCCTCTTTACCCTCTGCCAACCTACTCTTTCTCCCATGATGCTTCTCACGACAGCTCTTGTCACCTGGAGTCATTCCCAAGTCTGTCTTATCACTATTCCCCAGTGAGTCATATCCAGTTCATCCGTGACTCTCGTCAGCTCTACCTTTGAATCTATATCCTGTACCTGAGTACTTAGCACTTCTAATGATAGCCACGGTCCTGGTTTAAGCCACCAATGTTTCTCCCCAGGACTCCTGCAATAGCACCTGGCTGGTTCCACTGATTCTCTTACTTTCTTACTCAAACATTCCCTCCTCAATGGCTTCCCTCACATTTAGAAGTCCAACATGGTCTCCATGACCTTATCTGATCTGGCCCCTGACCTCGCCATCTGTTGAACATGCCAACCTTATTTCCCACCTCAGGGCCTCTTCCTGGAATGTTCTTATCCAAGATATGTCCTGCCTCACTCTTACTTCATTTAGGTCGAAGAGTCTTTCCCTGACCACCCTTTTTATCATGTGTGTGTGTGGCTCTTATCACTACATGACGTTATAGTCTACGTTTACTTTTTATATTCATTCCTCATGTGAAAATAGTACTAAGTGCTAAGCCTCACAAGGAATTTTGTTCCTTACTGATATATCCTCAGAATCCAGAGCCCATGATAGGTGGTTAGTGACCTTAACGTCACTAATGAGTGGTTTTTCAGAAGATGAAAGGAAGCATGAACTGGATCAAAACTGGAAACTGACAGAGTAGACAGATCAAAGGCCAAGGGCACCAGGGATTTGAAGCAGTTGGGGAGAATGGATTCCAAGGCAGATGTAGAGGTAAAAGAGGTTAGGAAGCTGGGTAAACTGGGAAATGGGTGGTGGGTGTGGTCACGGGATCAGTGAGAGAACTGGAAGAAATGTGCTGTAGTCAAAAACAGAATGCTGGAGTTGGATACTCTGGTGAAAAGGAAGCATGACTACATTGGGTAATTATGAACTCTTTAAGAATAGGAGCTACATCTTCCTCATTTTTATCTTGTGTGCTCAGTATAGAGAAGTATATACCAGACACTCAATCCATTGGTGAATGAGGAGATCCAATTTTCAGGCTCTGCAATTGCACTTTTATTCTGGTTCCTTGTACTGTCCAAATTGTACAATGAGAACATATTATTCTGATGCCATGTTTTTAACTTACAATAGATGTTTCCTTCATGGCCATGTGGGCTCGTCCCTTCTTATAGGAACTTGGGACAATGCAAATCAGGTCATCTGAATTGGATGTAGGAAAAACTTGTCTGATATTGCCCAGCAACTGGTACCAGAATCAAGACCGCTACCTCCTGCGCACAGGAGTTTCCCCAAATTCTATTTCTAACACCATAAGATTTTAGACTCACATTAGTTTCAAATGCCTTTGTAGGAATCTCTCTTTTTTGAATTTGTCCTCCCCCATTTTGTTGTAATCCTCCTCTCCTCTCAACTACTGAATAGCTTCTTCCTTTATTGTTCCTATGGTCTCATATATTACATCTGGATTAGTCTTTGGGTATTTCCCCATTACCATGACATTCTTCACTAACTTGTAGATTTCTTGCACCCAACACATGCCCTGATGCACAGTAGGGATGCAGTGAGAGTTCGCTAAATGGAATTGAACAGTGTTCAATGCAGGAATGTTAATTCAAGAGTTAAAGCCAAGCCTTCTGCTCTATGTACCTGGGCCATTTGCTTCCTCTGAGGGCAGTTAAGGTTCAACCTCTGAAAAGCCTTTCAACTCTCTCCTTCCTCTAGGTTCTTTTCTAAGTGATAGGTGGAGAAGACCGGCCCAGTTCCTCAGAGAAGTAGGGTAAAATCTTGAGCTGACATGAGACAATAAACAATCCTTGGGATTTATGCTGACAATAGCAACCTTGCGAAGTGTACTACCGAAAATAGATACAAAACAAAAACACCCCTTCTGTTTCACCACCAGCAGACTTCAACAGGTACCAAGTCGGTCAACAATTATTTTAATTCTACGTTACATGAAAGAAACAAGAGTCATGTTAAAAGATACCAAATGACCTGAAAATGTGGATACTTTCTACTTTTCTTAGAATCTTGATTCTATCCTCCTTATCCCTTTCTCCCTTCTGTCAACTCCTCTCTCTCTCTCCTCCTCCTTCAACTGAGGTCCAGGTTGAAGCAGTGGTTGTTCAAGGAATCACCTAGTTCTAGAAATCCATGGAGAATAGTATCATGAGTCCAGATCAGGGAGGAACAGACCACTAAGGCATGGCCCTCCACTTCTTCTCCTCCCCAGTCTCATAGCCAACCTTGCTCCAATTTAAGTTTTGGGTTTGTGAAACTGCCCAGGGTTGCTAACAAAGAGGTGTTTGCTATTCTGGCCCCAGGGTTGAAAAAGAAGTGAGTAGAAGTTGGGGTGTAGAAACCAACAGGTAGAACTGGAAATAGGCATAGTTTTCTTCATTAGGAATATTTTTCCAAAGTTTTGGCTGTAGAACAGGAATGCTGCCTTCTGATGTCTTTATAGGACATTGGGTGTGTAGAGTTTCATTGATGACAACAGCTGCGGTGAGGAGACATGGAGCGCTATCTTGGTAATATCCACTTTGGCACAGCAAATATCCTTGATGGTGCCAGTAGCTCACTTATTAGGGGATATCTGATGGTGACCTTTTCAGCATAGATACCAGTGCCCCTAATATCTCATTATGGCTTTGGCAGCTCATTAAGCAAAGGACAGGAAAGGATATTCATGAGCTACAGAAGGATAAGGGGCCCAGTGAGCAAAAACAGAGACTTCTTATTTCATTTGTTTTTGAAAGCAAACATGGTAGACATTATAGTCACCCAGATGACTGGAGTTGTCAACCGGCATTGACAACAATTCCCAAAGTCACTGGGGAAGAATATAAGGGGCCTGGAAGTCATTCAAAGTAGACAGCGAGGAGCCAGAGAAATGCCACACTTTGACAGTACTGCCATTCTGCTTATGGGTGTTTTTGATGAGGTTCCACAGAGGCTGGTAAGTGAGCATAGATCGCAGGTTATAGAACCCAGTTCCCACGCGGGCAGGTGTGTCCACGTGCGTGGCAGTGGAAAGGCTAGGAGCAAAGAACCTGAATTTAAGAGACACCATCGCAGAGGGACCAAGCACAGAGAATGGGTGTTCCTGCCTCCCAGGTTGGTGAACTAGACAAGCGGGGGTGGGGGGCGGGGGTGGGGGGATGATCCTGTGAGATGATTTCCAAAGGTTCCCACTAGATGGCGGTGTCAGTCAGCACATGAGTCTACAAAGGTTTCTCAGAAGGAGCCTGGTCTGAATGGGAAATGTCATTTCACAGATGAGAAGGTAGAGGACGGGGGAGGCAGGACAGCGTGGTCCAAGATCACCCAAGGCTAGCATTGTTCCATTTTCCTTGCCTCAGGCTTCTAAGGACAATACAATCATCTCAGCTTCTGCTTCCAATACTCTTGAAGGTTTTTATTTTGTTTTGTTTTAAACCCTTTAACCTCTTTTCTTTACTTACCACCTAACAAAGGAAGTGCTTTGAATGGAGAGGTTAGAAGCCTTGGAGGGCAGCAGCACTGCCGCTCCTCAGGGCCTGTGGGATAAAGTTCAAGTGCTATAGCATGGCTCGTAAAATATTCCCCATGTTGCAAAATCTCCTCACTTTTACAATAGGGTCTATGTTACTCGAAGCTCTGTCAACTCCGTATGGCGCTTTTTAAGTTCTGAAACCTAAGCCTTTAACAGCCCCCCAACTGCTTCTTTAGGAAGCATCTCTGGCCCATTTGGGAGATTCGATCACTGTTGACTTGTGCCTTTACTTTACCTGGTCTCGAGCATTCAGCTTACAGGTTGAAGGTTGTATAATAGCCAGGGACCAAGAAATGCCCACACATCTCCCCCCCAATAATCCCTTACCAAATTACTCAAGACTTTCTTGGTTGTGACACAAATCCAATTAAGTCTACCCTGGACAAGAAAAGAAACATTATTGGCTTCACAAAGGGAGCAGGTATAGGTAGCAAAGATTGAAAGCAAGGTTTACATTATCTCTCTGGAACATTTTTGCTGTTTTGTCTATTGCTTTAAGTGTCAAATTCATGCTTTCCTGGGGAAGGCTGACTTTCTCCCACTGGTAGAGGACATGGATCCTACCTGCTTTATGCTTATTTCTTGCCAACTTCACTACCGGAAAGGAAAAACCTCTCCTCAACCGAGATTCAGTTAAACAAGGAACGACATTTGCAAAAAGATGAGCCTGTGATCAAAGCAGGGTCAGTCATTACTGTCATCGGGGGATTAGGTGCCCTGACTGGTCTTTCCTGAGTCATGTGCCCACCTTTAGTCTATGACTGACAGCCTTCTGGTCAACCTGTATGACTAGGGCAAGGCAGGAGAATTTCTGAAAAGCAAAGTGCTCTTACCAAAGGAAAATGATAGCCGGGAGGGGGAAAGGGTGCTGGGCAAGCAACAATGGACACCCATTCCCTTGCTACCCACGTGCCCAAAGGAGATATTTACCAAAAAAAAAAAAAAAAAATTAAACTGAAAGTGTCTATTACTAGTCAGGTCAGTGACATGTAGCCCTAAACATAGAGCTCTGAATATGCACGAGGCTTCATTTTGAGGTTAAAGTAGGGTTTGCCGCCTATCCCTTAAACTGAGAAGTCATAGATCAGTAACCATTGTGCTTAGGAAAACACAACAGAGCTTCAAACCACAAGGCGGAAGGAATTTGGTGAATTCGCCCACACAGTAAAGACTGGGAAACTTGCTGGAGCACTTTCTTATTCTAGCTGACAGAATCTGAAACCCTCCCAGGAAGCCTAGCTGTGCCCTGAACAGTAAATCCACATAACAAATGCTTCCTGGGTGGCCGGTCTGAGTCAGGAAGGGGTGGGTTGATTGGTGAAAGTGGCAGAAGTGTTTCCTCTTCTGGCAGGGTTGGAGTCCTCACTCAAGTGTATGGTCAACTAGGAATGAGAGAACTCATTGGTTATCTGTTTAACACAAAACAAACCCATGAGATAACTCATTGGTGGGTATTGAGGAGGGCAATATTGCTTGGAGCACTGGGTGTGGTGCATGAACAATTAATCTTGTAACACTGAAAAAATAAACATATTTGGGGGGGAAAAAAAAAGGAATGAGATAACTCCCCTGAGTGGAAGAGACCAATAGTCATCAAGGGAAACCCCTGAGGCTGCCCCCAATATTTACTAATTCTTATATGGACCAGAAAAATGGGCAGTTCTGCTGTTGACTCTAGAAATTTCTGAAGCGGATAGAGTAACACATTTAGCCCAAGGTCATAGATTCACCAAACATTGACCCTGTGCTTTATTTCTCAACTCAAATAATTCCTAACCTCTTAGAAAAATCTGGTTCACTGCAACACTAAACACCTGAGTAGCAGTGTCTGCAATGTAAAAAATGCCCCCAATTGAAACTATATGAGTCCCCTCCCTTTATTAAATTCCCTCAGAGATATTTAAGCTCTAGTAACAAACTCTCCCTTTCTTTGTTGCTATGGAGAAAATAAAATCTCTCTTCCCTTGGGGAAATTAAAGTCCCAGAGAAATTAGAGGCCAGGAATCTCATAGTAATTGCCTTATTTTGTCCGATCCCAGCTGGAAACAGCCTCACTGTGCTGATTGTTTACTCCCCTGTGTGCCCCCTCTTCCCATCCCTCATCTTCCTCTGATCCTTTCCTTCCCTTCTCTCTGCCCAGAGGGCTGGTGCCTGGGAACCGAATCATTGGAGTTCCCTTGTTAGCTGGCTTCTCATCAGGTTCAGCCAAGACATATTGATAGGAGATTGGCAGGTGGGAAAGGAACAGTTGGAATAGTCCTTCCAGCTTCCTCCCTGCTTTGGGGCACATTTCTGGTAGTGGTTCTGTACTTGAACAACTAAAGATTCTGTCCAATAACCCCATCTCCCCAGTCGTATCTCTCACTGAGCTAAGAGACCAGTTTTTCCTGTTCTTTCTTATTAAGGGTATTACCAGGTTTCTGCAATTGCCAGCCTTGGGTTCCTCAACAACCCTGTAGATTCTCTGAATTCTGTGCACACCTCCACTAGTCCTTTAATTAAGGCCTATTCCTTTGAACCACTGGACTTGCATCCTGTTCCCTGCCATGGCCTTGACTTCACAAATACCTGGCACCACACAGCCTGGGTAGAATGGACTCTTCTCCAACATCATTATCCTGGGACGTCTTCCACCAGAGTGAATGGAATCATTTTAGCACCTGCATTATTGAAATAATTCCAAATTGAAGTCTCATCTGTTCCATTTTTCCAAAGTTCCAAAGGATAAGAGGACATATGGATGTCACAGTACCAATTCTAGACCCATACTATTTAGTTACAACAATAGCATTTCCTAAACAAGAGTGATGTTTCCAGAACACAGTGCTTATTACAGTCTCTAGACCCACATTGCTCTTGCCAGATGTCAACATTAATGCTGGGAAAGCTCTATCTGGGGGAATTAAGGTAGACAAGCAAAAGGGAAAATCTGGGTTTTAGCTTCACTGGGATGGCTGTTCACCAAACAACCACCCAACCTCCCTATTCCAGCCACAGAGAAGGGCTATATTTCCTGGTCTTTTCTTGGCATTGGATCGGGTATTATGACTAATTCAGGCAATAAATTATGATTAGAGATGACTGGAAATGATGTGTGTCTATTTGTGGCTGAGCATTTAATACCTGAAGCAAGCAAGACTCATTAGAGCACTCGTTCCTTCTGGCATTCTGACCTGCTGAGTTCAAAATGGTAGATGGATTCTCCAGCCTGAGACCCTGAGAGACTAAGATAAGCAGAACACCCAAGTTAATCCATTATGAGTGTGAATTAGAAGAGAAAGATCTTTGAGCCACCAAAATTTGGAGATTATGTGTTACTATCATACAATCTAGCTTATCTTGAGTGTTATGAAATATTTTAACATAGAAGCCCAGTGAACTCAATGACCCTTACCACTTGCTTCTTTCCTAAGCCTCGCAGAAGCCCAACTTGTAAAACAACAGAAACTGTCCCTAGCTTATACTTCAGAAACCCAATGAAATACGTTAGGGCATTTGCCCCCTACCCTCTAAAATCTTGCCTTCCTTTAGCCTTTGGATCACCAATACTTGGGCTGATGTATTACTCCAAAGGCAGCCCTCAAGTCCCTTTCCTCTGCCAGTTTGCCTGCAGCATCAATTCCCCTGTGGGAGAAAAAAACCACTTTGAGTAGCATTTGAGAATGAGGGTTTTTTTTTTTTTTTTTTAGATGAGGGAGGTGGAGTTGTGATAGCACAAAGCTATTCTACCCACCAAAGATTAAAGGACTTGTTTTGAATTGCATTCGCTCTGGCCCAGGCAAGGGCCCCACCCTCTCCACTTGGAATGAGGTTAGCAAGCAGAGACTTATTGCATGTATAGTTACTTCCACAATCTAAGGGTCCCAAGTGAGTCTCTCTGGACCCTAGGAAAGACATTTTTAATGCAGGCCAAGAAAAGACCCAAATTTATTCAAGATCCTGAGCTAAGTAGAATATCAGAGACCTCGACCTTCTAATATAGTGCTTGGGTCCCCAATTCTGTAAATGTACTCGATCTGTCATGATTACCCAAAGAGGGGGAGGAGTTTAATAGCATTAGATGGTATTTCACGGGACTCCAGAATGTCAGTCATCCCTCCAGTTTACAACATGCTTTAGAAAAGCACAAGGAACAGGAGCTGAACTGAAAAGAAATGACGGCTTGTGGCTGGACTAGGAACTTTCTTCTGATATTTATTCTTTGATAAAGCAAGTAGGAGATCTAAGAGGGCATGGTAGCCAACTTCCAATATGGCCCACAAAGATCCCCACCTAGTGGTATCTACACTCTTGTGTAGTCCCCTCCCTCTTTGTTCTGTGTAACCAACAGAAGAAAGGGATTTGGGGGGCTGCCTTTGGAGCTGCATGAAGTGATGGCATGCCACTTCTAAAATTAGACTTTATGATATCAGTGGATTTTTTTTGCGGGGGGGAGTTCTTTCCCCATCTTGGATCACTTAAATCTCCCTTTTGGTTCTGAGGGAAGTCAGTTGCCCTGGGTTTTGAACACTCAGGGAGAGCTGTGGAGAGGCCCATGAGGTCTTCATTTCAGCAGCCTGGAAGGAGTCAAGGGTTGCCGATACCCATGTGAGTGAGCTTGGGAGTGGATCCTCCAGCCCCAGATGTGGTTTCCTAAGACAACAGTTTGACTGCAAATTCTTGAGCCAGAACCAGCAAGCTAAGTCACTCCTGAATTCCTGACCCTTCGATCTATGAAATATTTGTTCTTTGAATCTGATAAATTTTGGGGTATTTTGTTACATATCAATAAACTAATAAAAGGCCAATGGCTCTGAATCACGGAGCCTTCCCAAACTCCTGTTGGCCTACTTTGTACTGGAACCTGAAGCAACATTCAGTCTCCTGGTTATACATTTTGAGGTTGAGGGCCATGGCCTTGGGCATGAATAAACCATGGCCTTGGGCATGAATAAACCTGCCTATTAACTTCTTATTCTTTTGGAAGGGGCAAAGGAATAGGAAGGGAATGGGGATATAAACAGCTTGAGAAAGGAGGTTGGAGATTTATTTTTTTTTACACTTATCTATATTAATGTTTTCTTAATTATTTGTGTAATTTTTTCTTGTTGGCTGCTGAGCTGGGCCCTGTTCATCGTACAGGCAACACCTCTACTCACTCTTTGCCAAATGTACCTGATTATGTGCATAGATGGCGGATGAGAGGTTTTCTAACAAAGGTAATGGCGGTCTGAATTTAGCCCCAATAGAGTGAGGCTCTGGGCCCTTGGAGAACCACCCTAGAATTGGGAAGGGAGCTTTTCTCTCTTTTCCTCCTATAACTCAGGAAATCAGGTATCTCTAGTATGGAAAGCCCAGAATGCATGCCCTCCTGTCCCTCACAGAGAGGGGATCAGACTGGATTAAATCCCTGGAAACAGCTGAGACTCACCATAAGTTTCCCCTCCACCCCCTGAAATACCCGGAATAGTTTCCATCATCCTAACTGGACCTTTACTAACATAGGTTCGTTCACCTAGGAAATAAGAAGAGGACAAAAATGGAGAGAATAAACATGGGAGTCCTACTTTTTTATACCAACTCGGACATCAGTTAGGTATTCAGTTCTGATTCAAAGGGCCAAATGGGACTGAGGCATAGGGCGGGGTACAGGGGCGGGGTGGCCTAGAGCTTCCATGTCCATGCCTTTTCCAGGCACACCACCTGCCCAGCACCTCAATATGTGCACTAGCCAAGAAATTCCTTCAACCTCCTCATTTAGCTATTTTTATGGTGGTTTTATTATGTAGGCACGATTGATGAAATCATTAGCTATCAGGGACCGAGCTCAATATGGAGCCCCTCTCCTCCCCCAGAGGTTGAAGGGTAGCACTAAAATCTTTAATTTTCTAAATATGTGGTTGTTTTTGTGGCAACCAGTTCCATCCAGAGGCTATCCAGTGACCCACCTCCAACTCATCTCAGTAGCGTACAAAAAGAAAAAACAGTCAATTCCAAGGGCTTTAGGAGTTCTGAGCCAGGAACCTATGACAACCAAACATTATGCCACACCTTGAGACTCTAGAATAGAGTGGTAAAGAGTTGGAGTGATTTCTCAACCTCCCCAGGAATACATACAGAGGCTGTAGTGCTGGGACTCCAGCTGTCCCAAGTCTCTAAAATGTGCTGCTTCAGGTTATAGGTATATATCATACACATCAACTCTTATCACATGGGAGAGTAAGGGACTAGAAATAGGAAATACTTTTTTAGAAAGGAGTCCCTTTGGGCAGAAACCAAACCCTTTCAAAAATGCCTGGTACTGCCTGCTTTGGGATTATCTCAAACAATGTCCCAGGTGACAGTATCCTTTGCGCTAGGCTAAACCTAGGGTTTGCCAAAAAATAAAGACATGGTTACCTAGAATATTTAATATTTTTTACTGAGAGTCTTGAAGCATAAATTAAAACTGAGAATTTAACCCAAGCAGCAAATGATTCCTGGCTCCAAAAAAAAAAAAAAAAATTAATACTAGCCACACTTTGATTTCAGTGTAATTGATTTACCTCTATATTTTAGCAAGCACCCTATAAGAAACCTATGATTTGGGCACCTGGGTGGCTCAGTCATTAAGTGTCTGCCTTTGGATCAGGTCATGATCCCAAGGTCCTGGGATGGAGCCCCACATTGGGCTCCCTGCTCTGCGGGAAGCCTGCTTCTCCCTTTCCCTCTCTCCTTGCTTGTGTTCCCTCTCTTGCTGTCTGTCAAATAAATAAAATCCTTAAAAAAAAAACAACAAAAAACTATAATTTTCCTTTTAAAAGGTGCTTTTATTTTCCCCCCTTTATATGTATGAGTATATTTAAATCTTCAGCTGAAAGCTCTATTACCAATACCAAAACCCATAGATGGTTCCTTAGCACATTTCACTGGATGAGATTGATTTCATTGGGTTTCTCATGTGGGCATACAGCACTTCTAGAGAACTAAAAGTTTGTCTTGGCTGTAGGGAGGAGTTGGTCTCATCCTTCCCTGGGAGTGGGACTTTCTTCATTTGAAAATAAGATAGGGTTCACTGAAGTGAAGGGAAATAACTGACATTTTACTTAGTGATTTTCTGCAAAACAAAATATCATGGAAACAAAACAGTTTTTGAAACTTGCCCTATGCTGTTCCACTGCACAGGAGCTGCTCAAAAATTAAAATAAACCAATAAACTGGAGTTAGTTTTTTATTTCCATATGGGGGAAAATCTGCAAAGCTATGGTAATATATGTGCACTCACAAATCCCAAAATGCATGTATTGCAGTTGGTAATGTTTTCACAGACTTGCAAATGTCGAGATAAAAGTCAAAAGTACTTCAATCTTGTACTATTTGTGACTATGCAAAGTTTTGCATGTGATTCTTTTACTCATTAAAAGCCTGTGGCTTTTAACATGTAGTTTTAAGGACTTAATTCGTTTGAAGGTACACATGCATGTACATTTTTACCTCCAAATCTTGCTTTTATTCTTTTTATAAGGAGGCTGGTCAAGACACTGAAATATTGAAATGTTTTTAGAAATTAAAGAAAAAAGTATAGAGTAAGGTCATATAAAAACTCTTAAGTCAGGCAGCAGGGATGCCAGGTACATACGGGTCACACGCCTCTGATTTCTGGTCAAATAATGATTAAATGCCGATTGGGTATTGGCACTAAATATTCAAGAATGTTTATCATTTTTCTACGCCTTTTAGGACTCAGTTTCCCCATTTGTAAACTGAGTCTCAGAAGGCTTCTAAGACCAGGAGGGCTGGTTTTTAAAAACTCTTAGAAGATTGGAGCCTCTAGCTTCTCAGTTAACTGTTGAAAAGTTTCACCTCCATCAGCTATAGGTCAGTATGTGGTTCTCAAAGGTTGCTGCCCACACAGCATGCTGTGCTCAGATCTCATTCCCGGAGCCTGATTTCACTGGTCTTGGGTGTGACCTGAGCATTGGGAGAATGGGAAGTGGGTTGGGTATGGAGTGTGGGGGTGAGATGTTATACATTGGAATCACCTGGGGAGCAAAATTTAAGAACCGCCGGTCCAGCGGTTCATATCAAGAAGCAACCTAGCTATTTCTAATAAGGTGCAGATATCCTGCACCCAGGCCCAGAGATTCATATTCAGAGGGTATAGGATACAGCCCAGAAAGGTTTTTTTTTTTTTTTTTTAGCTTTCATTGATACCAATATCTATAGATCTACAGTTGAGTATAGTTGACACGTGATGTTACATTAGTTTTAGGTATACGACAGAGACTCAACTCTATATGTTATCCCATGTTTGCCACAAGTCTAGCTACCACCTGTCACCGTGCAACGCAATTACAATACCTTTTTAACAAGTTCCCCCCAGTGCTTGATGCAGGGGTTCTCGGAGCCACACTTTGAGAAGCACGGCTTTAGATTATAATTCTCAGGTGCTCTTTTATGGTTTAAAAAATTGGGACTAGCCTTCAAAGGACAGCTTCTCTAAATTGGATTCTAGCTTTGGGAAATTGGGGGGGGGGCGGGTAAAGAGTACTGGGCAAAAGGTCATTCCTTGCAATGACCAACCAAAAAATTAGGTGCTGGGAGTGGGAGAATCCCACCAACTACATGAAATCCTCGCTAAAAAACAAAGACCCAGATCTGAACGGTTAAGACATGGCCATCGAAGAGCACACCAGGGGCCAGAGTGTCTGGGGCTCAAGCCACCCATTTCTTTCTCACAAAGAACGAACTTCTGGGTTCTCACAATTTTGGACACAAGTGCTCAGGAACATTCTGCAATAAACTATGGCACAATACTACAATCCTTGCTTGAGTGGGCTCATCATATCAGGATACTTAACGAGCTGTACTTTCCTGTTGGTTTCATCCAGCACAATTACCAATGCCCGCCTCCCACCACCCAGCTGTCGTCCAGGATACTCAATTCATCTGGGCTTTCCAAATAATGGTAGAAAGGACCGAAGGTGCCAGGTTGAGTGTGGCAGATGCTCTTGGTGCCCTGTCCAAATCCCTTCAGCCCCTTCCCTTTCAATGCACCCTGTCCTGAGTTCCACCTCCTAGCCCATTGTCTCTGCCTGTCAGCACTTGTTATACCCTCAAACAGTAATATACGTGCACATAAACCTTAGTTAATGACTGATGGGAGTTGGTGTTAGTTCCTGGGCCTTGTGAGTAGGATAGCTCTGAGGCACGTTTCCCATAATGAGTCCCAGAATTCCTCACCTGGAATAAGATTCAGGGCCCACAGGGGCAAGAAATACACATGTTATTGATTGCTTCCCTTCCTTGTCTCACTTTTCCACTCCCCAACCCATGTTTCCTGGGATCACATCCAAAATAAACTACTTGCCCTCAAATCTTCTTTTGGGTTCCTTCACAAACAGATGCTGAGACAAAGACATTGGGATTGCCTGCTTCTTGTTACTAATCCCCCATGTTGACAGCTCAGCTACTCCTGCATATTTAAATGTGATGTTCTCAGATAGAACTAAGCATCATCTTCAGTTACAGAGAAGGTTTTGGTGCTCAAGTAACTGAACTAAACACTTTAAATTGTCTATAATACTCAAAGGGGCTGTTGAACTTTAGCCTTTATATAAAGACAAGAGAATGGTTTTACAAATTGCAAATATTTTATGATATGCACAGTCACTCAATCATTTTTAGAACAAGTAGGCATGAATAAATCTAAAATGGCTGGTAGGCTAGATTATTAAGCTTAGTTTACAAACATTATTTCAAGCTGTATAAATCTAGTATTGCTGATCCTTTGTGCTAGGAAGCTGATGAATCTCATCCGGTCCTCTCCCTTCCCACTCTGGTCCGCATTATTTGCTGTTTCTTCTGTTTCCCAAGCTGTTCCATACCCCATACAAGACTATGTTAGATGCTCTCTATTGCAGTGAAGATAGGTGTAAGGTAAATCTTACACATTCAAGTGATTGTTTATACACACCCATGTATATAAAATATGTAATTGCTCAGAGTTTTCATTCACTATGCTTTTATAATTCTAGTTATCCCTAATTTGCTACCACAGACCCCTGTGATTTAGAACACAATTTCTTTCCCTTCAATATACTTTATAAAATGAGTGAGAGCCAGCAGTGACAGTGTCACTATACTGTGGTTCTCCTTTTTGGGTAAAATGACAACTTACTACCATCTAAAAGTTATCCCTGATGTGCAGGACATTAGTGGACATTTGCTGGTTGAATGGTGAATTTCTGGCTGGTTCAGTCAGAAGCCCATGGGACTGGCAACCTGTGTGGACAACCCACAGCAAACGGTGTGGCCTCTGGGAGTATCACTCATTTTCTAAATTCTCAGAACCAACTAGAATGGAAACACCAGGGACAGCCCAGTAGAGATCAGGCTACAAGCTTTATTGCTGGTAGTGATAGATTAGAGAATGTGGCTTGGATCTGAACCTCAATCTCCTAAGATCCTCCCTCCTCCAACTCTGCAATTCTACGCTCTCTACCCTTAGAGGATAGATTGAGCCTACAGAGCAGACACATGCCCAAAATCACTGGGTAGAACATATGACCTGATCATAGGAGGGGCCCTGGCTCAGCTGACTAATTCTACCCATAGAGGAGGCTGCTCTATTTTAAAAAAAAGTCTGAGGAAACCATACAAGAGTATTGACACAATGACCTTGCCCACTAGTGAAGTACAGATCTGTGAATGTCAGATTCTGAGCTATTGCATTAGCCATTCTCCTAGAAAGGAGGGAGGTGATGCTGAAGGACAGTAGACATTCTTGTGTTAGGATTTCACGTGGACGGGGAAAAGAAGTCCATTTTTTCTGTGGTCCACATCTGGAGCGCATGTACGCACTACTGGTTCTATTGATCACGAGTCTATTTGTTGGATGAGTTTACTAAATCTCTTTCAGGTTTTCTTATTTCTCTTCATCTCCTGGGTCATATCCCCAACTCAGGCCACCAAAACTAGAGGCTTAGATGCAAACTTTTCTTAATTTGCCCCTTCACATTCTTCTCTGTGCCCCAGGAGGCTGCCCTCTACAGATTGCATCGCCCCAATTCCCGTACCATCTATGTTCTGGTTAGATTAGTCTACCAGGAGGCATGAACTGAGGTCAGAGGGGCCCAGGTATCCCTTTTCTCTACTTGCTGGGCATGGTTTTGGCAGTGACTGCGTTCCTCTACAGACACAGCTGTGTTCCATGTGCCCCTCCCCCATGCTGCCAGTCCCTCCCCGGGGCCCTATGGGGTTGGGGTGTCAAAGTCTCTCACCCTTGCCAATCCTCAAGTCTGTCCTTTTTGGGTTATTTTAATCTGCCCACATCTCTGTAAATAACTCTTCATTAGACTTTCTTCAATAAAACGGAGTGTGCGGTTTCCCGTGGGAACCCTAATACGCCCTCAAATGATCTCCCTGCAGCAGGCCCTGTAATTCATCCTGCTCATTCTTTGAAAATGCAAATCAGCTATCACTCCCCTGATTAACACACTCCAGATGACTAATTGCCCTCAGGCCAAAGTCCAAACTCCTCCCAGGCACCTGTGTGATCTGTTCATTCTCACATTGCCTCTTTTCATCCTCCCTGTTGCTCTTTTCAGTCCAGAACTGAACTTTAGAGTTGCTCAAAACCTCCTTCCCTTGAACAGTTTTACACATACCTGCTTTCTGCCTGAAACATGCCCTCTTCCTCCTCTATCTTCCACCCTATTCCCATAACTCCAACCCTTTCCCTGGATAGATCCTACTTGTACCTTAGGCCTTAGCTCCGATGTCACCTCTTCCTTATTAAAGTAGGACTAGGACCCACTTATTTGCATACATGTCCCAGCAAACTGTAACTTCCCTGTTTTCCAAAGCATCCTGTGCACCTTTCTATCCTTGGTTCTGGGAACTATGACTGGCGAAGGAATTGGAACAAATAAGTAGGATGGCCAACAGGTCAGCGACCATCACATTTGTTTATTGTTGGTTTTTTGCAGAAATTAGTTTTTTTTTTTTAAAGATTTTATTTATTTATTTGACAGAGGGAGAGAGATCACAAGTAGGCAGAGGGCAGGCAGAGAGAGAGGGGGAAGCATGCTCGCCGCTGAGCAGAGAGCCCGATGCGGGGCTCGATCCCAGGACCCTGAGATCATGACCTGAGCCCAATGCAAAGGCTTTAACCCACTGAGCCACCCAGGAGCCCCCAGAAATTATCTCCTAATCAGGCTTTAACTGGGGTATAGAACTAAGAACCTTATAGGAAAAGAAATAGGATACATGAGTTCTCAGGCTGATTGAGATGCCATAAAAAAAAAAAAAAAAATGATCTTTTGGTCCCATATGACCCTACTTTCAGGGCTTAATGTTGATGGATGGTACACAACCAGGTTTTAACTTTTAACTCTCCTGGATGACAGAATCCCTCCACATACATACCCCTCTTTTCACATAGGTAAAGACTGGGATCATTTCCATTATCATGGTCTTTTAAAATATCAGGTATGTAGAACTGGATTATGGATTAGTAATAATCTTGGTTTATAAAGCATTATCAATCCACAAATAAACTGCCAATCACTTATTTAGCTATTCTTAACACTTATGTTCTCCACTCACCATCCCCCTCAGTTAAGATCTTGATGATAACCTATATCCAACAATGCAGTTTCCTCCATCCCATGCCTTTGGCTCTTTCTGCTTCAGGTAATCATGATTCTAAATGCTGTACTTTTCACTTTCCTGTTTTCCTTTTTAGAAGATTTTGTTATACCAGTATTTTTTTTTTTAAAGATTTTATTTGACAGAGAGATTACAAGTAGGCAGAGAGGCAGGCAGAGAGAGAGGGGGAAGCAGGCTCCCCGCTGAGCAGAGAGCCCGATGTGATGCAGGGCTTGACCACAGGACCCTGAGATCATGACTTGAGCCGAAGGCAGAGACTTTAACGCACTAAGCCACTCAGGCACCCCTATACCAGTATTTTTAAAGAGTGTATTTTATAGGAACATCATCCTATAATTTTAATAGGAACATCATCTTCATATATATAATTACATATATTATCTTTTGGATTTACTTTTTCACTTTATTTGTATTACTAAAGCTCATACGTATTGTTATATGTCACTGTAATTATTTTCCCCTCACTGAATAATCTCCCACTTGGTAAATATACCACAATTTACTCATTCTTCCTTAGGAGACAGGCATTTGTGATGGTTTCGAGGCCATTGTCAATAGTGTGTCGGAAACAGCCTTTTAGATGTCTCTTGTACATATATCAGTCAGAATTAACCAAATTGTGCTGCAGTAACAAACAGCTCCCAAATTCTCAGCATCTTGAAACTAAAAAGGTTTCTCATTCATGGTGTATATCCTTTACAGTCAATGGAGAAAGCTCTGCTTATTACAAGCACTCAAGGGCCAAAGTCAACAAAATAGTCACTATCTCAAATGTCAGTAGCTGTGCCAGAGGGAAATAAAGAGCACCAAAAGATCTAATATCAGCATTTCAGTACTCTGGCATGAAAGTGACATAAATAACTTCTACTCATAACTCATTGGCCAAAACTAAACCTATGGTCCCACCCAACCATAAGAGACCAAAATGTACGTTTTCATAGATGAGGGGAGAACCAGATATATTTGGAAAAGTTTGAATATTCAGTTTTAGGAGATACTTTACAGCCCAGCAATTCCTCCCCTGCACATACAGGCAAAGAATTTTGCATTATGGAATTAATGCTATCTTCCAAAGTGATTATACCAATTTATACTTCCACCTGCAAGATAGAAGAAATCTTGTGGATACATAGCTTTGCCAACTCTTACTACTGCCAGAATTTATTTTTTTGCCAATTGAATGGGTATAAAATAGAATCTCATTGTGATTTTGATTTGCATTTTTATAATCATTAATGAAAATTTCTTCATATTTTATTATACAGGTTTTACCTATTGTGAAATGCCCATTTATGTCTTTGTATTTTTCTATTTGCTTAGAGGTGTTCTTTCCATAGTTTGAATATTAATCTTTTAAATTAGTATGTTTTACAAAAATCTTCAGTTTAACATCTTTTGACTTTGTTAAAATTAAAAATTGTTCAACATTAAGTTTGTCAACTTTCATAGTTAATGCTTTTCATGTCACAAGAAATTTTTCCAAACTCAAATGTAGTGATCCGAAGGGGCACATGCACCTGAATGTTTATAGCAGCAATGTCCATAATAGCCAAACTATGGAAAGAACCTAGATGTCCATCCACAGATGAATGGATAAAGAAGATGCGGTATATATATACAATGGGATACTATGCAGCCATCGAGAGAAATGAAATCTTGCCATTTGCAATGACGTGGATGGAACTAGAGGGTATTATGCTAAGTGAAATAAGTCAGTCAGAGAAAGACAATTATCATATGATCTCTCTGATATGGAGAATTTGAGAGGCAGGGTGGGAGGTCATGGGGGGAGGTAAATGAAACAAGATGGGATCTGGAAGGAGACAAACCATAAGAGACTCCTAAACTCATGAAACAAACTGAGGGTGGCTAGCAGGTAGAGGGTATAGGGATAGAGTAGCTGGGTTATGGACATTGAGGAGGGTATGTGCTATGGTAAGTGCTGTGCAATGTGTAAGCCTGATGATTCACAGTCATGTACCCTGGGGCAAATAATACGTTATATGTTAATAAGAAATAAAAATTTTTCCAAACTTCCAGATTTAAAAAATAGAACTTCCAAATTCAGTACAAAATATTAATAAAGTCTTTAGTTCATGCAAAGTTTATTGGATATATGTACGTACACATGTGAGTTGTGTGAGGATATGATTTTATCCTATAAGGATAAAATTTTCTAGAAAATATCTGTTGAAAAATTTTTTCTTCAACATGACATCCCACCATTATGTTCTGTTTTGGGGGCTCCTTATTCTATTCCACGTGCCAATTTGCCTATTCTGTCAATGCCACCCAGTTTAATACGGCATATTTAATAATTATTTTTGATAAGACATTTTGAAAAATATTTTTGACCATTTACTATTCCATACAAGATTTACAATTATTTTATCGGTTCTATAAAAACCCATCATTAAACTACCAACATGCTATAATTCATTGGTTTAGCTCTTTAAAAATATGTCTTAAGGTTTAGTTTTCCTATAAAGATCTTGCATATTTTTGTTGGATTTATTAGATCTTTAACATTCTGAGACTATTGTAAATGGTATCTTCTCTTCAATGACATTTTCTAGTTGTTTACTTCTGGTTTACAGAAATACAACAAATTTAAGTGTACTATCCTTATACACAGACATCCTAATACATATTAATCTTAATAACTTGTCTATATTCCTTTGGGTTTATCTTCTACAATGACCATTTTCTCCTTTCTGATCCTGTTTGTTTTTTCTCTTCTTGCTCTGACTAGGACCTTCAATATCATATCGAATAAAAGATGGTGAAAATTTTTAACTTTAAGATGAATGTTTCTAATGTATCTTCATTTAAAAATTTAAGAGTTTATTGTGACATTTTGAAATAATTATCCAGAAATGTGAAGGGTTCCAGATTTTACCTTTCTTGCAAGCTAGGAAGTTATCCTGCCATAATTTTATAGATGCTGGCAGAAGACATGAGGATTCTTGGGTAAGAAATAATGGACTATTATTCATGGTGCACCAGGCAGTATGATCTTCATGATGTGACATCAGTTCCCTTGACCCCTGAACCCCATGGGAGCCACACAGAGCAGCGCAACTGCTATACAAAGCAGTTGATTTGCATTACAGCTGAGAAAAACTGAATTTTTTAAAAAAATAGGCTACAGGTGGATTTGTCCAACATTTTCCCTGAAGTGAGATATTTTACTGCATGGTAAAAACCTTGCCATCTGCTTTAGGAAGTGAAACAATATATTTCAAAGCTATTTTCTATACAATAATTTTAGAAATATAGTCTAGAACAAAGCCCATGGGAGTTTCTCACAAGATGTGCAGAAACCTAAGAGACTAATGGAGAATTGTCTTTCAAAAATGTTTTCTTGTCAATTTGTTGATGTGGCAGAGTATATCTATGAGTCTTCTAATATTAAACCGTCTTTGGATATACCCAGCTTGAACATGGTATCTTTTTATACATTAGATTTAATTTACTAATATTTGGGATTTTTACAACTATGTTTAGCAAGGTAATGTGCTTGTAATTTTTTTCCATAATGTTTGCACTAGGTTTGACAAAGCCTGGCACCTTAGAATGAGTTTGGAAATACTACCTCATTTTCTATTGTGTTTAATATTAATTACATTAAAATGTCTAAAATGTCAAGGAACAGATCATTCTATCTGTAAACCATCCAGGTCTGGTCTTTTCTTTGGAGAGAGATTTTCAGTAGTTGTTCAGTTTCTTGCATAGGACTATTAGAGCCTTTTATTTCTTCTTAAGTAAGTCCTGGTTAGACAAAATGAGAATTCCTAAAACAGACAATTAAGTTTTTTTAAATTGTTGGCTTATGGTTAATGGTATTTTCTTATTATCTTTTGAATGTCTACTTTATCTGTAGCTATGTCCTCCATTTCGTGTATATAATTTGTGTCTTATTTTTATCAGTCTTATCACAGGTGTGTACTATGTTATTTCAACAATTCCACTTCTTGGCTTTTCTTACTGAAGATTTTCTATTTTACTCATTTTAAATAATATATTTTTAATTTCTTTGGGTTTATTCTCTTGTTTATTTTCTACCTTCTTGATTCATTGTTTTTGAATGTTCCCTTTCAAAAAGAATGCCTGACTGGCACAGTCGGTTAAGGATCAGACTCTTTTGTAATGCATGTGTGAGAATTTAAAATTACTATAGTAAAAAAAATCTCAACCTATTTTTTTATTAAAATGTAATTGACATATAAAGTTAGTTTCAGGTATACAACATTGATTCAACAGTTTTATGTATTAATACTGTGATAAGTGTAGTCACCCCCATCATCATACAATGCTATTGTAAAATATTGACTTATTCCCTGTATTTTTCATCACCATGACTTATTATGTAACTGGTAGTTTGTACCTCTCCTTTATTTTTCCCATACCCCAACCTACTCACTAATTCTCTGTATTTTAATTAATATATTTATTTTGCTTTTTAAGGTTCCACACATAAGTGATGTTATATGATATTTTTCTTTCCCTGAGTTGTTTCACTTAGCATAATACCCTGTAGGTCCATCCATGTTGTGATGAATGACAAGATCATTCATTTCCATGGCTAATATTCCATTGTATGTATGTATATACACACATCCCATACATCTTTATCCAATCATCTTCTGATGGACACTTGGGTTGCTTCTATATCTTGGCTTTCATAAATAATGTTGCAATTTAATCTTTTAGGGCTATGTACTATTTTTTCTATCCCCAATTATATATTTTGTCTATTGTATTTGCTATCAATACGCTATAGTAGTTTTTTGTTTAACCTATTTCTTTGTCCTTTTAAATCTTTATTCTTATGTATTAGACGTATCTCTGGTAAATAGCTTATATATGGATTTTATCACGTTTTTATTACTGTCAATATTTCTCAGAAGCTGGTAAATTTTGTACATTTATTGAAATTGAGCTTATGTTGATTTCCCATGGGAAATCTAACATGGGATGTTAGTACTCCCATCCGAGTACTAACCAGGCCCGACCCTGCTTAGCTTCTGAGATCAGATGAGATCTGGAGCATTCAGGGTGGTATGGCCGTAGATGAACTTATGCTGATTTCTACCATCTTATAGTCTTTATTTCTCCCATTTTTAAAAAGATTTTATTTATTCATTTGAAAGAGAGAGAAAGCACAAGCTGGGGGAGAGGCAGAGAGAGAGAGAAGCAGACTCCCTGCTGAGCTGGGAGCCCCACATGGGACTCCATCCCAGGACCTGGAGATCATGACCTGAGCCAAAGGCAGATGCTTAACCATCTGAGCCACTGGGCACCCCCCCCTTTTTTTTCCTGTATCTTTTATATCCTATCTTACTTTTATGTAGTAAATAATCTAGGTCTTCTTCATAGCGTGACAGCTGTGGTATGATTTTATATCCCTTGTTTCTTCTCCCTTTTCACACAATCTATATTATTTTAATATCCTATAGACTCTTAATACTGGGTTAAAATATTTTCTCCTTTTCCTTTGTAAGGCTATTACTATCTTAAGAAAAGCAGCTAAGACCAAAGGCATCTGATAATTTTTATTTCCCTCCTGCAACATTTCCTAGTTTCATCTCTTATATAAGTGCTTTGTCTAAAACTGTTTTCAATGGGTTTTTTATGACAAGCTTCTAAAGCCTTGATTACCTGAGAATGTTTAAATCATTTGTTTGCTTGACTGAATATACATTTCTAGAAGAGAAATTATTTTCTTTTAATATTTTGACATCTAATATTTTGACAAATTTTTCAACAAACTGAATACAAGGTAATAAATCTCTGTTAGCTTTAGAATTTTCTATTGTCTTTTAAAGTCTTATATTTCACTATAATGTGTCCAGAGATGGATTTTTCCTCCTCTCTTCTCTTTGACACTCTATAGGCCCTTTCAATCTGAGGTGTCTCATTGAGTAATTCATCTCCATTATTTCTTCAAATATTTTCTTCGCGGTCGTTTTCATTGAACTCTCTTGTCTGGAATATTAGCACTTCCATTCTCCAAAGAAATTAATTTTTTATTTAAATTCAATTTAGTTCTTACGCCATACATAAAAATAAATTCAAAATGAATGAAAGACCTAAATGTGAGACAGGAATCCATCAAAATTCTAGAGGGGAACACAGGCAGTAACTTCTTTGACTTTGGCCAGAGCAATCACTTGCTAGACATGTCTCCAGAGGCAGGGGAAACAAAAGTAAAAATGAACCACTGGGACTTCATCAGAATATTCTCCAAAGAAATTTGAAAACTATAACATCTCTCCTCATGTTTTCTTAATCTGTTCCTTCCATTTGCTAACTTTTCAATCATACCCATGTTATTTTACCTATTGTGTTATGTAATGTGTTTATATTATTTTAGTTATAGTTTCCAGAACAAATCACTGCTTGAACTTTTGGATATTTTCTTGTTTCAAATTGTGAAAGCTCTATCTTTATTATGTTTATTAGGCTAGCTTTAAATCCTTGGCCTATCTTTAATATTTCTGCTTTTGAGAAAAATTATAATCCAGTGTTAGTGTGTATGTGTGTGTGTGTGTGTTTCAATAGTTGACTCCCAAAACTTCTTGACCTGCAAGCATTTTCTTCTGGGGTTTTCATCTCTCATGCTGGCCATGCTTATGAGAAAGGCCAAACTCTAAGCCAGGTTGACCCTAACCTGCTTAGGGGTCGTAGAGAAAACCCCTCTCATGTGGAGTGCTCCAGGCACCAGAAAACCCCAGTCAACTTTGCCCTGAGCTCCTCAGAAAAGCAGAAGTAGAAGGTATTCTTTACAATTACCCCGTCCTGGTAGTTAGGACAGTATCCCTGTGAGTCCCTTGCATCTCACCCACACTTTGTAAAGAGCCCCCATACAAATAAACCATCCTTCAATCTCCTAATAGAAGCGGGCCAACTGTTTCAGTTGAAACTTTGATGTTTGCAACCTCCTAAGTTTATAAAGTTCACAGAATTCCATAAATATACTTGTGTTTATAGCTCTCTCTCTTATCTTATAAACATGGTTTAGTGTTTTATTACTATGTTTCTAAAATATTTCTTCTGAAAAATAACATTTGGGTACCTGCCATCAGGCATAGCATATTGAAGAAAGAGGACGAAAAATCGATTGGCCTGCTAGGGGGTGCTAACACCTACCACAGGGACAAACAGCCCTGTATTTGGGTGGTGAGCAGGAGTGTTAGCATCTTGCCCCGGAACCCACTGAGCACAGGGCCCAATACAGGCAGTGTCTCCGGTTTGATGGAGCGGCTGGGCACCGGCTGCGGTATGGCCCATCACTGGGCCAGAAGAGGGCAGGTAGGCTCCTCTGCCGCAAGGTTGCCGAGCAGCAGCCCCCACCTGGGTTACTGGCTCTGAGTGCCTTGTCACCTGGGGGGCACGGGAAGGAAAGGAGCAGGCCTGTTCTGATTCAGGGACTGTACAGGCCCCAGGCGGGTTCCTTCCCTCTGAGGTCTCATCCATGGGGGACTAGGGCCACTCAAAGAGTGCTGACATCTTTGGTAAATATTTAAACTTCATTTACAGGATCAGCAGGGAAGGTACAATTAGAAAAGAGAAGGTGCTCTTGCGTAGACCTAGTTCTTCCTGCATCTGGGGTTCTATACACTCCCCGCATGGTGTAGCATCTTCCTGAGCCTCTGGTTCTCCCTCACGCTGGGTCTACACCTAGCTTGGGAAGGGAGACCACCGAAAAAGACGCTCCCAGGCCTGCTGGAGATGGAAAAGGGCTTGAGAAGGGGGAAGGAGGGAGGAAGAAGAGCGAAGAGTGGACATTGCTTTCAGGCGGAGGATGGAGGTGGACACGTGGGAAGACAGTTTTGTGTTTGGGATGATTGTGTCCACCTGCGGATATACTAGCTGCTATCTGTTTAATTGGATCCTCAACAAGCTTATAAGGTCAGGTTTTTAGTTAGACATCAAGAGCATTTCTCCCCAAGTCTCAGAGCTGGTACTCTTAGTCTGATGACACTTCTCTAGGCCAGGACATGGGACCCTCTGCCTCCTATCCTCCTGGCCCGCCTCTGACTGCAGCAACTGCTCATGGTCGCCATTCTGTCCGGGATTCTCCCGCTCCTGACCCCTGCATGCGCAGCTGGAAGCATGGCCACAGAGCAGTTAATGCCCAAAGAGAAAACTCTGACCAATGGAGGAAGAAGCCAAGCAATACAATGCTCCCCCCTTTTGCCCTGTGGATGGACAATCCTGAGAGGCCCTGCTATAGCTCCTCAGAGTCCCAGGGAGAACACGCCTGCAGTGTTCACAGCGATGACCTGTTGGATAGAAAGAAGGTGTTCCCTTCTTTCCTGTTTCACTTAATCTGTATCTCACTCGATTCCTTGGATTCCCTTCTCATTTTTTAAAAAAAGATTTTATGAGAGAGAGAGAGAGAAGCAGAGGGAGAGGGAGAGAATCCTATGAACATTGGCAGTCTAGGCATTGTGGTGGGTGCAGTCCCAAGTCTAAAAATGTGTAACAAGATATGGTATATATATATATATATACACAATGGAATATTATGCCTCCATCAGAAAGGATGAGTACCCAACTTTTGTATCAACATGGACAGGACTGGAAGAGATTATGCGGAGTGAAATAAGACAAGCAGAGAGAGTCAATTATCCTCTGGGCTCACTTACATGTGGAGCATAAGGAAAAATATGGAGGGCATTGTGAGAAGGAAGGGAAGGGTGAATGGGGGGAAATCGGGGGAGATGAACCATGAGAGACTGCAGACCCTGAGCATCAAACTGAGGGTTTTGCAGGGGTGGGTGTGGGAGGTTTGGCAAGTCTGGTGGTGGGTATTGGGGAGGGCACGCATTGCATGGAGCACTGGGTGTGGTGCATGAACAATTAATCTTGTAACACTGAAAAAATAGAACAAACATATTTGGAAAAAAAATGCGTAACAAAATGGCCAGGTATTTTTAAAGTAATAAACACTGACTATGGACCCATATACTCTATATACTTGATAGAACTCAGAAAAGCATAAATGTTGCCTGTAATAAAACCAAACCAAATAAGTCACTGTTACATTTAATGTTTGCACAAATGAGATTGCATTCTATATAATGTTTTTAATTCATCACATTTTGTATTTTACACGTCAAAGTACATTGACATTTTTCAAGGCCATAGAACATTCTACTGTGTTGAACTACCATAATTTAATCATGTTACTGAGTATTTAAATTACATTTCGACTTTTTTTTTTTTTTAGACTTGTCTAATGACAAATTCTCCAAGTGATATTTGCTAAGTTAACAGGGGTATGTGTTTTCTTCCCCCCTTCAAGCCTATTTTCCTTCATTGGGGTGAAATTTACTTGTCGATCAAGTGCACAATCCACTAAATTTTGACAAGGGTATACACCTACTTAACTACCATCTAGTCAAGATACAAACCATTTCCATAACCTAAGAAAGTTCTCTCATGCCTTCTTTTAGTTGCCAGTTCCTACCCCAACCCTTCATAGCCAAACCCTTCTGATTTCCTTCACATTAGTTCTGCCTGTCCTTGAACTTCCTAAGTAAGGAACCTAGTTTCTCTTTTGTGTCTGGCTTTCCACTAAACCTAATGTTTTTCAGATTCATCCATAGTGGCATATGTATCTACAGTACATTTTTTAATTACTTTTATACTTTGTGCTATATTACTTTTATATTTTGTGTATATTTCTGTTAATTTGTATATTTTATCATGTATTTGTATGAAATATGTGTTCTCTTATTTTCTATTTTTATCATACTGTATAAGTAAATCACAATTTGTATCCCTGCCCCACAATTGTGACTTAAACATTTTCCTGTGCCCTAAGTCCTGGTCTGAAGGACTCCCACATCTTGGCCCCTAAAAATAAGCTGGAGATGGTCTAACACCCAAGGGAATGGTGCTCATGATCACACAGATCTATAGGGTCTGAGAGTCTTTAGAAGCTTTGGGTCAGAGGTCACTCACAACTTCCTTCAGAGAATGACAGGGAAGCATTGGAGGAAAACACTGGGCATTTGTAAGGGTTGAGCTTCTGGATAATAGAATTTTTTCCCTGCCTGGTAATTTAACAACTCCAATACACCAGAGGGCAGTAACTCTGAAGGAGGCCGATTAATTACTGCCAGGCTACAGAATGGAAATTTCCCCAAGACCCCTGTATTCTGGCCTGTATTTCATACCAATTAGAAGTCTAATCCTGTGGGACTCTTTCCTGGAAAATTAACATCATGGACTTTGATGAACTGATGCTTTTAATAGACTGTGGTATTTTGGTGGACTTAGTCACAGCTGTAATTTCTCTCTTCCTCCTCAATGAGGTCAGCAAGATTAATTTGATCCAGGGGATTCAAGCCATGGACACAAGGTGGGTGAGAGCAGTGAGGGCAAAGGAAAGTGGGAAGTCTGGTTAGGAAAAGTACCTATAGTGGGTACTTTTTTTGACCAGCTCTATTTATGGTCAGAAGCAACTGACGGAATCAGTTACTGATTACAGTTACAATTACAATCAGAATTGTAAGGTGCTTAGTTATTTGAGTTCATATATGCTAGACACTGGGGTAGAAAGATGAGTAAGTAAGACTGTTCCAACATTCTAGGAGCTAGGAGTCCATAAGAAAAAAGATTTCAATGCCTGTCTGCCCTCCACATACATACATTCACATCTCAGATCATGCCCCATTTCCTGACTTGATAGTTGTTCCTAGAAACTAAAGCTTTATATCCAGGATATTCTGGTTAATAACTTATCCCTCAAGGAGCATTTCTACTTTTATGATCTGGGCATAGAACCCCAATAAGAGTGCTGGAGTAGTAGAAACGAAATGGGACAAATGAAGACAGGACAACCATAAAATGTTGGGAGTTATATGGTTTTTAAGAAATGGCTGGGGTGAAGCCTTATAATTTGACTCCCACTTCATTCAAAGTAAGTTTATTTTGATAAAAGTTCTGTAGTAGATGAATCCAAGGGTATATCCTTTCCTGTGATTTCTAATGGAATTTGAACATATACTTATGTTATATCTCCTCTACTGGTACCGCAGGGTGGAAGAAAGAATACAGAAGCAAAGGAAACTGGTTAAAAGAGTCACCACCTCTTTAGTATGGAGAATGTTCTTGTACAATCTAGACTATTTGATTGTCTTAATTTCAGATAGAGTTTCACCTACAAATTATTTCAGGGGTCCTCTAAGTGGTATATTAATATTTCTACTGTACTTAATATTCCAGTCTTTCTACAGAAAGACTGCTTTCCCCACTCACACCGAAAGTCTTATTCCTTAAATTCTTGCAGACCTTTACATGTTCCTTTTTAGAGAGAACACCCTTCCATCTTCTACCCACCTTTCTTTCCTTGGCCAACTGCAACTCATTCTGTAGGTCTTGGGTTTTCTAGGCTTTGGGGAAGATTATACCTTCTGATAGAGCAGAAGGCAAGCTGAAGACAAAACACAAGCTGACACCCTACAACACCCACTCACATCACTCCTTGGGACCTGTGTGACATTCCTCAGGCACTCCTGGCTGCCTAAAACTAAGGGAAGGGAAAAACAAGTGGTTAACTAATAGAGAACACAGTCCTGCAGGACATGAGTCTCCATCAGATTACCAATGTCTCTGATTTATAAGGAAAAAGCATTCTTATCAATAGCCTAACTTTCAGAGACCCATAACTCCATTTCCTGGAGCCCTAACGTCAACTTGTCTTCCATGAGTGATGTGGGGAACAGAGGCATAAGGAAATATAAACAAGAAGTTTCTTTATAACCTGTAACCTATTGACAAGGACTTGTAACAGAGTATAACTTTCCTCTAGGAAATTCCCAACTGTCTTAACATTAATGTCTTCCTAGAAGGAAAAACAACCTAAAGCTTGACAATAAGAGCAAGGTCTCCAGTATCCTGTAAATCCTAGTCATATAGAAAGTCCTTTAGGACACTTCCTTTTGTCCTTACCTCCTTCAACTCCCAACTAAATAACCAGCCATTCTTCACAACCCCAGTGCAGCAGCTCTTTCCTCCCATGGGTCCTGTCCCCCGTGCCTTAATAAAGCATCAAGGACATCAAGAATTCTTTCTTGGCTGTCAGCTCCAGACCTCACCAACATTCCAATACTACATCACTTCAAGATTTTGGAAGCTTCTGTAGCAGGGAATGTGTAGCAGATATTACCACCATTCACAGATAGCCATGAGGGCACTTGTACTTTCCCATCCCCGTGAAGTTAAGTGCGACTGTGTGACACTATCTGGCCAGTGAAATGTGTGCATCACTTCTGGGTGGAAGCATTTAAGTGCCCATCACGGACTCATTACCCCATCAATGATCATTCCGTTTCCCTCTACCCCAGTTGAGAGTAGAAGCAAGTATTGATGTGAAGCTACAAAATCACATGGAAGAGAGCTACTCTGGAGAGTCACTGGAGCCCCAAACTGGATTTTAAATGAATTTAAAAACAAAAACAAAAAAGCCCCACTTTTGTTGTTTAGAGACTGAGAATTTGCACCCATTTGTTACTATAGCATAATCCAGCATATTTTACTTAATACCTGGTATTCAATTGCAAATATTTTAAGTGGGTATTGGCGACTCAATGTCCTACTTCCTGTGGCTGTCATTGCCTCTACCCTGAATTACCTATGCATATTTATTTTCCAAAGCGCCACTACCAAGCCTATCGTATTAATCACAAACCTTGAAATTTCAGCCACTTAATACACTAAAATTTTAATCTTCGCTCATATAAAGTACAATGTAGATTGGGTCACCTCTCTAAATCTTGCAACTCTGCCATCTGAAACTCTAGGTCTTTGTGATTACCCTGGTAGGAAAAGAGAATGATGGAGGGAAAACATCTTAACTACCTCACCCTAAAAGTTATACATGTTATGTTCGCTCATTTTCCATTGGCCAGAAATAGTCCCAACCTAATTGCAGGAGAGTCTGGGAATGTTGGGAAACACATGGACGATTTGATGGACAATAGGTGAATCAGAGACAGCTGGTTTCCATCTTCTACTGAAAAGCTGGAGATATAGGATGAAGGATTATATCCCTGCAGAACTGTAAACAAAAATGAATGCTATTTCCTTCCTGAAATACTCAGCCAGCCTCATCTCAAGGTTCTTCACTGGACATCTTTCCCTGGGAACCTTTCTGCTGCCATTTCCTACAATGGAAATTTCCTTTCTTTCCCTTTCTACTTGAAGGTCCGTGGTTCCTCAACCTTTAACCCTACATCATGCTCTGGGGCATGTGTTTTGCCCCATACTGATGCTTATGCCTGCATGGAGCCATATGCCACAGCCTCTACTTTTTTTTTCCCCCAAATATGTTTAATTTTTCAGTGTTACAAGATTGATTGTTCATGCACCATACCCAGTGCTCCATGTAGTACGTGCCCTTCTCAATAACCACCACCAGGCTCACCTATCCCCCTCCCCTCCCCTCCAAAACCCTCAGTTTGTTGCTCAGAGTCCACAGTCTCTCCTGGTTCATCACCTCCCCCAGTTTCCCCCCATTCGCCCTTCCCTTCCTTCTCACGATGCCCTCCATGATTTTCTTTA
>CM052802.1:98832848-98878095 GCA_028533885.1 Nasua narica
TCCTGGTTCATCACCTCCCCCAGTTTCCCATTCGCCCTTCCCTTCCTTCTCACGATGCCCTCCATGATTTTCTTTATATTCCACATGTAAGTGAGACCATAAGATAATTGACTCTCTCAGCTTGACTTATTTCACTCCGCATCTCTTCTAGTCCTGTCAATGTTGATACAAAAGTTGGATATTCATCCTTTCTGATGGAGGCATAATATTCCATTGTATAGATGTACCACATCTTCCTTATCCATTCATCTGTTGAAGGGCATTTTGGTTCTTTCCACAGTTTGGCTATTGTGGCCATTGCGGCTATGAACATTGGGGTCCATGTGGCCCTTCTTTGTACTGCACCTGCTTCTTTGGGGTAAACACCGAGTAGTGCAATTGCAGGGTCATAGGGTAGCTGTATATTTCATTTCCTGAGGAATCTCCATACTGTTTTCCAAAGTGGCTGCACCAACTTGCATTCCCACCAACAGTGGAGGAGGGTTCCCTTTTCTCCACATCCTCTCCAGCATTTGTTGTTTACTGTCTTGTTGATTTTGGCCATTCTAACTGGTGTAAGGTGGTATCTCAGTGTGGTTTTGATTTGAATCTCTCTGATGCACAGCCTCTACTCTTAACTAAAGCCTCGTGGACTAAAGATTCATTTTTCCAAATTTGGATTAGATAAAATTCTCCAGAGTTCCCTCTCCTGCTGGTTTCTAAATCAGAGGAGGTTGACAGATTACTCTTCCTTTTTTGGGGAAATTGAAAAACTATGGTGCTCAGTCTAAATGTACTCACTACTGCTATCTGTTTTTGTAAAAATTTATTAGAATATGGTCACAGTCGTTCTTTTATGTGTTGTCTTTTGCAGCATTTGAGCTACAGTGAATGTTTGTGACAGATCAATCATCTGACCCCTTAACACTTGTTGACTTCTGGTTTAGAACTCAGAGTATATTTTCTTCTTCATGCACATGATTTTTTCTTAAGGTTCTCTAACCTGTTCCCTCCCCACCCCATCCCCACAACCATGCAGCTCCCTTGCAAGTGCCTTTTTCACCATCTTTCCCATTGTATTGTGACTGCCTGTTGATTTGTTGTGGGGACCATTCCATCTACTTCATTAGTTAATCTCCAGTCCCTGCACAATACCTGGCTCATTAAAGACAACCAATATATTTGCTAAAAGAATGAACTTTGAAGTTATTTCATTCAGGTCTGGCCTGTGAAAGTAGTTGACTTTTCTCTATTTTTTCCCCCATGGAAATGGGGTGTCATAGGAACCAGTGCAGATGAAAACTATTTAGAAGGAAGCTTTCCAATGAACACGTGGAACAGGTGACTGGGGGATGGAATACAGATTCCCTCAGCTCTTGGGACAGTTGAGAGGAACCTGGGCAGCTGGAGCCCCCAGGCAAGTGGCCTTCAGTGACTTCAGTGCAATGAACATTCTCTGTGTGTTCCTTGGTATAAAAAAGGATGGGAAGTACATGTGGCCCTTCTTTGTACTGCATCTGCTTCTTTGGGGTAAACACCGAGTAGTGCAATTGCAGGGTCATAGGGTAGCTGTATATTTAATTTCCTGAGGAATCTCCATACTGTTTTCCAAAGTGGCTGCACCAACTTACATCCCCACCAGGAGAGACTGTGGACTCTGAGCAACAAACTGAGGGTTTTGGAGGGGAGGCGGTGGGGGGGGGGGTAAGCCTGGTGGTGGGTATCGAGAGGGGCACGTACTGCATGGAGCACTGGGTGTGGTGCATGAACAATCAATCTTGTAACACTGAAAAATTAAACAAATTTGGGGAGAAAAAAGAAAAGGATGGGAAGTACTGACTTAGAACTGAGCACAAGAGTCAGGGATATGCCAATAACTGCATGAATCTACTTAAGGCACCCTGACAACCCCAAAGTCAATCTGAGCCGAAAGCTCCTTTTGCAAATGAGGCAGGCCTATGATGTGGGAAACAAAAGCAGAAGGAAATACAGATAAAATTAAATGTCCTTCTAAGCACAGATACTTGAGATAGGCAGATTATAACATTCCTCCTTTTGGGACTTCCTTTCTCTTTACTTCCCCTAACCCCAAGGTATACAGTCACTTGCTCCTCATAATTCCGGGGCAACAGAGGGCAATAGTGAGCAACAAGCAAGCAGCAGCAGTGCTTTCTGCCTGCGGGTCCTGTCCCTATGTTTTGATAAAACCACCATTTTGCACCAAAGATATCTCAAGAATTCTTTCTTGGCCGTCAGCTCCGGACTCCACCAAACCTCAACCAAAACATTCTAAAAACTACATCAGTCTGGACTGGTGAGAACCAAGAGTGTGGACACCTGTGTGTGGGAAGGCTGGGAGGGGAAGGAACATAAAACAGGAAGATGAAAGAGACCCTTCCCCTGCGCTATGGAACTTGGCTGCCTACTCTACTTGGTAGCTTCCAAAATAGAGCACTTCCATAAGCCCTGCCTCATGTTCTAAATGTCAGGACTGTAATTACTTCTCCCTTCTGAGGACCCTGATGTTCATGGAGTCCAGATCTCTAAGCCTGCCTCCAATAGCCCAGACAGTCCCTGGGAGCTATTTGATCAAACATGCATTTTCCAAGCACAAACTTGTATCACATTTGTCAAAAAGTCTTGCTTGTCACTAGGGAATAAAGATGGATAAGACAGTCTTGCCTTCCTTGAGGCAGCTTATAGTCTTACCCTGAAGTCTGTAACCTAGCCCAGCTTCCTGATGCTGAATTGATGACTTAGTCATCTCTGCCAATGCTTTAAGGAGCATCACCAGAGCCCTCCCCTTCAAACGGACCACATGATGGCCTGGATGCTAAATATTCACCTTGTAACCTCGGTCCCATATACCTGGTTCATAGATCTTTCTGGGGGTAATGGTAAACTCCTTATTCTGTACAATTTATTCCCAGATCCTCAGAGGGATGCCTTCAGCAAAATTCATCCTTCCTCTCCTTTCCTCCCACAACTCTTGCTATGAATTATTATTTTTTTTTAAAGATTTTTATTTATTTATTTAACAGAAAGAGAACACAAGCAGGCAGAGAGGCAGGCAGAGGCAGAGAGAGGAGCAGGCTCCCTGCCGAGCAAGGAGCCCAACGCGGGACTCGATCCCAGGACGCCGGGATCATGACCCGAGCCGAAGGCAGCCGCTCAACCAACCAAGCCACCCAGGCGTCCCTATGAATTATTTTTAATTGGGGAGAAATTAAAAAAAAAAACACAGGGAAATTAAAAGGAATTAAACATAAGATTCTAAGCTTATGGAATCCTATACCATGTGTGTCCATTTTGTTCCCTTCTCCATAAGGCCATCTGAAATGTACCCTGTTAGAAAACCCCTAGATGCAAATCAAGGAAGGCAGAAGTCACTTCCCAGTACCAGTGAGAACCAAAAACAAACCAGTGGGAACTGATGGATATATATGGTGCCATTGGCTATAACTTGACCCACTGGTAGCAAATTACAAATGGTATTTACTTGAAAAGGGACTAGATACTATTTCAAGTCAAAAATTCATTTTCCCTTGTGAAGATCACTTGATTCTTCTCTGTTCCTTCTTACCAGCTCAGGGTCACAAAACCACTGATCCCCACACAAGTGGTTACACATAGAGTGTGAAGGAACCCACAAAACAGGCCCATTACACCATCTAAAAACCATCACTTTCTCCTCTTCAAACATGTGAAATTCTAAGTGCTCCAGGCAATCTGTAGCATATGCTACATATGGATGGGAATATTCCCATATGGATGGGAATGTGAGGGGCAAGTAAAGAGAATCTGTCCATACTCTATGAAACTTCAGCCAGGCTCAGGTCCTTGGACCTTCTGCCTGAACTTCGACCTCACTCCTATCTAGGAGAAACTAATTGTCACTGACTGAATTCTATTTGTTGAGATGGGAGCCAGTCAATATGACTTTGGGGTTTTCCTCAGTTTTCCTCAATTCCTCCTAATAAGCTGTAACCTCCCTTGGGAGAAACAATGCACTTAAAGCTATTAGTAACTTTACCAATCCTCCAATCAACATAAAAGGGACCCTCCACTTCCTCCAATTCTGTGGCTATAGGGAGAGACAGGGCGATCTGGAGACCAGATAATTCTCCTGTAAGAGACAATGGTAGGCGTCCACACAGTAGTCCTCCTCAAATGGACTACAAAAGGCACAGACATTAAAGACTCACCTTGGAAAACCAGAATAATCCTTATACCTTTCTGGGGTTGATAAATAGGTATTTTTTCAGGGTAAGAGAACAAAGAATTAAGAACTTGTCCCTCTGTACCCATCTATGCCCTTGTTTTAAGAGGTGAGCTTTCAGCGACTAGCCAAATGGGTCCCCTCTTGCTTCCGAAGTGCAGCTCCCTGAACCCTCTAGCCCAATCCAACTCTCATGACTGCACCATGCATAGCTTAAGGGCTGGGATATGAGAGTGGCCGGGCTCCACCTCTCCTTCTCATGAACTTTGAGGACAAAATGTGTGCATGTGTGTGTATGCCCATACAGAGAGGCCTGACATTCAATAATTCAATGTATGATGTGTAAGGAATTTACAAAGCTCAGGTCTTAGCTTATATTCCCCTGGAAACAGGCCCTAAGATGAGGATTTGGTTTATTTGAGGAGTGCAGAGGAACTCATAGCAGTGTGGGAAGTTATATTGGGAAAGGAAGGAAGTCAAAGCTACAGAAGGGCAACTGGAACTCAGTTCCACTTGGAGACTCTGGGTAATGGTGCAGGACAAATGCCTCAGAATTATCCCACTAAGGTGTAGGTGTGGGTGTGTGTGAGTTGGGGTGTTTATACTCTTCTTAGTCACGGATTGAGGGCAGCTCTTAGGGAATGTTAATTGCCTAGTGTTTTGGGTCTGCTGTCAATTGTCCTGTAAATTGAGAAAAAGCTGTCAGGTACAGAGATACTGATACTGAAAGTCGTAAGTCAGCCCTGATACTCAAAGTCCAAGAGAAATGAAAGGCACAGATTCTGCCTTGGCTGGTTACATAACCAGATGACACCCAAAGGGAGGCTCATAAGGGCAAGACCTCCTATAGAAGAACCAGGATCTATAAGGCTTGATGTTTATTTTTCCTTCCTCTTCCACTCTTAGCCAATGATCCTAGAAATCCGCCACAAGAACACAACTCTCATTTTATAATAAGTAATTGGAAAATGGTTTTCACTAGTCACTTTAAATCTAATACACACAGATCCAATCATCTTATTATGAATCCTTTTCCATGAGAACCTTCCTCCAATGGGAGTTAAATAGCAAGCTCTCCTGGTGCATTTAAAAATGATTTAATTTTCACAGGTTCAAGAACACGTCTAGGGTGGGCTGACTATATGCAGAATCTCAATCATAATAAGTTTGCTGGAATGTAATTTCTTTTTTTCTTAGATTTAAAGGAGGTCAGAATACTTTTCATACCTATTATCTCCCTCCTTCTTCTAATAAAAATCCCTGATCAGGCGACGAGATATAACAAGGTTTTAAATAGGAAAGATTTAGAAACCAAATTGATTTCAGAGTATTTGGTCAGAAGAGGGACCCCTCAAAGCCTAGCAAGGCTGAAAAAACAAGATTAATGTACATCATTCACAGATGTTTGAAGTGATCTCAGTCTCTCATTTGACCACCCATCCAAGACAGTTTCAAAAACCCCTTTAGCAGTCTAGCCAAGGAGCGAGCGTGTAGCAGCTGCTGCTCAAATACTTGTACTAGAGGAGGGTCCCTTTCCGCCTGGGAGGATCCAGTCTATTATTCACATAGCTCTAAGAAGAAGTTTCTTCTAAAGCCAAACAAATATGTCTTCTTACAACTTCTACTGTCAAAGCCAAGCAGAGCAACTGTTGCCCCTCCTCCACATGTCAGCCTTCAAACATGGAATGATAATGGTAGCGACCATCACGTGTTGATCATTTGCTGTGTGCCAGGCTCCATGCTAGACCATTGACCTTATTGGCTGCTATACTCCTAATACTCCTGGGGGGGGGGTAGTTACAAATTCCCATTTTATATATTTTAAAAACCAATGATTACAGTGGAAATCAGGCAAATTGTCCAAGTTCTCTTCGTTGGTAAGTGGTTACGCCAGATTCAAAACCAAGACTGATTGGAAAGCTGCATGCCTTATGTGACCATCCAATCTCTTCCAAAATATTTCTGAAGTTTTTTGAACTCTTCTTCATATTATGAGCGTTTTGGTCATACTCCTATTTCTGCCAGCCTACCCTTTCTCCTCAGTCCCACCCCTCTCTATCACAGTCTTCCTCAATATTCCTCACCTCTAGAAATCCTTCTGACATATTCTACCTAGAATTCTCATCCGGTACTATCCTGCCTCCCTACTTAGTCTCACATAGTAGGAAATGCCAGAGCTATTAGTCCACCATTCCCTTCCCTCCAGACCTAACCCTAGTCCCCGGGATGAGAAATCTTCTCAGTGCTGAGATTAGTATTATGCAGTTAATTTTTTTTAAGATTTTTTATTTATTTGCAAGAGAGAGAGAGAGAGAGAGAGAGAGATCACAAGTAGGCAGAGAGGCAGGCAGAGAGAAGAGGAAGCAGGCTCCCTGCTGAGCAGAAAGCCCGATGTTGGGGCTCAGTCCCAGGACCCTGAGATTATGACTTGAACCAAAGGCAGAGGCTTTAACCCACTGAGCCACCCAAGTGCCCATATTATGTAGTTCTACCAATTGCACTTCAAGTCATAGACCAATGTTAGATCATCTATCAGAATAAAATTAGTATGTATTGTGGATTGGTTGATACAATGAAATTAAGATCTTATTCAATAATTCAGTCAAGGTACATTATATTCCAGACATAGGAGATACTTCCTGTGCCACTGACCTGTCTTAAAGTCCCCTGGAACACCCCTTCTCCATTATTCCTTCTTACTAAGAGAATACTAGTAGATTTGGCATCATCATACATTTAAAAAATGATAGACTTAGCAGATGGAGTTTGCCCCCATGCTTGGGTACCAAGAGAACCTCATTGTGCCCATTGGTATCTTGACTCCAAAAACACCACGTGTACCACTGGTTCCAGCTACTTGCTCCAGTAAAGGAGGTAAACCTAGGGCTCAGGCTCTTCAGAGAGGAGAAAACTCTCAGGGACTATTTCTCACCATTATCCTTTCTTGCCTGATCTACTTACGCAGCTGCAGGATGGCACTCTTGACCATAGCACTGATAGAAGGTAAAGAAGTGTTGGTTATGGTTCCTAGAATAGGGATAAATTCAGAAGATTCCATCTAGGATTCCAGACTCAGGGATTCACGTCAGAACACATGGGGATTTTTGACCATTCTCATTCATGTCAGGATTTGGCATTCCCATTTTGTGGATGAAAACTGGACAAAATCATTCTGCTTTCAAACCAAAGACACAGCAACCAAGTGGCAAAGTCAGTCATCAGAATCAGCTAAGGCTAAGTCTAAAAGTTTTTCAGGCCATCTCATGTTGAAGTTTCCTGTGTCTTAGGTTGGGTTCTGACAGAAGGAACCCTGAGATAAAGATTGGAGAACAAGCTGTTTATTTCGGAGGTGAGCCCAGGAAAACACCCATAAGGGACAAGAGAAGGGAGACAAAGGAGGAAAGGCAGTCAATGTACGGTATGTTATCAAACTCATTATCACTGTGGGTACTGGAACATAGTTTTACCGGGGAATCTGGATAGCCAGTAGAGCAACTCCCCTCAGGGTAGTGGGGTGTTCATACATCACCTCCTGTTAGTCATTGGTAGAGGACTGCTGCTAGTGGCATGACTTCCCTGACTCTTCAAGACTGTTATGTACCAGATTTCAACAGCCAGAGAAAGCCCTCAGGTGAAGAATTATAGGTGCAGTTGGAAGTCAAAGTCAAGGGTACCGAAGTGGTAAAAGCCAGGAAGCATGGACAGTTCACCAACACCATCTGACTTTAATGGGTTTCTCACATAGAATGCCAAGTTTGGTAGTACCTGTTTAAAGTGCACTAATCTTAGAATCCACAGCCAGACGACATCCTTAAGACTCTCAGAGACCCCAGGCCCAGTACCGGTAGGGATGGCCTAAGTGTAGTCCTGAGGGGCATTTGGGGGTGTCAGTCACCCAGGCTCACTGCCTGCTACCAATGTGGTGGTTGAAAGACTTTGTAGCTCCTCTGGAGTTGACTTTCATCATGGGCTTATGGTCAAGTATTGGTAAGCTTCTCTATAAAGCACCAAATCCTAAATATTTTAGGATTTGAAGGCCAACTGGTCTCTGAACAATCCAACTAATGCCTCCATTGTAGAATGTCATGGCAGCCACAGACAATAATTTAAATAGTCCTGGGTGAGCCAGGATGAATTGGTCACCATATCCCTGGGTATGTGACTCAGCCACCTTGGGAGCAGACCCTCCAGCACCAGTCAAGCTTTCAGATGCTGTAGTCCTCTATATTATGGTTATATATATATACACCACATATATATATATACCACATATATATATGGTATAATATGGTTCTATGGTTCTATATTAGAACCACCCAGCTTTGCTGCCTCAGATTCCTGGTGGTCAGAAGCTTTGATAGACTGTTAAGCTGCTAACTTTTAGAATAATTTGTTATGTTACATCAGCTCTACCTCCTTTAAGAGTGTCCTTATATTTTCTTGAATAATTATGATTTCCTGAGCGTTAGTGAAAGAAAACCTAATGTTCAGGTTGTGTGTGCTAACCTGATTAAGTTGTGCTAACCTGATTAAGAGTCTAAGAATAATAAAACCAGACTTTGAAATTTAGGAAAAAAAGAGCAATTTGTTACACAGCAACAAATATCAAGTACAAGCACATAAAGAAACAGCCTTTCAGCTAACTCTTGAGAATGAGCTTTGATGGGGGCTTATACTTACTAACTGAAAAGGAAATTAGGAAAATCCTACCAGATGCGCTCCACTTGCTCCTATCCACCATTCCTGACCCTTTTTGCCGTGGGAGGCTGGAGCAGGATGGACAGGTTCAGCTACCACTCTCTGGCCCCTGGTTGAGTTCAGTCCTGGGGAGGACAGGCAGGAAACCAGCATAAGGGAGGGGAACAAAGGGAGGACAGGATTTTTTCCTGCCAGGAGGTCACCTCCAGCTGGTTGTCACCTCTGCCAAAGGGCACTGCTACTCTCAAGGTGATCTTCTCTTTAGGACTTGCTCCCTCAGTTCTGGAAATCTCCCCCCTTGATCACCTCTGGGCCCTTGAGGAGGACAAGTTTGCTGCTTGTTATAGACTACTTCTGTGGTTCCCCTATACTTCGCTCACAGCTTTTGAGGCATTCTTTTGGAAATAAGCCCTCACCGAATGATCCACATTTGAGTGAGCTGCCTGTTTCCTTTTGGGACCCCACTGGCACCGATCCAGAGAGGTGAGACACCGCCGCCGAGCTCCATTAGCCTCAGCATCAGTAGTACCACCTGGCAGGCAGTTCCCTTTTCTGACAGAGGTTGCAGGAGGTAGGTTTTGGGAGTTGGTTGCTTTTCTACTGACAGGTGCCCAGAGTGAAAGAGGAATAGCTTTAGTGTTCGCCAGCATCTGTTTCCCAACCCTATTCCAGTAAGCAGTATTTTAGGTCACGCAAGGAGCCCCTGACAGTGGATAGCAAATGGCACAGCCAGATTCAGGTCTTTGGAAAGAGGGCTTAGTGCCATCCTGGGGGGCGTCACAAAGGCACTCCTCCAGTTGCCGTTCCAACTAGGGCAGAAGGCAAGATGGGCCTCACCTGTCCAGACAGCATCTCAGAAAGACAAGTGACAGGTGGCCAAACGGCTACATTTGGGGTCAGGTAGGGGACAGAGGTAAATGGGTCCCGGGGTCTAGCCGTGCCACAGCACAACCGTCAGCCAACTAGCCGAAGGTGGAGAAAGAGGAGGCGTATGGGAATCCTCAGAGGACTGCAACTGCTCCAGAGCCATTCCCCAGCCCCCGGACAAGACAGCTGGCCTAAGATGTTTCTCCTAGCTCTTGGCACTCCAAAGTAGGGATCCATGCAAGGCTGGGAGAAGGCTGGTGGATGAAGGAGAAACAAGGCACTTCAGTTCCTCTGGGTCCACAACAGCAGAAATACAATTCTAGATTATCGTAAAAGGGAAAAAGTATCTGAGAGGAAATACTGCAGCTTTGCTAACTCTGAGTTACTGGTGTTTAATTATCTAGTTCCTTAATGCATTTACTTTTGTGTAATTGCTAGCTCTCCCCAAGGAGGATTCCTAAGACCTCTGTCCCGTTGTCTCAGTTTGAATCTGGCTGCCTAGGGAAGGAGGTGGAGGTGCCAGAGGTGGCTGTGAGTCTGGTTCTAGCCCGGCCTTTCAAGACCAGCTCGAGTTGCATATAGACACAGACCACATGAAGCCCATGTCTAATAGGAACTACCATGATCCCTTATGGGGCCCCACCTGCTTCCTTCTCAGGGACTTAGGGGTTGTTACCCTTCTCCTCCATTGCCTGGAGTCCACAAAGAATTGGCAAGAAACACCCTCATCTAGGAAAATGTCAGACATGGAAATATATCACTGAGATGTCCATCAAGAAGGAACCTGATGCCCTTTCTTTCTGAGGAAGTTTGTGCCCAGTAACAGGAGTGTGGGTATAAAGGCCTGGTCATTGCAGCCCAATACCGACGGGCTCCCGTGGTTGCAGAGTTCCCTGTAGGGCTGCTCCAGGCTTTGTCAGAGTCCAAAGCTCAGTTCTTTCTCTGCCCCATTCTGCTTCTTCTCTCTTCCTTTCATAGATGTTGACTAGGGATCAAAACCTGGTACCCCAAAGTCTGTCTCAGTCTCTCCCTGCCACCTGGAGAGACATGATGCAAAGGAGATATAGTCCCATCCTTAAAGGAGCTCCCCATGTGATGGAGACAGGATTCAGAGTAGAATCAAGAACAAAGACAAAAACAAATATTCAGATGAAAAAAAAAATCTAGATGAGATGCAGAATTACTCAAAGAAGCCAGAGAGGCCGAGAACAAACAACACGGTAGTGAGAACAGACTCTGCCTTCAGCTTGCTTCAGTCCAATAGCTGTCCATCTCAGGGGCTCGTCGCTGCCCCTCGGGTCTGAGCACAGTGTGCCTCAGTCCCAGGACGAGGGGTGTTCACCATCCCTGCGGGTGATCAAGCTAGCCACCTTCACTAGAACCCCATTCCGACTCTCCCAGGCATGTCCCCAGAAGCCTCCCCTGCTCCCCGGGAGATGCTTAATCACCTCACTTGGAGCCGCATCATTTAGCATCGCGTGGGGCTTTCCTTGACAGCACATAGCAGGGAGCTGCACACAGGGCTGACATGCATCATGCAATGCGGGCCCCTGGGGACATGGTGACAAAGTGTGCAGATTCTCCCACCATGGGTATATGCGACAGGAATGGGACGGGAGGGTGTGCACACGTCACTATAGCTCCACCAGTCCCTGCACATGTCCTCAAACTGCGTAGGCTCCCTCAGACCACAGGGCACTGGATTCACTTTCACTCTACATTTTAAGGGACCGTTGGGAGCAGCTGAAAGCACAGGACCAGGAGCAAGTGTAAGTTCATTGGTTATTTATTGGGTATTCTGTGTTTACCTCTTTGGAGCTATTCTCCATCTTGCTCTGTACCTAGGAGGCTGCTCTACGGGGATCGCAGCACCCATTCCCCTTGCTGTCATGGATCGCTCCTCGGCCTTTTGGCTAAGATCAAGTGTAGTACCCTTGCTGTCATGGGTTGATTTCTCTAGGAAGAGACACTGAAATGGAATCCAGGATGCAAGATATTTACTAGGTATCAACACCAGTGAAAGCGAGAGGGAGGAAGCAGGACCAGGCAGAAAGAGACCAAACCAAAATACTGGCCCAACAGACTTTGACCAGCCTGGCTGGGACTTCTGAAGCTTTGTCCGTTTTAGTGTCCTTTGAGCGATGACATAACTGTGACTGTATAACCCACCTTGCTCAGGCACTGCATATGGGCTGCCCCCAGTTAGGCCAAACTCTGAATGACTGGCCTTCGGCAGCTGGGCAGCGAGCAGGTCTGTAATTCCTTGGAAGGAATTACATACATGCCTTCCACACTCGCCTTCTGGCTTGAATACTCAGCCAACAGAAGGCACCCACAGGAGTTCAGAGGGTGAGCAGAATGAAAGGACGGAGTGTTTATTCCCCAAGCTTCCTTGATGATGAGCAGTAGCTGTGTTCCTTTACCAAAGGCCACAAGTCCTGTGTGATTTCTCCCATGGCGACAGCTTGTACTGGGTTCCAGGAACAACTTCCTCCCCATACCCTTCCAGGTCCTGGCAGCAGTGACAGCACTCTGTTGATGTTCTCTTGGTGCTTTGCTCTTCTTTGTTAGTTCCCTTAACTTTTGTTCTGCCTCCTGAAATTGTCCCTTTATTAACTACTCTTAAGTCTATGAAATGTACCATATTTTTTCCTGCTAAGATCTGACTGGATCAGTAATCAAGGGATTTTCTCCTCCATGCTGGTTTCCCTTGTCCCAAATTCCTGTGCAATACCTAAGATCTTCTGCAAATTAGATAGTTTAGGAAAAACCTACTTTCAAAAATCTATAATGAGGTGTGTAGTGTAGAGTAACATGCAGTTTTTGTTTTCATTTTAAGCTTGATAACCTGCAAGTTGCTATTTGTTGAGGGAGAAATGCAACATATACTTTGTATCATCTCTAGAAATAGACCCTGACATGAGGATATGTACATGTGATTAACAAAAAGTTCCAAGGAGAGTAGCAAGGTAGTTTGGGAAGCAGGGCAAGGAAAGGGAAGAAATCAAAGTGGGCATAGGTTTCAGGCAAGGTCCCACAGAAGGTAGGGTGTAGCCTGATTCTACAGGGGAACTCTAGGGTAAAAGCTAGGTTTCCAAATTATATGAGTACAGAGATAGGAAAACCCATCTCCCTTTGCCTCAGGCAGGGACAGTCATTGGCTAAGGATGGCCCCAGGGAGACAAATTCCCAGATTCGTCTGACTCACTTTACTTACAGATGAGGTAGTTCCAAATTTGAGGAAAATCCTCCAAACGAGATGTACAGATGCAGACTATTGGAGGCAAAAGCTCCAGGCTGTGATGTACAGAAATGGTAAAAAGGAATTGGGAGTGTCCCACTGAATGAGCAATATGTAGGCCAAAGTAGCTTCGTAAGAACTCTAGAACCCTGTTAAGAAGCTGCAGCAACCATGGTAAGAACAAAAAGCTGCATACAAAACAGTAGAAAACTGGCATTTTTGCCCTGCCCCACCCTGTCTGTTGACAGTTGAGAAAAAGCTGCCTAATTCCTGGTTCTTCCCTTGGGAGGGAAGGAAAATAATTAAACTTGCTTACAATATTCTGGTTCATCTGGGGGCTGCCTAAGAGAGTGGTTTTTGTCTCAATTCAGAACAGTAATGGGAAGAGCAGGATTTGGATATCTGGTTGGAGGTCCCTGAAAGCAGGGGCAGGCCCCACAGTCCAAGAGCTGCAGGGGGCACATGGGCTCCTGGGATCAAGAGATTACAGCAAAGAAATACAAGAGGACATCAAAACCTCTGTTAAGAAGCAGGGGTAAGACCTTAGGGAAGTTAAGATATTTAGAGGCAACCTAAATATAGGGAATTAGAATAAGCACACAGAGGCCCAGGGAAGATGCATCACCAAAAAAGGCTGGAGAGAACCCTACACCTTTATGCTGGGCTGCTTAAAGTTCTTCCTCTGCATAGAAGTCTGCAAAGACAGAAAGGTGACTTTTTTCAAATTCCCAGTTTTCAACAAGAGATCACAATGAAAATGGAGAAACAGGGCAACATGACCCACTTAAAGAAATGAAATAAAGCTCTAGAAACTTACCCTAAAGAAATACAGTCCCCTGACTTATTTGAGGAGCACTTTGAAACATTCATCTTAAGTATGTTCATGAGCTAAAGGAGAACACAGACAACCAAGCTAAATCTAGAAAATGACAGATGAACAAAATGAGAATGTTAACAGGTAGAAATTACAAAAAAAAAAAAAAAATCCAGATAAGTTCTAGAGCTGAAAATACAATAATTGAGGGGAAAATTCATTAAGGAGGCTCAACAGCCCATTGAATAGGCAGACAAAAAAAGATCCGTGAACTTGAAGATGAGTGATTTACGATTATTCTTTTTCTTTCTCAAATTAAATAAAGTGAGTAGAATCTGAGGAACTTATGGAGCAATACCAAATGGGCAAATATATGCATTATAGGAGTCCCAGAAGAGAAAAAGAGCTTTCTTGTAATGAGCGCTTACTTGTATAATGGCCTAAAACTTCTCAAATTTGAGGAAAGAAATGGATGTACAAATATAAGAAGCTCAACAAACTCTAAGTAAGATAAAATCAAATAGACTCACATGGAAACCTAATCAAACTGTCAGAAGTGGAAGACAAAGAATCTTGAAAGAGAAAAATTACTCCTCATGTATAAGAGCTTAAGATGATCAGATTTCTTATAAACCAGAAGTCAATGAGATGATCTATTCATAGTGCTGAAGGGAAAAAGAAGTCAGGAAATTCTGTCCTCAAAAATGAACAATATATTTCAGATAAAAAAAATTGGAGGGGAAGATGAACCATGAGAGATTGTGGACTCTGAGAAACAAACTGAGGGTTTTGGAGGGGAGGGGGTGGGGGGTTGGGCGAGCCTAGTGGTGGGTATTGAGGAGGGCACGTATTACATGAACAATGAATCTTGGAATACTGAAAAAATTAAAAAAAAAAAACAAAAACTCTGAAGGAGTTCATGGCTTGCTCTCTAGAAATGCTAAAGGGAGTCCTTCAAGTTGAAAGGATGCTAGACAGTAACTCAGAGCTATATGGAAATATAAAGTCCTCTGGTAAAGGTAAATATATTTTATATATATATATTTCAGTGTGTCATTTTTCAGTTTGGTTTATGATCCTTATAAAATTTGAGATAAAACCATAAAAACTAAATCTATGTTAATTGGTATATAATAGATACCATTGTGATATAAGATCAAGTGTGGGAGATGGAACTGTAAAGAGGTACTTTTTGTCTTCAGTTGAAGTTATCAGGTTAAAATAGTTGCTATAGTTTAGGTTGTTTTATGTAATCCTGATAGTAGCCATGAAAAGTATGTGATATACACAGAAATGAGAAGGTAATCAGGACATGTCACTAGAAAAATATCAAGACACACAAACGCAGGAAATAAAGGAGGAAATGGAAGGCAGAAAAACTAAGACATATGGAAAATAAAATCTGTAATTTAAGTGTAGATGGATTAAACTACTTGATCAAGACAGATTAGCAGAATGAATAAAAACACAGGATCTGACTATATGCTGCCTATTAGAATTAATCAATTTTAATCAATTTTACCTTCATTTATTCCTTCTTTGATGTTCTTCCTTTTTTATATAAATCTGAGTTTGACCTATATTTTTCTTCTCTCTAAAGAACTTAAAATCTTATGGTTCTGTATGTCAGTTGTACCTCAATAAAGTTGGAAAAAATACCTTAGGAACAATGTAGTCTTTTTAAAATTAAAAAGAACCTTTAAAAAAAAAAATGACAACAGTGCTTCAGTCTCCCAGGGCTTATTCCTTTCCCACAGACGTCTTATAAGGGATCTCTGGGAAAGATTCCCCTCTACCATCCCTGCCATTTCCATGGCTCAGTGGTTTACAGAAGGTGGCTCAGTACCTCTCCTAGGTGGCCTTGCTCAGGCCAGCCTCAGTGGTAGGGCCTCTCTTAGAGGTCATTCCACTTGCCATCGGGGTGCCATCCTCACCTCCACCCAGCCCATGCCACTATATGGTTGGCCTTGCTTCTAGTACTCTCCCATCTACTTATTTCCATGCTCCTTCAGGATTGTTAAGGGCCATCAAGACATATGAAGAGCCTCTATATTCCTGACAAAATTCTGGGATGACAGAAGGGCAATGGTGACTTTTCCCCATACCAACAAAATCTTTGGACTACAGGTCCTAAACTTTAGATCCCCAAGTTTCCTTAACTGACTCAACAGCTAAAGAACTTTTTGCGGCATTTCTTACAAAGTTGATCTACTAGCAATGAATTCCCTTAATTTGTCTGGGATTCTTTCCTCCTCACTTTTGAAGGATATTTTGCAGGGTACATAAATCTAGGTTGGTGGGTTATCTTAACACTTAAAATATTTCACTCCCCCTTCTTCATGCTTGAATGGTTTAAGGATAAGTCAGGTGTAATTCTTCGTTTGTCCAAGGTGTTTTTTCCTTTTGGCTTCTTTTAGGATTTTTTTTATATCTTTAATTTTCTGTAGATTGTAAATATGCCTAAGCCTAGGTTTTTTCATTTGAGTTTTATCCTGTTTTGTGTTCTGAGGTTCTTGGATCTGTGGTTTGAGGTCTGATATTTAATTTAGGGGAAAATCTCAGTTATTTCAAATGTTTCTTCTGTTCCTTTTTCTTCTGATATTCCCATTACACATATGTTGTACTTTTTACAGTTGTCCCATAGCCTTTGGACTTCTAGTCTGTTTGCTTTTTTATTTAAAGATCCTATTATGTTCTCTAGCTCAGAGATTCTTTCTTCAGCCATGTCTACAAGTAATCCCAAAGGCATTTTTCACTTTTGTTTAATCTCTAGCATTTCTTTGTTTTCCGTAGGATTTCTATTTCTGCTTATGTTGCCTGTCCTTGTATGCTGTCTGCTTTATACTAGATAATATACTACTTTATACTAGATAATTAGTATACTAGGGGTGTAGTATATTAAGTATTTTAGATTCCCACTCTAAATCTGAATCTAAATCTAAACCTGGATTTAGATTCAACATCCCTGCCATGTCTAGCTCTAATGCTCGCTCTGTCTTTTCAAATTATGTTCCCCCACTCCTTTGGTATGCCTCTTTTTTTTTTTTTTTAATTGAGGTATAGGTGACATAACATTAATTTCAGGTGTACAGTGATTCAATATTTACATATGTTGTGAAATAATCACTACAATTTTTTCTTGATAGCCAGACATGATGTACTGGGTAAAAAAGAACAGTAAATAGACATTCAGGAATGTGGTGATGACATGTGAAGGGAGAGGGAGAGGGAATATTCTATAGTTCTATGATTAGGTCTCAGTCTTTTAGTGAGCTTCTGGACTAGATTTCAAATGTTTCCCAGTTTTTCTCCACTCTTTGGTGAGACAGGTTGGCTGGAGTGGACTGAAGTTAGGGATTTCACTTCCCTAGGTCAGTTAGGCTCTGATAATACTCCAGTAGGCTAGGCTGTAGTTAACTAGTTTCCCCTGAGAGGAGGCCTTCCTAGGAAGTACAGCATTCTCTGGCATATTTTAAAATGGTTCCTCTTCCCCCTCTTCCTACAGCAAGCCCGAGGGAATTTTTCTCTAGTATTTACTGTTGAAACCCGGTTGAGCTCAGAGGTAAATTTCACAATACTGTATGTCCCCTAGAGTTTAACTTTGAGTTGTTCATACTAAACCTCCAGGAATTTGTGAATTACAGTTCAGATTTTCTTACCCAGCACTGGTTCTTAACAGTTTTTGCTTGTATTGGCCCTGGTAAACCATGACTACCTATATTTTCCTGCTTTCTCTCCAATCTCGGGGCAGGCATTTGCCTTATGTCTTCCCCCTCTTTTATGGATCTAAGAGGAAGTGTTAATTTTTCCAGCTTGTTCAACTATTTCTTGTGAGGACAGTGTGGTGACTTCTAAACTCCTGACATTCAAAACCTGAGACTCACATTAGATCTAAGCATCTGCATGGGTTAAAAGTGAAAGGATAGTAACGCTTGAAATCAGGCAATGTGATGCCCCCAGCTTTTTCTTTTTCAACATTTCCTTAGCAATTCAGGGTCTTTTCTGGTTCCATACAAATTGTAGGATTGTTTGTTCCAGCCCTTTGAAAAATGCTGGTGGAATTTTGATCAGGATGGCATTGAAAGTATAGATTGCTCTGGGAAGCATAGACATTTTAACAATGTTTATTCTTCTGATCTAGCAAAGGAAACGGTCAACAAAACAAACAGGCAACCCATGGGATGGGAGAAGATATTCACAAGTGACACTACAGACAAAGGTCGGATATCTATAAAAAACTCAAACTCAACACTCAAAAAAACAATCACGTCAAAAAATGGGCAGAGGACATGAACAGACACTTCTCCAAAGAAGACATACAAATGGCTAACAGACACATGAAAAAATGTTCATAATCATTAGCCATCAGGGATATTCAAACCAAAACCACAGCGATACCACCTTGCAACAGTTAGAATGGCCAAAATCAACAAGACAGTAAACAACAAATGTTGGAGAGGATGTAGAGAAAGGGGAACTCTCTCACACTGTTGGTGGGAATGCAAATTGGTGCAGCCACTTTGGAAAACAGTGTGGAGATTCCTCAAGAAATTAAAAATAGAGCTACCCACCCTGCAATTGCACTACTGGGTATTTACCCCAAAGATGCAGATGCAGTACAAAGAAGGGCCACATGTACCCCAGTGTTCATAGCAGCAATGGCCACAATCGCCAAACTGTGGAAAGAGCCAAGATGTCCTTCAACATATGAATGGATAAAGAAGATACGGTCCATATATACAATGGAATATTATGCCTCCACCAGAAAGGATGAATACCCAGCTTTTGTATCAACATGGACGGGACTGGAAGAGATTATGCAGAGTGAAATAAGTCAAGCAGAGAGAGGCAATTATCCTATGGGCTCACTTACATGTGGAGCATAAGGAAAAACATGGAGAACATTGTGAGAAGGAAGGGAAGGGTGAATTGGGGGAAATCGGAAGGGGAGATGAACTATGAGAGACTGTGAACCCTGAGCAACAAACTGAGGGTTTTGGAGGGGTAGGGGTTGGACGAGCCTGGTGGTGGGTATTGAGGAGGGCATGTATTGCATAGAGCATTGGGTGTGGTACATGAACAATGAATCTTGGAACACTGAAAAAATAAACGTATTTGGGAAAAATAAAAGTATTTGGGGGAAAAGATTAATATGCCCAAATTGATGTACAGATTTCTTGCAATTCCTTTCTTAATGGTATTTTTGTAGAAATAAAAACAATTCATCATAAAATTCAAGAATGTTAAAGGGCCCTGAATAGATAAATCTTGAAAAAGAACAAGTCAGAAAGACAAATACTGTATGATTTCACTCATACATAAAATTTAAGAAAAAGACAAAACATGTTCTTAAGTACAGAACTGGTGGTTGTCAGAGGAGGGTAGGGAGATAAATAAAGGGGATTAAGAGTACACTTATCTGGAGCACTGAGAAATGTATAGAGTGGTTAAAACATTACACACCTGAAACTAATACCTTGTTATTTATACTTTCATAAAAAGTTTTTAAAAAGTTTGGAGGTCTTATACTTCATATTTTCAAAACTTATTAAAGCCAGAGTTAGATAGTAGTATGAAGACAAACCTATGGACAAATACAGAGCCTAGAAATAAATCTTCACATATATGGTCCAATGATTTTTGACAAGGGTGTCAAAAACCATTCAATGGGGGATAGAACAGTCTCTTCAACAACTGGTACTAGAAAAACTGGATATCTGCATGCAAATTAATGAAGTTGGAACCTTTTCTTACAGCATAACTTAAAAGGAATCAAAGACCTAAACATCCTAAGCGCTAAAACTGTGGAACTTAGAAGAAAACATAAGGGGAAAGCTTTATAACACTGGATTTGGTAAGGATTTCTTAGATACTACCAGAGCAAAAATAGATAAGTTGAACTACATCAAAATTTAAAACTTGTGTGCAAAGGATACAATATACTGAATGAAGAGGTGATCCACAGAAAGGGATAAAATGTTTCCAAGTTATTTATCTGGTAAGGGGCTACTTTCCAAAATACATAAATCATACCAACGCAACAAAAACAGACAACTCAATTTAGAAGTGGGCAAAGGACTTGGATATGTCTTCAAAGATGATATACAAATGCCCATGAGGCTGTTTAACATCATTAATCATTAGAGAAATGTAATTAAAAACCACAATGAGCTATCACCTCGCACCCATTTGGATGGTTACTATAACAAAAAAACAAAACCCTGAAACCAGTTGTGGTAGTTTGTAAGTTTCCAGGAATGCATCCACTTCTTACAGATTACCTAATTTGTTGGCATATAGCTGCTCACATGTTCTTAAAATTCTCTGTTTTCCCTTGGTTTTGGCCATGATCTCCCTCCCTTTATTCATTATTTTATTAATTTGGGTCCTTTCTCTTTTCTTTTGGATAAGTCTGGCCAGAGGTTTATCGATATTATTAATTCTTTCAAAGAACCAGCTTCTAGTTTTGTCGATTTCCATTCTTCTGGTTTCTATTTCATTAACTTCTGCTCTAATCTTTATTATTTCTCTTTTCCTGCTTGATTTAGGCTTTTATTTGCTGTTCTTTCTCCAGCTCCTTTAGGTATAATGTTAGCCTGTGTATTTGAGATTTTTGTAATTTTTTTGAGAGAGGCTTATATTGCAATGTACTCCCCTCTTGCTGTATCCCAAAGGTTTTGTACAAATGGGTCTTCATTCTCATTAGTTTCCATAAGTTTTTAAAATTCTTCTTTAATCTCCTGATTGACCCATTCATTCTTTAGTAGGATGCTCTTTAACCTCCAAGTGTTTGACTTCCTTCCAAATTCTGTCTTGTGATTGAGTTCCAGTTTCAAAGAATTGTGGTCTGAAAATATGTATGGTATATTCTCAGTCTTTTGGTACAGGTTGAGGCCTGATTTGTGATCCAGTATGTGATATGTTCTGTAGAAAGTTCCATGTGCACTTAAGAATGAGTATTCTGATGTTTTAGGATAGAATGTTCTGTATATATATCTGAAGTCCATTTGGTCCAGTGTGTCACTCAAAGCCCTTGTTTCTTATTTCATCTTCTGCCTAGATGATCTGTTTATTGCTATGAGTGGGGTATTGAAGTCCCTTACTATTAATGTATTATCAATGTGTTTAACTTGGTTATTAATTGGTTGATATAATTGGCTACTCCCAAATTATGAGCATAAATTTTTGTAATTGTTAGATCTTGTTGGATAGATTAAGTATAATACAGTGTCCTTCATCTCTTATTAGTGTCTTTGGTTTAAAATCTCATTTGTCTGATACGAGGATTGCTACCCCAGCTTTCTCTTGAGGTCCATCAGCATGGTAAGTTGTTTTCCCCTGTCCTCAGTTTCCATCTGGAGGTGTCTTTAGATCTAAAATGAGTCTCTGTAGACAGCATATGGATGGGTCTTGTTTTGTCCAATCTGATACCCTGTGACTTTTGATTGGAGCATTTAGACCATTACATTCAGAATAACTATTGAAAGGTATGAATTTAGTGCCATTGTATTGCCTATAAAGTCCCTGTTTCTGTAGGTTGTTTCTTTCTGGTTTATGTTACTCCTGGGATCTCTCTTCACTTACAGGATACCCCTTAATATTTCTTGCAGGGCTGCCTTAGTGGTCATATATTCTTTCAGTTTGTCCTGGAAACTATCTCTCCTTCCAATCTGAATGACAGCCTTATTGGATAAAATATTCTTGGCTGCATGTTCTTCTCATTTAGTACCCCAAATATATGTCAGTCCTTTCTGTCCTGCCAGATTTCTGTTGATATGTCTGATGTTAATCTGATGTTCCTCTTTGTAGGTAAGGAAATCTCCCTCCCCCTGGCCCCATGTCTCAAGCTGCTCTCAGGATTCTCTTTTTCTATAAAATTTGCAAGCTTCACTATTCTATGTCAGGGTGTCAATCTATTTTTACTGGTTTTGGGAGGGGTCCTCTCTGCCACTTGGACAGGAATGCTTGTTTCTGTCCCAGGATTAGGGAAGTTCTCAGCTATGATTTGCTCAAGTATATACAATGGAATACTACTCAGCCATCAGAAAAGATGAATACTTATCATTTATGTCAGCATGGATGGAACTGGAGGGTATTATGCTAAGTGAAATAAGTCAGAGAAAGACAACTGCCATACTGTTTCACTCATATGTGAAATATAAATAATGTAGAGGATCATAGGGGAAGGGCGGGAAAACCGAATGGGAAGAAAGAGGAAGACACATATGAGACTCTTGACTCTGCGAAACAAAACAGGGTTGCAGAAGGGGTGGTAGGTGGGAGGATGGAGTAATTGGGTGACAGGCATTAAGGAGGGCACATGATGTAATGAGCACCAGGGATGTGTGATGAATATGCAACTGATGAATCGTTAAACACTACATCAGAAACTAATGATGTACTATATGTTGGCTAATTTAAGTTAAAGAATTATATTCATATCCAATAAAAAGTAAATATTCTAGGAAAAAAAAAACCCAGAAAATAATGGTGAGGTTGTGAAGAAATTGGAACACTCATGTGTTGTTGGTGGAAATGTAAAATGGTGTAGTCACTACAGAAGACAGTATTAGTGGTTCTTCAAAAAAACAAGATAGAATTACCATATGATCCAACAATTCACTTCTGGGTTTATACTCCCAAAGAATTGAAAGCAAGGTCTTGAAGAGAGATTTGTACTCTATGTTCATAGTAGCATTCACAATAGTCAAAAGGTGGACGCCACCCAAGTATCCAACAGGTAAATGAATCAGCATAATGTGATATATACATACAAAGGGATGTAGTTCAGCCTTTGTGACAAGTTCACAAGTGTCAACATGGTTGAATCTTAAACCCATTATGTTAAGTAAAATAAGCCAATCACAAGAAGACAAATACAATTCTAGTTGATGTACCTAGAATAGTCAAATTCATTGACAGAATGGTGGTTACTAGTGGGAAGGAGAGAAAAGGAATGGGTATAGAGTTTCAGTTTTTCAAAATGAAGAGTTCTGGAAATAAATATATTCACTGTTACGAAACCAAATACTGAAATGTATACTTAAAAATGGCTAAGACGGAAAGTTTTAAATATATTTTTACCATAGTTTACAAAAGGAATTGAGAGTTTGCATGGAGCACTGAATGCCCACCATACTTAATTTTTCCTTATGTCTTGTGAAAGCATTTTGTAATTTTTTAATTGACTTAGGACATACAGTCACTAACATAATAAAACAAAAAACAAACAAACAACTTAGGACAGTCACATTGCCCTGGGCTTTATTTGTAACATGAACTTCTGCAAAGGGCAACTCTTATTTTGGTGTGCAGAATTAGGACATAAAGGGTGAAGAGATCTCTTTCGAAGCCCCCAGACTCCTCACATGATGTCACTACTGCTTCTCCCCTAGACTAAAAGCGGAATGGGGGGGGGTTGTGGGTCTTGGCAAAGTATAATGAGGTCCCTGAACTAGGATTTCCTAGAGAAAGAGGGAATTTCAGGTTGATAGTCGGGGATCAAACTGACATTTGATTGATGCTGGATGCTCCCTTGACACAAACATTGCATTTTGGAAACACTGGTTGAACACAGGAATATGATTTTTTAAGAAGCTGTAACTTTGGTATAACAGAATCCCATTGCAGCTCTGACTGGATTTGGATTAGTAGGGTAGAAGGATCTCCAGAATCACCCTCAGGAGCTCCACCCTGTGGAAGTAGCTAGCAGGAATGAACAGGACTGACCTTCCTTCATAGGGCCACGCTTATCCTTAGGGCTCTCAACACTTTGGGGCCAGCCTCCAGAGGTAGATACTAGATTCCCTGAACAAGAATAAGTATTAAAAGGAAATTGCTAAAACCAATCTTACATTTTTTTTTTTTTAGTGATATAAGCAGACAAAATACAGGATAAAGTAATTTTCAGGGATTAGAATACTAATCTGTTCCATCACAGGCAGGTCAGATAAGCTTAACTCCAGCACTGAAAGACACTAAGCCCCCTTCTGATGGAGTCCAGGCAGCACTCTGTTACCTCCATGAAAATATTTGTTACAACTCTGACACCAAGCTCCAGGGTACCCTGTTCCCCTAGATTCTCTGCCCATCAACCTTTGACAAGATACTTATTAGCTTCTTTCCCCTTCTATGAAATCTGAGTTCTAGCAGAGCCTCTATAGTTAAACCCCTTTAACATCTTGTACCTGCCCATGGCTCTGGCCCAGCAGAGCTTGGATATCTCTTCCATCTTGCTCTAAAACAATTTTTAATTTCTGTCCCTTCTCCCTTCACAGTCTGGCATTTACATTGAGTTATTTACCATTATTTTCCCGAGATGGTGTTATGCTAATTTGGTTCTTCATCTGGAGATGAGAATCGAGTAATGGTTAAAAGAGCACCCGCTAGCTTGATACAACTAAAGGAGATCCGAATATGCCACCCCCAAAACACGCCAGTTGATAGACTGATAGTTGAGCTGAAGGCACTTGAGAAAAAGCAGATGCAGGAAGGGCTCTCTGACCTCCTTATCATTGGAGACAGCGAGTCAACATTGAGAGGCATCTGTACAAACCAATCCACTAACAAACTTTACCTTTCATTAGTTTCCACTACATATTTCCTCAATCACTCCTACAGTTTACTGCCCCGAGCTGGAGCTGCACTCCTTTGCCTTGTCCCTCCAGTTTGTTATTCTTTGTTGAAATGGTATGTAAGTCCTATCTACTCGTTTGGTCTTCATTTCTTGTTTTTAAACATACAGGAAGGACATCTTATCATAATGTTTATATGCTTTTCTCCTGTTAATCTGTTTTTTGCAGTTTAATCATCAAGCTTAGTTATAGAACCTAAAGGGTAGAGGAGGAGTCTTTCTTCCTCTTCATAACCCTGGGCGTGCCCCTTAGGAGCTGCTCCTTATAGCCAGGATCTAAGGCAACTGCTGAACCTCGGATTTCCCATCTGAAGACCAGCCTCAGAGTTGCCAAGGATTGAAAGAATCCCTATCAAGCACCTGGTGATCATAGTCTAGCCTTCAAGACAATCCAGGTCCTGGAGTCTCTTCAAAGAAATAGCCTAACATTGCTAGTGAAGTATGTATTGTGACTGAGTAAAATCCTGAAGGGTTAACAGAAATCTTTTGTTCAGTGAGACGTCTTAAACGTTCTCCCCACTGATTCCCTTTGCCATTCCCACAGGAGGCAGTTATCTAAACTCTGCTCAGCCTCCAGAATCACTCCCACTCATCCCAGGATTTTTTTTTCCCCTTTTTAACTTCTACAATAATTTCCTCTCCTGGCAGTAAAGTCACTCTTTCTATTCCAAACACAACTTTCCTCTCTTCTCGTGTTTTCCTCTAAATGATTACCTGAATCTGAATGACTCTCAAGAGCTTGAGGGATGGCAGAGATGCAGGTGGAAGGGGAGGAGGCAGAGAACGCTCTTATATTCATCATCTGACCCTATCACACTAGCGACTGTTTGTTAAAAGTTAGCCATGTGTCATGCGGTACGCTGCCAGGACTGTGGGTTATGAAGAACATATGGCATATGCCTGGAGATCATCATTTTCCCTCAAGAACTTCTCTCTCAGAAAAGAGTCTATGAGGCTTTACAATGCCTTTGAGCTTTACAACGACTGAGTTCACACTGACTCACATTTTGGTGCAATCTTGCAGTGGCTTTATTTTGAATAAAAAGTGTGGAGGTTGCATTAATCACACAATACTCCAACCAATGCTGGTTCAGCTCTGTGCTACAGGTCATCTGATGGAATTGGCAAAGGCTGTGGTCAGTTGTGTACATACAGTGACACCAGTTTGTGAATTGTTCACCAATTATTAATCGTTAATTTGTAGATCGCCCGTCCTCAACCAAATTTTTGGAGGTCACTATAAAGAAGCCTTTTAGAGATCCCTTTTTAAAATTTTTTTTCTTCCCCAAATACATTTTTTCAGTGTTACAAGATTAATTGTTCATGCACCACACCCAGTGCTCCATGCAATACATGCCCTCCTCAATACCCACCACCAGGCTCACCCAACCCCCCACCCTCTCCCCTCCAAAACCTTCAGTTTGTTGCTTAAAGTCCACAGTCTGTCATGGTTCATCAACCCCTCCGATTTCCCCCCATTCACCCTTTTAGAAGCATCAGAGTAAGTTACACTGTAGGAAACAAATCTCTGATCATTGGGAAAAAAAGGGAAAAAACTGCTTACGTTATATAAATGGGTCCTTGTGGCCTGGCATCAACTTTCCTGAAGCTGTGTGATTCAAGTAATATCGTGTGTCACGTGACTGAGCACATGAGCTCTGGAAGCCTTTGATGACTCGGTATGTTGCTAGTGATGAGAACACCACTGTTTTGTTTTGTTTTGTTTTAAGATTTTATTTATTTATTTGACACAGAGAGAGGTCACAGGTAGGCAGAGAGGCAGGCAGAGAGAGTGGGGGAAGCAGGCTCCTTGCTGAGCAGAGAGCCTGATGTGGGGCTCGATCCCAGGACCCTGAGATCATGACCTGAGCTGAAGGCAGAGGCTTTAACCCATTGAGCCAACCAGGCGCCCCGAGAACACTACTGTTGAAGTTACGTATGAAGAGTGAATTGCTCTTTTAACAGGACTCTAAGAAACAATAGTTAAAAAAATGTTCGATGTAAAATATACAGATCTAACGTTAGATAGTTTTCTTTCAGCTCTAAATATTTGTCCATTCAAGGTGTCTAGAGAGCATTTGCAGTCTTTCACTGGGGGATGGACGTGACTTACATCGTTTATCTATATGGAACCCAGAGCCTTACTCTGCCACTTTTCTGGTTGTGAGATCCCTTGGTTACCGCAACTGTAGCTTTCATAAACCAGTTAGTTCTCAGATGAAGAGCAAGGTGAATATCCTGAAGCTAACGTGTATGCTTCCTTAGCTCTCATTACATACAGTGACTATTGTAATATTTTTGTCTCCTCAAACCTTCTAATGCCCCTTCCTTCCAGCGCATATCCCTGCCTCCAGCTTCTGAACTCCTTCAGCTCTCTACCCCAGCTCTCTACTTAGGATCTTCCACCCCATTTCAATTTATCAGGAAATGGCCTCCTTCCTCACGTTTCCTATAAACCAGGCTTACCCTTATTTCTCTGACTTGATTATTTTCCCGCACCTTTGGCTTTTTTCCAGTGGTTCCCTTCCCCTTAGCCTAATACTCCTGTCACCCCTATTAAAAAAAAAAAAATTAACTTTGTTTTCTACTTGATTTCCTTACAGATCGGCTCCTTAAAATGTTTGTTCATACACCAAGAGTCTCCAAATGAGATGGATATACCTACAACCTATCCCAATAAAACCTATTGGGGCAAAAAGATTCTCACATTCATGTTGGTAAATTCTGATAAGGACACTGGATACACAAGTTGATTTCTGCTCCCCTGTGCATTGGATAGTCATGGGTTACCTGGGACACAAGATGTGGGTGGAGAGGGAGCTCCGTAATCTGGAAATGCTGACCAGGTCTCCCTCAGGCATGTCTCACCCATCAATCCATTTAGGACAAAACATCACTGAGTGACGGCAATTATTTTGTTTAAATGAATCCTCACAACATGGGCAGCATGTGATTTAGATTGTTACAATGAAAATACAGACTGAAGAGATTAATACAAGCAACTGGAAAGTGTTGAAAAGCTGATAGTTTTCCTAGTTGGATTCTTCCCTAGTCATATTTAATCAGTTCAAGAGATCTGCCAGAAGAATTAAAATTATCAAGATTAGGGTAATATCTGTCATAGCAGAAAAATCCCATTTCCTCAGTATATACAGTGATAGGTTGATAGCTTAATGTTATTTTTGAAGTCTTGCTAATCCTGATACATTTACATGAAGCAAGCAGAACAGAAGAAACTTCCACTGACAGCAGTGCTCTAGAGTTATGTAATTCTTATTCCAGTATTCTACAAGATTTCACTAAATTTAGCAATCAGCGTTTAAGAGTGAAAGATAAAATCCATTTGTCACTGGGGAAACACTTGGCTCTTCCTACCATTATAGAAATTGCTAGAATATACCAAAACAATAGAATAAGCCAAATGTATTCCTCTATCACCAAATTCTATTGGCAGATGCACAGAAAATACTGAAGATTTGGAACAGCAAGGTTTAGAACAAATTACATAGTGTGGGAGGTTGCAATACAGTTGGATGAAAGTATAAATGTTTTGAATAGGTCTCAGATTTTGGTACCTGCCAGGTTCTATTTCAAAAAATGATATACACCTAAAATTACTTTTGTAAGCCACACTCAGCATTAAATGGCCCCTTATATTTTCATGGAAAATAAAAGTATAACCACCATCCCAGAGTAAACTTACAGATATCATACCATGTGCAATTCATCTATCACATCATTTACAAACGGAGTTGCCAGGAAGAAGTTGAAAGCTGTGTACATAGTACTAAAATGTCATTCATGGGACTAATTTCATGAAAACAAGACTTTTAAACCATAGTCCACTCTTCATGCTTTGCACTATGAACCAAATGTCTTTGTAGTAGGAAAAAAGTTAATCGCTCCCTATCTCTAAAAGGGAAATGATATACTTAAGAATGAGTTATGCATTTGTCTTTTAAAAATTTCTAACGTTCCACATTTGCTGACCTTGACAGGAGATAAAAGTGAAGTTGCAGGAGTGATACAGGGACAACCTCTTTTGAAAAAATTCATGCTATGCACAGAGTATTTTAAAAGCACATTTTGACATGTTGCTACTGTTGAGATTTCAAGCTAGGAAAAAAGTATCTAAAGTCTCTATGCCTGCATACTAAAATCTGGAAGAGTTCAACAGATTAGAAGATTAGATTTTCAAATAACTTTGGGCTGTTTAAATGTAGAAATCCAACACCTTCCAACTAGTTTGCACCCATTGACATTGAGAATGAGAATTTTCCAGAAGTCACACACACACACACACACACACAAACAATTTTGCGTAATTGGTAGATGGAACTAAACATTGAGTTTCACAATTTAACGAACCTCCAATGATGTAGAGTTCCTTCATCTGGAGCTACCAATCTTTGTAAAGTATCTTTCTCAACTATGACAATCCTTAAAATCAGCAATCAAAACAAAACTAAACTTAGATCCTAAAAACGCTGTATCGAAGGGGGTCAAAAAAGACAAACTTTTGAAAATAGCGCACTTATATTCACATCGCTGGCAAAGTAATGTTTTCTGTTTTTGTGAGGAGGTTTTGTATTAAGTGTCAGGTGTTTTAGGACATTTGTTTTTCGTGAATGTTTGAAGATGTACATGACAATTATCACATGATCGCTCTGATATGAAGAATTGGAGAGGGGGTTATGGGGGGGTGGGGAAGAGAAATGAAACAAGATGGGATGGGGAAGAAGACAAACTATAAGAGACTCCTAAACTCATGAAACAAACTAAGGGTGGCTGGGAGGTGGGGGGGGTAGGGATATGGACATGGGGGAGGGTATGTGCTATGGCAAATGCTGTGAAATGTGTAGGCCTGATGATTCACAGACAGGTACCCTGGGGCAAATAATACATTATATGTTAATAAAAAATTAAAAAAAATTTAAAAAGCGTACATACCGAAGTATGGGAGGTGAGTGTACAGACATACTACTGTCATTGGTCTACACAGATCACAATCTATTTCCTGCTTTGTATGTTGCAGCCTTTTATTTTCATTCCAGAAGTAGACTTTAGCTAATGACTCCCCAAATGTATTACTCACAACCTGCCTTGCTTGATTTTTGCTATATTTGATACCATTTTTTCTAATCCCTCCTTTTTTAATCTCCTCCCCCATGACTTTTGTGGCAATGTTCCCTCTTTCCTTTACTATTAATCCTTGAAGTTTTCCTCCAGTCACCTTGTTCTACTCATCCCTTAGACGTTGGTGTTGCCTAGGGACCCAATTATATTTATTTCTCTGCATGCTCCCCCTGGAGTGGGTTGGAAAGGTTTGTGTGCCGCTTCTTTCTGACCTCACCTCTCTTTTAAACCATTGCTACAGGGACCATTTTCACCCAAGAAAAACCTATCATAATATCACCCACCTGGTTTTGCCACATAGATGCTCTTGGAAATCTGTTCAGCGCTTATGCACACATGACCCAGAAACCATAGTTACACTTGGCAACATTTGATCAATAGATCAATAGGGACAATAACCCCCCCCCTCCCCGAATAAATTCTTCTCTCTTTTCCTGGCAATCAATGAAACAATGAGTCACCTGTAGTGACCATTGTCACTCAATGCTTCTCTCTTGTCTCTAATTTCCTGCTCACTCTTGGTCCTGCTATGTTCCCAATAAACTACCTGCACATCAACCTCAGCTTGAGTTTCCCCAAAACACGGTCTAAAAGACACGGGGTAAGCTCAATCACTAACCATATTGTACTTGCTCACCTACAGGTCCCCTTCTCCACCCAGGGTTCTGTCCAGCTTCTAGTTACCAATGTCCGTTTCTACCTGAATGACTTACAGTCATCAAGTTCCAACAGGATGAAACTTCCTCTCAACTTGCCTTTCATTTTAATAAGAGACACCACCATTTTATTGAAAACCTCTGAGGACTTAGAATCATTAAGATCTCAATTATCTCAAACCTTCAACAGGTCACAATTGAATATTATACCTCACCAGTTCTGTATATTTCTTCCAACTACTGAAGTCCTGGAATCCTCCCAACCAAAAACCCAACTGTTGTCCCATTTCTGATATTATTCCTCCTCCCCCAGCTTTTTGACTTTGTTTTAAGAGGGGAAATATTTATGAGTTTTAAAGAGTAAACATCTATCTTTATAAACAATTCATCTCAAGAAATGAAGTTTCACCAATATCCTTGAAGCCTCTTTTCAATCAAGATCCAAATCCATTCAGTTTCAGACAGTTTCTTAAAACTGAATCATCTGCTCTGTTAATAGTTCCAGAACCTAGATTTGGAAGATTTCCTTGGTGTCATTCGTGTTGTGTCTCTTCAGTCTTCTACAAATTGAAAGATCTAGGCACTTCAGAATCAAGTTTGTATTTTAGCATGAACAGTAAAATAGGGGTTGATTTTAGACTGTGTATTCCAGGACAGAGCCTGAAGCAAAATTATTTTTGCTGATAGGATTGTACTTCATTACAATAAAGAAAAACAGGAGGAAAAAGACAGGGGAGGAGGGATGGCAAATATGACAAAGTATATTTCTGAGATGGTCATAGTTCCCTAAAAAGCTGATTTCTTAGTTGGCCTGAAAGTCTTTAGAGGATGAGGAAGTAATTTCTCCTCAAATCCCTCCAAGTGATGGAGAATATTCACCAGCTACTTTCTCCCACTGCCAAAGTTGCCCCAGGGACTATTAACTCCTCGGCACATCTGATGTGCATTCAGAAGGTCCCCAATGATCTCCCACTCCAAGTGAGTCACAATAAGGCGAGGCTGTGAACAACCTGAAGACTCATAACGCAGCCCTTAAAAGTCCCTTGTTTTGTGGCAATAACTGAGGTAGCAGCAACCCTTCTTCCCAGACTGCAGGAAAAGTACTAACCAGTGTTAGTACTCCTGGAACCAGACTCCTGGCAGGCGAAGGAGTCGAGAATGGTGTATGTCTGAATCCAGAAGTGCTATGCTCTGAACATTAGTCAGAAGGTACTATGTCTGATTATATGTTTCTGACAAAACACTGATACTTTCCTAGATTCATGTTTTTGGCATGAGATTTTGGTAAATCCTTTATTATAAGTTTTGTCCATGGCAACGCTGCTTATACTTAATTTTCTCAGTTATTTCCGCCTTCCCAGACATCAGGGCACCCAGTTGGTAGTTGCTCAACTTTAGGTATTCCCAGCTGCAAGCCTGGTACCCTAGTTCCTACTGTTAAAAAACATCTGACCACCTATCAGCTCTGCTCACTCCAGTGACTGGGATATCTCAATGTAGTCAGGCTAAAGAATTCTGATAACACTGGGCCCTATAGGGAATCCACAGTAGGGCAGGAATAGGACTACTACTAGGTGTGGAGAAATCAACCTTGGCGTGATCCAAGGTCATACCAAAACACAGAACAAGCTAGCGAAATAAGAAAGGAACAAATAGACTTCAAAGAGGCAGATAGCAGCTTTATACTAACCAGGCTACACAAAAAGGGACAGCAATAAGTTGATAGCTTTGGTAATATAGGGGAGAGCAGCCCCCACTCGTAAGCAGGAAGGTTGGCAATCGGCAAGTTCAAGCACGTGGGCAAAGCTGCTGATGTGACCTGCATCTACAAGACCAGTGCTCTAACCCCTGAGCTATGGAGCCTTCTCCTGTGACCTACATCTATTACCCACTTTTCACAGGACTTCAACTCCCTTCTACCTGCCCCTATGGCAATCTAGCCTGGCCAACAGGCTGCCCAGCCTGGAATTGGAATTTCCCAATTCACCAGTTCCTTTAGGGTCTGTACCAGAGCCTACCCACTCAATGTAGAGTTCTTCCACAGTGCTCACTGAGTAATGAAGGAAACTAGGATAATGCCCATGTAAGGCACAATATGGGACACTGATAGGCAACTCTCATAAAGAGCACCTCAAGTTGGTAAAGGTTTCTCTAGCATGTTTCAATTTGACTTCTTTATCTACTTAATTGGCTTCCTCCCATTACTTTCACAGCTGCTGATCCCTAATATCTTAGGCCCCAAATTGTATTGGCACCTGTTTGGGGAGAACGAGTTTGCAACAGGTCATGATTGATATTCTTCTTTTACCACCCATTCTAGATTTTTCTTACTCTCGCACACTCCATCCATGACCCTGGCTCATTGTGGCTGTTGGCACAGAATATGTACCCATCTATAAGAACGGCAGAATTTCAAGTGCACCAAAGCTGATGTATCAGCTCTAGACCAGAGGCTATACTCAAGTATGTCAGGCCAGCTGCCTCTGGGATATGCCATACACAATAACAGTATGCATTTTTTGTGCCTCTTGGTCATGATCTACCATGAGTCCATCTGATTATTGAATATACCATGCACAACACTGATGGGGATACGAATTATGAGAACCATGATTCCCATATCCTCTGAGACTTCAAGGCAACAGTAGTACCTACCATTCCAGTATACATTCCAATATACACTATTCCAGTTTTCAGTCTTGGACAGGGTATAACTTCACTGGCTTCCCCCTTGAAGGGTTAGGGTTGAAACATAAGTCTTTCCTGCCTATATAACCTTAGTCCATATATCAGGAAGCAACATGGTTTTACCAACTGCCAAGTGGGTCCAACCAGTACAGGCCTTCACGTGTAATGGGAAAAGACCATTAGAATGGTCAGAATGGATCAGAGATTCACTGAACTGAGCAAGATAAACTTGGGAGGGGATAAATACCCCCATGCCCTTTAATAGAAAAGTCGTGAGTTTTGTGGGTCCCTCACATCAGTAATGTATCCAACTGTGTGTCCAACAATTCTTGAAAATCTGGGTAGTTTCCTTTTCACAAGGTTGAGTTCCTCAAATTAAGTGACCATAGATGCTTTTGGGGAAGGACTAGGGGAGTCACTGCTTTGTGTATTTGTCATGTTAGCCAGTACCGGCTGAGGTGTGAGTACTGAGCAGGAGATAGTGGACTTTTCACTGAGGCAACTGGTCTTAATCCTCTGCTCATCTACTCTTGATCCCTTTTGGTTGTGTAAATCAAATGATACTTCTGTTGGCCACCCATCTTTCTTATTAACCCCATAGATCCTGGTCTAGTATCCCTGTGGATCAAGATCTCTCCTTGCTACTCTGGCTTTGTGGTTCTTCATGGCAACCCTTAGAGGCAATGTGGATGTGATTAAATGCTGGTGCCAGGCCTCTGCATTTCTGAGCCCTAACATCCCCACAGACATCAGGAAGCATAGCTCTGTGTAGCCCCTGTCATCAAACTTGGCTTACAGGAGACCAACACCAGCTTCTCATGGAGACTGGAATCATCCTCACTAGTGCTCTCCTTTAGTTCTAGAGAAAGGAGTGACTGTTGGGACGTTCTAGGGAACAGATAACACTTGATTACTCTAGTCAAATATTCAAGCCATTCAGGCCACCTACCTCATATGCTTTACAACACAGTCCCCAGAATAGGAGAAATTTATGAGGGTTTTTCCAAGTATACTTTTACATTTGGTCATTTTTTTTCCCCAAATACATTTATTTTTTCAGTGTTACAAGACTGATTGTTCATGCACCACACCCAGTGCTCCATGCAATATGTGCCCTCAATACCCACCACCAGGCTCGCCCAACCCCTCCCCACACCCTGTTTGTTGCTCAGAGTCCACAGTCTCTCATGGTTCATCGCCCCCTCCGATTTCCCCCCATTCACCCTTCCTTTCCTTCTCACAATGCCCTCCATGTTTTTCCTTATGCTCCACATGTGAGACCATAAGATAATTGACTCTCTCCGCTTGACTTAATTCACTCCGCATAATCTCTTCCAGTCCTGTCAATGTTGATAAAGTTGGATATTCATCCTTTCTTGACGGAGGCATAATATTCCATTGTATATATGGACCATATCTTACATTTGGTCATTAAGGACTAAAGAAATAACCATGGAGTGGTACCAGACACTCGGGAGAATCCTTGACCAAGGATTTAAATGGCCCCCTACATCCTGTCCAATCGGAAATTCAGGAGCAATTTTTTTTTCCATCCCTCATATCACTAACATGTGCAACCCTTTATCCAACACTTTCTGAAAGAGCTTTGTATTTTCTTTTCCTAGGTATATAATTCCTCATATAGATGATCAGAGGATGGGGATGGACTTTGGGGAATCACTACTGTATGTATTTGCTATAATGTCACAGGTTCTTCAAGGTGAGCTAGCTAGGATTTCGCTCAAGTGCGGGAAGTAAGAGAGCTGCTTCCTATTGGGACAGCCAGTTTAAGTCTTTTCACCTGCTCTTGATTGCTTTTGTTATACAGGTCAAGCAATACCTTTGTGGCTGCCAATCTTTTGCCCTAGCTGTGTCATGTCTAATTGCCTTGTGGATCAAGACTTCTACTTGCTACTCTGGCTTTAAAGCAATGTAGGTGTGATTAGTGCTGCTGTCTGATCTCTGCTATTTCTGAATCCTACCGTTTTCATGGACACCAGTGAGGCCAGTTCAGTATAAACCTATACCACCACCAACCCGGGCCTGTAGATGACAGCAACGCTTGCTTCTTAGTGAGGCTGGTGCCTTCTATCACTAGTGTGGAGCATTTGTTTTAGGGAAAAGACTGACCCCTGGGGCATCCTGGGAACATCCTGGCTTCTCTTGGGGGAAATCAGAGGGGGAGATGAACCATGAGACACTATGGACTCTGAGCAACCAACTGAGGGTTTTGGAGGGGGTGGGAGGTTGGGTGAGCCGGGTGGTGGGTATCGAGGAGGGCACATATTGCATGGAGCACTGGGTGTGGTGCATGAACAATGAATCTTGGAACACTGTTTTGCACTTACTGGGTACAGTGTTCACTGTATGTGCTCCAGTTTATTAATTGCAGTGGTCAAATCTTTGATTTCCTTACTGATTTGTCTACTTTTCTAACAGTTACTAAAATAACTAGATTAATATTCCATATGATTATGGATTTTTCATGTCAAAAGAACTACAAAGTTAGCTGGCATATTGAGGCAGCAAAGCATTAGAGATAGCTTAATATTTTCAAAAAAATTAAAGAAAAAGATAGTATAAGTGTTCAAAAAAAAAAAAAGACTTCAAAAACTAATGATACACTATACAATGGCTAACATTAAAAAAATTCTCAAATACCAACTTTTGGCAGAGGCTTTCACTGGCTGAAGATAGAATAAATATAACTTCAAGAGATTAAACACCTCAAACATGTAAAGTTGTCTAGGTAGAAAGCTAAGGTACTGATGATTAACCTTTAGTTAACACATTTTGTAATTTTTAGCATTGCCACTAAAATCACAGAAAGAATAACCTCATTAGCAGAAGGAAATTATGGGACAAAAGTGTAATCAGTTCAAAAGAAAGCAAGGAGAGAAAAAGAATCAGACCTTGTGGGATAAATCTTAAATCTAAGTATTAGTAGCAAAGGGTTAAATGCTTCAGTTAAGATGTCAAGCCTCAGAAAACCTAACTATGCACACGATCCACAAAATAAGGATGTAGAAGAGACGGAGGGACATATAAAGGTAAATTAAAACCCAAAGTTCTGTCTAACATGTCAGAAAAAAACCACTGAGATCAAGTTATTATGTGTACTCAAACTGAACAATCATTTTGAAGTAGCTATCTCTAATGCTTTGCTGCCTCAAAATATGCCAGCTAAGTTTTTAGTTCTTTTGACATGAAAAATCCATAATCATATGGAATATTAATCTTGTTATTTTATAACTGTTAGAAAAGTAGACAAATCAGTAAGGAAATCAAAGATTTGACCACTGCAATTAATAAACTGGAGCACATACAGTGAACACTGTACCAAGTGCAAAACACAGTTAAGCACGTGCAGAACTTCTGCAAAACAGAAACAAAGCAAAATTCAAAGGCAACTTATACCAAATGCCAATTAAATGAAAGTAGACTAGCAATCAGCAATAAAAAATGATGGAAAATATAGTATTTGGGAATTAAGAGTTTCACTTGTAAGGTAATCCATAGATCAAGGAAAAACTCGGTACAGCTTAGGAATTGGAGGATAAGGCCTTTCTGTTCAAGTGTAGAAAGCTTCAAAAGAACACTCTTTCCTTAAGCCAGATGATCTACAAAATTTTAATTTGTCTTGAGGCCAGAGGCTACAAAGCATCCAAGTGAACTAGATTCCAGAGTGTTAATCTCCTCTGAGACAGAACAGTCTTACATTGTCAGAACACAGAAGGGAGGGGTAGTAGCCCACATAGAAGTGAGTAAGAAGAAACCAGAATGTTCAGGAATTCTTGAAGACCAAGTGTGGGACAAAGTTTGGAATATTTGGGTACCCAAAACATAAGAGATGTTCACATTCAAGATCTTTGCCAAAGGTCTTCTTGGGCTGTACGTGAGAAAGAGTAGAGCAGAGACCAGAGAGTTCTGCTTGGTGGCACAGGACTGGCTGCAGCTGGATGCAAGGTACAAATAACTCCCCCTTCCCTGGATCTTCTCTCAGAAGGAAATAAACTATTGTGCCACTGGGAGAGGAATGAGAAATGCTCTCCTCCCAAAGCATGGCAAAGACCCAAAGCTTATGGAGAAGCAAAACTCATCTGCCTTTGTAAGAGAGAAGGTGTTTCTTTCCCAATGCTAGGACTAAAGGCAAGTGCCACAGCATCTGGGAGAAAAAGGGAGCAGGAAACCCCATAGCCTGCCCCCATTCCTACACCAATATAGAGGCATGATACTACTGGGGGTCAGGTAGGATATGCTTTCCTGCTCAGACCAGGGAGTGTGTTGTTGCCATGGATACAGTGTAGAGTTGCTCAGAAACCACCACCCCAGAGGCCCAAGCACATAGGATCAACATGAGACTAAGGCTGGTCAAGGAGAATAGAGGACAGCTCTGTCCTTGCTATAATCCTAGCAATTTTGACAAGCCCAGCAGTCTACTGCAAGGGCAGGGGAAGGCCATGGAGAGATCCTTTCTATGGCATAGGCTATGGCATAGGCATTGAGAAATGGCTGAAAAAGGATGGGCAGGAACACAGAAAATCCAGCCAACCAACCTCTCACACCATAAACATAAGGAAAAAGCAGATTCTAATAAACTGAAATCCATAAAGGTAAGAGCATTAACAAACCCCCAAAACCAAGTCAACATCTGACCATATTGACTTACTACCTCATCCCTCCACATATACTGTCTAGTAGCCCATTTCTAGGTGAGAATTTTATTTATCTCTTCACAGTAGCTGGTGCTCAAATTGAGAATGGGAAGAACTGCCTATTGTAAGAGGATGAAATAGTCAACATAACCAACAAGGATACCTCAGATGCTAGAATAGCAGACGGGTTTTAAGCTATCAGATAAAAGATTTAGCAGACTTGAATAGAGGATTTCAGCAGAGAAATAGAAATTATTAAAACATTAAATGGAAAAGTTAACAAAAGACATGGTATCAGAAAAAGACTCCATATATCTCCTCAGAAGACTTGACCAAGCTGGAAAAAGAATCCATGAACTTGAGGACATTTGAATAGAAAAAAAAAAATGATAAAAACTGAAACAAACCCCTCAGAATCCAAGACATACAGAACAGTATCTCATGGTTTAATATTATCAAATTTCCAGAAAGAGAAGAGTGTAAAGAAGGCAGAAGAAATATGTAGGAGATAGAACAGTGGGGCCGAGGGGTAACATTTGAACACTAACTTCTGCTCAATTTTGCTATAAACCTAAAAATGCTTTAAAATAGTTTATTTTTAAAAGTGGGGGATAAAGATTGAAAGGCTGAAAACTTTAAAAAAAATTATAACCACATATTCTAGAAGCTCTAAGAACACAAGCAGAATGCCAAAATACATCCATAATCAGATTTAACAGGATTATAAACTCCAGAAGTTTTGTTTTCTCTAGTAATTGACAAGTTCATTCTAAATTTATTTGAAAAAAAGCAAAGGGACCAGAATAGCTAAATGCACTGCTAAAGAAAAATAAAGCAGAGGCATGTTCTACTAGAAAAAGACTAAAAAGTGGTAATGAAGACCAACAGAACAGAATGAAGAACCCAGAATAGACTCAAGTATGCGGAAGTCTCAAATGACACAGCTGCCTCAGAGCAGGGAGGGGGTGAGTCAGGAATGAATGCTTCCATAAATGAGTCTAAGACAGGAAGTTATTCATATGGAAAAGCATGAGTATGGACCCTACCTCTCGCCATGTGCAGAAAGTATCAATTCCAGACATATTAAAGATGTAGATGTAAAAGGCATCTTACTCTGTTGTATTCTAAAGTTGATTTTAGAACTTTGAAGTAAAGTACAAGAAATTCTTTGGTATGTAAAAAAACACATTAAGTATTAATTTGTGCTTTATAAAAGAATTGAGAATTAAGGAAGCATTACAGAGAGAAAAAAACATGTTAAGTTTGGAGAAAATATTTGTACCATATAAACACAAGAAGAGGCTAATATTCAGGTTATATAATGAACTCCTACAACTCAAAAACGCACATAAGCAGAAATAGCCAGAAACATGAAGATGATCAACACTAATGATTGCAGATGGAAATTAAACACAAGATTATAGAAGCCCAGATTGGCAGCCAGTCAAAAGATAAAGAGTACCTGACTATCATTCTCAGACCCAGTGGGAGCTAAATGGCTTGATCAGTTTAAAATAAGACATTTTTCAAAGGGATTCTTCACAATGATGTTGGTAGTATATAGAGGGAACACACTGGATAGTGTGGTAACCAAGGGGAAGAGTGGCTATCTACCTCAAGAGGGACCAGGGTAACCTCAGTAGTTACCTTCCTTCAGATCTCTTGCCAGTGTTCCCCATTGGCAAGGCCAAACCAGAGAGCAAAGGGCTGGGAGCCTGAGTGATAGTGTTCAGGTCAGCCTCTGGAAGCATAGAAGAGAATGGAGAAAAGGAGGTAGTCTGGAGAAGAAAACAAGATCCCTGAAACTCATATTGTTAGGGGACAAGGAACAAGAAGAACTTTAATACACAGCTGGGGATAGAAGACATACAAGTGCATTGTAGTACAGTTTGCTGGTTTCCAATAAAATATAAGGTCCACATGCCCAACAACTCATGGATATACACCAAAGAGAATCTCTTAAATATGTGCACCAGGAAACACATTCAAGAATGTTCATAGCATTGTTTGGATAGCAAGATCTTGGAATGAACCCAAACCAATTGACATTTGTTTTCAGTTTCAGTCTTTGCCCTTCTGTTCTAGTCAGTGTACTGCACAGGGCTGACTTTGTACTTGCAGGCTGCATTTCCCAGGCTCCTCATTCTGTTGGTTCTTAGGAGTTTTTGCCCAGTGAGAAGGCTGGTGGGGGATTGGATGGTGGCAGAAGTCCAGGGTATTCCTTCCCCTTCTTTGTCTCAAGGGGCTCCTGTGGGACTTCGACCCACCTTGGCTTCTCTTTCTCCTTCTCCAGGTACCTCAACCGGGGCTTCCTAACACGGTTTCCTCCTATCTCCCCAGCCTAGGGTGATATTGGATCCCTGCAGCCTCTCATTTTTCAGTTTCCTATCTCAATCCCCTGTTTGGCTTCTAGCACATTCGTCTTCAGAAGAACTCATTATCTGGATTAGATTCCCTTTGTAGTAAATACTTGAAGTGTTTTCTGTTTTCCTGGTTTAGACCCTGAGTGATAAAAGAGGATACATTGTGCAAAGAAAATGCTGAAATAAAGATGAAGATTGCCTAGTTTTATAAAGCTAGGATAGTTTGATACCACAGAGAATGAGAACAGCAAGCTATAGGTCAACATCATTAACAAAGATTCAAAGAAGCCAAAAATAGTTGAAAATCAAACATGGCAGTATATTAGATTAATAATATATAGGGACCAAGTAGAATTTATCTCAGAAATGCAAGGATAGATCAATGGGGGGGGGGAATATCAATAACTCACTGCATTAACGTGTTAAAGGAGATAAACCACATAATCTCACGTTTCAAAAAAAATTTTTTTTTTAAATTTTATCAAGCTAGGAATAAAAGGAAATGCCTGTAACTTGATACAAGGAATCCTCTAGAGGCTCAGAGCAAACATCATTTAATGATGAACCATTAGAAGCATCCAATTTCATTAGAAAAATGGCATTACTGCTGCTGCAATTTTTCACCACTGTAATGTCGTCCCAGCCAGTTAAATAATGTTGATGTTGGAAGGGAGAAAGTATTTGTAGCTATCATATTTCAAGTTCAAGGTGGTAAACTGAGCACATGGTGAAGACATTATTCCTTATTTGTCAATATTGTAGAAAGAAGTTCATAAACTACAATGTAACCATGCTTGAAATGGAGGGTCAAAAGTGGTGCTAGACTTCAGATAGTCCTACTCCCCCATAACAAGGAGTTCACGTCCCACAGGTCCTGCACAGAGCACTATCTTCTGCTTAAGACAACACTGCCCACTTATCTCTATCCCCCTGGGGAAGAGAACAACTCCCTGTGGGTCCATGCTCAAAGGTAGAGGATGGGAGAGGGACCTCTACTGAACCAGATAGACTCAGTTGCTCAGGGCTCTTGACATTTATGAGCTTAGATGTACTGGCTCATTAGTTTTGAAGTCAAAATTAGGGCTAATATTTACTTAAATTGTATGTTGTCAGACTTCCCCCACTCCTTTCTTCCCCCTGATCTCAACTTAGCTTAGAGATGGTAAGTTTAAACAGAGAAACCATTTGTCCAAAGCTAAGTGACCAGTTAGTGGCCAGGTCCCATCTTTTGTCCAATATTCATCTACTTCATAACCCCCCAAAAAGCTAGTGGAAGTCTATTCCCCACTCAGCCCAGTTCCTTGAAGAGCAAGTTCATCATTTTCTGCTTGTTTTCTTGTTCTTTAGTAAACAAAAAAGTGTTTGTAGAATTTGGCTAAAGCTATGGTTAGGCTTGAGTGTTTTGTCAAAAAAGATTTTTTAAATTTTTCATTTTGTTCGTTAGCCAACATGTAGTACATCATAAGTTTTTTGTTGAATTGTTGAACACTACTTTAGTTGGATATAACACCCAGTGCTCATCCCAACACGTGCTCTCCTTAATACCCATTACCTGGTCACCCCATCCCCCACCCTTCTTTAATACTGTTTCCTGGAGTCCAGAGTCTCTCATGATTTGTCACCCTTTCTACTTTCTTCCCATTCAGTTTTCCCTCCCTTCCCCTGTGGTCCTCTGCTCTATTCCTTATGCTTCACACATGAGTGACACAATATGGTAATTGCTTTTTCTCTGCTTGGCTTCTTTCACTTAGCATTATCCCTTCCAGTTCCAACTATGTCAGTGCAAATGATGGGTATTCATCCTTTCTGATGGCTGAGTAATATTCCATTGTATATATGCACCATTCCTCAAGACATTAAAAATAGAGCTATCCTATCTACACTCCAGCAATTGCACTACTAGGTATTTACCCCAAAGATACAGATGTAGTAAGAAGGGGCACATGCACCCCATGTTCATAGCAGCAATGTCCACAATAGCCAAATTGTGGAAGGAACTGAGATACCTTTCAACAGACAAGTAGATAAAGAAGATGTGGTACATATATCAATGGAAAAATGTGGTTTTTGAAAGTATTTTAGGCTATGGGTTTACCTCTGGGTATTTATTCTTTGACCCAATAGTTATGAAGCAAAGCACTTCAAATTGGAAGGCTATAGGAATTTTTATTTTTATTTTTTGCTAAGTTATATTCTCTTGTAACAGTATGATTTCAACATTTTGAAATTTAGGATTTTGTGGCCTGTTATAATATTGATTTCCATTAGTTTTTGAGGGGTGCCTGGAAAATGTATGCTCTGTTAATAGGATACAGAATTCAATGTATAATTATCAGTTTAGCATAGAGCTCCAGATTTTTCCTTCTACTTTAATGGAATCAGATAGGAGATGAAGAGATGTGATCCAATGAGTCACATTCCTAGAATTATCCCATATACTTTCATAGATTCATAAAGGGAATATTCTAGAATATTCATTTTGGTGTTGAGTTGGCAATGAATCTAGAGGTTTAATACAGAAAATGAGAAATAAGATTACAGAAGTTAGAAGTCATAAGCTGCATGTAGTATAACAGCCATCGCCAATCTTGTAGTGTTTAATGAAAATGAGAGATCTATAACAGTGTCATTTATGTAAATTAAAAATACCTCTGACCTCTTCTATTACCCAAAGATAGATGCACGTTCCCAGACATTTAACACATATTAGAGTAATTGGCTATAGGAGAGGTTGGAATGGAGTGAAATTAGTAAGCAGAAGAGGAAATAAATGTGGCCAAAATAGTTCTGGTTTAAACCATTTGGTATCTGGCACCTAAAAGATCAGGTTCATGCAAATCTCTTGTTTTGTCTTTAGATACTTTGCTACCCTTCTCTCTGAAAACCACACTTTCCAGGTTCCCCTGCTAGTGATGGACCACCTGAGATAGCCCTCATGGTCCTTGCCTCTGGTATTCACATAGTTGTGAAGATCCTCAAGAATGTGCAGAACTTGTTACCTTTGTCTAATAAGACATAAAATGAAAACATGTCCTTTTCATGCTTAGTTTACATAAGATTGGGACATCCATCTTGTAGATATATTATTTCCCTTTTGGCTTTTATGAAGTACTCACTGGTGTTTGGGGAACCCATGTGGCAAGGAAACCAGAGAAGTCTTTAGAAGCTGAGGATGGCTGCCAGCCAAAAGCAAGAAACTAAATCTTAGTCCAAAACCACAAGAAATTGAGTTTTCCTAACAACCATCTGATTTTGGAAGTAGATTCTTTCCTACTCAAGCCTTCAGATAGGAATGCAGCCCAACCAACGCCTTGACTATGGCTCTGTGAGACCATAGAGCAGAGGAGCCAGTTAAACTATGCTTGGACTCTTGATCCATTGGAACGGAGCTAATCAGTGTGTGTTGATTTTTTTAAACAGTCATAGTCATAGTAATCTTATGTAGCAGTAGACAACTAGAACGTCTGTCAACAAGCTTCTGGCTTGTTCAGCAAATGGCACATACTAACAGAACACTGGACGGTAGAGAAATAGAAGCTCAAATACTTTGACTTTTCTTTCAGGTTTGAGCACCATCTCACAGTGACTACACAGCCTCTCTATGACCTGCTCCTGCCAGGTAGCCTTCCAGTGGTCCTGGACCGCCATATCTTCCCTTAATCTCATTAGTCTAATGAGGTGCTAATGGCTGCCTGCTATTATCAATCTGAGTTGCTCCACTGATCTCTTTTTGCCTTTGTTTTATGATACCAATGAAACTAATTCTTCTTTTGAAGTGTTTATTGGACTTCAGTCCAATACAAAGAACTGAGCCCATGTTGACTGACAAAAGGCCTTATTTTCAGTGGGTTCTTTCTTATTTCTAAAGTATAACATTTATCTAAAATGTTATTGAGAAAAAGATCTAAGTAGAATGATCTCTAATCCATGAGTAAGACTTAACTCATGTTAAGATGACTGTATAGATCTATGGGGAGAATAGGCAACATAATATTAAACAAGACACCAGCTCTTTCTGTAGAAATTGACACTAATTCATATGGAAATAAAGATTGACTAGCTGAGGTAATTCTAATATAGAAGTAGTAGAGGACCTTTACTACCGAATTGAGACCAAAAGCTACAATAGTCAAGATAGTGATATTGGCATAAGAGTAGCCAGATCACTTGCCAGCTTAAGCTTTCTGAGATGCATATGTAAAGTTTAGGGATGCAAAAGATTTGAGGGAGTAATACTTGGAAGAAAGAGGACAAGAGGGTCCACCAGATCACAATGCAGACCGGGCAGTGTCTGCAATGGAGAAAATTTGCTCCAGAAGGGAGGAGCAAAATGGATAAAATAGCTAGATCTTTGACCAAAGTAGCAGTAGATGAGGGCAAGCTCTCCTCTGGACAGCCTCCAGCCAATGACTGACCAAGGTGGTTGTACAGTCACATCAAAAGCTAAGGTAGACCCTGAAGAACTAACAGATGGAAGATGCCCAAAAGTCCTATACCTTGTACCTGGGCATTGAATGCTTCCCTGAGTACATCAACAGGAGAAATAGGTCTCTATGTTCAATCTTTAACAAAGGCACAAACATAATTCGGTGAGGTTTTTTCTTTTTCTTTTTTTTTTTTTTTAAGATTTTTATTTATTTATTAGAGAGAGAGAGACTGAGAATGAGAGGGGAGAAGGTCAGAGGGAGAAGCAGACTCCCCGCAGAGCCGGGAGTCCGATATGGGACTCAATCCCGGGACTCCGGGATCATGACCTGAGCCGAAGGCAGTCGCCCAACCAACTGAGCCACCCAGGCGCCCCGGTGAGGTTTTTTCTAATAAACAATTAAAACAATTAGGTATGCATATGGGAAAGAGTTCATCACAAATTCTACCTCATACCTTAATCCATACATAAAAGTTAGCTTGAAATGGATTACAGACCCAGTTTAAGAGAAAGCTACAACAATTTCTAAGGTTATATAGGACTGCTGCTGACCTGTTTTTCCTCCTTTTTGGAGTGGTCTATAGCTGCTTTTGCACTACAATGGTAGACTTAATATTTGCAGATGCCTTATGTCCTACAAAGCCAAGATATTTAGTACCTTGGCCCTTTCAGAAGGAATTGCTCAGTCATGCTAATAGGGTTTTCTAGATCATCTGGCCAAGCAGCATAGGTTGGCTTACTAAAGAGCCAGTTTCTTCTCTAGCCCTCACTTGGAGTTTGCAGCCTTCTTTGCCATGCAATATGTGGGTTGGAGCAAAACCTAGGTGGGAATATGCTGCCTTCAAACCTAAGAAGCCCCACCAAGTGTTAGG
>CM052802.1:98878595-98929298 GCA_028533885.1 Nasua narica
ATGTGTGGGTATTAAGCTGAATTCAACAAAGCTAACAAAATTTGGGTCAGAGATCTGGTGATCTGTAGCAGATAGTTTTGGCAGCACAACTCCATCCCCTTGGCCCACCCGATTTCATGCTAATTATATCCTGTCTCACTTCTTTCCAATTCTTCAGGGCTTTCTCCGAAACCCAGGAACTCATTCAATCTGGAGGAAGGGTAGCTCAGAGTGAGGATGTTAATGCTCCCGAGGGCAACCCTCAAGTTAGCAGAGCTGAAAGGTAATGGATACATTCTCCGGCCTCCAGTCCTTCAGAGGCATGCCTACAGCATGTTCTCTAGGACCCTCAGAGGTCCCCAGTGGGGTCACGTCTCCTTAGCTATAGCCCCTCATGCTTTTTACTGCTTTTTCTTGCCCCCCTCTCCCCTCCCCTACTGGTCCCAGTAATCACCTCCCAAATAAGTCACCTGCACCCAGGGTGTTTTCCCAGGCTCTGGTTTCTAAGATAATCAGACCAAGACAAGTGACAGCAGTGCCTTAAAGTTTGCTGAAACGTTGTGGCCTGATGTCAGGTATCTTATAAGCATTTCATGTGTATTTGAAACCGCATATAGTGTGAATTATTAGCTTCTGGTTGGTAAGAGGGATCATGTGTCCTTTAGGTCAGATCTGTGTAGCTTTGTTCAGTCTTTGACATTCTTACTTATTTTGGCCCATCTGACGTGCCATACAGCATATTTCGTACGTGTTGCATAGAGCCTCAGATCCCTCCCGTCTCACCTGCTCTTTGCCCTAGCAGGTGGTTTCACAATGGTATCACCTAACAGCGTGTTGTATCACATTCATGCTAAAACCTCAACTCCTGCCCCTGGGTTTCCCTATTCAGATGTGGGGCATAGGATGGCCCAGATCTTTGCTCAGTGCCCAGGCATGTGTGAATGGGATGTAATGGAATCAGCCTCTGACTCATGGGAGACAGGAGCTGGCAGATCAATTCTTCCTTTCTCTCCTGTGAGTGAACTGCCAGGCACAAATTACATAAGAGTCTCAGGAGGGTCGGACAATATTGAGAAGTCAGGCCAGTTATTGCTCCCTTTTCCCTGACTGTAACAGGTACTTTTCTGAGTCACGCTCCCCTAGCTCACCTCTAATTTTGGCTGTAGATGCTCTGGGCCCTTCTAAAATGAGCTTGAACTCTTGCTGACAGCATCAGGCCACAAGTCGGCTACGTGTCTTTGTGCTTTCTGTTCTCAGAAGCCCCTCAAGTCAGCTCAGCACACATGTAAGCACATTTTGGAAGTGAGGAGTATTAACTTCAGGGCGGAACTCCACCACTATGTAAAAGGAGTTGTGGATAAGTGCCCCAGACGTCCGTCCTTCACAGAGATGATTTTGGAAGATCTCCCTTGTCTTGGTTCTGCTGAGATCTCTAATACTATTCAGTATTGCAATAATGAATATTAAGGATTATAGAAGAGCTTAGCTTTTTAAGAAACTAATTTCAAAAACTGGAAGATAGATCAACAGACTACTATCAACTCAGACTGTAGAAGGACACTTCAAGGACCTCATTAAAGGAAATCTTCATTTCCTGTAGCTGGAGTCCAGACCACATTGATAAGTCAGGTTGAGGATTTGACTGTGAAGGCAGCAGAGATACAGATGACATTGGACATGAGGACTTGATAGGTCTTTTCTAGATTCAAAGCCTTGGTAGGGCAAAGAAATGGGGCCCTGCAACTCATGATGGGTACATTTGGGTGGATGCCCAACAACCAAGATCTGTTATCTTCTAAATCCTCCAAACTTGGAGAAGTGGTCCTCCCCTCCCCTCCGCCAGAAAGTAGCGGCCTCCTCTTAACTGGAGATCATGAAAAGATCACTCAAGGCAGATCCTTTGAAAGATGTTTTACATGCGGGCGCCTGGGTGGCTCAGTTGGTTGGGCGACAGCCTTCGGCTCAGGTCATGATCCCGGAGTCCCGGGATCGAGTCCCATATCGGGCTCCCGGCTCTGCGGGAAGTCTGCTTCTCCCTCTGACCTTCTCCCCTTTCATTCTCAGTCTCTAATAAATAAATAAAAAATCTTAAAAAAAAAAGATGTTTTACATGCCTAAAAATCCACCCCTTTCATCTGCTTATTATCTCAAGGGAAATAAATAGGGTCAGGTCCCCCAAGCAGGATTTCAGTTTCTGTCCTGAGAGGAAAAAACTTCTCATTGAAAGGGTTGCAAGCCCTGATAAATTCATATGGTAGTACTTATAAAACATGGAAGTTTTTTGTTTTTTTGTTTGTTTTATAAGCTATTGGAGGTATGGGGCCGAGACGAACATAAGGTTGGATAAGGGAGTGTGTGACACAAGAACACTCCTCCATGACTCAGGACCTAATGTCCTGGCTATGATATCTGGAGATGATCCTAATCAGATGTCACTTAGAGCATTCTTTTGAACCTTAGAAATACTGACTTACAGCAAACAAGAAGGAAATACTTGAACTGGTTCAGCAGAGTATTGTGAAAGGGATCAAAGGTAAAAGGATGTTACAATGGATTTTTGCCCAAGATCAGAGAACCTGCCACCTAAATAAGGTGGCAGTATCTTCTCAGTTCTTCTAAGAGACTCAGGCAATGAAGAACCTATTAAGGTGGCAACATCACTGGTAAACTGTCCTTTCTAAATCAAAGTTTGGCAGTAGAAGATGTTGGCATGGAATTGGACTCCTAGCATCAGTAGGGATAGCAGGATTCTACACTGGTCAGGAGGTAGCATTTTACCTCCTGACCTCATATCCGATGGTAATTTCTATAAGCAGCAGCAAGATCTGCATGGTCTCAGGATATCTTCACCCACAGAGCTCTGTGGCATTGACTCTGGAATACATGGCATTCTAGAAGTGATATAGATAGGCAATAAAGGTACTTCCCCATTTGTATAACTAGAAAAAACATTCAAGGGCCAAACCTCGAGTCTGATGTTGCTATTACAATGAAAAAAAAAAAAAAAAGTCTATGCAGTTTCCAGGTCTGAACAGTATATCATATTTAAGGAGCATGGGTCTTCTTGAGGAAAGGCCTACAATATCACAGAAGTAAATATTTCTCTAATGTTTCTTCAAAAGGATAGAAAGCCATTTTGGAGTCGTACACTAGGTAAGGAATACTCAGGCTTGAGTGACATCTATACCAGGGAACTCCACAATGGGCCTCAGGTTCACATTAGGTTTATGAAAAGCAGAAGAGAGTCCTGCTTCACATTCATGCCACAGTGGGGCCAATGGTTCAGGAAATCCACCCTGTGTTTTTATAGTCCTTTGAGTGAAGGATTTTGATAGAATACTTAGCAGCTTATTAACTCATTTTGGCTCATTGACCAGTAGAGGAGAAGATATGAAGGTAGGGAAGGCCAGGCCAAGTAGAATTCCCTGAAACTGTATCACCATCTTAACCCATCCCAACCTCCTCCTTGGAGGAATTATAGGAATCAGCACCAAACACCTAAAAGGATGTAGGGGCAATTGTTTGTTATCACCCTATCATATTTCTGATCCTTACAAAAACCACATAGGAATGACTGATGACAATTGATCATTTTAAATTTAAGTAGATCTCATCACAGCTGCTGTGCCAGGTGTTTCTTTATGGGAGCATATCAACGTAGCTCTGACACTTGTATGCGGCTATTTATCTGTAAAATGCATTTTTCAGAATCCTGTCAGTAAAAAATGATGCTACCTGTGGCAATGTTTTGCTCTTTTCCCCTGTTACAATAGTCTGGAGTGACAGAAATCTTGACATTCTCTAGAACACTGGTCTACCCTCTTGGTGACATGATGACTGGACCCAGTGAACAGGAGTAACCAGTTTTCTGAATGTCCAAGACATGCATGCCAGAATGTAGGTGATAAGACATGAGACATTAGCACATCATTAAGTCCTAAATGGTACAATATTCTGGAAGCATGCTGCAATATTCTAAGATAAAAGACATCTATTTTGACCCCTACTACTGAGAAGCACAGCCCTTAGATTTGGGAGAACACACACACTATTCTTAGCTTTCCTCCCCATTTCCCTGGATGTACATTGCATATGGCACACCCTTGGGAAATGTTGCTTTGATCCATTTCTTGGGTCCTTGAAGGTGTTCGTATTGAGGAGTCCAGAGAAACAGGGAGTGCTACAGTAGATCCAGTCTATAATACAAACTTGGGTCATAGTAATAAGCAATCCTAGTGGTGTGAGAGGTCTCAGGGGCAAATAGACATGCTATGAGTGGTCTTTGGCAAGCCCAAACAGAATTACAGCACTGATCCCTCGAGTTCTAAGGGTATGCCATCCACAACAGAGAAGTAGCTCCTGGGTCCTCTCAGAGCCTGCATACTGACCACAGGGATAAGATTGACTGAAGCTGCCAATCAAGCAGCTTGGTCACACCCACTAAGTCTATCTTATGATAGAAATTGGCCATTTGAGATAGGGCCCAAGTAGATTTGAGGTTGAGGGGCGACTGTTGTCATCTCTTCCTTCCCTTTCTAAGGTAAGGAGAGGCAAGGGAAAAACAAAAGGGGTCTACTGTCCTACAACATGGCTACCAAGTAGATTTGATGGCTATCTTGGATTTAAAGGTCTTTTAAGTATCAATAAATGGAATGGAAAATACCTAGTTGATTTCCAAAGAGGCAGGCTTGGAGAAATATTTGGTGACCTCTGAATACCTGTGTTTTTAGCCCAGGTCATTTGACTCACTGGACCACAGCTCTCCTGTCTATAAAGGCTTATTACTATTTTAGAGTTTTTATTGGATGAGCAAATCAGGTGAGATTCTGTACTACAGCAGGAAACAATAAGAAGATAATAAAGGACAGACAAGCTTTATGAGGTGAGCATAAGTCAGTTATGTATGGTGTTTTGGTGGATACTAGCCCCTCATCCATAGCAGCAATGGGATACTCTGCCAGGGATTGCCAAGGGATGGGCAGAAAGGACAGGGTGTGATATGGGGAATCCATAGTCTCATACCTCACAGGGTTGACTGTAGATATCAATCCAGTCTAGTAAACCCTCTACAGGGCTTTCTCTCCACAGATAAATTAACAGCTTGCTTCTCTGGTGAGCAACTCCACATTAGCCAGGGGCTGGAAGAGACTGGGAGACTAAACAGGCCTAGTTTAATACCTCCTCCATGAATAGTAAAGTCTACATAAGAGCAGGGGATGTTAGTCTGGCAGGGAATATAGTCATAATGAAGATGAAAGTAGGATTTTTACAAGGTGGACGATGTCCATCCAAATGAGAAGTTTTCTAGATAGAGGGTATAGATCCATTCCTGTGCTATTCTGCCTTGCCCACCGGTAAGGATCAACTCCTATTCAAAGAGTTATATTTCTTAATAATCTTAGTTTGCTTAAGATTCTCTCTGCCTCTGCCCCTCCCAGCTCCTGGCAAACTGGCTTATAGCTGAGGATTGTCTAATGGGAGGCACTGGGGTAAGATGGGAAAGTCAGAAAGCAGCCAGCACATTTCTCCACCTCTACATCCGCTTTGGGTGTCACCTGCTTTGGCTTCTGCTGGGATTGTGCCCCTTGGGGTCTGATAATACCACCTCTATCCATTACCCCTCCAGCCACAGAGATGGTAGAGGCTTCCTCTGCTACTAAACTCCGAGGGGCTGCAGATTCCCCATTTGGCTTTTCAGTCCTTCTAACACCTTTACTATGATAAACTAGGTACAATTCTTTCATTATAACCTTGTGAATTAGGTGTGGGATGTTTTCTTAGCTGGACGCTGATGGATACAAAGGGTCAGAGTACAGAGCATCCTTTGAGACTGAAACCAATAAGTTGTCGGACACTGCTCAATCCACTCACAGCTCCTATACTTTGTATGTTCTTGAATCTTTTTGGAAGGTTGTAGTGCTACTTTGTTCTTTCCATTTAGTCTCCAGACTCAAACTCCTGGGCCTTGATTAATGTAATTTTGGGGGTTGTAAACCTTGGTAACTCTTTGGTCCTAAGTCTTTGATCTGCTTTAGCTACCAAAATCCTGCTCAGTTATGAATACTCAGACTGGCCCTTGCCCTGTCCATTTGTATATCAGGGTTTTTTGTTGTTGTTCCAGTGGCTTCAAGTCTCAGCCTGCTGTTAGGGTCTACAGTAATATATACTAGATACATACTATGATACTTGATACATACTTGATACGCTGATAGCTTGGATCAAATACTCTGTAGACTGATCTGTGTGTTGCTTGGGGAGAATGCCTTCCACATTCCATTTACCTAGAAACTGGAGACCGAACTACTAAAAACTGGCTTCCCAAGTATGGTGTGGGGTGTATGTATATGTGTGTTTTGGTGGGGAGAGGGGTAAACCTAGAAGCAGAACTTCAGAGAAAACATTGGATGAAAGCCTCCCAGGCTGACATCTTCTATCTGCTGGGTCCAGAGAGAGAAAGTGGCAACAAACACTCGTCCAAGAAACCCAGAATAAGTAAAGGTCTATGAAAAAAGTACCAGCTCATTGTTTGATCTTTGGGTCTACTTTTAAAGGACCGATTTTCTAAGGCATTGATCTCTTCTTACAGCATATTTAGGCCTTGAAAAAAAATCAGGTCCATTTTCCAATGGAAAGTCCCTTCTCCTGAAGCCAGCTTCTCTCTTGAAGACCTCAAATTCCTGAGGGGGCAGGACATACTCAGACTAAGTACTGAGGAAAAGGCTTTGGAATTTGAAGGCTTGAGATAGATTAACCACCTCAAAGGAAATGGCTAAGATGTAGGAGCTCAATATCTAGGACATCTCCCCAGGGATCTTGAAAGCACAAATAAAATTCTACACATAAGGTGTGTAAGAGGCCAGGTTTCAGGAAAGGAAGTGTTAGGGGAAAAGCCTTACTCAAGGATCTATTATATATCAATGAGAAAATATTTCAAGTAGTCCTGTCCCCAACTGAGTCTTCTAGACACCAAAATCAGAAGGTGGTGCCCTCTAGCCATCTGTGAACATGGTGACACCAGAGCCTAGATCCTCCATAGAAGGCTATCCACACAACAGCCCGATTCAAAGGCAAGTGTGAACTATTTGCATAGCCACGTGTGCTACCTCCCAGACACCGGCTTCAGGGATTCCAAAGATCTTGGAGATTTCATTAGTAATATCTGTAATGGAACCCCTTCTTGCTGCAGCTTCCCTATTAGTCTTTTCCCCATTTGCAGAGCAAACTGAAGAGGCTGGACTCCAGATCCATTTTAACAAACACCCCTCCTCTAACCGGTTTTGGTGGCACCTACCCCACAGCATGGGGAACTATTTTGTCATCTGTGAAGCCTATCTCTGCAAGGCCACTTAAGATGCTGGGATGACTTGGGCAGTTTTAGGTTCACCGACTAATTCTTGAACAAGGGTGGCTTTCCTGAGGAAGTCTTGGATCAGTGTAAGAACACAAGTTAGAATCCTCTAGGACCTTAATATTTCATATACAAGGATTTAGAGAGAAGAGCTTGGTGGCAGCAAGTTGTGCTGTTAGTAATATGCCATGACCATGGGATTTATGCTAAATTCCTGATTTTGTTTTCTTTGAAGTCTAAGTATGTTCACTAAAAGATATGAAAAGTTAGAAGTTATGTACTACTTTTTCATTATAGTTAAATACAAATGATTTTTTATATTTGTATTGTGATTATAAATTCAGTGTAATTGGTATATATAGCTCTATTATGGTTTTCACCCAAGTGTTTTTCTAAAGCTATTTAGACTGGACAATATCCCATGTAGTGACTGTACTATGGTTTATTTAAGAAAGGTATAGTTAAATATTTAGTATCTTAACGTTTTTTCCAAGCTACGTGTGCATTTTAAGATTTCTCCAGTATTTGGGACAGATGCCTTGAAACCAAAGGAGAGGAGTCCAGGGCCGCAGGAGGCTCTCTGGATAAAATAATCCAGTCAAGCTTTCTTCATTCTTCAGCAGCTTAGATCACCCTAAGATGAAAGTACCATATTTTAGAAACACTTATGTTAGAGGAAAAATACTGAGGACAACAGCAGACCTGAGGAAAGACTCCCTATAAACCAAGCAGAAATGGCTGACCAGCCACTGGCCAAACTCAGGAAGAGAAGCTGAGAATGCACCTCGTTCACCTCCTATCAGAAGGCGGAGCTGGAAGCCCTGTTTTCCCTCATTTCCCAGATTATGTCATGCAGGAGGCAGACATTAAAAAAAAAAAGTCAATTTACAATACATCATAGTGCAGGTCTGGTTTAAGCACCACTGAATTAAGTGGAGAGAAAGTGTCCGGAAAGAGCAAGAAGCAGGGCTTCCAGCCCAGACCCCTGTAGCCAGGAAGAACACAGCTCCAGCACCCAGGCACCTTGCCGACAGTGGCCCCTTTCTCATTCCTCAGAGGCTGGTGCTGGAAACCCAGACCGGACTCTTCAATAGTGTGACCCCAATCTGGACATACTGGTGCCCAAAGTGCCTGCCTTGTCCTCTGCTCCTTATGACATGGAAGAGTGTGGGTGTCTGGAAGAGGAGAGTTCCAACATGGTCACTTGCCTTCATCATTACCTTTCCTAGTCTGAGCGCTAGCAGGAACTGTTAAGACCTGCTTAGCCTAAGTGACTCCATTTTGTCCAAGCAGCCATTTTGTTGTTTTTGCAGTGAAACTGCAAACTGATGACAGTTCCCAGAAAAACAAGGGCGAGTCAGGCCAGGTGGAGACGTCCAATCAGTAAGAAGCACGTATGTATCCTCCCTTAACCTCCCTGTTTCTGACCAATAAAGATTAGCTTCTGGCAGCTACGTGCTTGCAGTCAGCTTGTGGTTTGTGGTTTTGCCCTATAAAAGTTAGCCTGTGAGACTAGGCAGGGTTGCTCTCTGCATAGAGACAGCCCTGACAGGTCAGTGTGATTCTTGATGCTTGGTGCAAAATAAAGCTTTGCTTGACCTTCGTATCAGTCTCGTTCCTTTGATCAAGGACCCCAATAGGAACCAGAGTCCCACTAGTTGGTCCAGTCCCAGCTGCCCTGCCTCTTTAAGGCTATTGATCCCTAGAGCATAGGAGCAAGCTAGAATTCCAAAGAACTGCCAGAAAAGGGGCACCTGGGTGGCTCAGTGGGTTAAAGCCTCTGCCTTCGGCTCAGGTCATGATCTCGGGGTCCTGGGATTGAGCCCCACATTGGGCTCTCTGCTCAGCGGGGAGCCTGCTTCCCCCTCTCTGCCTGTCTCTCTGCCTGCTTGTGATCTCCGTCAGATAAGTGAATATAATCTTTTAAGAAAAAAAAAAAAAAAAGAACTGCCAGAATGGTCAAGCCCATAGATTTCAAGAGTTATGGTTTTAGGGGAGCCTGAGTGGCTTAGTGTTTTAAGCATCCTTAAAGGGTTCTGGGATTGAGCCCCACATTGGGCTGCTGCTCAGCACTCAGTCAGCCTGCTTCTTCCTCTCCCCTTACCCCTACTCATTCTCTCGATCAAATACAATTTAAGAATTATGGTTTAGTTCACACCAGAATTTCCAGAGGATCTCCCCACCTTTTCTTCTCTCACCCCTGTTTTCCTTTAGGTATGATTCCATACCCAAAGCTATGGATTAGAGATATTCATTCCTCTTTTTTCATGGTAGGAAAAACACTGCAGAAACCAGAGCCTTTGGATTCTGGTTTTAATACGATTTGAAGATAAAAGGTTCAACTCGGATGAAGGCATTATCTACAAGGATACGATGTGGGTACGAGGCTCAAATGAAGAAACTTAAAGTTCACATGGTAAGAAGTGGAGATGGGAGTTAAACCAGGGCCTGACTTCAGAACATTCACTTGTTTCAATTAAGAATGCTACTTTCGTTTTAAGTCACCACAAATGCCCTGTGATATAACCTACTATGTAAGTTGCACAGCTGAAAGCTAAACATGTAGGAAGTCCTCGGTATATTAGTCAAAATGAATAGAAAGTTAACTCAAAAAATAAAGCGTGCTACCTGCCAGTCTACAAATTTCCTTTAAAGAAAATAGACTTCAGTGGAACTGACCCAAGGATCCTCCTTGAGTCCAGCAGGCTTGTACCAACTACCAAAATTTAACAGGATTCTAGACTGCCATGCTCATTTCCCACCATAGCATGAGGACGTCTATTTGCCATCCTACAGAGAAAATATCCCTATCTAGAGTTGGGTTCTAGCAACCAAGCCTGTGTTTGAGCTGCCACTTATCCCAATCCTAATCTTATTTCAGCAGCCTCCGAGAAACTAGACAGGAACAAAAACATCTGGATTGTGGGATTCCTCGTCTATATAACACCATTATCCAGGGAAACTTGACGAGAGTTTTGGTGTGAATGGGGTATTCTTCTAGGACTACTGAGTCAATTCAGGAGTATTGAATTCAGAAATACCATCTGTATCTCAGTACCAAAAGGAAACTTCCTTTGGAAGGAATCGGAATGGCTGTTATGGGCCCTGCTAACCAGAAGACAGTACCTGCAAAGGGACTGGCTAACCCAAGGCCCTAAATGAGCAAGTTTTGCACACGTGGATCAGGATAAAGACAATTAAGGTAAGCCCGTTATGCTTTGGACATTCACACCATTTACCAATTCTTCTGCACCATGAGCATGACAGACTCCTAGGGGTTGTTGGAGCTGGCAGAAGGCTAGCTACAGCATCTACTCATGCCTTGTGAATTCTGATGGGAGGTATTATTGAATACTGTGGTTCAAAATCAGATTCCTTCATGTTTCCCAGAATGCGGGGACTGATGGGGAAAGTGCGGCAAAATGGCAGGAGCCCGGATACCACATTTCTTCATGCAACAATTAGGTCTGTGTAGCTCAAACCAGCTTTCCGTTTTTACTGACATTATTGGCAGAAATCCAGGAGGCATTTTGCTGGAAGCTAAGGGAACAGGACGGAAGCAACCAGTATCATACCTCCGTTGGCCCTTAGGTTTGGCATCCTTGCTAGCAGATGAGACTAGGGAAAATATTTTGAACACTGAGGAATATTCTGAAGAACTCTGGGAGTCCACCTAGTGGTGTTTTTATACTTTTGGTCTCATTTTATAGAGGTAGCTCTCTGTAAAGGTCTCTATAAAGGTCCGCTCACCTAAGGCTGGTCTAGAATGGTCTCAGCTGGGATAACAGGATGCACTGGTCTCCAGCCAGCTCACCATAGCCCAAGTTCATTCTTATGACCATAGTAGTAAAGGAGGGATGAAAATGCACAGCTCACTGAAGCCTAGGCTTGAACTGGCAGTTTCTGCCACATTCTATTTTCCAAGGCCAGCTAAGATCAACTCGGATCCTAAGAGCAAGGAAACAAACTCAATTGGAAGAACAGCAAAGTCACATTGTAGAGGATATGGATAGAGAAGCATGCAGAACTTGGATTTTTAATTGTCACTTAACCAGGAGCTCAAGTCCTGATGAGAAACTATCATTGACTTAGCACCGCGGCAAATGGGACAGGCAGATACTGCACTTCTAGATGTGATGCAATAGGAAGTACAGGTCACCGACAGAGTCTTCTCACCAAGTATCTGGAACTTGCAGCATCGCTACTGGTTTACGGTAAACATAGGGAAGAGAAGGACAAGTCAGATACTGGGTGAAAAAAGGCAAGTATAGAATGTTGGGCATTCTGGGCACCTGGGTGGCTCAGTTGGTTGGGCAACTGCCTTCGGCTCAGGTCATGATCCTTGAGTTCCAGGATGGAGTCCCACATCGGGCTCCCAGCTCCACGGGGAGTCTGCTTCTCCCTCTGACCTTCTCTCCTCTCATGCTGTCTCACTTTCTCTCTCTCAAATAAAATCTTTTAAAAAAATAAATAAATAAAAAGAATGCAGGGCATTCTAAAAGACAAGTGACCAAGTCTCTAACTTATCAAGGACACTGGTGGAGAGGGGACTGTTACAAGAAGTTTAAGCAGTCTAAACACTAGCAGAAACATCGGACGTAACCCCTCAGATTCTCTCGGAGTCACCTATCTTCCAGACACTGGCCAACACTATGCTATGCTATACCTTACACTGCTTACTAGCATGCCTAGAGCTTCTGGCTCCAAGTGCTTCTGGGCTCTGATGCGGTGCCATATTCTACTACTGGAACTTGTATTTCCCTCCAGCTGCCGAATGGATTAGCTAACCACCTGAAGAGTGGTAGAGCTTACTCAGAGGTAGATTTTGACCAGTGAGGGCTAAAAGGCAGGACAAATCCATCGATGATTTCTTCCTCCTTCCCCCTATACTGTCTATGACTCGGACACAGAAATCAGCTGTGGTCTTTCAGGCAGTAGCAACACACAAGCTTTTATGTATTTTCTATTCTTAGTTTTTTATATTCCTTTTTCCTCATTATTGGTTGGGTGTTGCACCTCCCTGATTAGACATTACCAATCAGTGTTTGCCTTAGTTCTATTTTCTAGAGAACTTGGGTTAAGGCAACCACCAAAGGCAGTAGTGGGCTTGTTTGGAACCCGAATTGAATGAGCCAGTTGTAGGACATTTGATTCAAGCAGTGCAGTTTGACTGGACTATTAAGGGGTTGTTGATTTTGTAGATGCAGGATAGTGATTACCAAAAGGAAAAGACACACAAAACGTTTTCAGTACATATTTGTGGGTAGAATGATATGATGCCACATACTTGCTTTGAAAGAATTTCAGCAGGCAAACTAAGGTCGAAACCCATAAGGTTTCTTAGTTGTTTCTACATTTCAGGTAGAAATGACTGAAAAACAAAAAAAAAGTGTAGTTTCTAAAGCTGAATAATGGGTACATTGTTCACATTTTCTACATATGTAGTTTTTAATTTTTTCAGTGTTCCAAGATTCACTGTTCATGTACCACACCCAGCGCTCCATGCAATACATGCCCTCAATACCCACCACCAGGCTTAGCCAACCCCCCCACGCCTCTCCCCTCCAAAACTCTCAGTTTGTTGCTCAGAGTCCACGATCTCTTGGTTCATCTCCCTCTCCGATTACCCCCAATTCACCCTTCCTTCTCCCAATGTGCTCTATGTTTTACCTTATGCTCCACACATAAGTGAAACCATATAACTGACTCTGCCTGACTTATTTCACTCAGCATAATCACATGTAGTTTTAGTGTTCTATATAAAATCAAGTTCAAGTCTTTAAGAACTGTTCTCCAGCATCTACTTCATCCAGTGTTTGAGCCCTGTGAGATTCTGATTCTTGTTCCATAGAGTATTTCTCTGGAAGCTCTTGGAATTGAAGATTTTATTTGACAGAGAAAGACACAGTGAGAGGGAACACAAGCAGGGGAAGTGGGAGAGGGAGAAGCAGGCTTTCCGCTGAGCAGGGAACTTGATCCCAGGACCCTGAGATCATGACCCGAGCAGAAGGCAGACAGTGACTGAGCCACCCAGGGGCCCTGGGAATGCTTTTTCAAACGTTTCTGTTATTGCACCTAGTTGTAGAGCTTCCTTCTATATTCTACGAGCTCTTTGAAAGTGAAATTGTGTCTGGCAAGTTTTACTACTTCAGCTTTTTCTTTTGAAGCTATGTACTTGTTTTGTAGTATCAGAAATAAGGACCCTCTTCACCCAGGTAGCTCCTAGCCAATGACTGGGCAGGGCACAGTACACTAGAACCTGACTAGTTCTGCTCTACATAGGACCCCTCTATGGGCAGTCTTGGTACCAATAAGTACCTGCTAGGCTGAGATTTTCTTAGAGCCTCACAGAGTTCTGGTTATCTTCCTGCAGGCCATGAACTGACCTAGTCATCTTACTCATACCGCCTCATATCACATCAAGAGCTGCCCCCTCATGGTCTGTCCAGAAGCCCCCCATGGTAGTTATTCCTGGATTCCATGTTTCCTTCTATATGGTTTCTCCAGGATTAAGGGCTGAGGAGGGAAGATGGGAGCCAGTGCTGATCTGTTAAGAAATCTCACGCTGACAGTGGAAGACCGGAAACAGTGGTGTTTCCAGCACTCAGCCTTAGCACCATTCAGGTGGGTGTTGTGCACTCCTCAAAGTGTTAGATTTGGGGGTACCAGGGTGGATCAGTGGGTTAAAGCCTCTGCCTTTGAGATCATGACCAGAGCCAGAGTCCTGGGATTGAGCCCCGCATCGGGCTCTCTGCTCAGCAGGGAGCCTTCTTCCCCCCTCTCTCTGCCTGCTTCTTTGCCTTCTTGTGATCTGTCAAATAAAATCTTAAAAAAAAAAGTTAGATTTGCATTCCATCTTTTATCCTTCTAGTATAGGGATAGAACTAGAACTCCTCTTAGGAGTATTGTTCAATGCCATAGGTTACTAGATCACATTCATTTCTAGAGCTGGGGCTCTAATGGCTCTCAATGTTACATCTAAAAACAGTTACTAGGCCTCCCCACAGAGAGCTAAAGCCGGTTAGATCATGGTATTAAGTTACTAGATCTGCTAATATAAAAATCAAGTAGCAAGAATCCTGAAATCCTGATTACCTGTTATCCTTTTTCAATTAATTTTTTCAGTGTTCTAAGATTCATTATTCATGTACCATACCCAGTGCTCCACGCAATTCATGCCCTCAATATCCACCACCAGGCTCAGCCAACCCCCCCCTCCAAAACCCTCAGTTTCTCAGAGTCCACAGTCTCTCATGGTTCATCTCCCCCTCCGATTTCCCCCCAATTCACCCGTCCTTTCCTTCCCAATGTCCTCCATGTTTTTCCTTAAAAAAACTCCTTCCTATAAATGTATTATGTACCTGGTGTTTCCAGTACCAACTTTATCCATCACATCATACTAGCTCATGATAAAAATCTTAGGTAAACTAATATTAAACATGTGTCAGGTACATTATTCACCAATGAGGGAACTGGGGAAGCAGAAGGCAGACTATTCTTGGCTGATAAACACTGAAGAGCACATCCTAGACAAAGTGGTTAGGACATTGTGTTAATGCTCGTCTTAACAGACCAGAGCAAGAAGAAAGTTTCATGACCCCGAGAGCAAACTGTTCCCTAGGTTCCCTTACCATCTGGCTTTCAGCTGGGCTTGGCCAACAGGAAGCTCTGGTGGGGAATTGGAAGGCAGGCAGAAGGGAGACACCAGGGTATACCTTCAGCAGAATCTGTCAAGCAGTGGTCATTTCACTTCATCTTTTAGAGCGAGCCCTTGTCCAGTTTCCTCCAAGCATCCCCTGCCATGGCTCTAACCCCCTCTGTGCAATCTCCACTACTATGGTATTACCATTGCTCCTTGACCCTCCAGCCCTAAGGGTAGAAGTGGCTTCTTGCTGGTAGTCTGGATTTCTTCAGGATTTCCTGTTTGGCTTCCAGCTCTTAAAATACCTTTGTAGCTTTCTGCCCACATTAATTCCTTCTATTGAACTACTTAGCTTTGGCTTTGGTTTCCTGAGTGGACCCAGACTATTAACAGTTGATTTATTTAAAAAATAAGCCATTAAGTTGCCATCTTTTTCAGTTGTCATGGGTTAATGTTTAGGGCATGGGATATTTAGAGGTATCTTAATACATGAGCCATTAATCATAAATACCAAGTAGTAGATCTAGAAGCAAACCATGAGCAAATTGATCTATAACCATTAGATGTGCCAAGCAACAAGAGTTTATCCCTAATCAGGCACTACTTAGCATGGAGCTATCAAACAGGCCCAAGTCAGCTTGCAGAAGCACAGGGTCCTTATCTTTCGAGCAGATAAAGTAACTTTCTCTAACAGCCTTTTAAAAAATATTGAATATCAGCTTAACTCCTATCTTGGGGACCATGACTTTAATGGTCAGACTCTGAACATACTAGATTGATCCTCAGACCACCCTGTAGGAGTTCATGCTCTAATATAATCAACTACCAATAATCCAGGGAAGCCATACTCCAGAAAGCTAAGGCATAGTTTTGTAAACATGTCTATATCTAACTGCCCCTCCAAGAAACCAAATGTTTGTTGCTTATCACCGATTATCAATGCCATTGATTTCTCTCTCACCCAAAGCCTCTAGTTCACCTATTTCACTGACTTCTCTCCTTGCTAACTGTACCTAGGTATGACACGAAGTCAATTCTGGCTATGGGGATTTCCAGGGTGCTGGTTGTGGTCCTTGTTATAGACAAGAAATGAAAAGGGTTTGACACTGATTCTTAAAGGATATAGCCTCTTATCTTGATCTCAAGCTCCTAACTCACACATACCCTTTCAACTTCTTTAGCAGATAGTGTGGCTATCATTTGGGAAGTGAATCTTCAACATAGCTTTTCCTAAGGAAGGAGAAGAGTCACAAGAGGCACAAAATTGAATTATTCTGTCTTGTAATTCAAAGCACCTTCTCTTAGTCTGGCTGTGGACTATTTCCTGAACCTCTGATTTTCTACCTGTCACTCTCAGTATAGTTAAAGGAATATTCCTAGGCTTCCCATGTTTGAACACCTGCAACCTACTGTTCACTTAAACCGGCAAGAAACTTCACACTGGGTTTGTTCAAGCCCTGAAGTCTAGCTCTGAAGTCATCATGAAGGAAATCGTTGATGACCAAGCTAGTTTTCACTTTGCTGGAATCATTGGTCTTTTGGTTCTGAAACCCTGAGAGAAATCCCAAGATTAGAGGGTCCAATGGGACCTAGGACACACCTTGATATGCATATCTTGGTGTTAATGTTCTGAGGAGTTTGCGTGCACCTTTAGCCTTGAGCATTTCCCTCTTGTCTCTCTGGGAGGCCTTTACTGCTCTTGCTTCAAGTTCATAAAGCAATCCCAGGTCTTTGGCTAATGACTGAGCTCCCTTAAGTAAAAGTTGATTATAAGCCATGTAATTGCCACCTGTTATTCTCAAGAACTTCTGGGTCAAATGTCTGAGGATATGTAGTCAAATCAGCAGCTCCAAGTCCATTTCCCCACGTAAGCACAGAGTAATAGATACCACTTAGAATTTCTTGCTTTGAGTACTTCTAAGCTCCTGATTCATCCAAGCATCTACATGACATTTCTAGATGGGTACCATAAGAGGCATCTCAAGTTTAACATGCAAACTTGGATTTGCTCCAAACTTTATTCTAGTCTTTCCCATCCTTTTGATGGCACTAAAATCTACTCAGGGAGCCAGAAACCTAGGAATCCTTCTCCTTTACCTTCATTCCCCATACCTAACAGCAAGCACTGTTCAGTTCGTTTCTAGATAGGTTTATAAATAAATGTTTCTAAAGTATACTCAATCTATCCAACTTTTCCATTTCTATTGCCTCACCTTAGTCCCAGCAACATTTAATCTGCTCCTCTATGAGCTGATTATAGGCACCAGGAGTGGAGGGAAAGTGAAGATTTAAGGAGGGATTCATGCTGCTCCATGTTCCACTGCCTGAGACTTTCCTAGTGGCTTTCCATTGGCTCTAGAATGAAACCTACATTCTTGACCATGGACTTTGGGATTCTTCATGACATAACCCCTGCTTCCCATTGCCTCTCCCTTCTGATGATTAAATATTAGCCACACAGCTTCCTTTCAGTCCTTCAAGCATGCAAGCTACTTATGCTCCGGGACTTTTATTTGCCATGCCCTCCATCTCAAGTGATTTTTGCTCAAGTCCTTACATTCTAAAACCCAAAAGTTTAGAAGAGGAGCAAATGTTAATGTCTTCTCTGAAAGATTCCTGATCACTTTCATTGCCTTTACAATTCCTGCCAGATCCCATCTTTAACTTTGCAGGATTTATCACTAACCAAAAATAGCTTGTTTGAGTCTTATCCATCTCTCTCATGAGAACACAAAATGCTGTTCCTGTGGACTTCATCTGCCTGGACTGATGTTCAGGCAGAGCTATCCTCTCAAGATCTTCAGGGAATGCACTAGTCAATAGCTTCCATCTGTAGCGACTGTAAGATTCCCTCCACAGCATCTGAACTAAGGCCACACTCAAGTATAGAGCATAGCAAGGGTAACCAGAACATTTCTAAGGAACTCTTTTGTAGGCATTCTTTGCAGCAAAGCTTTTTGGAATTAAGATTCTCAGGACAGCACCACAGTCTGAGTTGCTATCTAATCTTCCATCCTTGTCTATCAGTGTCAGATCAGCATTATCATCTGAAGGCTTGCCTTCCTGGTGCCTGCCTCTTCTTTTTCTCTCTCATAGGTATTATCCCCTATAAGTCTTACCTTTTCAACTTCACTCAGCATCTACTTTCTTGAAGACTCAACATAGTTGGTGAGAAGTGATTTGGAGACTGAATCACCTCTGTCCAGACAGCCAAGGAGGACCCAATCCCAACTGGTGGCCTAAGCAGCTCCCGACACAGGGTGGTAAAAAATTTTAGCAGTTGATTTGCCAACAGTGATCAAGAGAATGTTCCTGTTGGGGGGGCGATGGTCATGGAATTCTCTGGCCAGTGCAAGGATTCAAGTCTAAGTACAGGGGAAACGGAATTGGCTAATTAGTACATTTTCGTGATTCCCTGCTGAAGGATGAGAGACTGAAGAGTTTATTAAGGCCACGTGAGAGCCAGAGGGTCTCTCTAGTAGCTAGCTTTATAAGAGGCCCTCATCTCCTACAATAGAGTGGACACAGCTGAGCAACAATTTTTAGGACCTCAGAGTCGCCAAACTTAAAAGATAGTTGAATGCTCTGTGAAGACAGGTCAGCCACAATGTCAGAGCCCTAGTTCAAAAAAACCTGGGGACTGTGAAACATGGGATAGGGACATCTGAGTAGATGTTCCTAAAGATTGAGATCCTTTAGTCAGCCCTGAACCAATGCTTTTATGGCCTATAGCAGGGACCTACCTCTTTATTAGCACCTGGACCCTCCGCCGTGTAGGAGGAAACTACAAAGGCTTCTACTACACAAGCTAACAGATTACCCCATAGAGAGACATCCTTTCCTGAATGCCAGGCTAATAACCAGGATTAAATCTCAGCATATCTCAACATAGTTGCTATTGGGATGTACTGGAGCTCAATAAAGGAGGAAAGCAATTATACCAAGAAACTATAAGAACTAGTTAGCAAGTATCAGGAAGCCAAGGAATATTCCTAAGACAAGATTTTAAGGATGCTTGTTCAAAGGAGAAGAATGTAAAACTTAGGAGTACTTTCTCAGGACACTGTATTTAAACTCTTAAGGACCCCCAGAAATAGGGCAATTTCAGTTTTAGGTAACTTAGGCATTTTAACTTTACTTATAATTGACCATCTCTGTCATTCTGAAATTGCAGAGCAGAGAAGAAAGTGCTAGAAATATCTGGGAGGTGGGCACCCTGGAATGAATTGTTGAGAGCCAGAAAATCCAGATGTTCCATGAAAGGACACAGATTAATCAAGGCCATCAATGTACTGTGAAAGGGGTTCCATATTACTTAGTGGCACCTCTTCTGCAGGCTAAGGCTGTTCATAGAAGCAATCCTAAAGCTGGGTTGTCTTGGATACGGTACAACCTCGGGAGGCAGGGCACGAGATGGGGTGCTCTGAGACACACCAGGCAAGGGTCCCAGCTAGGCTATCACTCCTCCAGAAACTGAAGCAGGTGTTTAGGCCATAGGTTAGGAAGTGCCTACTTAACCCCACCTGGCAACACATCTCTGCTCTGGTTGTGATACCCAGTTTTGAGCACAAACATCCAAGTAAGTGATGTAGCTTGTCACGGAACATCAACATTCAAAAGAAAGCAGCAGATACATTTGGCACGATATAATATTCACGTCAGTGACTCACTTTTGCTAGAGACTTAGCAAATCAAAGCACACCGGCTTAACGGTCCAAACCTTCCCCACTACCAACAAGGAGGAACTCTGAGGAAGGACCAGTGGGAAGTAGCCGCCAAAACGCAACAGCAGAGTGTACCCAGCATACACCAGAAATGCTTCCTGAAGTAGTGCTATTGATATTTTTGCTTTTTCTTTCTTCCTTTTCTGGACACAATTAGATGGAGAAATTTACCCCAAAAGAATGAACAGGAGGTAGTACTCACTGCCAGAGATTTAATCAGAATGGACATAAGTAAAATGTCTAAACTGGAATTTAAAATAATGGTTATAAGAGATACCGGGTGGGCTTGAAAAAAGAAGCATAGAAGATACTAGAAAATCCTTTATAGAAATAAGAGAATGAAAATCTAATCAGGCTGAAATTAAAAATGCTATTACTGAGATGCAGTTACAAATGAAGGCTTTAACAGTGAGGATAAATAAGGTAGAGGACAGGAAGCTGAGGAAAAAAAAAAAAATATTGGATCATGAAGGGAGACAAATCAGCAACACCATAAGATGAAATGTCTAGGTAATAGGGATCCCAAAAGATGAGAGGAGGGGCAGAAGATTTATTTGAACATATAGCTGAGAACTTCCCTGATCTGGGGAAGGAAACAGGCATTTAAGTTCAGGAGGTACAGAGAACCCCCCCCTCAAAAAGATAGAGTAATACCTCAACATATAATGAGACTTGCAAATTTCAGAGAAAGAAAATCTTGAAGACATTCAGGATAAGAGTTCCTTAGCCTACAAGGGTAGATACATAAGGCTGGTAGAAGACCTGTCCACAAAGATCTGGCAGGCCAAGAAGGACTGGCATGATATATTCAATGTGCTAAATGGGAAAAATATACAGCCAGGAATATTTTATCCAGCAAGACTTTTCAGACTAGGAGAAATAGCTTTCAGTACAGACAAAAGCTAAAGGAATTCGTGAACACTAAACCAGCCCTGCAAGAATTAAGAGGGGGTCCTTTGTTGCTTTGGGGCTCTCTTCAAAGGCTGGAAAGGAACAACATCCCCAGAAGAGATCACATACTGGGTCACAAATCAGGTCTCAACCAGTACAAAGAGACAGATTATTCCATGCATATTTTCAGACCACACGGATTTAAAACTTGAAGTCAACAAAAAGAAGAGATGGGAAGGACCACAAACACATGGACATTAAATAGTATCCTACTAAAAAAATGAATGGGTCAACCAGGAATTTAAGAAGTTAAAAAAGATACATGGAAGCAAATGAAAACATGACCATTCTAGTATTTGGGGGGAAAGATAAAATAAAAACTAAGATTTCCCATTTAGCCTAAAAAACAAAACATGACCGTTCACAATGTTTGGGATACAGCAAAGGCAGTCCTAGGAGGGACGTATAAAGTAATACAAGCCTTTCTCAAGAAAGAAGTCCTACACAACCTAAACTTACACCCAAAGGGGCTAGAGAAAGAACAGCAAATAAACTAAATCCAGAATAAGAGAAATAAAGACTAGAGCGGAAGTCAATGAAGTAGAAATTTATAGATTAACACAACTAGGAGCTGGTTCTTTGAAAGATTGATAAATCCCTAGCAAGACTTATAAGATGAAGAACCCAAATATAATCGTGAACAAAAGAGATCACAACAAAGAAATACAATTATAAGATTATGAGCAATTATATGCCAACAGATTAGGCAATCTGGAATAAATGGATGCATTCCTAGAAACAAACAAAACAGGAAGAAATAGAAAACCTGAATAGACCTATAACAAAGAAATTGAAGCAGTAATTCGAAAACTCCCAATAAATTAGAGTCCAGGGCTGGATGTCTTCCAGGGGAATTCTACTAAACATGTAAACAATATCTATTCTTCTGAAACTGTTCCAAAAAAAGATGGAAGAATTCCAAACTTTTTCTATGAGGCCAGCATTATCTTGATCCCAAAACCAGACAAAGACTCCATCAAAAAGGAGAATTACAGACTGGATGAACATGGATACAAAAATTCTCAAAGGCATTAGTCAGTAGGATCCAACAGTACATTAGATGGATTATTCATCACAACCAAGTGGGATCTGCCCCTGGGCTGCAAGGGCGGTTCAACATTCCCAAGTTAACATGACACATCGCATTAGTAAGAAGGACAAGAACCATCTGATCCCCTCAATAGATGCAGAAAGAGCATTTGACAAAGGGCAGCATCCTTTATTGATTAAGAGACTCATGTAGGGATAAAGGAAAAACACTTAAATATCCTAAAAGTCATATATGGAAAACCCACAGCAAATCTCATTCTCTTTGGGGGGAAAACAGCTTTTCCCCAAAGGTCAGGAATATGACAGGGATGTCCACTCTCACCATTACTATTTAACATAGTACTAGAAGTCCTAGCCTTAACAATCAGATAATAAAAGGTATCCGCATTGGCAAAGAAGTCAAACTTTCACTCTTCACAGATGAATGATACTCTATGTAGAAAACCCAAAAATCTCCAGCAAGAAGTTGCTAGACTGGATACAGGAATTCAGCAAATTGGCAGGATATATAAAAAAAAAATCAATGCACAGGTGTCAGTTGCATTTCTATACACTAGCAATGAAGCAGAGAAGTAGTCAAGGCATCAATCCCATTTACAAATGCACCCAAACCAAAAAGGCACCTAGGAATAAACCTAACCAAAGAGGTAAAGGATCTATACTCTGAAAACTCTAACACTTAGATTAAGGGGCGGGGGGAAGGAAGTACATTCTATGCTTACGGAAGACATCTATTGGGGAACTGGATAGAAATAGCCAGACGTTCGCTTTTCTTGGTTACAGGGTCCAAGTTGATATCAATAGCTAGAGACCAAAAGCCTTGTCATGACTTGTTTGTGTAGGCCTAGTGGGTCCAGATAAGTGGAGTTATAGTCAAAGTATGAGATTCGATGTGTCTGTTGGATCCATTCCACTTATAGAGCATTCCTTCAGTTTCTGAATGTGTAGTTGGTGTGAACATAACTGAAGTAACCCACATGTTGACTTCTCGGACTGAAGAACTCCTAGGATAGCAGGGACTGCCAAGTGAGTTTCTGAAACTACTTACCACCAATCCAAGATAGTGAATTAAATATTTTGGAGGGTGGGGTGATAGCATGTTAGCACCATCCTTAAAGATTTTAAGGTCTAGGCTGGTACTGTCTATCATGGCATCATTTAGTCAGTCTGGCTTTTGTTGAACTTGGATTTGTTGAGTAACTAGGAATTCTTATACACTCAACCCAGTAGTTTTAGTTGCTGCTATCATGCCAGATGAGCTATCTTTGCTAGAGCAGATTAAGACAACCTCAGACATATGGTATGTGGTCAATAAAGGGAAGGAGTTCTGTTCTATCCCAGTCATGAAAAGATTGGAGACAGTTTTAGTTCATGTGGAATTGTTAATATACATTTAGAGTCTCCCCACCACCACCACCACCACCAAGGCTATGTTCATTTTCAGGCTCTGACATATTCGGAAGACTTGGGCCATTTGGACCTGTTAGAGTGTATTGATCCTTTATAGCAGGAGTTATGCTGGTTGAATAGAGATGGCTACTACACGGGAAGCCTTGGTAAGACACAGGTACTTTAAGGATAGACGTTATACTCTGAAATTTCAGGGACCTGCCGCTTCAGGAAAGATTTTGAGGTCCAAGGTTAAAGAGAATGCCACAACCACTCTAGAATAAGACAACTTGTGGTAGAAGAATGTAGATGTGCTTCCTTCTTTATTCAGCACTTGGTAAGCTTTAGGTTCTAGAACCAAGAGAACAGAAGACTCTGTAGTAGACCCCTGCCCCTGGGCCATATAATCCAGTGACACAATGGATAGATATATTGCCTTAATTGAAGGGCTAGTTTCATAGATGTTTGCATAGGTACTAAACTCAAGTCCTGTACAGACTTGTGTAGTTACAAAGTTAAAATGGGTTAGGAACTTTAGGAGAATTACCCATAGCAGGAAAAGGTAAGCTAGAAGTTTCTGTCAAGCCTCTGTGGGAGAATCATAATGCTGACCTTTGGGTTGGGGACCCTACTCATGCTAACTGCTTTGAGAAACAGTTGATGTGTTATCAAGGCCCTGGTAGAGAGGAAGCCTCAATCATGTACCAAGTAAGCACATATCTAAAACTCCCATTATGCTCTGGGTTCAGTGAGACCTATTAGATCACAAGTTTGGCAAGGCTCAGCAACAATCCTTCAAAAGATAAAGATGGTATGTTCAGGATCAAACCCAATACCAGATGGTCAGGCCTATGTCACCTATATCAGATATACAGGAATCCTTCCTCGAGCTCACATCTATAGATGTATAGGGGTCCATTGTGACCAGCTAAAGGAAAATAAAACAATTTTTATCCGAATGGCTTGGCCCAATGTGTATGCAAGCTGAAGTTGGTGGCAACTCCTTTCCAGACGTATTCAGGGTGGCTGTGAAATGCAGCAGGTACACAAGAGACTTGGAAAAGCCAAAGTAATCCTAAGCACAGCAGGAGGCACTATAGTTCCTAATTTCAAGCTGTAAGGCTGACAAAAACATTATGGTACTGGCTATAGAACATAGTACAACATAATAGAATTGAGCCCAGAAATAAACCCATGCATATATGGTCAACTAGTATTTGACAAAATGAGCCAATACTCAATGGAGAAAAGACAGTCTCTTTAATGATGGTGCTGGGAAAATTAGACATTCATATAAAGCGGAACTAGATCCCTATCCCACACCATTAACAGACGTTAACTTGAAGTTTAAATGTAAGACCAGAAACCATAAAACTCTAAGAAAACCTAAGAATAAAGCTCCTCAACATGGATCTTGGCAAGGATTTTTCGGACAACATTTAAGACATGGGCAACAAAAACAAGTGAGACTACCAACTAAAAATCTTCTGCCTAGCCAAGAAATGCTCACCAAAATGACAACCTACAGAATGGGGGAAAAAATTGTAAGTCATATCAGATAAGGGGTTAATATCCAAACTAATGTGAAGAACTCCTACAAAATTCTAGTTTAAAAAAAAAAATGGGCAAAAGCCTAAGTAGACATTTTCCCCAAAGACCTACAACTGGACAACCACAGGTAGTTTGGTTACCTGGTCAGGGGTCTGGAAGGAAGAGGACTGAAGGTTCAGAGGCAAGAATATTTGGGGTAGATACGTGTAAAACATTTGGAAAGAGGCGTGAAGTATAAGGACTTATGGCACATGTGAATGCATTCACCATCGAATAGATACTTGACCAAGTAGACAAAATAACTAGATGAGGTTAGCCAGCTTCATCATTGGTAATCTAAGAACTGCCATGATGGTCAAATTGTATGGGGGCACAGCAGCAATGAGGACAGCTATGGAAAATCCAGAAGCATGGATTCCCTCTTACCAAGGCCAACCACCACCTACTAATGTCTAACCTGCCAGCATAGAGCAATAGAGAGCCTCTCCTTGAGGAATAGTACTAGATCAAAAACTTGGTAGAAAGTTAATTCCATTAGATCTTCTCCATTCCAGAAGAGTTAGAGTAATTATTGTATGAATAGACACCAATTTTAGACAAGGGTTCACCTGTCTTGCTCAGAGACTGAGCCCAGCATTCATCCCCTAGGGACTTACATAGAGCATTATGGGGTGTTTGATCCATAGCTATGGAATCCTATACAACATGGCATCTGACGAGAGGATCTCCTATATAGTGAAGGTGTGGAAGAGCTCCCATGATAATGTGTTCCACTGGTTGTATCATATACCCCAACACGTAGGGCCTGTTTGCCTGAGGGAGTAATAGGATGGTCTGCTGAAGGCACAGCCAATGAGTCAGAGGCATAACTTTGCAAGGATAGAAGGCATCACTAAAGATGGATGATATTCATGTCAGAGACCTTGGTATAGCTTTGTGCTCCAATAAGAAGATCTAATGGGCCTGGGAATCAAGGGTGCCAAGCAGAAGTGGTTTCATTTAACTTTATTACCTGTGACCCAACCAAGGGACCTTGTTTCTACAAGTCTGTTCAGCAGTATTAGAGGTCCTAATCCCTGAAGGGGAAACACTTTTTCCAGGGGATATAACGAGGGTCCAAAGGAAATATAAGCTACAGTTGCTTCCAGGATGCTTTGGATTTCCTGTGTCTAGGGAAAAGCAGGTAAAGACAGAAAAGACATTCAGATCAGGAGGTGATATGGCCCTGGTTATATAGCAGGGGCAGGGAGAAAAGTACGGAACTCCTGTGATTCATCTGGGTACCTCTTGGTGCTACATTGACCAACTGCGACTAAGGAATGACAGTTGCCCAGTAATAAAAGTATATGATTGAGGGCTCTGGAAACTAGGTTTGGGTCATATCATTAGGCAAACCATGAAGACCAGAGTCAGAGAGCAGAGAGAATTAGAGTATATTAGGAAGTGACGGAATGAGCACTAGTTGTGGCTCTGACAGTTAAAGCAACAGGTAATTCATCCCACTAGTATTTATAAAAAGTTTTTTCAGTACAAGACACCTACCAGAACCCTGGAGGACCTGTTCTTTGAACATATGTAGAGAGCTAGATCCACATGGCATAGGGGTTGGACTGTAATAGCCAAAGAGGCGTGCCCTCCAAGCTTCAAGACAGAACTGGACACCAGGGAGAGGTAATATCTGGCAGCCTCCAGCTTTAATACTTTTGGAATTCAGAACAGCATTTGAACTGATGCCATGTTCTCCAAGCAATCCCCATAATGGTAGAGGTCCTAAAATCAAGCTATCTGTATTCAATGGGGGAAATGGTCAACAGAAAAGTATTTGATCTGTTGCTTCCTCATATACTGAGTTGTGGTCTGAGCCTATGTACTTTTTTATAAATTCAAGTCTGACACTTATTAGTCTGGAGGCTTTCTCTGCATATTTCTGGTTCCCTTACCCTGTGACTTAAACAGGAGGCCAATAAAACTCTGGTGCGTCCAATTCCATTTGGTGTACTTCCAACACATTTGGTGTATGCCCAGTACCTTGGAAAGTGCCCAAAGTAGGTATTCAAATATTTGATTAATTGGTACTTGGTGCTGAGATGGAAAGGCAGAGGACTTCTCCAGGCTTCATTTTGTAAGAGGTTTTGGCAAGGGTGGGTAGAGGATGGATGCAAATAGAAGTAAGAGGTATAGGTTTGTGCTGGATATTACAGAGAACAGAAGAGTTGCACTTGGATGAATATTTTTGCTAACTGTCATTTTGCCTTGATAGGAGAGGGAAGTAAGATTCTTGATGATTGACCACCAGACCATGTCCAGTCTCTGAGATCTTAAGGGGGCATTGGCCAGAACAATCCTAAAGTCTACCTCTTCATATGAACGTAATCTGAACCCAGAGAAACCCTAGCTATAACAAGGTATCTATTTGATTGTCTTCTTATAGAGTCACACTACTTATTCAATAGGCCCCTATTGGAACATAGGCATGAACCGAGCAGGCTAGTATTGATAAGGGTACCCTCAAGTTCTACTTCCAATGCCTCTGGATGCAATTCCCAGTCAACTGCAGCAGTAGAGCTGCTCTTTCACTCTATGGTCCCTACTTGTCTGTGCTCTTAGCTCTCATTTCCTCTAGGGGACCTCACCCCCACACTCTGCTCTTGGCTTCCCCAGATCAAGCTACTGTCAGTTAAACAAGTGCCTAGCCAAGCCAATTTTGGCCCCTGAGGAAAGGAGAGATGTAAAAGGGAGGAGACAAGAGTTGGTATATCACTTAAGATACAGAAATATTGTTGTATAAGTACAGGTTAGACAAAGCCTCATCCTTATTTTAAGTTCTCTGGAACCTGCACCCTTGTATATTCCCATTAGTTTAATTCCATAACAAGGAGAGAATTTCAGCAGGACCAAGATGTACTTTTTCTGGGTGTGCCTAAGTTTTTTGTTTTGTTTTGTTTAAGTCAAAACAGATCCAGAGCATTTCACCTCTTAGGATAGAATATCACCATTCTGAAAAAAGTTTTTCCTGTAACTGGTTTCTACCATTGGTTCAGAACCAGAGATGTTCAAATAGTTCTTTTGAAGGTGTCCACCCAGAACAGAGTATAGTGTTAAACACATGCAGATGTACCAAGTTGGCTGCTTGGGAACTGGAAGCCACCCTCCAACTTGAGGTTCATCAATATCATCCTAATTCATCTTTAGACCAAATTCTTCTTGCTATTGAATTGTGATTTCTGGGGGTTTTGTTTGTTTTTTTAGGATTTTGCCATGGTAGTCTCTGTCAAAAGGTAGAAAGGATATGCCAGTATAAAAATTTAGACACTTTAAGGGTTATGAAAAACAAGACTTTCATCCCCTGATACATAATAGTATGAAGGTTTTATATGCTGTGTAGACAAAGGAGTACTGAGCTAGTGGCTAAGCCCGCAGACCCTAACTCCAAGCTCACTTCATTCAGAAGCTTGCTAGGTTCCTCAAGTCCTGGATAGTTCTAGATCAGGCTGACACTCTCTCCCATCATTCATAACACCACAAACAACCAGTACTAAAGGTGCTAGGTCTTTCCCAAACCTGAGGGAGGTCTTCAAGCTATGGGTCAGGCAGGGCTTTGCCAGTCACAACTTCAAGACCAAGTTAGTCCACAAGTAGGAAGCTCATGGCAATAATCTGAGAGGCCCCGGAATTCAGTCCTTCCTTTTCAACCTTGACTTGCCTTGAGATGTCACCAATAAAGCCATCCGCTTTGGCTAGATACCAACGGGATCAGGTTTCACCTACGATTATACCTCTCTGAACTGTCAGGCACAAGTTTTTCTCCTGTCACTGCTAAGTGCTGAGAACGCAGGGAGCTCCAACCTGAGGGTCCACCAAACAGTTCTCAGTACAACTTCAAAGACAAACCTAGCACCTGGGACTGGGACATCCTTTATACCAGCAAAGGCCACATGAAATAGGAACTTCTGGGGGTGGGTATTAAGGAGGGCATGTATTGTATGGAGCACTGAGTGTGGTGCATAATCAAGGGTCCTTGGAACACTGAAAAAATAAGTTATTTGGGGGAAAAAATATGTAGGTGAAATAAAAAGAAAAGGAACTCCTGTGCCTAATCTACCTTGGTGACAGCCTTCCTCCAGGATATGAATGACTTACTGTCCATTAGTTTGACTCTGATAGCCAAGTTATATTTATAAGCCAAAATTTAGATTCATAGCCTTAGAGAATGGCTGCTTTGTTACTAAGATTCTGAACCACATCTCATGTCTGGCAGTACAAAAGCCTTGGGCACCCTGTACCAGAAGTACCACAGGGTCATGCCAGAGGAAGCCAGGCAACAAGAACAGCTCCTCATTCTCTAATACCCTGAAACCATACTGCAACTAGACCAGTCAGGATGGTAAGGGCAGCACACGGCATTTTTATTTTAAGGATTTTATTTGGGAAGGGGAGAGAGAGAGTGAGCACACATGGGGGGGGGGAGGGTGAAAGGAGGGCAATGAGGGAAGGAGAAGGACAAACAGACTCCACGCTGAGTACAGAGCCAGGCCTCATGACTCAGGTCATGAGATCAGGACCTGAGCTGAAACCAAGAGCCAGATACCCAACTAGTTGTGCCATCCAGGCACCCTGAAAAATTTATCTTAGGGTATGCACACATGTGAGTTGGAGAAAGTGCAAAGTAGGGAGAATCCTCAGACTTCCCACTGAGTGCAGAGCCCAACATGGGCTTGGTCCCAGAGCCCTAAGATCATGACCCGAGGGGAGGAAATTGTGGGGCACCTTGAGTTTCAAGAACCAGACCTACCATCTCAGCTAACAGAAGCTGCCCATAGTTTATGTTCCTCAGTACCAGGAACATTATGAACAATTTAGTGTCAAGATATAGAAGCCTGTTGCTGAAGGAGCTGTCACAGATGACCAATGCCAAGTACATGTGGGCCCCACAGACTAGGCTTTCCACAAATGCCAACAGTGCCCAAGTCTGCCTACCCAATACTGAGGGCTCCAGTATTGTCCTAGGTTACCACTATCTTTGCTAGTCAGGAAGACCATCCCTGATCATGGGAACCACACCAACTACCTAGAATCTAGAAGATCTGGTATGCCTAGGGTGTGTTACCAACTGAAAGTTGGTGCTAGAGAACATACAGTGCTCAAGTCCACCTCATTTCCCAAGCATCTGGCTCCAGCTACCATGGTGAAGGTCTGGGAGAGATGATCTAGGCCAGTTAGATCAGCCCTTTAACTCCTAGGCCACGGTAGAGAAATAGGACATGTAGGGAATCTTCTGTGACAACCAAGGGAGTGCATCTCAGTTCTGACCACAGGAGCGTGACTAAACAATGTCCCACACCACTGTGCTCTAAAACCTATCAATGCCTTGTACCAAGGCTATGCTTCTCATGGCTACTCCCAGGCATTGGTTGATAGTGGCAGGTATAACTAATGGTTGTTCCTGGGAGAGGTGGGACTCCTGACAAGCAGCTTAGACCATTCTACCAAAACTTCATTCCTTCTCCATTTACTTGAGGCCAGACTTCTATTGCAGTCTGAGTTCTCCGGCCTCTTAGATTCTTCCCATTTTCTCAAAGGTTTCCCCCCCAGTAAGTTTCTTCATGGTTAATCCCGTCTTGGCATCTTTCTTGCAAAACCTGGACTATCACTTTTCCTCAGTTTGTAGAATTCACCATGTATCAGACACAAAAGTGATTCTACATAAACTCATAGTGAATCAAACTACATAGTGAATGTAGTGTAGAATCACTAAATAGTGATTCTATTTTGTAGTGAAACTACAAAAACAAGTTGAAATGGAATATTTCAACTTGTTTAAGGCCAGAATAACCTTGATATAATGGAGAAGGGTATTACAAGAAAACTATAGATCAAGATGCCTCAAAGTATTTCAAAGACCCTTAAGCTCTTAACAAATTAAATCCGAATATAAAACTATCCTAGGAATGCCAAGTTAGTTAACATGAAAGAAAAAAAATCAATTCATCACACTAACAGGAAAGCATAGCTCAGTAGATGTAGGAAAAGCATGTCAAAATATCCAGTTATTACAATTGTTCAGCAAACTGGAAATAGACAACTTTCCTAACCAGAAGAATGTTCATAAAGTTACCTGTGGCTTGTGCAATCCTTGATTATGAAATGTTAAGTGTTTCCCCTCAAGATTAGAAGGCAACAACTATTTCTATCTAACACCGTGTTAGAGGTCATAGCCAGTGCGAGAAGTTTATAATAAGTTTATTTACCCTATGAAAGTGGGCAAGGGGCTAAGCAGACAGTGGGGTATGTCCGAGTTCAGCACCCACAGCATCCTCTGCCCCAGTAGACTGAGGTGCAGTTGGAGGTTCCCAAGACCTTTCACTGTACTTCACTTCAGAGCCTGGGTACAGGGGTGCCTCAGTTGTAGTGCCTTTCCATAAGGCCCCAGGAATACATTAAGTTCCTGAAAGAGTAAGCACCAAGTGGTGAGGGAAGAAGTATGGTCCAGATAAGTGGGGACATTGGCCAGTTGAATGGGGATACTTATGCTACGGTAGCCCTTCTACTGAGATCTGAGCCACACTGCTTGTAAGGCTCCGAACAGGTCGGCAGAGCTTGGAGCAGGAAGTTGTGGCTAGGTTGGTACCAGAAGATCTTTTTCCCAGTTCTAGCCTCTCCTCACCCTACCCCCTCCACCTTGAGTCAGCCCCACTCACAGCTTGGGTAGGAGGGCAGGAAAGCAGAGAACTCCTGCCTTAGTTCCTGTCTCCAGGGCCCTCTTCACATCTAGCTCCCTCACCATCTTCCTAAGGCATGGAGCCAAGAGTTCTGGGAAGGGACACGTTGAAACCCAGGAGAACTTGGTTATTTCTTTCACCCCCTTAAGTTGGAAGCATCCTTCCTACTGCAACTTTAAACCAGACAGATCATTTAGATGTGGTCAGAAAACTGGAGAAACCTTGAGGCTCATAGCCTCCCCTCTCCTCAGTTTCTGGAGCCACTAAACTCCTCTAATCTGTTAATATATAATACATCTCCTCGCAGAAAAGGGTATCCTCCACCTTAATGGCAGGTCACAAAACTCTAGGGAGATTCCTAGGTATAATCTGAAACCTCCTCCATATGCAGAGGGCAGAGTAAAGAGGCAGGCCATTCCAGTTTGGTAGGTGGCAGCTTTAACAAAGGGAACGCACATGAGTCTTGTTCACTGCATTCTAGTAGACTAGTTGGTTTTTTTTCATGGGACTAGCTTACATGTCACTCATGGCCAAGAGAACATTCTAATTCAAGGCTATGCTAAAAGGATGCAAAAGTAACAAGGGTAAGATCTGGAAGTCTGGGGGCGCCTGGGTGGCTCAGTTGGTTGAGCAACTGCCTTCAGCTCAGGTCATGATCCTGGAGTCCCGGGATCGGGTCCCACATTGGGCTCCCGGCTCCGCGGGGAGTCTGCTTCTCCCTCTGACCTTCTCCCCTCTCATGCTCTCTCTCTCGCTCTCTCAAATAAAATCTTTAAAAAAAAAATCTGGAAGTCTTTTTTCAAATGCTTATTGAAATAGCAGAAGCACATACAATGACATATCTGTTGTCATACCCCCTCTGTCCATTGTTGATTTTAGCTGTAGTTCCATGGAAGTGGAGATTGATACACAGGGAGCATGACTGAGGTGACACTACTTCTTGCCCCAGATCTGTTTCCAGGGAGCCACCAACAGCTCTCAGGCTAAATACTTGAAGGCAACCATCTACCAAAGGAATGCAGAAATCCATTAGGTAGAAGAGGTCCTTGATTCCCAGGCTTCTGGTTGACAGTGTTGCAAGACATCCTACTTCTCACATCCCACATCTCAGGAAATTTCAGTGGAATCGAGTTCCTATTACCCATGATAGAAACCACAAGGCTTTCCTTTTCACTCTTTTCTTCAGTCCTACTCTTTGGAATTCATTTTCAAATAGACCACTTACCCTGAATTCTTGGTCTTGAGTTCTGCTTTCAAGGAAGCTGGGCTAAAACAGAAGAGGCCCTAGGAAGAAAACTTTTAGGAGTGCAATTTGTAACTAGAAAGTTGAGAATAAGTATTACGATGCTATCGGTAAATGGGTTGGCGATAGCGGCCAGCATAGGTGAGTTGACACTCACCTATGGTGTATTTGGATAAGACACAGAATAAAGGGGAGACATCTGGGCTTGCAGCAGTTCTGGCACTTCCACAGTATGGGAACAACGGTAATAGTTGAAGAGTTGGCTGGTACTTACTAATTGTTTTAGAAACCTGAAAGGAAAAAGGACAGACTCCTGGCTGTCAATGAAACTCAGGGCATGTGGTGACAGCCCGGGCCTCTACGGAAGCCTAAAAATAGGCCACTGTATCCTACACTAAAAGGCTATCATAATTTGATTCTGGCCTTGAAGAAAAGCAGAGTTGCAAAAGATTAGGTATATGTTACTAGCAGGTTCCCCGTACTAAAGCCAAAGACCCAATAAGGGAAGAATAGGACTCAGACCTGGGTCACAGTTATCCTAAGTAGATGGGCCCAAGGATATAGAGCCAGGTTTCTCCGATACCTCCAGGATGACGGAAGCAGCCCTTTCACCTACAAGTGGAGATCCACTGCCCATTGCCTGGAGATCATGCTAAGATCTCACTTGAAGATACAAGGTAATGCTTGTCATCAAGCTCATTCCTCCTTTCTCATCTCGTCAAGGCAAATACCTAGGGCTGGCAATTAGCATAGCCTGAAGAGGAAAAGAAGCTTTCTTTAGGAAGAAGTAAACATTCACTGAAATATTTCTATTACCTAAAATATACATATATATGTATACATGTATATGTACACACATGTTACATATATAACAGGAATTGGAAAGTAGATCTTCAGGGTGTAGAAAGGGGGTAGGTAAAAAGCTGAATAGAATGGGATACCACCACTGTATGGGATTTAACATCCTGAAAATGACATGCAAAACTGGTCTTATGCTGAGATTTCCTTGAAGCTTCAACATAATGACCTTTAACAAGTAAGGTAGAAGTTCCAGAACTATGAGTATAGTGTCAAGGTTTAGATACTCAGCAGGGTTAGTCTTATATGAATGTACATAGTATATACAACGTATGTAATATACCCACCAGCTGACTGCATTCCTTCTGGTAGGCTCAGAGGACATACCCTTCTCTAGGACAATACGGAATGCATTAAAGAGGACACGTAATTGTTTATAAGCTTAGTGCAGACTATTTGTCCTCTGTAGGCCATAAAGGAGACAGAAGTTGTTCTGAAACAGGGCTCCCTAGTATAAATGGGGATAGCAACCAGAATTGGCACTTAGCCTTTAGAGGCAAAGAATTATCCTAAAGAGCAGAAAGTCTGGTGTAGCCAGCAGTGTATCCTGACTTGCAGGGACCTCTGATCATAGCTAGTGTACAATGATGTTCCTAATGTGTAAGAGATACGGGTAAGTGACTGGAGAGAGTCACTTGGGACTTGGGAGAGTCCCAAGAGCTGGGAAGGATGATGTTAACCACAGAAGTGTAAAGTCATGATTCTTCACCCAGTTGCCAGATCTAAAGCAGTCCTTAAGCCCAGACCCCAGTACTTGAATAAACTGGATCTCACCAAAGGATGTCTGAATTGGTGTAGTATGCCATAACTATTTTAATCCTTTGTCAAGGCTGTTTACCAGAGTTATACACAAGAGGCTACTTAACAGAGCTAAAACTCAGACCAAGAGACTTAAAATGCTGCCACATTGCTTCAAAGTAGAGGCCAGGAAAGAATTGTAACTCAGGTCAGTCTCATAGTTCAATGGTTCCTGAGCTATAACCTCCTTATGAAGTATTTCCTGAGTCTAGGCATGCATAATTAGGATGGGTAGACCCGAATCTAGAATAACTCAATTGGTCCCTTAGCCCAGAGTATAAAGGCATGGAGAAGAACGATTTCAGGGTTTTGAAAGTATTCCAACATACTGATTCTAAGTAATACTGAATTCTGGGATGACACCATAGTGCCAAAGACAAGATGGGGATCACTAGCACTGCATTGTATTTATGGTCTTTATACAAACAAGATGCATCATGGCAGGTGTTGATAATTGTTCTCCATGTGATCCTCAACTGCAGCTGCTTTGTTAGAAGTGGTATCTTTGATAGTACTAATATGACATGCACCTAATATGCTCTTAGAAGCATGGCAGAAAGGTTCTCAATCCTCATGAGATGATTTGAGGTAGTTTACACTTGTGTGGGGAGGTCAACCGTACAGTTTCAAAGCCTTAGAAGTCTGTTAACTCTCCTACACTTTGGCTATACAGGCCATAGGATCTTGGTCACCCTGACCCTCCCCCGCAAAATACCACATTAGTCCTTGATATCGAGGCCATACAAGATCAGACCCAGTGATGAGTAGCATGTTCCCTGGCTGTCCTAGAAAGACATGCCAAGAAAATGACATGTCAAGAAAAACCTTACCAAGTTAAAGTGTCCCCATGTCCCCTTAAGATTCTAGTCATCTGATATATACCAGGACATTGGAAATAAAGGACACAGTATTGGACCTTGTACCCCCTACTGCCAGAGAAAGTGACAAGATTTGCTGGGTTTTGTCTTTGTTTTGTTTTAGATGGAAGCAGCATATGACACTTGGGAACATTGTTCCAGTGTATTTGTCAGGTTACGCTGAAGGTGTAAGTTCCAATAAGAAAACAAACAAGTTTCGAATGGGCCCAAAGGTAGACCACTCTAAGGAAATGGGACTCTACTGTGCCAGCAGTTCTGCCATTTGACCTATAGAACACAACCAGTTCCCATAAGGGATAGTTTCGGTACGAACAGCAATAGGTAATGTCTAGCAAGCCACAGTTTGAAAGCCCTAAGATTTCTGAAACAAAGTCATGTTAACTGCAGCATGGAACTATTTAGTCCTAGAATAGCTCCTTACATGCTGCTGGGCCCTAGAAGACTAAGGTGTCTACCTTTGGGACTTCTAAGTGACTGGGTACTGGCCATCGTGAGCTAATAGAGACCCACCAAATCACAAGGTTGGGTGGGCAAAGAAACATTTTAAAAATGGACATAATGTTGAAAAAGAAAAACAAAGCTGGGGCATCACATTGCCTGATTTCAAACTTTACTACAAAGCTGTGATCACCAAGACAGCATGGTACTGGCACGAAAACAGACACATAGACCAGTGGAACAGAATAGAGAGCCCAGAGATGGACCCACAACTCTATGGTCAAATCATCTTTGACAAAACGCAGAAATATCCAGTGGAAAAAAGGCAGTCTCTTCAATAAATGGTGCTGGGAAAACTGGACAGCTATATGTAGAAGAATGAAACATTCTCTTACACCATACATGAAGATAAACTCAAAATGGATAAAGACCTCAGTGTGAGGCAGGAATCTATCAAAACCCTAAAGAACATAGGCAGTAACCTCTATGACATTAGCCACAGCAACTTCTTTCAGGACATGTCTCCAAAGGCAAAGGGAACAAAAGCAAAAATAAACTTTTGGGACTTCATCAAGGTAAAAAGCTTCTGCACAGCAAAAGAAACAGTTAACAAAGCAGGCAACCCACAGAATGGGAGAAGATATTTGCAAGTGACACTACAGACAAAGGTCTGATATCTAAGATCTATAAAGAACTTCTCACTCACAAAACAGAAAATCACATCAAAAGATGGGCAGAGGGGCGCCTGGGTGGCTCAGTTGGTTGGGCGGCTGCCTTCGGCTCAGGTCATGATCCCGGAGTCCTGGGATCGAGTCCCGCATCGGGCTCCCAGCTCCACGGGGAGTCTGCTTCTCCCTCTGACCTTCTCTCCTCTCATGCTCTCTCTCGCTGTCTCTATCTCAAATAAAAAAATCTTAAAAAAAAAAAGATGGGCAGAAAACATGAACAGACACTTCTCTAAAGACATACAAATGGCAGACACATGAAAAAATGTTCATTTTTAGCCATCAGAGATTCAAATCAAAACCACATTGAGATACCACCTTACACAAATTAGAATGGCCAAGATCAACAGGACAGTAAACAACAAACGCTGGAAAGGATGTGGAGAAAGGGGAACCCTCCTCCACTGTTGGTGGGGATGCAAGTTGGTACAGCCACTTTGGAAAACAGTATGGAGATTCCTCAGGAAATTAAATATACAGCTACCCTATGACCCTGCAATTGCACTACTCGGTATTTACCCCAAAGAAGCAGATGCAGTACAAAAAAGGGCCACATGGACCCCAATGTTCATAGCAGCAATGGCCACAATCGCCAAACTGGGGAAAGAACCAAAATGCCCTTCAACGGATGAGTGGATAAGGAAGATGTGGTACATCTATACAATGGAATATTATGCCTCCATCAGAAAGGATGAATATCCAACTTTTGTATCAACATGGACGGGCCTAGAAGAGATTATGCGGAGTGAAATAAGTGGAGAGAGTCAATTATCTTATGGTCTCACTTACATGTGGAGTATAAAGAAAATCATGGAGGGCATTGTGAGAAGGAAGGGAAGGGTGAATGGGGGAAAATCGGAGGGGGCGATGAACCAGGAGAGACTGGACTCTGAGCAACAAACAGTGGCTTGGAGGGGAGAGGGGTGGTGGGTATTGAGAAGGGCATGTATGGCATGGAGCACTGAGTGTGGTGCATGATCAATCTTGTAACACTGAAAAAAATAAACATATTTGGGGGGAAAATGGACATAGTATATTCAGGTGGAATGTGAAGTCTTGAAGGCACAGGTTACATAAGCATGTGGCCCAGACCCAGTATCACCTCTTTCCCCAAGTTCACACCTATTGGCTCATGGGGAGGAGTTTCTTACAATCAACCAACAGGAGGAAAAAAAAAGTTGGCTCCAGTTCAAAGCTCAAGAGGCTAGCAGAACATCCACTATTGCATCATAGCTGTACTAGGACATCGTCTGAGAGAACACTGATAAGGGGAAAGCCCCTTAGTGGACATAGATTCAGAGAATACAGATGTCATTTTATTCCATTTTGCTTTATTGTGCTTCATAGTTTTTTAAACAAGTCTTGTGGTAATCCTGTGTCAACCAAGTCTGTTGATGCCATTCCCCTCCCCACAAATACTACTGTTCTGGAGGGTCATGTTTTCTAGTTCTTACAGTGAAAAAGTTTGGAATATTACATCTGTTACGGTGATCTGTGATTGATAGTCTTTGTTATTATTGTGATTATTTTGGAGTGGCATGAGCCATGCCCATGAGACTCCAACTGGCCTCTCTCAGGTCTCCCTCTCTTATTCCCAGAGATACAGTATTAGATTAGGTCAGTTAATAACCCTACAATGGCCTCTAGGTATTGAAGTGAAAGAGGCACATGTCTCTCACTTTAAGTCAAAAGCTACCCAAGGTTAAGCTTAGGAGATAGAACATGGAAGAGTTAGGTGTCTTGCAGTTAAAAAAGTGAAAGTTCTTGAAAGAAGTTAAGAGTCCAAGGCGTGGACTGCATGGAGCACGGGGTGTTATATGCGAAGGTGAATCCTGGAACGCTACATCAAACACTAATGATGTACTGTATGGTGACTAGTATGGAGTGCAATTCCAGTGAACACACAAGTAAGTGCAACAGCCTTATTGCTGATACGGAGGAAGTTTCAGTGGTCTGGATAGAGCCACAAGATTCTCTTAAGAGCTCAGCTTAATCCAGAGCAAGGCCCTAGCTCTCCAATTCTGTGAAAGCTGAAAGATAAGGTAGTTTTCTTAGAAGTGAACCTAGAAGTTGATTCGTAAGTCTTTAGAAACGATGCAAGATGAAGCAGCAAGTGCTGATGTAGAAGCTGCCACAAGTTATCGAGATCTAGCTAGGACGATTAAGGAAGTGGCTACCCTAAATAGACTTTCAATGTAGAAATACCACCTTCTGTTAGGAGACATCAAGGACTTTCATAGCTAGAGAAGCAAAGTCAGGAATGGCTTCAGAGCTTCAAAAAAACCAGATTGACTTATAAGGGGCTAATGCAGACAATGACTTGAATTTGAAGCCAATGGTCATTTACCATTCTGAAAATCCCAGGGCCCTTATGCGTTATGCTAGCTCTTGTTAATTATGCTACTCTTCCAATGCTCTATAAATGAAAGAGCCTAGAACAGCACATGTTTACAACATGGTTTGCTGAATTTTTTTTTAAAGATTTTATTTGACAGAGGAGAGAGATCACAAGTAGGCAGAGAGGCAGGTGGAGGGGGAGAAGCAGGCTCCCCACTGAGCAGAGAGCCCGATACAGGGCTCAATCCCAGGACCCCGAGATTACGACCTGAGCTGAAGGCAGAGGCTTTAACCCACTGAGCCACCCAGGCATCCCTCACCAAGAACTATTGCTCGAGGGAAAGATTCCTTCCAAAGTATTACTGCTCATTAACAATGTGCCTGGTCTCCCAAGAGCTCTGATGGAGATGTTCAAAGAGGTTAGTGTTTTCTTGCCTGTTAACACAATATCTGTTCTGCAGTCCATGGATCAAGGAGTGATTTGATTTTCGAGTCTTTTTTTTTAAGGTTTTTTTTTTTTTTTTTCCGTATTCCAAGATCCATTGTTCATGCACCACACCCAGTGTTCCATGCAATATGTGCCCTCCTCTATACTCACCATCAGGCTCACCCTACCTCACCCCCCGCAAACCCTGTTTCTTAGAGTCCACAGTCTCTCATGATTTGTCTCCCCTATTTAAGAAATACATTTCATAAGGCTATAGCTGCCATGGATAGTAATTCTTCTCATGAAAAGCTTTCTGGAAGGAAAGCTATCCTAGATGGGACATTTGTGATTCACAGAAAGTTGTCAAAACATTAGTAGGAGTTTGGGAGAAGTGGATTTCAACCCTCATGGATAACAGGTTTAAGACTTCAGTGAAGACAACTTCAGATATGGTGGAAAGAGCAAGAGAACTAGGAGTAGAGTCTGAACAGGTGTTCAGACTTGAACATGTGCTTTTCCATAGGCCTTTAAGTGCTTTTAGACTTGACATCTGGTTATCTAGGAGGGAAAGTAGAATGCCTCTGTCAGGACACAGTAAAGGGTCTACTGAATCAGAACTCCTAGATCAGCAGGTAAAAAGGGTAGTTGATTGGTAGAAACAGCTACTATCATGTTAAGTCTCCTGCCACATGATGGGGATTTAAAAATGTGTCTGGAACACATGAGAGGCTCTTGGTGTTCCGATATTTTAGGTAACTGTATAAGTAATTTCAACAATAGCATGATAGTGATTAACTAGGGGCTCAATCCTACCGGAACAGTGGGGTCTTGGCTTCTCAATAGGCAAGTAACCAGATCAGCAGAAGTGCACGCGGAAGATGAAGGGAAGCATAGAAGGAGTGGGAGCAAGGGGAGTATCAACCATCACTGGACAGATTTCAGTGAGAGCCTGCAGCATGTTCTGCTGGCTATTCTGAAGTAGTATTTTGTAGGTTTATTAAAGAAAATCTCTGCTTACTAATGATGTACTGTATGGTGACTAACATAAGCTGACACACATCTCCGCTTCTTTTAGTATGCCAAGACTCAGGGAAGTTAACAGGGCAGTCGGCCTACTCAGAAGGTGTCCCAGTAGTGTCAGAAGCAAATTTAAATCAAGTCCACAATTTTCAGACACTTGTACCACCTTTCAAAAATGGTAAGTCCCAATCACAGCATTTTAGTGGGTTTATATTACTATAAATGAAGAATGAGCAATCAATCGTGTTGAGAGCTGGGACATTCTAGAAAGACTCATTTCTCTAACAGGATTTAAACAAGATTGTGATTGAGTTAGGTTTTTGCTTCAGAGGGGTGGGGTACTGCTGTTAGAGGTAGGCTTTCCTTATACAAGACTATCCTCAAGGTGGGTTTATAGATCGCATCCTTTGAACAAGCAATTGTGTCAGTTCTTGTCTGTGTGTCATTTCTAGAGAATTGGCCATCTGAGGTCATAGAGACACTTTACTGTGCCCTTATCAGCACGAGTCTGATATTAAATAACGTCACAACAGTTATTAGCAATATTTGACTTTGTTCCCCATGCTTGTGAAAGTTCTAGAACCTGGCAGGTACTAAGAACTTACTAGACAAATGGGCAAAGCATAGACCAGATTTACAAGTAGAGTCAGCAAGACGTTATTACATCTTTGGCATCCTTGTCAGACTGAAAAGCATTTTAAGGAACACAGATCAAAACCGGAGTCCTTGCTCTCAGCTTCAGACCCAGGTCAGTGACCACTTTCTGGTATTTGCATGAATTCTGCACTGGTCTTGAATTCACTCGTTTTCATCCCATCCATCTCACGCTGAGTCATACATTGGAAGAGTTTAAGCAGATCAGTACCCTCTCCCTTCTCAGAGGACAAGACATTCTTGAAGTTAGGGTCAAGCTGATGCAGACTTCCAGTTATCCCCCCAATGTTCTTCCCTTCTATACTAACAGGTTTTCTCTAGGCACATGGACGCACAGCTAGAGAATGCTTTTCCATGTCTTACTTGCAGCTAGATATAGATGGATGACTAGACAATGGTTAAGATTGAAGAGTTGGATACAATTTGGGGGTCCTTCCATTGAAGGTACATCTCCTAACCCCCTTCTTCCCTCCTAGTTTATTGAACTAGAAGTATTTTGAACTCAAACCTCATGTGGCATGTTGGCTCCATAATGGCATTTGAGCCTGATAGTTTAAGGACTAGGTGCAACTCAACAGCAAGACACCTACAACCCTATCCTCAGGACCATTTCATGAATATATTTTACCCCTTTTCTCGCTCTACTTTTCACACGAGGACTTAGAGTTGATCCCTGAAGATCTGCCAGGAAGCTACTTATAGAATTGGACAGACCAAGAATGGAAAAGTAACCCCAGTAGAGTAAGTAGAGGCTTTAAAAATAACAAGCAGAAGATGACTGGAGAAAAAGTTGATCATTTTTTTTTTTACATTTAAAAAAGATCTTATTTGACAGAGACTCAAGTTACTTTTTTTTTTCATATTCAGCAAAACCAGGAAGCTTTCATACCAATGGTTTACTTAGGGACATGACCATAGGAATGATTGAAGGATGAAGATAGGAGGCCAAGAGAAGGTTGTATTATTAAGTTGGCCACCAATACCAGCAAATGTTTGCTCCTCCAACAGAATTACCTAAGACTTATGGAATCCATCCCAGGACTCAAGATAAAGGGATGCACTTATCCCTTGGGTCCCAGCTTCCATCTGTCAAAGATCGCCTCCAAATGCTAAGTACCCCTTACTGCCAGTTTGCTTGGCATGAATACTCAGCGGATTCTGAACATCCTAGGCCTCTAAGTTAGAGAAAATCCCAGAGGCGGAAATTAAGAAGTAGCTGGTATGAGACTGAATCAGTTATACTATCAGTTACACCAGCAACCACAGCTGGAACAGAGGTGAGGCAGAAGGAATGTGAAATGGTACACAAGAGGAAGTAATAACCAACTGATATGAGAAAGGATTAAGTATGAAAGGTGTCTATACCTGAAACCTGATTTGGTCTACATTTCCTATGCCACAGGCTTTACCTGTTTTTAAAACAGGACTTGCAGTGGTAGGAAATATGAAACAACAGCAGTAGCCCAAACTAACATATGCCAAGTACTAATATATGCCAGGAACTAATACAGTAGTAAGAAATTCAGTAATGCAAAAACAGGAAGTATTAAGAGCTGTGACAGAATGGTAATGATTTAAGATGTATTTAAGTAGACTAAGTCTAGCTATGCTTAGGTTTTGAAGTGAATTCCTAGAAACTTAGCTTCCTTGAAAGATCAAGAAATCCAAGATATAGAAGGTTTGAAGAATGATTCACTAGCTCAATATGGTACATATATAGAACTTCACACCTTATAAAGATACATTCTTATCCCTGAATATTGATCCAGCTCTGAGTAGGAACCTTTCAACATTCCTTTACCAGCACAGTGTGACCACTAGGGTTAAGCTGAATAGCATTGCCTTATTCTTCTGGTTTTTTTTATCTTTGCTTCTGCCTTTATGGGGACTGAAACCCTTCCATTCTGAATTTCATAGCCAACAGTTTTTTCCCTTCAGTGTCAGCCTTGCTTTGGACTGCATCATTTTGGTCCCCTGACTCTTTAACTGGCCTTGAGGACCTGCCCAGCTTTGATGATGCCCTTTGCTCCCAGCAAGGAGAGCTTGATAGAGCTTGGATGCCATTTGAGTTTCAACTTACCTTGACACCTGACTTTAGTAACAGGAAGACAAGCTAGAAGCAATAGGTGCTTCCAACACTGGACTGAGACAGCTTCACAGAAGTCATGATCTCACTCCCCAGGTACATCATTGTAGGATCAGTGGACTGAATATTCACTGAGTGGGAATGTTCACAACCAAGCAGTACTGAGCTAAATCCCCATAGGGGATATAGCCTCCAAAAACCAAGTTCTCTATACTCCACAATAGGGATCATGTTAGGCTATGCAAACAGGTGAAAACACAGGGGAAGTACCTTGGGTTGATCCCCTAGACCAATTCCAAATAATCTTGAAAGGAGAGGTCTGCTTTGTTGAGTTTAATCTCACCCCCAAAATGAGACCTATTCTTGTGGTAGTAGGAATCCTTTAACATGGAGGCCACATAAAGTTAGTGTTCAGATGTTAACATATTCCTTGTTTCCTTCGGACATAAGGATTTATAGATGGTAGGACGATATTGTGCTTTAGGGGTCTGTGACATTTTAAAAAGAGTGCCTTTTCTTAGATTAAGTGAACCTAAGCTGAGCAAATGCCTAGTGCCCTTCTATTCCATCCTACAATCTGGTCATAATTCTGCCAAACTAGACTGTCCCTCAAGTATAGTACATTTCACTTTTGCCAAGACAAAGTCAATCAACCATGATTACTGTAGCGTCCACAGTTCTGCTTATATTTGGAGTTAGACAACTGTCACCTTTTGGTTCAAGTGCTCAGTAAGTCTATGGTTGAGACTGGGATCAACTACCCTATCAAAGAAGGATAACCTACCTTGTACCATTTCCATCACTCAAAATCTGACTGGCTTCACCTCTAAGTATTAAGCCCCTGATTTCGTACCACATATGCCTCCTTCCACAGTTCAAACTGACATGTCGTACACAGGGTTTCCCTGCAGTGGTGGAGACTAAGTGCAAGGAGTAGTGATCTATAATCTTCACACTAGGAAAGTTCTGTGGACTCTTGCCTTGGAAGGCTGTAGGAGAAGCTCTACTCGTCCTCAGAGAGCTGTTTTGCTATCCTTGGGAGGGGCCAGGAGCTAACTTTGGACTACAAAAACTTGCTTTGCTTATGTGCGAAGGAGCCTGAAGTGCCCACGGGGAACTTCTATTCCTCTATAACATTCATGACTGGCATCTGGAAATTCCCATTCTTACCATCTTGATCCCTCAGTCCTACACTAAATCAGCTAAACAAGCCCACCACAACCCTCCTAGCCCGTGGAAACTTTACACCAGTTCCAGGGAGTCCATTCGATAGCCAGATACTTGGTACTTTATCATCCAAATCCTCAAAGTTCTGCCACCCAGTAAGTCATCTCTGGCCTTTCTAGAATTGGGTTCCTTGTCCTAGCATACGGACTTTTTCTTTGGCCTCTTACTTTGGTTTTTAAAGTTCTGCTTACTAAGGAACTCCTTATCCTGCCTTAGGCCTCCGAGATGGTCCTGGCTCCAGTCACCTGTGGACACACTTGCACATTCTGTGCTCCATTCCTCAATATACTGGAGCCGTGCTCATTCACGAGACTTCTCCCAGTCCATTGATAACACCAGCCCCAGGTACAAACATCTGGAGGCACTAAGACATCTGACAACAAGAATTAGTCCAGAGCACTTGCTAGTTGGCCAGGAATCCTAGCTGCCAGTGCCTACATTTGGTAATTTGTGCCAATCGCTTCTCGGCCTTTTGGCTAAGATCAAGTGTGGTAATTTGTGCCATAGGTCTGTGGTGAAAGCTTACGGACTACTTGTACAGGTCAAGTTGTAGAGACAGTTAAGCAAATGTTTGTCTTCAGGCAACATGCATCGTCCATAGCTCTGCTGTACCTAGGGTGCCCAACTAGGTTTGGTTTAGCCAGAGATGCTCATTTAGCAGTCGAAGTGCCTTCTTCCCAGGGACACTGGGACACTCGTTCACCACTTTTAGGGCAAGCTCATGAAGTCACTCCTACCCCCACCCTGGCTTAACAATCCAAGACTAGCAACCAAAGTACATACTAGAAATAGGGGTATAGACTGCTTTTAAGTATGCATACTCCTTTTCAGTGTGTTTTCTGCGGGGAGATCAGGAACACCCAAATTTGCCCCACGTATCCTACCAGGGTGATTTCAGTGGATTATAATGGAGTTATCTCAATTCCCTCAGGGCCTATTGCGCATGCACGCACACACACACTTCTGGTCAAAAAACTAGTATAAGAGGACATTGTGAGAAGGAAAGGAAGGGTGAATGGAGGGAAATCAGAGTGGGAGATGAACCATGAGAGACTGGACCCTGAGCACCAAACAGGGTTTGGAGGGGTGGGGGGTGGCTGAGCCTGGTGGTGGGCATTGAGGGCATGTATATTGCATGGAGCACTGGGTGTGGTGCATGAACAATTTTGTAACACTGGAAAAAAGTATTTGGGGGGAAAAAAGCTAATATAAGACCGGACACAACTTGTGAATAGAGCATTAGCGAGCATAAGAACTTGTTCAGGACTATGGTCCAGGGATTCTCAACACCTTAGCTGCCATGTGGAGTAATAGCTACAACGCACAAGTAATTTAGACCTGCATACCCAGGTATAGGTATGTCAGCAGTGAAGGTTAGACACCCAACCCAGTGCAAGAAGGGATGTGGCTCTTAGGTAGTCTCCGTTTGGGGATGAGATGTTGGAGCTGGCAAGGCTCTAACTATAGACAAGTGACTATTTGACAGTTTGACCTCGCAATGGAATCCATCTGCTAGCTCACAGCAAGCAGTCCTTTTTCTGACCAAATCACAGACCTGTGTGAGAATGCCATTCATGCCCAGTGTCCTCAGGGATATTAGTGTCCATTTTGATGGTAGTATGTCAGTCTCAGTCCAAGTCTTAGAACTAGATTCTCAGAATTAAGAAATGGGTTCAGTAATTCCAATTCCAGTGTAATCTTTCAGTATTTTGCTCATTTCATAGGGTTCTCCCACCACTATCAAAGCACACAGTGTTGTCACTACTGGAGTTTTATTCTGTTGACTTTGTTGTTAGTCACTATATTCTGTGTTTTAGGCAAATCTAAATGCCATGGTTTAGTCTGACCACTCTTGTTGCCTCGATGCAGTTTTACTGCTTTTCCCCAACCCCACCTCTTCCATTTAGGAAACTAGAATGGACCAAGGGACTGTTTGTGGTTACTATAACCTCTCAGAAGCAATTTGGTAACTTAAACCACCAGTAATACCTGAAAGGGCCAAACTGAATTGGGTGCACGGATGGCTCCCAAGGCTATGTGACCCATTCAGCATGAAGTTAATAGCACTCATCTTTATTTCGCTTTAACTATTTGTTTAAACTGTTGAGCTTGAGGATTTATTTCCCCATGAAAGTTTGTCACTACTTTTGACTGCATGGTCACTGAATTAGGCCCAGCCCTATGTAGTATCTACATCTTAAGTTTTGCAGATACCGCCATTTAGTGTACAAAAGTAAAATTTTGCTTTCAAAAACAGTGGAAAGAGATCATGTGCCCAAGGATCTTCGTAGATAATTTTAAAGTGAACTCTTGGTCCAAAAGGAAATCTTCAGAGAAGATATGACAGGAGGCAAGTAGCAGTGTGACTTTGCAGGTTGCTAAGCAATCTTGCCGGGCCATTTTTTTTAGGTTTTTTCCCAAAATATTTCAGTGTTACGAGATTGATTGTTCATGCACCACACCCAGTGCTCCATGCAATACATGCCCTTCTCCATACCCACCACAAGGCTCGCCCAACCCCCCACCCCCTCCCCTTCGAACCCCTCAGTTTGTTGCTCAGAGTCCGCAGTCTCATGGTTCATCACCCCCTCCAATTTCCCCCCATCCTTCACCACCTTAATAATGCTCCTTCACAATGAGTAGTGTGCATATGTAGTTCCTGGCTTCATGACTTAGATCAATAGAACAGATAAGATTTTGTTAGCTGAGAGTGCACAAGTAGACTAGCCACAGAAGTATCAGTGGTCTGTCATCTTTACTACTCTAGTGGGAGCAATAGGTCAAGTTTATGTTTGTCAGTGGGCTGAGGTGTCCTGTATAAGTGTTTGTCCCTGAAGAGAAGTCTGAGTGAGCCAGTGAACTGACTACCAAGACTCCAGAGCCAGTAGTCTCAGAAATCAGGTCTTCAGAATTTGTCCTCTACATGTCAGTTACCCTTCTGGATTCTTCCATTCTGATTTCCAGTAGTTTATCTTGATTCATGGCTAACTACCTTTTGATCATCAAGCTCTTGTTCCTGAAACTGATGTACCTGTTTCCTTCTAGAAGAGTCAGGGCACAGTGGTATTCCAGATGATCAGAATTACCTTCAGGAAAGATAGTCAAGGCTCTGGCTACTTCTCCTATCTCATGGGGAAGCCATTTCTGATGTTCTTCGGTATGCTATTTCATGGGTGAAGTCTCTTTTTGGTTACAGTCATCCCTGTGTCACAATGCTCAGCAGCTCTTAGGCTAATGTATATCCTAGGAGACCCCTATGAACTCCATGAATCCAAAGAAGTCAGTACCCACTTCCCATGGAATGGAATGGGTGGGCATTATCAGGTACTGGAGTTGAGTGGAAGAGTGATTCTACAACGGGACACTCAGATTGATTTGGAAGAAGGATCTGGGGGCTTTCATGAAAGCTGTACCAGCATATCATATTCCATATTCATCAGGAAAACCATAGTCAAAACCCTAGAGAACATAGGCAGTAACCTCTTCAACATCAGCCACAGCAACTTCTTTCAGGACATGTCTCCACAGGCAGAGGAAACAAGCGAAAATGAACTTTTGGGACTTCGTCAAGATAAAAAGCTTCTGCACAGCGAAGGAAACAGTCAACAAAACAGGCAACCTACAGAATGGAAGATATTTGCAAATGAAAGTACAAAGGTCTGATATCTAAGATTTATAAAGAACTCCTCAAACACTCAAAACATAATCACATCAAAAAATGGGCAGTAGACATGGACGCTTTTCCAGAGAAGACATACAAATGGCTAATAGATACGTGAAAAAATGTTCATCTTTAGCCCTCAGGGAGATTCAAATGAAAACCACACTGAGATACCACCTTACACCAGTTAGAATGGCCAAAATCAACAGGACAGTAAACAAATGCTGGAGCGGATGTGAAGAGGAACCCTCTTCCATTATTGGTAGGAATGCAAGTTGGTGCAGCCATTTTGGAAAACAGTGTGGAGAGTCCTGAAGTTAAAAATAGAACTACCCTATGACTCTGCAATTGCACTACTGGGTATTTACCCCAAAGAAGCAGATGCAGTACAAAGAAGGGCCACATGGACCCCAGTGTTCATAGCAGCAGTGGCCACAATCGCCAAACTGTGGAAAGAACCAAAATGCCCTTCAGCAGATGACTGGATAAGGAAGATGTGGTACATCTATACAATGGAATATTATGCCTCCATCAGAAAGGATGAATATCCAACTTTTGTATCAACATGGAAGGGACTAGAAGAGATTATGCAGAGTGAAATAAGTCAAGCAGAAAGTCACTTATGGTCTCACGTGCGGAGCATAAGGAAAAACATGGTGGGCATTGTGAGAAGGAAGGGAAGGATGAATGAGGGGAAATCGGAGGCGGTGATGAACCATGAGAGACTGGACTCTGAGCAACAAACTGAGGGTTTTGGAGGGGAGGGAGTGGGGGGTTGGGTGAGCCTGGTGGTGGGTATTGAGGGTGCGGGTGCATATTGCATGGAGCATTGGTTTGGTGCATGAACAGTTATCTTGTAACACTGAAAAAATAAACATTTGGGAAAAAAATGAGACAAGCATGTGCTTCCATGTAGGGCTATGCATGCTTATAATAGGTTTCCCTACTTTCACGTGAAATATCTAGTAAGCAAGTTTTCTGCATATATATCAAGCTGAAACAGGGAACAGGGATCCCTTGGTTGAGAGCTTTGGCCTACTAACCAAGTTCACTGGATCTATAAAGCCTGCCTCTCATAAATTAAGGCAGACCTTACCTGAGGTCTGGGAGTTAGATTTCTAAATCCTTACCTACACCAAGCTTATGGAGCTGGTATCCTGGATCATTCAGGCAGAGTCCCAGTTGTTAAAGACATGGTAAGATATAGGCTTGGAATATCCAGGAGTTTAACTTGCATCTAATACCCTTACCTCAATGTTTTTTGATCTTACTCTAACTTATGTTCTACCATGGCTGGGGTTGAAGTAAGCTATAATGAAAGTGACCAAGGAGTTGGGGGACTTTCCTCACTTTGTTTCCAACCACCAATCCTTACAGTTCTTCCATTCTGATCCCAATAACCTGACTTAGCACTTCCTGCTTCAAGATAGACTGTTTCCATGGCTACCTCGTGCCCCTGAGGATTGGGCACGTTCTTGCCCTGTCCTATAGTTGAACTATGATTATTCCAGTTTAGTAAACAGGTTGGATGGTTCTCTGCCCCAGTCAAGAGAACATTGGATTAGATCTCCATCTCTTAACCTCCTTCAAGTAAGTTTAACTTTTAGGAGTTAGCCTTTAATTGCTGAGATTTTCTAAATAGATGCAGGTAAGAACTTTTCATGGATCATGTTGAAATTTATATGATCAGTATGATCACGTAAGGAATGTAGGTTCCTAAGGGTTCAGTTCTAATGAAAGATAGAACTAGTCTCAAAACCAGGCCTTCATAAACATCTATGACACAGCAAAAAGCCGGAACACGCAGCTAAGTGAGACTTTGTGCTGTCTGAACACTCAGGATTATCTAAAGTAGAGGCACCAGTTAACAAGGTTATGTTTATACGGAATGGACCGTAGTGTCTAATGGGAGAAAGTGGGTTATTCCCTGGGGGAAAAAAAAATGTAGGAACTGGCTAACACAAGGAGCTGGAATATTTTGGAGAAGGACAGAATGCAGGCTGTATAGAAGGGAGTATTAGGGCTCCTGAGTGGCTCAGTGGGTTGAGGCCTCTGCCTCCGGCTCGGGTTGTGGTCTCAGGGTCCTGGGATCGAGGCCCACATCGGGCTCTGCTCAGCGGGGGGCCTGCTTCCTCTTCTCTCTGCCTACTTGTCATCTGTCAAATAAGTAAAATCTTTAAAGAGGGAGTATTAATCAGAAGTATCTTAAGACTCAGCAGTTAGCTTCAAGCACTCTTGCTGTGATGTTATTTTTTAAGACATGTCTTTTAGAGGTTTGTCTTTTTTCCTTTTTGTTATGTCACCATACAGTACATTAGTTTTTGATGTAGTGTTCAATGATTCATTGTGTATAACACCAAGGGCTCCATGCAGTCCATGCCCTCAATACCCTCACCTGAAGCTAGTTCTACCTGCTGGGATGTCTCCTTGATGCTTGGACACAGCAGCCTATCATAAGAGGGAGTGTGTGGTAATTAAGTGGCCAAAAGGCTCAAAGATGGTCATGATAGCATAAATGATTGGGGAAGCCACCACCTGACCATTTTGCTGGAAAAACCAGGCTTTCATTAAAGGATGGTGAATGTATTATGTTAGTAAGGTCATTGACCTATCAAGAAGTCCAGGGGAGGCTTTCTTCTGAGTGTCAGAGCTAAGAGATGCTTCCATGGGACTAGTTTCTCTGGTGTCAGTCAATAGGACTACACTTAACTCCTGAGGCATAGTGAACACAGCAGGTATGCAAGGTCTAACCGGTAGCAACGTGAGAATGGTCTTGACCTATAGAAGTGTGTGGCAATACATCAGAGAGATTCAAATCAAAACCACACTGAGATACCACCTTACACCAGTTAGAATGGCCAAAAATCAACAGGACAGTAAACAACAAATGCTGGAGAGGATGTGGAGAAAGGGGAACCCTCCTCCACTGTTGGTGGGAATGCAAGTTGGTACAGCCACTTTGGAAAACAGTATGGAGATTCCTCAGGAAATTAAATAT
>CM052802.1:98929398-98953092 GCA_028533885.1 Nasua narica
GGCCACATGGACCCCAGTGTTCATAGCAGCAATGGCCACAATCGCCAAACTGTGGAAAGAACCAAAATGCCCTTCAACAGATGAGTGGATAAGGAAGATGTGGTACATCTATACAATGGAGTATTATGCCTTCATCAGAAAGGATGAATATCCAACTTTTGTATCAACATGGACAAGACTAGAAGAGATTATGTGGAAATAAGTCAAGCGGAGAGAGTCAATTATCTTATGGTCTCACATGTGGAGTATAAAGAAAATCATGGAGGGCATTGTGAGAAGGAAGGGAAGGGTGAATGGGGGGAAATCGGAGGGGGTGATGAGCCAGGAGAGACTGGACTCTGAGCAACAAACTGAGGGTTTTGGAGGGGAGGGGGTGGGGGTGGGCGAGTCTGGTGGTGGGTATTGAGAAGGGCATGTATTTCATGGAGCACTGGGTGTGGTGCATGAACAATCAATCTTGTAACACTGAAAAATTAAAATAAACATTTGGGGAGAAAAAGTGTGGCAATAGCTCAAACCATGGTATGCCTAGAAGTGCGAGGTGGGAAGCCAAAGTATGATCTATAAAATGAAAGATCAGAACAGATAAATGTCCACCATTCCAAAGGAAAGTCATGATCCCTGTTAGAACCTTTTTTGGTGTTAGCTTGGCTAGACTTCAATCCTGGCTGCTAAACCAAACACTAATCTAGGGGTTATAAAAGGTAGGTGATGTGATTAAAGCCCCTGACCATTTGGCTTTAAATAAGGAAGGTTATCCTGGATAATCTGGGTAGGCCTATCAGTTGGAAGAATTTAATCCTGTGATTTTTTTTTTTTATTTTTTTTTTTTTAAGATTTGACAGATCACAAGTAGTCAGGGAGGCAGGCGGAGGGAGGGGGCCGCAGGCTCCCTGCCTAGCAGAGAGCCTGATGCGGGGCTCTATCCCAGGACCCTGAGATCCATGACCGGAGCTGAAGGCAGAGGCTTTAATCCACTGAGCCACCCAGGTGCCCCCGATCTTCCTTTCCTAACTGCCTGTGAATATGGTTTTGGCTTCTGCCTGGGAGTTCAACTTGCCCCTTTTCTTTCCATCTTTACTATCAGGCCTATAGGTTTCAGACTTGCTTCAACAGCCCCCCCAGTCACATAGGCCAGTTCCTTGTAGTGAATTCAGTTTACTGCTATATTCATCCTTCAGGTTCTGCTTCTCTGGTTGAACCATATGATCGCTCACCCAGGTTCTGAATTTAAGCAAGTTGCTAGGTTCAGTCCATGGATTGAAGGGAATAGATGGCTCCCTTAAAGGACCTACAATATCACTGCAGGTGTGAAGTATGCCCCCCCACCCTTCCATAGGGGGAATCTATGCCCATTAGCCTGGGTAACTAATGGAGGAAGGGGAACACTCAGATCTGTCACAGGCTATTGACTAGAGGGTCTGAATGGACACAAGTGTCAAATTATCTCAAGCCTGATTAATCCCCCTTGGAGTGGGATACGATATATAAGGGATAGGGAATGAAATGAGACCAAGAGAATCTTGCTCCAGTGAGTCTGTAGATTTAGAGGTCAGGATGACCAGACTATCTCATCAGATACACTTAACTAATGGAAACCACATACTAGTTCCCAGCCCACGAACAGAAGCAATCATGACGGGAAAGGCCAAGTAGAATCCCCTAAGAACTCCTCTCCACACGCAGCCAAAAGTAACTTAGGAGCTGTATCATATCTCAGTTTAAAGATAGGAAGCCCCTTCCCTGGAACTATCAACTGCTTGATTCACTAGATGGCTTCTAGAAAAGTGAGCTGAATTATGGCATAAACTCAAGGTGGTATCTCCATTATAGTCTGCTTGCTAGACAGCATTTCTACTGATCAGTCCCTTTGGATACTTAGTCAAAGCTATTGATCTAGTAAATCCATTCTCAACCCCTATGGGGAGATTGAGAGCCATTATTTACTTGGGATGTGCAGCAGTATACTATCTTATTCCCCGTGTTCTATAGGTTTTCTTGCTCTGCCACAGTAGTCTCAGGTGACTTCTATAGTCTTGAAATTCTGAAGACCGCCACCGTCCACACTGGTCTATTAAGTCAGTGGCAAGTGTTTGACCGGATGAACATCAAGGAGTTACTGATGTCCTTACTAGGACACCTACATGCCAAAGAGTAGAAGATAGTCCTTTAGACATTCAGAGGCCAGCTATTTGAGGGAGCCGGTAGTTTGGGGTATGCCAGGATATCTACACCGTAAGAATAATTCTTCTGTTCTAGTACCCTTAGAGCTCTAGCTCTTGGCAGGCCTCTTTGGATTTGGGGAACAGCACAATCCTATGCTTGGGAATAGTATTCAGTAAGGCCTAGAATGGAAGCTCTATAGCAGGTCCCGGATTTTACAGTCATCCCTACAGTTTGGGCCCTACAATCCTATGGATTAGAGATGCCAAAGGTGTACATGGTAGATGAAGACAGCACACGGGTTCTGGAACAAGACAGGTTCTATAGCACAGAACCACTCTGTGAAAGTAGCTCCTGATCTCATTCTAGTCTCTAAGAGGGGGCAGGATGAGTACATCAAGAGACTGTAGAACGAGAGCTGCCATGTTAGTTAGGGTATTGGACTCAAATCTGAGCATAGCTGGAAACTTGGAAAGTGTTACAGAGGATGGAATACACAGAAGTGACCTGAAGCTCCTGGTCACTCTGGGCCCCCAGCTCCAACTCACATCTAGGCCTTACTGGGTAAGGGGGGGGAGGCAGCCCTCATGACTCGTTGAGATAGGCTGGTTCAAGATGGTCAGCTAGATAGCTCGAGCCAAAGAGGTGCTGTACTGCAGTCTCATTCATAGCTCTGAGAACAGTGCTGTTAGGAGTCCTCCTTGTGGGCAAAGCTCAAGCCCTGTATTTGGTCATCTGCTTAAGGAAGTAGACAAGTATACACACTTCTGAGTAGTGACTAATGGCTAGTTTTAGGTGGGTGATCAGGAGCCTAGGAGGGACAAGATTGCGAAGTGAGACAAGGGGCCCGGGGAGAAAGGATGTGGATAAACCTATGCGAGATGGCAAACCATGTGCCTTGATCCTTCTGTAGCTCAGTGTTTAAGATTTGTCAGAGTGTGTGCACGAGCAGGGGGAGTGGCAGGCAGAGGGAGAATCAGGCTCCCTGCTAAACAAGGAGCCTGATGTGGGGCTCGATCCCAGGACCCCAGTCACAACTGGAGCCAGAGGCAGACACTTAACGACTGAGCCACCCAGGCATCCCTGTAGCTCAGATTTCTACCAAAGGCTGTCAACCTTGTGCTTGGCCCCAGCGGCCCCTCTGAAGCAGTGAATAGACACTGGAGGATACGGAGCCAGGTATCGAGGTTGGGCTATTGGAGCTGCAGCCTGACCCCAAGTCTCCCCAGGAGCAAGTTTAGGGTATGCCCTTTGCAGAAATAAGGCCCCAGGCTGCAGCTTCCAAGATCGACTTGATGTTCCAAGGTAGACCTGTATCTATGTGTATGGATATTCAGATCCTGTATCAGCTATAGTTTGTGACTCCTGGGTCCACCTCTTTCTCCACCTATGTCACGGGCTGGGGTCTTCTGCTGAGCTAGCTACTTTGAAACCTTAGGTGGAGACTCTCCCACTTCCTTCCAGAGGCTGTCAGGGATATCTCCCAACAGGCCAAGAAGGGACTCATTGTATATACCAAATAAAGAGGAACCCTACTTCTCTCACTCTAGTATGGAAGGACAACAAGCCATTAGGGAGTCTTGCTCTTTAAAAGATGGAGAAAGTTCTAGGCGTCAGAACTCAAATCATTTGAATGAAAAATATCGGAAAGCCTCAGTTGGACTAAGTATTAAGGGAGCAAAGGATGAGGGAACCAGGGGCTAGCAGTGGTGGGAAGCTATTACCAACCAATAAAGCCAAAAGGTGGCAAGAGTACCTGAACTCAGTGAAATCCAGAACTATGGAAGAAGGTCTTATATATACACGTGGCAGGAGCAACAGGTTGGAGAGACATACCTATGGTCTGAGACGTCCCTATAGAACAGGAGTTGGGAATTAGGCCCTGGTATCTTTTCTAGCCAATACCTCCCAGTGGCCAGACCTGTCTGGATGTCAGCTTTCAGGGGCTACTGGGTGATGCATAAGGGTCTACCCCTACCACAACACACAACAGGGCGGAGAATGTAACTGTTGAGGATTGGAGAACAGCCAGTTCACTAGTAGACTAATGGGGGAGGGGAGAATCAGATGGGACTAGCTAGCCACCATTGCCCTAGCCAATGGATGTTTTCTGCATATGGCTTTCAAGCTCAGTGTATTTCCCATACTCCCTTGCTCTCCAGACAAGGTAAGCTCATTTTATTATTACTATTAAGAGGGAGGTCTACTACCTTTGTAATGGAGTTAGAGCAGGTAAACCATTCCTGATTAAGAAGGCATGATCCTATTAAGAAGGTGCCAGAATCTCAGCTTGGGAAAGCTACTGTGTTGGGGACGGTGAGAAAGATTAACACTCTAGGGATTGTTCTCTACTTTAACATTTAAAAATAGGCCTTCAATTTGCTTTTGGTTTAGCATAGCACTGTTTGCTCTTTGAAAGTGTTGCCAGTGCTACACAAGTGTAGTTTTAGTTGTAAGATGGGGGATAAGCAAAGGATTATGGTTAGAAGAGGGCCCATTATACACTTGTTATAATTTCAGCTTTAAAGATTAACTATATACTACAATTAACCTGTTTCAGAAACACTGTACAACAGTGACCAACAAAAATCCCCTGGGTTACTTTCCAATGAGCCCACATGCCGGCCACATTCCCTGGCACTCTCAGTATCTCGTCTCTAAGTGAACAAGCCTTCTCTGAAGCTGTAGCAGCATAAACTGGAGTCCCATCCCATTTGCAGTTGCACCAAAAGCCTTAAGGTATCTAGGAATAAACCTGAGAGTTAGAAGATCTGTACTCTAGAAACTACAGAACACTTAAATTGAGGATGCAAGTAGAAAAACATCTGATGCTCATGGATTAGAAGGACAAACATTAGGATGTCTCCGCTACCCAAAGCGGTCTGTCTACACATTTAACACAATCCCTACTGGAAAAACAAGCTCAGCTTTACTTTCAATTTCAGTCATGGCCTGAGCCTGATTTCCTAGAGCTCCATGTAGGTACGGACACGTCAGGCTGAGCATTTTGCCCAGGAGATCCCCTTCAGCATTCACCCTTCGATAGTTAGAGCAGATAAACCAGGGAGGAGGAGCTTTCTAAGTTTTAAGAGAAACCTGCAGCATAGAAGCTGAAGAATACGTGCTCCTAGCTCCATACCCTTCGAGTCATTCCTGGAGGAGTTTTGAATGCATCTGAGTGGTCTCAGAATTAAGTCCCTGAAACTAATACTATCTCCGCCCATTTTTGGACCACACCCCAAATAGGCTAAATACACATTCTCCTGTCAGACTTCAGGGAAATTCAGGCTATGATAGGATCCCTTCAGATTAAGCACAAAGCTCCGTACCGCAGTAGGAGCTGAATAGGCTTGAAGAGGTTTTAAACCCAGTGAGTTATGAAGTTGGAAGGCTTAAGTTCTAATCTTGGGGCATCTGGGTGGCTCACTTGAGCATCTGCCTTCAGTTCAAGTCATGATCCCAGGGTCCTGGGATGGAGCCCCATGTCAGGCTTCATGGAGCCCGTTTCTCCCTCTCCCTCTCGCCCTGCTTGTGTGCTCATGCTCTGTGGGAGTCTTTAAAAAGTTCTAATTTTGTGTTTGGCTCAGGTAAGAGTCCCTTCAGTTCCACCTCAAGTTCGTTTCCATCACTTAATGGTTGCCTGCCACTGCTTGGCCACCAGTCTCCTAGAAGATTTAACAGGTTTATGAAGGAGAAAGTTCTAGAAGACAGGACTAAGGTTTAAGTTCCTCAAGGGTCAGAGCAGACATGTGAGTTCATTCCAGCACTCCACCTTCCCCTCCATTTAAGGGGAATGGTCTTCCCAATCCTCTCTAGCTTCTCCCTTATTCTCTGTTACTTGGTTATTCTCCAACCGAATAGCTTTCCCACATCTCAATCTTTCAGACCTGAGAGCTTTTCTTCAAGGGCCACTTAGGCAACCTTGAATCTAACAGCAAGAGCAGGATGGGTGGGAAGGATTCTAATCCCACCCCATGAGAGAGGCATTTGACAAGTGCATACCCTACACAAAATTGAGGTTTTGAAGCAGATGGGGTTGGTGATGGAAAAGTACAAAAGACACTCAATCTGATTAGGCACTTCAAGGAGGAAGGCTCAGGAAAAAGGCATATACATGCACACATTAAGGGATTCTTTAAATCCACCTTGACATTTCTCAGAGCTACTAAACTCTGCCATCACTATGGCATTTTCAGGATGTTCATTCCTCTGAACTCTAGCTCAGTCTGCCACTAGGGCAATTCATTTTTTAATCCTGTGTGCCTGTAGGGCTATCTTCCCTGCTCCTTGTTCAACTCTGCAGATGGTAGTTACATGTAGATGTTCGGCCTTTAACAATTCCAATACTGACCAATTCCAAGCTTGGCCTCCCTTCAGTTTAGTGACCAAGAGGGAAGACCCTTTAGTTTCTCTTACTGTGCTTCTAGTTCTATCAATGACCCTTTAGAAACACTCTCTAGTCTGTCTTCTACTCCTTTGGTAAGTCAGGAAAGTTCTACTCACATCTTTCCCCTCAAGGAGGATTCATTGGCACTGCTCCCAAGTATGCTAGGAGTGCTCTTCTCACATGTAATACTGCTCATCTGCCCACTTAAGCAATTACCAACAGGTGGGTTTGTGATGTCTCCTAGTTTGCATGAAAGTCTGCCTTATATATGGCTCTTCGTTTGAGTGGTTACGTGACTAATCGTTTAACACTACATCAAAAACTAGTCATGAACTTTATGTAGGTTAACTGAACGTAAGAGCTCATCTTTTTCCAAAAAACAAAGGTGTGGATATGCAGTTAAGCCAGAGAAGATTGCTAGTTTTTTCAGCTGAGTGTAACAGCTGAGAACAGAATTCCCATTTCTACCTTGGGATGCCCCCCAAACTAGTTCTCAGAAGTATTCACAAGTTATGTTTAATTTCCACATAGTGCCTAATAAGGGTAAGTAGATCTTACCCTTCTAAAATGTGTTCCCCCGAGGTCCTTAATACTGCTCAGGAAGCTCAAGTTTGGAACAGAGCAGACTCTAGTGAGGAAAACCTAGGTACTTCCATCAAGTTACTGTAATTGCCTAAGGCTGTTTCTCCATTCAAGTTCACATTACCTGGGTCAGTAGGGAATCAACTTACACATCCAATACCAAGGGAGCAAACAGAAATGTGGAAACCAAAAAGTCCACTTCTATGTTAGATGTTTACATGTTTCAAGTATACAAGTGAATATTTGCTTATGAGGAGGAAGTGGGTAAGAAAACCTTGCAGAGGGCTTGCATGCACCATGTATGCCATGAACTAATATAGCCACCATCTACTCTTGATCAGTGAATTCTGATCTAGAGTCAGTCCATGAATTCTAAGTTAGAAGGTTCACAAGACCGGTGTCTGATTCTGAGGAGTGAAAGTCAAGCTCTCTACTACCCGCTGGCTCCACTTAGATTCCAAGCATGAGCTACCACAGGACCTTCAAGATGAACTTACCCATGAGGATAGGCCAAAGTTCTTTCGAGTTTTAGAAGCCTAATTATGGACCCTAGATGGGGTACCTTCAGCAACTCATGCCATAGGATCACAGAACCATTTTATTGAAAGTTCAAGGACCGATTTGGTACCTGGACTGCCTCACCTTTAAGCATAGGGTCCTCAAATTTGAGTTTTGTCTTTAGGAAGGGAGAGAGTTGTATCTTTGGAACATTTTGCTTTAGTGTGAAGTCTTCAATTCATTCCAATCATTCAGGAATGAGTCCCAAGGGCTGCATGGCATCGTAGCTGGTCCACCTTTGACAGCCACTAGGCAAGCCGAGGAAAAGTTTTTGGATTCTTGATTAGTTCATTAGCCAGATGATTTCTGAGTCTTGCCTAGCTGATGGTATGAGGCATTCCTGGCCAGAAAAGGGGCCATCAGGTCTCAGATGGAGGTCTAGAGATCCTGTTGACATGGGGAAGGGGATACCTGACATGGCGGCTTGAGAACAGGACATGGAGGTTCAAAAGGTAAAACACAAGCTCATAGAGCTTAACACTCCCATCCATGCCTGCTCATTCAACAAATGGTACTCAAAGAAATTGGACTCGGGAGAGTTAGGCCGGTTGGGGGTCTTGCGCTTAGCAGGAATCCATCCCCTAAGACTTCTTGCAGTGGTCTGAATGAACAGCTCAGATGTTTAACATTTATGCTTTCTAAAAATGCACAGATCAGAAATTTACCTATGGTGAAGCATCAATGGGCCGGATTTAAGAGACCGTGTCCCCTCAACTCTAAGACTCACCCCATGCAGGTGACCAGGTCAGGCAATGCACAACCTCCAGTGGACTTAGAATGCTTGTAAGTTGTGAGCCAGAGGGGAGAGTTTAGTCCTGAGCAGCTTTTAAGGGCTTTTTCTAATCACTGAAGACTTATGCCCTACTCACTATCCAAATGCTAGCAACTGAGGAGTAGGCATCTGAGAGATTACTCTAGCAACACAAGACAACTGTACTTGTGATGGTCTGGAGCTTCAGCTGTGCTTTTCACATGGAAGGCAGGACAGCATGGAAACCCTGGGGCCAGAGCCTAGAAACAAGAATGCCTGAAAGAGCATCAAGAAAAGCCCTCCTGTGGACTTCTAAAAGCTTGGATAGCAGATTCCCAAGTGCCGCTCACAGATCTTATTTCCTGCTCCATTCCAGCCAAGTTGCAATCTGGCTTACAAGGCCAGGCTGGACTTCTGGATCCTCAGGCTGACATGTTCGACTTTCCCGCCCTTCCTTTCTGCTTGTAGACAATGCTTGGGTTTCATCCTTCCTAGCTAGCCACAGAAGATCTCCAGGAGATTGTTCTATCAGGCTGCTACTTTTTAAAGACCCAGGACCACTTCTTCCATGCCCAGACAGCCCACCTAGGAGGTAAAACTCAAAAGTGTAGGGATCGCCTAAAACTGGGTCCCCAGAGTTTTTAAACTCAGTCCACAGAGCCCCCAGCAGTTTGTCAATTACCCTTTAGATGTTCCTAGTGATTGGTTGCTAGTTCTAAGGCTTTTGTTCCTGGCAAGCTAGGATTCTCTATCTTTCCCACCAATTTCCAGGACATAAGTTTACCCTGTGACCTCAGTTCTGATCTTTCTAGGAGTTGATTCAGTTAATTTAGCAGTCCTATCGCGACAGCAAGAAACCTGATGTCTAAGCCCTTTCATATTGGAACAGCAAGTGGAAGTCCACTTGGTTAATTTAGAATTAAAGCATCTCAGGTCAATAAGGCTGAGAACCCAATAAAGTTCATTGAAACATTTAAATGGTTTAGAACAAGTTAGACTACTTTTGTATTTAAGATGGAAGCCTAAAGTGGTCTTAGGTTTCATTCTGTTACTGAAGGCAGGCCTTTTGAAGCAAGAGAAACTCCAGCAGCCCTGAAGAAAGCCACTGGGCAGACTAGATATGAAACAAGTCTTTAGTATACAAAGTAGTCCTAACGATTGGCAAGAAAAACTCTGCAACATCCCTAATACAAAGTGCTTCTTTCCAAGCAGAAAGACTGGAAGGGACTTGTGCTTGGACATTTGAATTAGGATGGGAAAATGAACTAGCTCTGAAGTTGGAGTGTGGACAGATCTGAATGATCGCGAACTTGTCTGGCATTCCCCTCTTATAAGGAAGCATTTACTCAGGTGTTTTCTCCTCTGCCAATTGCTTTCCTCAAAGAACATGAAGAGGGCTGTCAGATTATGTTGTGCATGAGATTGTGGGGACCTGGAAGAGCCAGCTCCAAAGCAGTCTGTTTAGTGGTAAGAGCATGGTATCTGGGATTTGGTTGAAGTATCAGTCCTTTCAGTCCTGCTTTAACCTGAAAAGTTGCCACAAAGAAAGGTCATTCTGGGGCAACCAGGAGTAGATGGATCTAGCACCTAGTTCTGAAACCAGTGTCCAAGGAGTCAGCAGTTTGCCCTCACCTCAGTTTCCCAGACTTCTCCGAGGAAAAAGGATAGCAAGAGACCATTTCTTCCCCCCAGGGCTACCTCTTAGTCTAAGGCTTTCATGCGGTTCCCACACTATCTCAAGTCACCTCAAGAGCTTTCAATGCCATGGTGCCACCATTTTTGGTAAAGACAAGAGGACCAGACAAGTCACAAGCAGGCCCAACATCTACCCCATGCCCACAAAGGAAGCCTGCTGGGCTGAAGATTCATCAAGTGTTCAGGGACTAGGCTCTCACGGGCTGTAACAAATGGAGTTTGGCCAAGAGGTGGGAACCCCTACAGTCTACACTGTCCTCAGGAGGACCTCCTTCCCCCAGGGCACAAGAAGGGAGACTTATTCCTCAAAGAGTGAGCTTCTGTTCCTCTTAGGAGGCCCCCACTTGAGAACCTGGCTACATGAACCCCCTTTCCCACTGTCCCTCACCTACCCCAACTTCCAATAGTTACCCTATCCAAGGGTTATACAGCTTAGTGATGAGGAGGGAAAGCCAGGAACCGAGCTAGAAAGAAGGTATATGCTAACCAGGTAAAGTTTCAGGGTAGCTTTTGCACAGCTCCCACCCCCTAGCATAAGATAAGAGTCTCCTGAGCACCACACCGGGAATGATGACAAGAGGACTTAGGGGGAAGAAGTACAAGGTTTTCAACCGATAGTTACTGGTTATAGGACTGGCAGCAACAAGCCAAGCTCTGATTGTAGCTGAAACCTCATAGCTCAGAAATAGGCTTTGGTATATTCATTTTAGCAGGCGAAATGCTCAGCCAGCTTGATTCACTTAAACGAGAAATGGCAGAATCCAGGCTGAAGCAACACTTAGCCCTGATGCCTGTAGGACCTCAACTTTTTGACTGTGACCCACATTTCTCTGCCATCGAGGGCCTTTTAGGGGAAGCTTAGAAGGCAAGCTTTGTCATAATAGCTTCCCTGGAAGACATCCACAGTCTAGGTTTTACCCCATCCTGGGCCCATCCTCCTCCACTCAGTTCTCCTGAAGTAGCAGAGAAAGCCCAGACAAGCCACTGGATTTACCAGCCAGTTAGCAGCAACACCTGGCAGCACTGAGTTGGCCCTCACCTAGCTTGGGCCTAACCTAGCAGTTGAGTAAGCGGGTACCCCTTTGAGGGCCATAATGCCAGCCATGGGCATTTTTTCCCCTCAAGGCTTGTGACTTGGCACAAAGCCCAGTGTCACCCAAGCGACGTTAGCTCTGAGTACAGCCCAGGCTTAGCTCCTGGGCCGTCAGGCTCAGGCATGCTGGATCCGGGTTTAAGTCCCTACCATCCCACCACCTGTCTGCCTGCTCCCCGCCACCCCCTAAGGACTTGCTGCTAAACTGCATGCTAGAGCTGACTGTGGAGGAATTCCTGGATTATCTTCATGGCCTTTAATCAAGGGGAAGTTATCAAGGGTAAGTTATAGCCATGGCTGCAAAAAGGAGGTCAAGAATTCAGAGGTTGCCTGAAGTAGCACCCGTAGCCTACAATAACCTGTTTGCCAGTTTGTTCAACCTACAGGGAGTCTCCAGATTCTATCCAGCCCCTAGGTTTTTAAGCTCATTAAGGAATCCAGTTGCAGCCTTAAGGGAGTTCTCTGTATTACTGGCCTGGCTCCGCCCCTGTAAGATCCATCCTTACCAACCACACCTAAGTTGATCCCTAAATGATTAACAAGCAGCATTCTTAAGGTATTTGCAACAATTACTCAGAACAGGTTTATGCAATCCCAGGAGCAGGTAGTTTACCTGGGAAGAGAGGTAAACATGAGGTACCAAGCTGGTTTACAGTGACAGGCTACACAGGTTATACGGAATGAAGTTCAGGTGAAGTTCCACGATGTAGAGAAAGTTCTCGTGCCAAGTCAGATGACCGTGACAGAAGCATAGGAGCGCACACCGGGCAGAATACTGTCACTTAGCAACTGAAGTTTACTGAGCCTACTAGTTGGGCCTTCGTCTGCATCTGGTCTCAATCCCAAGACCTGTTTAAGCCAGTTTCCCCGAGTCCGTCATTTGCCCAGGTTCTCTGCCAGTAAGTACCAGAATCGGAGACGGAACCCAGGTAAGCACAAGCTCACCGTCCTACACCACGCTGCTGGGAAGGAACGGTTTGTGTGTGTGCATGAAGGGTCAGACCACGGCTCTGGTCAACAGTGGTTTCCACCACGAGAGAGCATCAGCTCCTGCCAGTCCCGAATCCAGACCCCACCGCTCGCGCATTTGAAGAGGAGCAACAGCTCCTGAAACACCTTGAGTGGCTCTCAGAGGAGCGGCCTTAGGAGTTTGTGTTTAAGCTTCGTCAGATTTGGCCCAGAACTGGCTCAGCTGGGCAAGCTCCATGCCGACTGGCCCTGCCCGATTCCCAGGTAAGGTCAGCACTTCCCACTCAGTGTCCCAGTTTAGCAGTTTAACTACCTCCAGGCTTCAGGTCCTCCGGCTTCTCAGGCTGCCATGTAACGGAATGAGTACCCCGGCAGCTCCCCAGGGTTCCCCTCTGGGTACTTGGACCTCAGTTGCTGCTCTCCTTCAGCCGTTAAGTCCGCCTTAGCACTAGGTCCTCCCAGACGGGCCAAGCTCATCACCACGATGCTGTAGCCTGGGCTTTACCCTCTTCCTCTCAAGGGAGACAGAATTGCGGGGTATTCAGACTAGACCAGCAGGGAGCTGTTCCAGAAGCACTTTGGCTAGAGTTCTGTTAGAGAAACTCTGGTCAGGCCAGTTCCTACACTGGCACTCCTCTAGAATGGATCTTGGAGGATTTTAGTACCATCCCTAGAAGAAAGCGGTCTTTAAGGGCTGATGCCTTAACTACCACCTGCTGTCCCAGCTCAATCCAGTGATATGTGCAGCTAGAGGAAACATGAGGGCCTCCAAGATTTTAGGTTTTGCCAGGTTTTTGCCCCGGCTTTTCCAACAATGCTTTTAACATGTAGCAGCTCTTTCCCCAAAGGACAGCTTCAGGGAGCTTAGAGGCTCAGGAGAGAAGGTTCAGAAGCAAGCAGAGAGCAGCCATCTCCAGGACCCAAGACTCCAGGCCAGAATTTGCTTGGAACAGAGGAACTTTGGCTAATAAAAAGAGGAAAGCTGAGTTTGCCTTGCCGCCCTGTCAGAGGAAAGGCTAAGAAGTTGTTGCCCCTCCCCCAGGACTCCCCCCCAGGAACTTGAGATTTGGCTCTTGGGAGTGAGAGACAGAGTCATCCCCTTAGGTCTACATACATTCTAGCTCAGGGCCTCAGACGGACAAGCTTTTTGAGTTACCTGAGTTTACAGCTGGAGTTTAGCCGAGCTAACCTCCTCCACCCTCATCCCACCAATAAAGCCGTTAGCTACTGAAACAACCCATTTTCAGAGGGAAAAAAAGTCATTCCTGGGAGAGAGACAACTTTCTCAAGGAAGAGACGTAACTTCGCTTTGACTACTATGAGAGTTTTAAAGCTTCTTGAGAGAAACCCATGAAAAAAGGTTTTTCAGACTTAGGACAAGCAGAAAAAGTCCCCTAAGCAAAAAGGGGCAAGTGCCCCTATTCTTATCAGCTCCAGACGCCTGTGAAGAAAACAGAAGAAAAAGCCCATACAGGAGAGTGCCAAGAGAGACTGGCTTTTGGAGACAGCTGCTAGAGCCCCCTTCCCCAAATGCTCCTTTTTTGAAAGAAAAAAGTGCTTTATGCCCCACCGTCCCAACTTTTCCTGCTTCATCCTACTCCCAACTCAGGCGAACTTGAGCAGATACAACTGCCCTACCCCCTTCTACGAGGTGCCACCACTTCCAGGAACGAATGCAACACTATGGCCACGGAACAAAGTGTGGGGTTTTATATCCTGTGGAGCCTTAGTCCCACCCTGGTGCCCAAAAGCATCCTGGGTAGGCAGCACCTCCTGTGTTTCTCATTGGTTCCCTTCCTTTCAATCAGTAGGTACTCCCACACCTTCTACTTGTTTCCTATTTCGTAAAATACCAATAGCAGGGGGGAAAGGGGGGAGGGTTAATCTTAGGCTGTGCCCAATCCCTGGAGGGGAAAAAAAAAATCGGCTTCCCACTCTGGCAGCAACCTTGATTGGAAAACAAGGGCCAGCCTGTTCAGAGGCAGAATGCATAATTATCTTGTGTTCAACTTTCCCGTTAAGAATCACCTGAGGGGTCCCTGGGTGGCTCAGTGGGTTAAGGCCTCTGCTTTCGGCTCAGGTCATGATCTCAGGGTCCTGGGATGGAGCCCCGAATCGGGCTCTCTGCTCAGCAGGGAGCCTGCTTCTCCCTCTCTCTCTCTCCCTGCCTCTCTGTCTACTTGTGACCTCTCTTTCTGTCAAATAAATAAATAAAATATTTAAAAAAAATTCTTTAAGAATCACCCAAAGTGCTGGTAAATGCCAGGTTATCAGGACTCTACCCTGGAAATTATGGTTCAGTAAAACTTGGGTGAAGGCCTAGGGAATCTATGGTTTATATAAGCATCCCCAGGATTTGTGTATTTAGCGAAGATGGCGTAATACTAAAAGGTAGTATTCATAATTCACTTTGAAGAAATTGTTTCTGTTAACCTATTACAGTTTTCCCAATATTTCCTAATAGTTTGTTCTTTGGATTTGAATTTCCCCAGAAGCTACCCCAAAAAAGCATTGTTTCTGGAAAGAAAGAGAGAAAGAAAGAGAGAGAAAGAAAGAAAGAAGGAAGAGAAGGGAAGAAGAGAAGGGAAAAAGAGAAGAGAAAGAAAAGAAGATGCATGCAGGGTTTAAGAGGGGTGCCCAGTCCCAATATTCACAGTTCCTCTGCCCTCCACCATCCCTTCAAGGGATGAGCCACAGGAGGAGCCCATCCCTTATAAGCCAATTCACCTGACTCAGTTCGTGGGCTTAGCTGCAGGTCTCCCTCCAGACCTGAATGAAGTGATAAGGTAGGGCAGGAGCCTTTTAACCAGAGGAACTGGAGTGGGGAGTGAAAGTTTCAGAAATCTCAAGGTCAGGCCTGTGCAGCCAGAAGAAGGTGGAGACAGAGGACACTTTAGGCAAGACGGTGGCTTTCTGGGCACCATGCCCGTGGCAAGTGAACATGATATAAGACACTCAACTTGGGATCAGAAAAAAATAAACTCAGTGGTTAATTCTTATTCTTGTAGTGCATTTGAAAATTGATTCTGTAAACACTTGCTTCCTAAATGAAATCACTGTCAATTCTCTCCTCTCAACAGGTCCTTCACTTTCCTGACTTCTTGTATTTACTCCTGCTGTTCCACTAGCCAGAGACTTCCTTTCCCTCATTTTCTGCATAAATCAAAATTCTTTACTAACAAATAATTCCATTATTTGAGACCCAGCTGAGATGCTAAATCATTGCAGAGCCTTCTCTGATATTCCAGTTTGATCCCACCTGCTCACCAAGTGTTTCGTCAAGCACTTTCTGAAGTACGAGTGGTTAAGAAATTAAGATGACCAAAGTCTGATCTCCCTAGAGGACTTCACACCCTGATTAATAAGTTGTTCTTTCCTTTGCTCTGTCATAGTATCACTTGCATCTCCATATAACACCCATTTTATTTGCCTTGTATTCAGTTGCAAGCACACTTGTTTACATCATTACCTTGTAAAGAGCTAGAAGGATGGTGGAATGACTTCCACTCCGGTCAAGAATGTGGTACAAGTGTGATGTATGTTTCCTGAGTGGATGGATAAAGAAGGAAGAGGAGGAGATGGCTGCAAAGAAATCAAGTAAGTTCTGCCTCTTATGGGACATGAGAGAAAGTTCTGGACGTCCATGGGCTCTAGAAACAGCTCTATCTACATAAAACTGGCCTGCAAGATCAGGAAGAGCAAATATCATCAGTGATAGAGGGAAGAGACTTCAGAGCAAGAACTCAGCCTCTTCTCCCTATCCATAGTTTATCAAGTCCTACCTGACATAGCTACGAATAAACTTTGAGGACTCAGGAGGTTGTAGAGTGTAGTGGTTAAATATCAAAAATCTGGGTTCATTTTCTGGCTTTGTGGCTCACTAGCCATGTGCCTCTATGTGACCTTGTACAAATTATGTAATCTCCCTAGGCTTCAGTTTTTTAATAGGCAAAATGGGGATGATTATAATAATTATAATAGTATTCACCTCCCAGGGTTATTGTGAGGTTTAAATGAGCTAATACATAGAAAACACTTAGAATAATGACTGGGTACATTGTGAGTACACAGCTATTATTATTAGCATCGTCTGCCATATAATTTCTTGGCTAAATACTATATAGTTCAATAAGAGCTGTTATCATTCATATGCTTTAACAGAAAAATACGTAAATTCAACACAAATGTAGACCAAAGCCTAGGTAACAGAGGTGTATTAAGAATTGCTGGGAAGTTATGACATGTTGGTAAAGGTCCCTAACTTATTAAAGAGTGTCCACGCCTTTCCCCCACTTAATCTGCATGTTCCTGCTGGAGTCAGAGCCCTGAATGCCAGAGGGTCTTGTGCAGCTCAGAGTACAGAGGCTGGGTGATATGTTAATGTTCTTGGTATTGGAGAAAATGACTTCTCATCCCTTTTCAGAGAAATAATATAGATTATAAAAATGATTAATTTTTCCCGTGATGCATAATGATCTTGCTTCGTGAGAGCTGTCATGGTATAATGACAATAAGACAAAATGATCTTATTGGTCTCGAAATACTTTCTGGAAGAAGATTCTAGAAGCAAAACGGGAATAATGGCTGCCTGTCTCCCTCTCCAAGGAGGAACAGACAAGCAGCTATAGGACTGAAACAGCTGTAGCAGATATCTGTAGGGGAACAGAGGTGCTAACAATAAGCCTAAAACCAGTGGGTGGAGTCTTCCCAGCAAAATTCCCTGGGAAAAACACCTGTCCCAGAGCTCAGGCTCTGGTAGAGATGGGCAATGAGATAATTCTCCTTGGTGGTGACTGTAGAGGGTGTGAGTGTGTGTGAGAAGGGAGGGGTGAGGGCTGTTCTGAAGACACTTGTCTCCTGTCACATCCCTGGCAGGATGGGACAGTCATCCCTCTCAGCTTGCTCTCAACTCCTGCTTATCTAGAACCTCAGGAACATTCCTCTAAACTAGTGCTTCTCACATGTTACTGCACACACAAGTCACCTAGGGATCTTGTTCAATTGTGGATTCTGATTCAGCAGAACTGGGTTGAGATCTGCAATTCTGCATTTCCAGCATGTGTCCAGGTAATGCTCATGCTGCTGGTTACTGATAACATACTTTGAATAACAAAGACCTTGGATCCAATAGCATCATTATCACAGGGAACTTTTAGAAGGGCCCTACCTAAAAATCAGAGATTTGTTTTAACAATCCCTCCAGGAGATGTTGGTGCATGTTCAAGTTTGAGAACTGCTATAGACTATATATGAAGGACAGGTGGGGTTTTAGAAAAATGATATTTAGCTAGTGGAGGACCCCAGGGTGGGGCCATGTGCTCAAGACATTACCCACCCAAGTCTTCTTCCAGGTTGGCCCTGAAAAAAGTTCCTTGCCCAGGGTGTGGCTGGCAGATGGTGCTGGCATCCACACCTTTCTTGGAACCTTCCACAAAATGAGCAGTTGGATCATTCATCCTAATGATGGGGGCATTTCTGCAATGCTGGTGCCTGGCATCCACGAAGGGAAGTCTTGTGGTGGGCGATTTATGGAAAGGGGAGAAGGAAGAAGGATTTCTTGAGGTTGGGAGAGAGAGAAAGTAGATGCAGAGAAAGTGGGGTCTTCTGGCCTTGCTGCTAATACAGTGTGATATACACAAACATATGGCCCTGTGCTGGTGAGCAGAACTGACCTCTACATCAGGTTGGAGAAAGTTTTCAACTCCTGGATGAGGTCCTCTAGCACAGAGGAGAGAAAGTAAAGGCAATAGAATCCTGCTCACAAAACTCACTACCTATCTTTGCATCCAGTTAATTAACTAGGAAAACTAAATGAAACCCTAAAGCCTTACCCAGTTTAAAGGGTACCCTTGATGTTTCTGAGCACCAAGACCAGGGAAGTGGGCAGTGCTTGGCTGAGAACATTTCCCATGGATGGTCAAACCGCATTCCGTTAATTGTGACTATTAAACTGCTTTCTTGGGAGTTGTTTTTGATTCATGTGGAATAGATTAAGAGTCTGTTTGAATCTCCATGGGTTCCTGTGGAGCGTAATTATAGATGCATGAGAATAGGAATTCAGGTCAACAATTACTTTAATGAGATGTCTGAAGAGCATGGCCCAGCAAGGGGGAGGACAGAGGAAGAAGGGGGAGATAAGGTGTGTTGGGGAGGGAGACAAGAGAAATTGGGAGGAGGTAAGGGCGGGATGAGGGAGGCAAAGAGATGAAAATGTTTGCGAGGAGCAAGCGAGTGAGGTAAACAGCATTCGCTGTGTCCCCTTGTGCCTGACGCATTTTTTTTAAGATGAAGACAAAAGAGTTCAATAAACAAGAGGATGATATTGGGTATCCACAGAGAGGTGCACAGTCTTAGATTCTGACATTCATTTCTTGACTCTGTCTGCAGACAATGGGGAGATGTGGAGGGGCTTTGGAGTCAAGCAGGCTTGTGTGATTCCTGATCCTACCCTTTCTGAGCTGTGGGTAACTTTAGGCAAGTTGCTTAACTACTCTGAGCCTGTTTCCTCATCTGTAAAATGAAAGTTAACTATATAAGGCATATGTGTTAGACCATTTGGGCTGTTGTAACAGTATACCATAGACTGGATAGCTTATAAACAATAGAAATGTATTTCTCCTAGTTCAAGGCAGATTGCCTGCTGACAGCCTGCTTCCTGGTTCATGGGCAACTATCTTTTCACTGTGTCTTCACGTGGCCAAAGGAGTGGTCCATCTGGGACCCTGTTTAATAAGGGTAGTAATCTCATTCATGAGGGCTCCACTCTCATAATCACTTCCGAAGACTCCACTTCCCCAACTGCATATCAGGGATTAAATTTCCACATATGCATTTTAATAGGATGCAAATACTTAGTCCATAGCTGTGTATAAAAATCCAAGGATGGCCTATTGTATGGCATATAGTAGATGCTTAATAAATTTTTGTTATAATGAGGAAGCTGAGTGTGAGAAGCTAGTTTTTTCCCAAAGGCTCATAGCTAGTTAGTAGCAGAATCGAAATCTAAATTCAGGTTTGTCTGATGTCCACTGCTACTAAGAAAAATGTATGACTGACTGGTGGGGGAAGACAATGTCTGCTCTCTAGGACTGACCCTCAGCCCATGAGGACAGTCCGTATGAGCTGGTGCTGGGGCTCAGAGGAACACCAAACTGGCCTCAACCAGCTTCAATCCAGTCATGGCAGGATTTTAAAATTAACACAGATTTAAAAGTACCACTTCCACAAGCTCTTTTTTTTTTTTTTTTCAGGACGTGTTCTTGCTACCTCTCCCCATTGGTATGTAAGACTGTACTCATTCCCAAGTTCACCCAGGGCTTACTGAGTCTCCATAATATGGCCCACGACAGGCTCCTGTCTCTATTTGGGTTTGGTTAAGGAGCCGAGATCTGCTTCCTGGAGCACAGAGCAGCTCCAACAGTGAATCAAGAGGCAAAAAGGAAATATCTGGCACAATTGTGTCTTGCCCAAAGCTCTATAAAATTTTGCTGTCCCCCACTGACCCTTTTTAATCTTTCTCCTCAATGAAACCAGAGTGACATTTTTAAGATAGTGCTAATCCTCCCAGCTACTTAAACACATTCAATGGCTTCCCATACACTTAGGATCAAGGATCTGGCCTCCCTCATGTTCTCACTCCAGCTCCACCTTAGGCGATGATAAAAGCCTGACTTCATTCTGCTCTCTGGAATGCTTTCCCCCTTCCCTCTCCACGGTCCTTCACCCAGTATCTCCAATTCATCCTTCAGGGCTCAGCCTGCCCTTTTATGCCAAATTAGATCAGGTTCCTCTAGGTCCTCTCTCAAGGCTCCTGAATTTGGCTTTCATAGAACTCATTAGTTTGCAAAGACTTGTTTACATATGGGGCTATTTGATGAATGACACCTCCCAGGAGAACTAATTTCTACAAGGTCAAGGATTTTGTCTGCCTGGCTCAAGGTTGCATTCTGAGCCCAGAACAGTGTAGTATCTCACAGAATCTAGTTTTTTTGTTTTGTTTTGTTTTTTAGTAGGCTCCATGCTGCATGGAGTATGGAGCCCAATGCAGGCTTGAACTTGCAACCTTGAGATCGAGACCTAAGCTGAGATCAAGAGTCGGATGCTTAGGAGGAGGAGCAAGATGGCGGAGGAGGAGACCGAAATATCATCAGGTCCCAGGAGTTCAGCTAGATAGTTATCAAACCATTCTGAACACTTACAAACTCAAAAGGAGATCAAAGAGAAGAAGAGCAGCAATTCTAGGAACAGAAAAATGACCACTTTCTGGAAGGTAGGACGTGCGGAGAAGTGAATCTGAGGGGATAAATGGGAAGACAGACCAGAGGGGCCGGCTCCCGGCAAGCTGCAGAGCAGCAGAGCACAAAATCAGAACTTTTAGAAGTCGGCTCCCCTGAGGGATGTCGCTCCAGAGGCTAAGTGGGGAGTGGGTGGAAGGGTGGGGGGTAGGGGAGTGGAGCCCTTGTGGGGACAGTGTCGTTTCAGGACCTGCGGGTCACAGGAAGACCAGGGGTGCCTGAATGCAGCAGAGCTCCCACGTATGGGAGCGGGGAAGCCAGCTGTAGAGACAGAGCTAAGAAGTGTGCTCTCAGGTTTGCCATAAACGGTGATTCCTGGCAAAGTTGGGCCACCGCTCTTCAAGCAGGGACACAACAAGCATCAGATCCAGGGACACTCACCTTCCCCCTCCGGGAGGAGCAGCAGGGGAGCGCGCTGCAGGAATCGGCTGGGTTTGGAGACTCCAGAAGGGGCAGTGCTCCAGAGATAGAAACTCTCAGTCTCAGGCGGGGTGAGCTCGGCTCGCGGCTGGAGACCAGGGAGATGGGAGTGATTGACTGCTTTTCTCCGAGGGTGCACTGAGGAGTGGGGCCCCAAGTGCTCAGCTCCTATGGGCCAGAGATTGGGAGGCCGCCATCTTCCTTCTCGGCCTCCAAAGCGGTACGGAAAGCATTCAGGGAATAAAAGCTCCCGAGAGCGAACCCAAGCAGATTACTTGGCCCGCCCCTGGCAAGGGCGGTGCAATTCCACCTTGGGCAAAGACACTCAAGAATCACAGCTACAGGGATGCCTGGGTGGCTCAGTTGGTTGAGCAACTGCCTTTGGCTCAGGTCAGGATCCCAGCGTCTTGGGATCGAGTCCCGCATCGGACTCCTTGCTCCGTGGGAAGCCTGCTCCTCTCTCTGGCTCTGCCTGCTTGTGTTCTCTCTCTGTTAAATGAATAAATAAAATCTTTAAAAAAAAAAAAAAAAGAATCACAGCTACAGGCCCCTGCCCCAGAAGATCAGCAAGAACATCAGGCCAAGACCAAGTTCACCGAACAGTGACAAGTGGAAAACTCCAGAGCTAGGGGAAAAGCAACACATAGAATTCATGGCTTTTTTTCCCATAATACTTTAGTCTTTCGAAGTTAAGTTTTTTAAATTTTATTTTTTTCTTATTCTATTTTAAAATTTTTTCCTCTTTCTTATTTTAACGTTTAACTACTTTATCTTATCAGTACCCTTTTAAAACTTTTTTAAAATTTTCATTGTTATAGTCATATTTTATCCCTTCATTGTATTTAACCTTATTTTTTGTATACATATAGGTTTGTTTTTTCTTTAAAATTTTGGGATACAATTTCTTCTAATATATCAAAATAGACCCTAAATCTAGCACATGGCTTTGTTCTAGTCTCCAACATGATCACATTCTCTCCTTCATATCTTTCAATAGTTACTCTGAATGTAAATGGGCTAAATGCCCCTAATCAAAAGACACAGGATATTGGAATAGATTAAAAAAAATAAGACCCATCAATATGCTGTCTACAAGAAACTCATTTTAGACCAAAAGACACCTCCAGATTTAAAGTGAGGGGGTGGAAAACAATCTATCATGCTAATGAACATCAGAAGAAAGCTGGGGTGGCAATCCTTATATTAGATAAATTAGATTTTAAGCAAAAGACTATAATAAGAGATGAGGAAGGACACTATATCATACTTAAAGGGTCTATCCAATAAGAAGATCTAACAGTTTTAAATATCTATGCCCCTAACATGGGAGCAGCCAATTATATAAACCAATTAACAACAAAATCAAAGAAACACATCAACAATAATACAATAATAGTAGAAGACTTTACTGAAATACAGATAATCTAAGCAAAAGATTAACAAGGAAATAAAGGCTTTAAATGACACACTGTACCAGATGGACATCACAGATGTATTTAAAATATTCCACACCAAAACAACAGAATACACGTTCTTCTCTGGTGCACATGGAACATTCTCCAGAATAGACCACATCCTGGGACATAAATCAGGTCTCAACTGGTACCAAAAGATTGGGATCATTCCTTGCACATTTTCAGACCACAATGCTCTGAAACTAGAACTCAATCACAAAACGAAAGTTGGAAAGAACTCAAATATATGGAGGCTAAAGAGCATCCTAAAAAAAATGAATGGGTCAACCAGGAAATTAAAGAAGAATTTAAAAAATTCATGGAAATAAATGAAAATGAAAACACACCTGTTCAAAATCAGGACCACAATAAAGGTGGTCCTGAGAAGAAAGTATATAGCAATACAAGCCTTTCTCAAGAAATAAGAAAGGTTTCAAGTATACAACCTAACCCTACACCTAAAGGAGCTGGAGAAAGAATAGAAAAGAAAGCCTAAACCCCTTTTAGGGGTTATTTCTCTTCTCTTCTTTAGGAAGAGAAGAGAAATAATAAAGACCAGAGCAGAAATCAATGAAATAGAAACCAAAATAACAGTAGAAAAAAATCAATGAAACTAGGAGCTGGTTCTTTGAAAGAATTAATAAGATTGATAAACCCCTGGCCAGACTTATCAGAAAGAAAAGAGAAAGGACCCAAATTAATAAAATCATGAATGAAAGAGGAGAGATCACAACCAACACCAAAGAAATACAAACAATTATAAGAAGATTTTATGAGCAGCTAAACACCAGCAAAATTTGACAATCTGGAAGAAATGGATGCATTCCTAGAGGCATATAAACTACCAAAATGGAACCAGGAAGAAATAGAAAAACTGAACGGACCCATAACCAGTAAGGAGATTGAAGAAGTCATCAAAAATCTCCCAACAAACAAGGGCCTAGGGCTAGATGGCATCCCAGGGGAATTATACCAAACATTAAAGAAGAATTAATACCTATTCTCCTGAAACTGTTCCAAGAAATAGAAATGGAAGGAAAACTTCCAAACTCATTTTATGAGGCCGGTATTACCTTGATCCCAAAACCAGACAAAGACCCCATCAAAAAGGGGAATTACAGACCAATATCCTTGATGAACACAGATGCAAAAATTCTCACCAAAATACTAGCCAATAGAATCCAACAGTACATTAAAGGGATTATTCACCACTACCAAGTGGGATTTATTCATGGGCTGTAAGTTTGGTACAACATCCACAAATCAATCAATGTGATATAATACATTAATAAAAGAAAGAACAAGAACCATATGATACTCTCAACAGA
>CM052802.1:98953192-99059329 GCA_028533885.1 Nasua narica
AATATCATTCTCAATGGGGAAAAACTGAGAGCTTTTCCCCTAAGGTCAGGAACATGGCACTGCTATCCCACTGCTATTCAACATAGTACTAGAAATCCTAGCCTCAGCAATCAGACAACAAAAAGAAATAAAAGGCATCCAATCAGCAAAGAAGTCAAACTCTCACTCTTTGCAGATGATTTGCAGATGATATGATACTTTATGTGGAAAACCCAAAAGACTCCACTCCAAAACTGCTAGCAGTCATACAGGAATTCAGTAAAGTGTCAGGATATAAAAATCAATGCACACACACACACACACAAATCAATCCATAGAAATCAGTTGCATTTCTATATACCAACAGCAAGACAGAAGAAAGAGAAATTAAGGAGTCAATACCGTTTACAATTGCACCCAAAACCATAGGATACCTAGGAATAAAACTAACCAAAGAGGCAAAGTATCTGTACTCAGAAAACTATAAAGTATTCATGAAAGAAATTGAGGAAGACACAAAGAAATGAAAAAACGTTCCATGCTCATGGATTGGAAGAACAAATATTGTGAAAATGTCTGTGCACCTAAAGCAATCTACACATTTAATGCAATTCTTATCAAAATACTATCAATTTTTTTCAAAGACATGGAACAAATAATCCTAAAATTTATATGGAACCAGAAAAGACCCTGAATAGCCAGAGGAACATTGAAAAAGAAAACCAAGGTTGGTGATATCACAATTCCAGACTTCCAGCTCTATTACAAAGCTGTAATCATCAAGACAATATGATACTGGCACAAAAACAGACACATAGATCAATGGAACAGAATAGAGAGCCCAGAAATGGACCCTCAACTCTATAGTCAACTAATCTTTGACAAAGCAGGAAAGAATATCCAGTGGAAAAAAGACAGTCTCTCCAATAAATGGTGTTGGGAAAATTGGACAGCCGCATGCAGAAGAATGAAACTGGACCATTTCCTTACACCACACACAAAAATAGACTCAAAATGGATCAAAGACCTCAATGTGAGACAAGAATACATCAAAATCTTTGAGGAGAACACAGGCAGCAGGCAGCAATCTCTTCAACCTCAGCCACAGCAACTTCTTCCTAAAACATTGCCAAAGGCAAGGAAGCAGGGGCAAAAATGAAATTTTGGGAGTTCATCAAGATCAAAACTTTTACACAGCAAAGGAAATAGTCAACAAAAGCAAAAGACAGCTGACAGAATGGGAGAAGATATTTGCAAATGACATAGCAGATAAAGGGCTAGTATCCAAAATCTATAAAGAACTTCTCAAACTCAACACCCAAAGAACAAATAATCAAATCAAGAAATGGACAGAAGACACAAACAGACATTTCTGCAAAGAAGACATCCAAATGGCCAACAGACACATGAAAAAGTGCTCAACATCACTGGGCATCAGGAATATCCAAATCAAAACCACAGTAAGCTACGATCTCACACCAGTCAGAATGGCTACAATTAACCAGTCAGAAAACAACAGATGTTGGCAAGAATGTGGAGAAAGGGGAACCCTCCTACACTGTTGGTGGGAATGCAAGCTGGTGCAGCCACTCTGGAAAACAGTATAAAGGTTCCTCAAAAAGTTGAAAATAGAGCTACCCTATGACCCAGCAATCGCACTACTGGGTATTTACCCCAAAGATACAAATGTAGTGATCCAAAGGGACACATGCACCTGAATGTTTATAGCAGCAATGTCCACAATAGCCAAACCATGGAAAGAACCTAGATGTCTATCAACAGATGAGTGGATAAAGAAAATGTGTGTGTGTGTGTGTGTGTGTGTGTGTGTGTATACATATATGTGTGTATCTATGTATATATATACATATATATGTATACACACACACACCACATACAATGGAATACTATGCAGCCATAAAAAAAAACCCGAAATCCTGCCATTTGCAACAATGTGGATGGAACTAGAGGGTATTATGTTAAGCAAAATAAGTCAATCAGAGAAAGACACTTTCATATGATCTCTCTGATATGAGGAATTTGAGAGGCAGGTCGGGGGGGTCGTGGGGGGTGGGGAGTGAAAAAAATGAAACAAGATGGAATCAAGAGGGAGACAAACCATAAGAGACTCTTAATCTCATGAAACAAACTGAGGGTTTCTTGGGGGGTAGTGGGGAGGGATAGGGTGGCTGGGTGATGGACATTGGGGAGGACATGTGCTATCGTGAATACTGTGAAATGTCTATGGCTGATGATTCACAGACCTGTACCCTTGGGCAAATAATACATTATATGCTATTTTTTAAAAAGGTTTTATAAAGTAAAAAAAAGAGAGAGAGAGAGACAGAGTCAGATGCTTAACCAATTGAGCCATTCAGGCACCCCCCCACACACACACACACACAGATACTTGTGTGATGAAATACAATGCTATGGGTAAACCACAGTTTTTGAGTCCAGAATGGTGCTGACTTCAAACATTTCTTCCTCTTACTCCCAAATATTGAAAAGTCCTGGAGCTTTCAGTATTTATAACCAAAGCCTGTGTCTCAGATATCACTGAGCACCCATTATGGCCACTGTGAAAATGTTTTGTTGGCTCACAAACTGTCCTATATAGAGAGAGCAAGGAAATACTGAAGAAAGAGACAAACCAAATGGCAGGTTTAATAAGGAAGGGAACTTACATAGGAGGATTGTCTTGGGTAGCTGCAAGATGAGATCTCCACACCCACCAGCCAAACCTTAAACGTTTATATAAAAGCCTTAACTGAGTTCAGTCCCATATACCTTCCAGATGGTCTCAACAGCATCTCATTTTCTCAAGGCTGTATCCTTGGAACAGCTTCCACTGTGTCAATGGTAGACAGAATGTACATTCTAAGCGTGGGGAGAGGGTGAAGAGCCTCTGATTGCCTGGGTCCAGCTGTAGGGTCAACCAGTGGTCACATCCTTTTGACTACCTCCTCCAACAATTTTCTGAATAGGATCACTAATCTGAAGAGCTAGCGCACCTGTGTGTTTCTTGCACATTAGGAAATAGTCCCAGAGGTAAGAAACAAGTTGCCCATTGACTCTCTGGCATCCTGATCCAGGACAATATCCAATTCTTCCACTTTTCCAAGCTGCCCTGCCCTCAGGCACGTCTTCCAGATGCATCTTCCTATTGCAATTGCAGTAAGGATTAAGTAAATGAATTCATGTAAATGACTAAAACAGTGCTCGGACCACTGTAAATGTGCCATCCCTGTTATCCCTTATTAAGAGGTCATCCTCTTCCTCCTTCAACTCCAAGCTTTAGTATGGAATATTATTCCTGCCAAGTGGACCCTTCCCTACCACATTGCCCATCATGTTGATGTAATTTCATATATTGCTCTATTCAAGACTTATGGCTTCCTGGATGCTGTCCAAGGCTTATACTCCCTAATTGTATTGGCTCCAGGAACTTCGAAGAATTTATGTTAATAGTTCTGAAGAATGAAAGCATGGGTCCAACCTCTCTTAAATGAGAAAGCTGAGTCCCAGAAAGGGACCTGACTTGTCCTTATGTCAGGAAACCCTACATGTTTACCTACTTTCCAGTCCTTTCACTGGTTTTTAACTCTATCCCTGCCTCGTCTGCCCCCTGGGGGCTCCCCTGCTCTCTGGACACATATTCGGAAGGGACACAGACCCCAGCATGTCTCCTTTCTCATCCCCAGTCACACACTGCAGCCTCCTCATCAGAAGTACTTACTATGAGTCAGTTCATAGTAATATAAGTATTTACTATGAGTCGTGATCTCCCCCTCGTCCCCTCTCCTCTTTCCTCTTTTCCTGCTCCTGCTACCTGCACATGCTGAACTACCTGCCCGTATCTGTGGACACTTGAGATGCCCTTACTGTGGCAAAATGTCTCAAGCTTCCTGAATGGGACCGCTCTTGGGTACCACTTCCCATCCTGTTGGCCCCCCTTCTTCCCCTAGCCCCCCCACAGGCTCTGAGCAGGTGTCCTGTGTTCTCCAACAGCACCTCACCTTAACCTGCATTGCACACCTTGGATTCCTGCCTCGGGACTTTTCTGATTTCCAGGAAGCATGGGACACCTGCTCAATGAACACTCCCACAGGCTCTCCTGGCAGTTAACACCCTTAACCAGTGGAGGCGGGAGTCAAAGGTCTTCCTGTTTTTCATCTGCTGTACAGGCCTGAGGTGCCCTGCCTGAGGTCCACTTGGGGGTGGGGGGCTTGGTAACAGAGCAACTTTGAAGCCCTTCCTTAGCTGGTGCTCCCTCCTTTCCAGATTCACTTCCCTGGTCCGTCTTGTTCTCTGAGATCACTTCCCATGTAAACTACTTACACACACTTAGTCTGCTTTGGGGGAATCCAAACTAAGACACCATTGTCTCCTGGAGCTACAATATCCCTCCCTGCCCATCAGGCTTTTCCCTGGAACTCTTCATGAGCTCCTTTCCACCTTGCAAAATACTACCCATCTTTCAAGAATCATCTAAAATTCCACCTCTCTAATCACATCAACCCACAAGAATCTCTCCTTTCCCTGCATAGCTATATGCATTTCTAAGCACTTAAAACAGTTCCTGGTTCTCATTTTCTTCTCAACAATAACAATGAATAACAGCAAAACTATTACTGATGCCCACAATTGCCAGCTGCCATTCTAAACCCTAATGATTATAAAAACTTTGAGTTCACGTCCTGTGCCTATCTGCCTTTGGAGCATAGCATGGAGTATAGCCTGAATCCTGCAATTCTCCCAAACTCCTTCAGTAAGGGACCCTGCTGCCCTTGTCACCAGAACCAGGGGGGGGGAGGCCCTCCTTTCCTCTCCCTGCTGTGCCTGGTTTCTCAACTACCAGAAAGATGAGCTCCTTGCAGCCCTCCTAAATAAATGCTCTATCAAGAAAAGTGAAGTGTTGTTCACACCACTTTAAGTCTGGAAATCATACTTGACCTCTAAGATCCAGCTTAAACGCTACCTCCTCATGACGTCACCTCCATCCTTCGAGAAAGAACTCTCCATGCCCTGAATTTCTGAAGCCCTTTATCTGTGCTTCTTTATGAAGCTTCTCAATTTTAAACAAATATTGCAATTAGTTATATCCATAACTTGCCTCTCCTTTTAGCAATGAGTTAGTTAATTATTTTACCAAGCCCTGGGGCTTACCACTTAGTAGCTACTCGGTATATTTTGAATGAATGAAGAATTGAAGACAGGAAGAGAAACTGAGAGGCTGTTACAGCCAGAAGATTATCAGGCCTCCTGGCATTCCGATAAATCGGGGGAGCCCCACAGTTGCAGATTTATAAAGCTTGTGGCAGGGTTTACTACCTGTCCCCCCAAACCTATATGCCCTGCTTACCTAAAATGTATCCACATTTTAGGATACATTTTAGGTAAGTCACCAGAATACATTTCCCAGCCTCCCGTGCATCTTATGTCTAAGTGCTGATATGTGTGAGCAAAAGCGATGTGCATAAACTATAAATAATGTCTTTAAATGGAATGGCCCCACGTTCCCTGGGAGGACAGAGCTGCAGCAGCCATCATGGCCATGAGACGGGTGCCGCTCACAGAGGCTGGCAGAGCAAGAAGATAAAAGGAGTCTGGGCCTCTAATGATTATGGAATCACCCTACAAGCACTAGACCAGTCGCTGAGACCTCTGTAGGAGAGAAAAAGAACTTCTATGTGATTTATCATTTGGTCTCTCAGTTAAAACAGCTGAATTTGTGTTTTATTTAAAATCAGAAATACTCTGTGTATCCAATCAGTCCTGAAGGAGTGAGAGGAAGGTATATGCCAGAGATATATTGGGCCCAGAATTTGAAGTAGGTGTAGGGTGAGGGCAGCCAGGTGGCTGGATAGGCCCAGAGCACAATGTGCGTGCGTGCGTGTGTGTGTGTGTGTGTGTGAGTGTGTGTGTGTGTTTAGACATATGGTGGTATTTTTCTAATTTTCTCTTCGAATTGGAAAGAGCTGGCTGTGCAAAGTGGTGGATTGTGCTAAGGGGAGGGCGACTGGAGAACGTGTGCTGCCCAGGAAGCTAAGGGCAGGAAGCTGGTGTAGAGAACCTTGCTGGGAGTCACTGAAGGTAACCATGAGTTTCTAGAACGGAGAGCCTGATACAGCCACTGAGTCCACAGGGGCCAGAGTCAGATGCTAAATCAATGCCAGACCCAAAAGTAAGGAACTGGGGTGGTGGCCCAGGCAAGCAGAATCCGGAATGATTTCTATGAATACTGTATGGTATGGGGCAGTTTATGGGGTATTCACTGGATTAAAGTACAGAGGGGGAACAAAAGCTGTTTCAGATCTCATACTCATGATATATCCCATGCTTGGAATACGTGCCCTTGCCTGTTTCTTTGTTAGTTTCATTTATCCTAGAAGACTCAACTTGGATGTCACCTTCACCAGGAAGCCCTCCATGACACCATAGACTGAGTCAAGTGCCCTTCCTCTGAGCTTCCCCTAGACCATATTGACACTATTACTAATATGTTATTGCAACACTGAATTTATGACTGAGTTTAACAGGGTTTTCCAAGAGCAACAATCTTTGCCTTCATCTCCTGAGTGTTTCCCATGATTCATGACACACAATGTTAGCCAGTAAACCAGGATCGAGGCACGGGAGCAAGTGGATGGTGTAGACACATGAGTGTGTGGACCTCAGACAACCCAAGGACTGGGTGGCAAGTGGCTTCTCTAAGGCCCATTGAGCCTCCGGGGAGGAGTTAGAAGGTGGGAGAAATCAGTGAGTAGAAGGAAATAATCAGGACTGAGCTGCTTTCAGTAAGGGCCTAGTGCTGCTCCGAACTGCATAACTCATGCCACTCTCCATCCCCAAATCTTGTACTGAGAAGGGACAATTATCAAATAAACAGAGGAGCAAATAAACATCCCAAGACTGAACACTGCATATCCCTGATTACACAATGTTTGTCTTATCCACTCTTCCACTCCGTGCCTCTGAGAGAGAAGAGGCTGCAAAAAATTCAACATCTCCCTTTCACCCAACCTGAGATATGTTTTCTTTGGGGGAGGAAGGTCAGAAGGCCACGTTTAAATCTAGGGAGAGGACTAAGTGAGAAGAATCATGATCTGATGGGTCCTATCCCTATTTAATCATTTCATTACTAATTAATGGGGTCATTACTATGTTTGGAAGGGAAAGAACTATGATTAAAGGTTAATGCTGTTGCTGTACGCATCACACCTCAAATTAGGTTATAAAAATGTCCAGAGTATTTAATTGAACCCATAAGTAACAATGTAATTACACTTAATAATGTTATGTGCCTCTGTATTTATTTGTGCCTCTGGGAGGTACAAAGAGCCCCACGTGGGTGGGTTAGAAAAGATCCTGGTGACTCACTGCAATCACTTGTTCACCCCCCCAGTCCTATCAGCTCCCACCCTGGCCTTCCAAGGCAAGAATGATGCCCACAAGAAACCCACACCCTCCCCCTCCCCCACTTCTCAAGGGGACAAGGTCTAACGTCAATATTTCCCACAAGGAGGTGAGGTGAGGAGAGAGAGAGGCAGAGAACAAAATAGTTGTTTGAGCCCTGAACACTTTAAAGCCCTGCTGAGGGACCATGATGCTTCAAACCTACGCATCTTAGTCCCTCAGGGTTGCTATAACAAAAAGTCCATAGCCTGGGTGGCTTATAAACAATTAACATTTACATTGAGGAGGTCAGAAGTCTAAGATCAAGATGCCTACAGGATCCTGTGTCTGATGAGAGTTTCCTGGTGCACAGATGACCATCTTCACGCTGTGGCTTCCCATGGTGGAAGGGATGAGGGAGCTCTCCTGAGACTCTTTTATAAAAGCACCAATCCCATTTATGAGGGCTCTGTGTTCACAATGTAATCACCTCCCCAAAGTCCCACTTCCCGATACCATCATGCTGGGGGTTAGGGCTCCACATGTGAACTCTGAGGGGACACAAACGTCCGGTCTCTAGCACTGTGATACTCTTTTGTAAGCCCATCCTTTGAAATACATTTTTCTCCTCTTGGAAGTTCTCGTCTTTCTTACAAAGTGTGGTGTATACAGACCATTGGCCCTCAGCATTCATTCTCAACTTCTAGTGTTTTCATTTACTGCAAAGTCTAGAAAGCTTAGAACTACTTTTCCTAGGCTTCCTCGCAGCTAGGATTCTGGATGCAAATTTGGTCCGCACATCCCCTGCTGCACACACACACGTTACACGCATTCGTGTGAGGTTTGGAAAATGGGCATTTTCCAGCTGCTTTGGCTGTTTCAAATGCCAAGCAACTCTAGGGAGACGGGAGCATTGTTGTTTCGGTATTCCTCACCCTAGGGATGGTGCGACAAAGACCCAAAGGAGTTTAAAAACTTCATGAAGTCGGGTCACACATCAGCACGAGGATGCTCACCTCCATGTTTACATGAGACACAATTAAGATTCCATCTTGTTTATGTCAGTTATTTAGGGTTGTTCTGTCACTTTCAGCAGAACCTAATCCTAAACTGAAGTTTTTGGTCCTTTTTCTACCCAGTGCCCAAATCCCGCAGAGTATTTAACTTTGTCTGCTTGGCTTTTAACTTTCACCCATAGCTTAGTCATTTACAAACTCAGAAATGATACTGGAATTGCCTTCCGTGGTTGAGTGTGATAACAACCCCAAGTCTTCATCCTTTGCTGGGGAGCATCCCTCCACGGACAGGATAACCTGCCCACTGGTCCACTCCTTGACTCTGGGATCGGCCATGTGGCATGTCTTGGCCTAGAGAATGAGGCAGAAGGGATGGTGTGCCAGATCCAAGCCTAGGCCCCAAGAAGCCTGTGTATTTCCACATACGTGCCCAGGCAAGACTGTTGGTTCTAGAAGGAAGGTGGGAAAATACATGGAGCAGAGCTGAATCAGCTGATCACCTAATTGACCACCAGCTGACTCCCAGACATGTGAACAAAGCCGCCCACCCACAGCTGACCCCATTGATTACATAAGCGATAGATGCTCATTGTCGTGTGCCACTAAGTTTCTGAGGTTCTTTGTTATATAGCATTAAGCAATAGAAAACTGGTACATCTGCTTCCTCACGATAAATAAGAATGATCTGTGGGTATTGAGCTCTAAAATATCTGGTTTAAAAGAAAACACGTACTTGGGATTTAAGAAACCTGCATTCTGGTTGTAAGACCTTCTACCGATTGACTGTGGGACTCGGACAAGTCATTTATTTTCTGTGTCACTTCTCAAATGACAGCTAATAAAAAATGTTCTACCAATTTCACAAGGTTGTTGTAAAGATCAATGTTTCAAAAGTATCTTTCAAAAGCTGAAAAAAACCTATGAAATTATAAATCATTAGTAGTCCCATACAATTTCCTATCTTAAATCAGACTTTTTTCTAAGACAACTGATCTTGGATGAGTCCATTTTTCTTTCTTTTTTTACTTTAGCATATAATTCTGAGAGCCAGAATCCTTTCCTCCACTGGTTACCCTTTGCCACTACCCATATGTGTCATCACACATAATTCTAGATTTAGCCAGGAGTGATTTCCCCTTACGGAACCAAGTAGCCTTCTATACCAGCATGTAGCTTTGGCTAATGATAATACTCTCTATTCTTAGTGTGGCTAACCCCCCTGGTTTCATGGTCAGTCTCATTGTTCAACAGTTCCCAGGGTCCTCTGCGGCGGCACAACCGCCCTCTCTAGGTCTCTGGCATCATATCCCTTCATAATGAGCGCTTACACATTTTGGCCAACAATTCTCCAATTTCACCCTTGAGTTCCTTCAATACTCTCAGACAAGTGCCATCTGGTCCTAGTGATTTATCTACATTTGGTTTGTCAATTAGGTATAAAATCACTTGCACATTTATTGCTCTTTGATTTGGTATCTCTGCCCTGTCAGTCCCAAAGGACAGTCTGGGAGTGGGAATTATATAGAATCACATAGCATTAGGAAAACTCAGAACTGGGAGGGTCCTTGGAGACCCTTGTTGAGGGAACTCCATCCATCCATTCATTCGGATGAATAAATAAATATTTATTCTAGAAACAATAATTGGGTACCTACCATGTGCCAGGCTGGGTGCTGGGAAAAAGCAGTAGGCAAGGCAGAGTAAAATTACCACTGGTGCTGCTGACAGTATTAGTTAGTGGCTAAGCTGGGGCAGGAACCGAAGCCCTCTGTCCCCTGCTATTTTGCCACTTAGTTCTCCCAGTTAAGATAGGGAGAGAGACACAGGGAGGAAAAAATGGAGCTCAGAGTCAGTTCCCAAAGGGGACTGTAACCCTTACAAGAGGAAGAGATAACTGGGGGCATTTTCCTAGCCTTATGCAGGCCCCAGAGGAATGGAGCTAGGAATCTGGGGACAGGAAGGAGGCAGAAAAGGAAGGAGGCCAGGGGAGAAGGACATTGAGATATCATGTAGGCAGATGCTATGAAACATAAATAAATATTTCTCACTATTTTCTGGACTGCAGGTATTCACGACGGGGTATTTCCCAAGCCGTTCCAGACAACATTCCAATAAGAAGGCATTTTATGCCCAGGAGCAGTACTCAAGAGTCCAGTGGGGGAGCAATGAAGACTTAGCTCACGGCAGAAAGCAAGGATGCAAAGTTGGAGGAAGTGCAGAAGAATAGAAATCCTATTCTGTTGAACCCTGGAGTTACTGCGTGACTTGCTTTAGCCATAAAACGTGAGCTAGAGTCTCATGTGGTCTAGCTCTATGCAGAAGCTTTAAGAACCAGCTCTCCATCTGCTATTTGTCTTTTCCCTTTTTGGGTCTGATGACATTGGGCTCCTGTCAGCCTGGGTTCTAGAGTAAACAAGGCCTAGAGCAGAGCCATAAATGGACACTTGGAAGTCCAGAAAATAAGGCAAAACATTTGTTTACAATTCCCACACTGGACATGGAACATGAGCGAGAAACTAACCTCTGTTGTAAGCCATTTAGATTTGGGGCTGTTACCATAGCACACTCTAGCCTATTCTAACTGATGCAGGGAGGCTATGGGAGCTGGTGAGGCAGGATGTTACTGGGGTCGCCCTGAATAAAGGGGTAAACTGAGGCAAGCCCAAATTACCAGAAATGGAGTTTAGTCAGGGATGACAAGGGAATTGCAATTCAGGAAACATGTGCTCTAGCAAGCTACAAGAAAGTTAGTCTTTTTTTCTCTTTTCTTTTCTTTTTTTTTAGAGAAATAGAGAGGGAGAGTGGGGAAGGAGGGGCAGAAGGAGAGGAAGAGAGAGAATCCCAAGCAGACTCCCTGCTAAGCATGGAGACTTGACACAGGGCTCGATCCCACAACCCTGAGATCTTCACCTGAGCTGAAACCAACAGTCAGATGCTTAACCCACTGAGCCACCCAGGTGCCCCAAGCAAGTAAATCTTTGGAGGGTTTGGAGAGGGCTATATTTATGGGCAAGGAGTACAAAGGGGATAGTTCAGCCAGAATCCAGCAGTTGACTAAGGGATGGGGAGAGACTCTAGTTAGGTGTTCATTGGTCAAGGAGCCTCCATCTTCTATAAATCAGACGTTTATTGGAAATGAGACTCTTAAGTTCTTAAGTTCCATTCTTCTGAGGGTGCCTGCCTGAGAGTCCCCATTTCATAGCCTCTGGTTCCATTTTAAATTGAAATCCTTTCTCACTTTCTCACTGGTGTTGGTAACAAATCAGAAAAGACCAAAGCCAAGAGTGCGGCTATAGAGAGGGCTTTTGCCTGGGAGGGAGAAATAATGACAATGAGGTAGAAGGACTTCGGTGCTGGGAGGACAGGGGCACACAGGCCCTTTGAGCCAAAGGAGAAGCTAGACGTTGTATGAGAGGTAGGAGGCCTTACCGGATGGCAGGGTGGGCTCTGAAGCCAAATCCCTCTTTCTCTGCCCCATGGAAAAAATATTCTGTGTTTCAGTTTCCTCTTATGCAAGATGCGGGCGATAAAAATAGCACCTAATTATAGGGTTGTTTGGGGGCCTAAATGAGTTGCCCACATATAATGAGCTGTTCTTGTGTGCTTAAAACATTCCAACTGTTCCAGTAACAGTATGCTTAGCAGTAGGAGGCGCTTAACGCTCATTAGTTGTTAGTACTAGTCATTGCAATGTTCCCACTTTGCAGATAATAAAATTGAGTTCCAAAGAGGGCCCAAGATTTTCTGGAGATCACAGAGCCAGTCAATAGCAGAAAAAGTCTTCAGTACTGCGGCCAGTAAGTCTGCTGGCTCTGCCCGAAAAGGGTGTGGAAAGCCAATGACAAGCCTTTAATTTGCTCTTAAGCCAAAACAGTTGTTAGTAAATTAAACATTGATTGTAAACGGGCCTCTAATTAAGATTCACTAATTACATCACCAGCTCAATTGTCATGCAATTTATATACAATTACCCTAGAACAAATATTTAATTACTTTCCTCTTAATACATTGAACTAATATTGTTCCTCAAGCTGTGGGATAGGAATATGGAAACATTTCATTGACAGGGAGACATGAAATCAGAGAATTAATGAGACAACAGCCTCATTGTCCTGTCTGTAGTGTGACAGAGGCCTGGGGTAATGAGAAGAAAGGAGATCAGCGGAGGGAGGACCCTTGTATCTGTATCTTTTCTTCTTGTGATTGAGGAGGTAGAAGTAGCGGGAGGGGGATACGGAAATATAGCAAGTTCCTGAAGAGAGTTGTCTAGAAGCCTCCTGGGGACGGCTGAAGCTGTCACGAGTTGAACCTGCTTTGGGGCACAACTCCTCCCTCCACTCTATCTTCCCTCCCTGAACTTGTCCATCCCGAAGGCACTCCCTAATATACATCCTGCACACTAAATCGCCAGCTCAATCTGTACCAGAAAACCACAACTGCAACAGGAAGTCATTGGATTTTTCTGAGCAGCAAGGGGCACAACGTGACTCCCCATGAACTGGCTGGGGCTGAAGAGGAGCAAGAGGTAAAAAGCAGAAACCTCTTTTGGGAGCCTACTGCTGGGAGTTGTGCCTAGTCTGCGATCCTCTGCTCTAAAGGGTAAAGGGAAGGTCACAGCCAAGGGGCCCTTGGAGGAGAAGGGCTCAGATTCTGGGATGGGGGAGAGTTCAGGGGCTGAAGTCAGGGCTGTGGTTATCGCAAACAACCGTCTCAGCTCTGTCCTTTGTCTGGGATGGGTTCCATGTGCAGGAGCAAACTGTTCCCCCGCGGAGCTGTCCCCTGGGGCCGCCCCTGTGCATTCAAGGGGGCCCCCCCAAACCCAGCAGCACCAGCATCCATGGAATGCTTGTGGGTTTGGTTTGGAGCGGGAGCTAGGAAACTTACATTACATAGACAGTTATTTCACAGGCTGATAAAAATCACTGTAATAGATTAATAATCTGTAATATAAAACTTAATACTTGCTTAAACCTATCTGTTCAAGAAAAGCCGAGTTTCATTCTGAGATTTCTAACCCGGAGAGAAAGCAATAAACTCGGACCTTGAGGAGCGGGGAGGGTCTTGGATGTAAATCTTTTCCCCACAGTCTTCTGAAACATGGGATTCTGTTCAGTACCGATGCTGCCTGCCAGCCATGAAGTTGAGCAAAGCTATTTAATCCCTGAATCACTTTCTTCTTCCGTAAAATAAGAATGAATCCAATATTGGACAGTTCACCTCACTGAGTTGTGAGTCACACATGAGGTACGGGAGTGGCCACCGTGTATGTGCTATGAAATGAGAGAGAAAAATCCAGCACGGGCATCCTGGCTATCCTCCCTGGGGATAACGGCTACCAGGGACAGATCTGAGGTGACCCGTCCCCTTCCATCAGAAAGACTCTCAGCCAGAGGCAAGCAATTTCACCTCCGCATCCTGGAACCCTTGTTACACATTTCTCTAGCAGCATGTGCCTCTGAGGAATTCTCTCCTTGTGATTTTATTAGACAGAAAGGGAAGGAAATTTCCAGACACGGAGTGCCCCATGATGTGCCAAGAACTGTGCTTGGAGTTTTAAATATGTAATTACCTCAGGTAACATCCCCATATTTCTGTTGGGAAAATCTGTGAAAGACTGGAATGGGGGAAGGAAAAAACCAACAACAGTGAAAAGATGACAGTGGGGCGTCCTCTGGAGCGCAATCTGCCAGCTTAGCTGATTCTGTGGGGTCTGTGCATTTCATTGTCTTTGAGCTATTTGCAATCTGTAAGTCCTAGAAAACTGATAGTAATGCAAATGATCTTGGCCTTAGAAATGCAAATGAGTGTGTTTGGTGGAGATGCAGCTGATTGTTACCCAAAGGTTATTGACCAGTTTGGGGGATCTTTGTCAATTTATTTCAGTGTTCCTGATCATCCATAGACAGGTACTCCTTGACTTCTCCCTTGAACCAGTTGTCCTGTCTTAGTGGTTCCCTCATTAATAATGAATTAAATACCATCTTTGACACACAGTCATTTTATGATTGTATAAGAGTCATAATCTTACCTTTAAAAAGTATCCTTTAGGGACGCCTGGGTGGCTCAGTCAGTTAAGCGGCTGCCTTCGGCTCAGGTCCTGATCTCAGGGTCCTGGGATGGAGTCCCGCGTCGGGCTCCTTGCTCAGTGCAGACCTGCTTCTCTCTCTGCTTCTGCCTGCCACTCTGTCTGCTTGTGCTCTCTCTCTCTCTGACAAATAAATAAATAAAATCTTTTTAAAAAATTAAAAAGTATCCTTTAATATTATATATCAGGAAGTTGAAAGAAGACACAATATTTGCTCTCCCAATATCACAGGACTGTAGAATCTCACAGCAGGGATTTGACCTTGGGTCAGTCTGGTTCCTTCCACTTTATGGAGCAGCTTCAAATAGGTCATGGCCTACTGAGGCACATATGTGCCTTTTCTCTCCTGATTTTTGTTGTGTCCTGGAGGACTGAAGAGCCTTGACCTCACACTTGGGAATAATTACTTTTTGAGGGAATGAAGGAGCAGGGTCAGACTGGGTTGTGGGCACTGAAGAGTTCACAGGAGAGTCTGGTGTGTGAGGAATGGACTCAGATGTGAGGAACCGACATACTCTAGAGGAAGGCTTGGGGTGGGGAAGAAAGGAAAGGCATGGATAGGAGAAATGTCCAGAAATTCAAGCGTGGTCTCTTTCCTTCCCTCTCTTCCTTTAACACCTGCCTTCCCCTGCCGTATCCAGAATTCTCCCTGGAACTACGGCATCAGGTGAGGGTTAATGAAATCCCAGCTTCCTTCTAAAGGACCTTGGATCTAGTCTCCAAAGTTTCCCATGAAATGCAATCTCACTGAGCCCCTCTCTGGGTATTTGGATGACCCTCCTCGCTTCTGGTTTCTCCAAATTCAGCTTCTCCCTCACTGACCCATCTTGCACCATCACTACTGCCCAACTAATGCCCCTGAAAGAACGCTTTGAACGTGGATGGCCTTCCCTGGCTGGTATTAGAAATGTCTGGAAAGTACTTGGCGAGGAATGTTGAAGGGCCCTGCTTTCTCTTTCCTTCCTTCTTTCCGTTTTCATTCCATGAGTATTTTTATTAAGTGCTTGCCCCCCACTGGCTAACATGATAAAGCATGACTTGGGGGCTCGCAGGGGTTATAAGAAAGGATCTTTCTGATTCAGGGGAATAACTACCCTTTTAAATAAACTACCACTGAGACTACTGTAATCTCTACCCTCTCCTGCTCAGTCAGTGTCTAAGAACCTCTCACCTTCTAAGTACTACTTGTCTTGTCTCTTCAATAAGAACATAAGCCCCACGAGGGAAGGGATTTATGAAGGTTTTTGTTTCATCGTTTTGGTAAGTTTTGGTTTTGTTCTCTTGTTGTTTGTCTCTTTTCGTCCCATCACTGCCTAGTACATCAGGCACGATCAATAAATATTTGTTGAATGAATGAATCAACGTGCATCCATCAGGGTCATCTTGGCAGCTAGTGAAGTACACCCAATCACTTGCATTTTACTGATGAGGAAATTTGAGGTATTGATTTGCCAAAGGGGAATCCGCCTAAGAAAATGATTCTGGTGCCGGACTCCTCAGCCATGGCCCCTGTCCATACCAGTCAGCCAAGAGATACCCCATAAAGCCACGCACAGGATGGGATGTGGGGGTCACTGGCTGCCCCACTGACCAGAGGTGAGCAGGACAGGAGTGTGGGCAGGAGTGGGCAGGGGCTGCCTCTGGAGGAGAAGGGACTAGAGCCCAGAAGGGAGTGGACAGGACAACATAAACTTAAGGCCAGAATCAGTGAGGTGGGTTAGGGACCCAGGCACTACTCCCTACACCAGGGGTCCGCAAACCTTGTCAAAGGCCAGATGGTAAATAATTGAGGCTTTGAACTTGGCCCAAAGTAGCCATAGATAGTGCGTAAATAAATAATGGCTGTGTTTTCTGGTAAAACTTTAGATACACACACACACACACACACACACACACAATGGGCAGCCATGAGCCAGTGTTTTGGCAGAGGAGAGAATCCAAAGATTTAGGAAGCTAGAATGTGCCAGATATATTAAAGCAGGCAACTTCTCCGGAGCCAGGTGAAGCAGCCCAACTGTGAATTTGCAAGCCTGAGTAGGATGGCAGCAATAGGAAATGAAAAAAAAAAAAAAAAAAAGATGCAGAAACCACTTTGTACGACTTGTGAAGGGGCCTGGTAGCTAAAATAATACAGGGCATGAAGAGCACAAGAGTTAACGGTGGATCCCAGATTTTGAGCATGGGTAGGAGGGAAAGCAGTGACTTTGTGATTTAATTTTAGGTGGTACCCTGCTGCTCTATAACAGAGATGTAGATAAAGGTATTCATCAGGAATTGCAAAACAAATCAGAAAAATTGCTTCCATGTTACTGCAAAAGCGGAGATTCTTTTCAGAAGCAAATATTACCTGCAGGTGGAGGGGAAAGGGATTGGGGGTGGTGGGCAGGGGGAGAGGCGATGTCTTCCAAATAAGCTTTTTGCTAACTCGAAGGGAAATGGATACATCTGGAAAATTCAAAACTGTTTGCATAAGTGATGCCTGGCTGCTCAGGCCCTGTTTCTCAAACCCCAGGTGTTACATAAGATAATGTTGCTAAAATGTTTGGGACTTAGGGAGAGAGACTGTATAAACATGTGGTTTTACTATAGCTCATAAAAGATGATTGTGTGGGAACCTCAGAAAAATTGAAATTCTGTACAGTATAAATGAATGGCTTCCCTTCTTTTATGGCTGCGCCTCGCTCGAGGCTCAAAGATGTGATTAGAAATGGCTGTCTAGAGGCCGCGCCAAGGTACTGGGGTTTAGCAAGTCACCTCCATTTGGCTATTGTGTTCTGGGGACTCTGGCTTGTGAGTAAAAGAGAGGTAGTGTGTAGATACGAGTGGGCATGGGTTTATGGGTGCTCCGGGCCAGGCGTGGGAAGAAAACTGAGTGCCTGTCAAGTAATCAGAGGGACCATGGGAGTTGGCTGGTCAGGTAGTAGCTGGGACTCCGTGCAAAACTCCCGGGGAACTTGACCTCCACGCATCTCCTCAGCAATTCCCATTTTCTCAAGCAAAATGAAATGTGAAATGGACTTGTTTTTTAACGGCAGCATTTTGTGTTTATTTGCCCACCAGGGGACAGAACGGCTGTGCCTTTGAAGAGCCAGCCTCGTGTGCGGTCCCGGGGCCTGCTCTCCAGGGCGCGGGCTCTAAGAATTTGTGTGTGTCCAGAATACCAGAGAATCTGGCAGAAGGCAAGAGAAGAGGAGGGCAGGGGAGCCAATACTTCAAGGAATTCCTACAGAATCCTTTCCAGGTGTTTCGTCCTTGGTTCTTTACTGTGACTTCTTCTCCAGTAAGACTCCGCCTACCAAAAATTGGGTGAGGTGGGATGGGGTGTGTGGGCTGGGTGGCGGGAGACAAGGAAGGATTATAATGGGTCCCTTGGAAATCCTTCTTCATCTCAGGGGAAGAATCCTCTACCACCAGGGGGAGGCCTGGTAGCATGGAAAGAGCCAAGGCCTGAGAAAGAGGTCAGAGGTTCAAATCCCCAGTCTGCCATGAGCCAGAGACCAGGCCTCAAGCTTAATCTCTTAGAGCCTGCTTTCCTCATCTATAAAATAAGCATGGAAAGATCTGTGAACTATTGAATGATTTTTGGAAGCCACCATGCCCTCAGTCTACCCACTCACTACATGCTAGCCTAGATATGACCACTGCCAAGTCTTGTGCCAACAAGAACCCGGGATTCCCAATTTCCCTGCCCAAGTTCAACTGAGATTTTCACCAAATGATCTCAGCAGGGTCTGGGGGTATTTAGGGTCTCATTGCTGAAACCTCAGTTCACGCGTACTGACAGACTCTATGCTGTGTTCTGGGCACAGTGGGGACACAAAAAGCAAGGCACTCATGCGGCCCCGGGGATTGAGAGGTTACAGCCTGATCCCCAATCCTGATAGCGCAGGGTGGAAAGTGGGGCAGGCTCCGTTAACGGCAGACGGCGGGGCCAAGACAACGCAGAGGAGAGAGTGTTCTTTGCTTTTGGAATTCTGCAGCTTATTAGCTATGTGATGGTGAGCAAACCGCATAACCTCTTTGAGCTGTGTCCTCTCCGTCTGCAGGATGATAGAAATGGCGAGTATGAAGTCACGGGGAAGAGTAAATGAAATAACATATGGAAAAGCATGCAGCAAAGTGCTGATCTGGGTTTGATGGTTATGATTAGCAGGTTCGAGTCCATAAGTTAATTTTCCCTTCTACTCCTCATTTAGCAAACTGTGCAGCTGGAGCCCTCTGATGGGAGGAAAATAGCTCTGTGCTCCAGGAGAGCAGGACTTGAGTCTTATCTCTATGTGCCGAGGTCTGCCACAGGGCTTGGCAGACGGGCGAGGCTCTGCCACAGTCAGCGTTCAGAGAAGAATACATTTAATGACTGGCCCCCAGAGCACACTGCATCCCAGAACCAGGAAAGAACTGGAAGAAATAAACATGTCCTCATCACTTCCTTTAGGCATCCAGGTCTGCTCTCCACACCCCTCGACCCTGCTTTGCCCCTGGAGAGGCTGACTTGTAAGGGGCTGTATCCATGGGGCCTTGCCTTCTGGCTTCCAACTGGGTTCAGTCAGTGGGGAGTACAGATGGGAGATGGGAAAACATTTGGAAAGTGGGATGAGATCTTTATTACCTGGGATCCCTCCCTGTCAGGTTACTGCAGTCAGGGGCTCACGAAAGGCCACAGATCTTGTCAGCAGCCCTTTCCCTACAGTTACTGTCTGCCTTTCTGGAAGAATCTCCATCCTGTCACCTCTTTGGGTCCAGTGGAGGTAGCCGTATCCTGGTGTCACCAGCCCAGGACACTGTGCAGACCTTAACCCTGCTGGTGGGTTTTTTCTCCGTTTCCCCAGCGGACCTTATCATTTGTTGGCAGGGACCTTGACTTTTACAAAACTTCTAAGAGAAATTAGAAAATGATCAAAAGTGATTCGATCCAGAAACAAAAGCTAATGAGAGTATAACCTACAGAGCTAGAATAAGTGGGTGCCTGGGAAGAAGAAGATACTGTGAGGACACTTCTGTGGACAGGAAGCGAGCATGCTCCATGCAGTGGGTCAGGAGTGAGGTCTCACAGGATGGAGGGTGAGACAGAGAGCCTGGCTTTGCCTGGGACAGTGAGACCGGGCTGGCACTAGGAGGTGAGCCAGTCCCCACAGCCTGAGTATAGCAGGGAAGCCAGATTCAAGGACTCATCTCCTCCTACAGCTTCGTCACAGAGGATGTGTGCCCTGCGGGTTCCTCCTGACTGAAGACCGTCTCCATGCTGAAGGACAGATGACCCACTGTGGAGAGGGCACACATTAGGGAAACAAAGGGCAAAGATCCCAATCAATGTCTTTGGAAGAAATCCTCAGAGTTCCCAATGAGAGATGCAGGAAGATGTCTGGAAAGGACAGTAGGTGTTTTCTGGCTGTTTCTGGGCCTCTGACCTGCCAAGTGGTTTCTGGCCAACTATTACAGAGCCAGGTTCTCAAAATGGTGGGAAATGGGCTACCTGGGACTAGGGGGAAGTGTGTGTGGGTGGGGGTGAGGGAGAGTGTGAGACAGAATTCAATGGCTCAGGTTTCAGCTAAGTAAACAGAAGGCTTCAATCTCTGTGGAGAAGGTTGGCTATTTTACTGGGGATAAAATGTTTACTTAACTGTTCCCACCGCAGTCATGTCTTTGGGCCCCTTTGCCACACAACACTTGGGACCTATACTCACATTTCATAATATCGTCATGGTTGTATGTGTCCCGAGTCTATCTCCTCAGTTAAGACTGTGCCTTCCACAGGGGTCCTGCTGTCTGCCTGGCTTCCCTACAGAAACTCCCATATCCAGCATCCTGCACTGCCTCAGGGAGCCCCAGTCTGAGGAGGAGACTCAGCCCTGCCCTCAGGGAGCCCCAGTCTGAGGGGAGACACAGCCCTGCCATCAGGGATCCCAATCTGAGGGGAGAGACAGAGCATCCTGCCCTCAGGGAGCCCCAGTTTGGAAAGGGAGACATACCCTTTTCCCCCAGCAAGTTCTTACCTGATGTGCTTCTTCTGCTGTCTGAAACACCCCTGTCTGCTGAGAAGATGGGACTTGCGCCACAAGTCTCACTAAAGGAGTCCACTGCAATCCCCCTAGAGGCCAAGAGCAGAAGCGCTGAGAAAGAGATCCAGCAGTGCCCCAAGTCTCACTTGTGCCTAGTAGAGTCAGAGGCTGCAAGGAGCCACATGAGGGGCCAGTCTCTCCTCACAGGGAGTCCTGCCAAGTCCGGGTGCCTGTCATCCTGAGCCGCTCACAGATGTTCTGCTCGCAGGCTGATCATTTTACATGGTCAGTTTGTAATATGGGCTTTTGGGGTACTGCCAGCCATGTGTAATTCTCTAATCTGTTGGTCATGCTCAAGTTGTAAGAAACAAGCCACGGGCTAAAGGTCAGGTGGCCAGTGCCCAGCTGGCCCTGGAGGGAAGGGGGAGTGGGAGAGGGATCATGGGCCCTTAACGTGACAGGGAAGTGGGGACCTGCATGGTGGGAGCCTAGGTCAGGGACTGGACACCAAGAAGGGGAACAGTTCCATTTCTGCAGGCTGCTGGAAATGTCTGTGGCCGGGAGCAATTTGGTAGCTGGGTGAAGGGCACCGCAGAGAAGGGCAATGGGGAGTGGGACACCGACGACCTGGTGCCAAGCATAAGGAGTCTCGTTACCACAGGGATCCACACCTACATGGCACACTCGCAGGTATAAATGCATCCATATGTGATGCAGCACAGCCTCTTCCTGGCACCCCGCACCTTCACCTTGTCAGACAGGGCAAAGGGTGACACCAGACTTGGGACCAACTGGGGGGGGGGGTGGTTTTGACATGGTCCCCTTGGCCAGTGAAATGCCAAGCGGTGGAAGTTGCTGGAAGAATGAAGCTCTCCCAATCTGGTGAGGATCTCCTTCGACAGAAAGTGAAAGGGAGGTAGTGACAAGTGTTGGAGAATGATTTCCTTTGTTCTCAGCTTGGGCCCAGGAGGCCATCTCTCTAGGAATCCCAGGGACCACGCCCAGATCCCTGCTACAAAGTCAGATCTCGGGGCGGCGGGGGGAGATCTGGGGGGAACATGGAAGTTGTGGGTTCTAATCAATTCTCACATGAGTTCTTTCAAGTCAAGTGATCTAAGAACTTGTCCAAACTCTTCTCCTGGCACAGAGGGGGAAACTGAGGCCCAGAGCCAAATGGCTTCTCCAAAGTCACAAAGCCTGTTAGTGTCAAAAAGGAACAGGAAAGAAAGGACCCCTGATGCTCCATGTGGGCCTCCTTCTGTTATCTCAGATAACCGCCTCACCACCCAGGCCTCAGGGGTTGCGGTAGGTGCTCTGGGGAAGACTCTGAGCTGGAGGCTAATGGGCAGGAGGTTTCTCAGGGGGTGCTCTTGAGATCAGCTGGGGGAAGGAAGGGGTGGAAGCAGGAGAGGGAAGAGGGAGATGTTGAGCTCTGTTGTGCAGTCTACACAGAAGCCTCCCTGACCCTATGTGTGTGCGGGGGGAGACGGGGGATAGAATGGACTTGGTCTACACTGGTCTGTCCCTGTGTCAATCTGTCCCTGGCCGTGGGCTGCTCTAGCAGGGGAGGGGAGGGGAGCGACCCTGGGCAAGGAGCTCTCTTCAGCTGAGGCAATCCCCAAGAGGCTGGCAGGTGGGGAAATGAATCCTTCCCTCCTGAAAGGGACCCAGGGGGCTCATCACAGAACCACTACATCATTTAAAAAAAAAAGGAAGCATACTACCTGCTTTGCATAACTTATGCAGGGGATATGAGAACTTTGAAATATAAGGGAGAAGCGTGAGGAGGTCTTCCCGTCTGCCGCTGGCCTGCCCTGCAAAGTTCCTGTCTGGTCTGGGCTGGGTTTTTGTTGGAATACAGCGACAAGTGACAGAAGCCCCATTCGCCCCTGCAAGCATCTGTGGGGGCCTGGGATGGGGGGTGTGTAGCATGTGAGCCCCATGTATGTCCCCCCACGGAGCATCTCTCTGCCGATATTCCAGTCTCTAGGCCAGCAGGGCCCAGCATGCTGAGAAAAGAAGAACCCATTTGGGGCAGGTTCTCCAGGTGAGCTAGTAAGAGCGTCACCCTTCCTCTTCCTCCGTGGTTTCTCAAATCCTGTAATCTGGCTTTGAACGAAATAGCCCCAGGGACTCTGGGGTGAGTGTTTAATATTTGCCTAAAGAGCCTCCACTCACTTGATCAGCAAGGTAAAGTGGAAAGACCATAGCTTTGGATTCGGGTGTGTTCTGTCATTAATCCTGTGCCAACGCTTACTAGCTAAGTGGCCCTGGGCCAGTTCAGTTTCCTCACTAGAAAAATGAGAATAATAATCGAGAAGATCAAGTAAACTTACATTACATAAAATCCCTTTTAACCATGCTAGGGACGTGGAAAGTTCTAGATCCCTTCCCTCCTTCTTTGCTTCTGTCTTTTGGTGGGTAGCAGGGATAACCGCCCAGGGAGTAGGACTGGGGGAGCCACCGCTCCTACCTTCCAATGCTTCTCGAAGAGAGAACAGCCATCCCTTCCTACAACCTGTCATCTTCCCATTGTGTCAGATTCTCGCAGGCAAAGCCTGAGGATTTGGAACTTTCTTTCTCCCAGACTTCCCAGCCCCAATGCCAGGCGCTAACAGAGGTAGAAAATTCTCAGTGGGGTGGTCCAGGGACGGAGGTGTGAGACAGAAAGAACTAGAAGAAGTGGGGCTGTTTCAAGCCTGTTGATGCTTTTGGGGAAGGCTCTGAGGTAGCAGCTGGGCTATGGTGAATAAATGATTCACTCAAGAGGAAATATGATTTTTCTCTGGTCTGTGGAGCTAGTCAGTTAAGGGCTAGCTGATTGAAACCTTGAGAGATTAAATAAACGGAGAGATGCTTCGAGATTGAATCTGTGTCTCCTTGAGAATTCCTCCGCTTTCCTGGAATTCCCAGTCCCACCTCACCCCATCCCCAGCTCCTGGTGTGTTGACCCCGCATCAAAAGCACTGGGTGGGGAGGGGTCAGGAATCCAGGTTCAACAGGAGACAATTAAAGAAAAGCTTCATTTCTTTTAATACATACCCAAACTGTCCATAGCCCTGCAACATGGACTTTAAGTAGGATCTAAAATGTGGACCTTATTAAGGACTGGCTCAGGGTGGCGCATGGCCAGACAGGAAATTGGAATTGAACACTGATGGGGAAAACCTATTATTTTGTTGCTTGGGGAGTGTAGTGTTTCAGACCACACAGGACAGAGGCAAGGAGAGGGAAGCTGCTCCTGGTTTCCCCCTCCCCACAGAGGAATTAAGGCCTACGTCCCAACCGACTGACTACCAAGCCCTTGCCTTACCCCCAGGGATTGGCCCGTGTTGTGGAGGCATGGAGGCTGCCAAGTACTGAGAGAGAGAGAGGGAAAGAGGGAGAGGGAGAGAGAGAGGAGTTCATCCAGCTATATAGGAGACCCTAGGGCAAGACAGCTAAGAAGAGAATACTGACAGCAACCTCCCAAAGCATATAAGAACAACCTAATATTTTAAAGAAAAAAAAAAATTATACGAAATAAAAACCCACTACCCCAGCCAAATGCCTGTTTTTCCAACATTAGAAGCAAGAGTGTGGGGGTGGGGGGTGGGGGAAGGGTAGCCCTCATTCCTGGCGATGGAAACTCCAACAGCCGACCCAGCCCCACAGAGTCTAAAGGATATTTTAGCATCCGGACGGGCCTTCAGGATGATATTTAAGTACCAGCTGGAATATTGCTTCCTTATCAAGCCTTTAGGGTTGTCATCCCCCAGATGAAAAATCTCCACCTCCTGGTTAAGCTAACAAGTGGTTTGCTTTCACCTCTGTGCAGTGTGATTTTCTTGTTCCTTTGAAAGCTGTTTTCCTGTCTAGTTTGTTCTCTAGACAGCAAGTTCCTAGAGTGCAGGGATCCAACTTTATCTAGTGCTTTCTCCCTGATACTACCTGGCAGGTCCACCCCTGGGAAACGTGAAGAGAACTGCGGGAACCAATGTACCAAGCTTGTCATACTCTAGACTGCCTGTAGAGGGCAGTGGTGGTGTCCCTCTACATGCTGGCTTGCTGCAGGCGTTTGTCCTTTCAGGAGAATTGCCTGAGGCCCAGGAGAGCCTCCACTGGGAGGTGACTGAGAGGGAGGTCTTCGGCTCCAGGAGGCTGTACACCCTACCCACCTCCCAAGACCTCAGCCAACACACCAGCTGGCTCAGAGGACCCAAAAGGCTAGCTTCCAGATTTCAAGGTGGGATCAACTTTAACAGCTCAATTTGCATTCCAGAATTCCCTGTGGGATCAGGGATCAGGCTGATGTGAGTGGCTACCTGATACCACACCCTTACTTAGCTTTTTATCCCCTGCCCCTTCCTTTTCCCCAATTCCTCTTCTCCTGGGAGCACTGCCCCAATAAATCAGGAATGAGGCGTGCCTGGGTTGGTTCAGTTGGTTGATCATCTGACTCTTGATTTTAGCTCAGGTCAAGATCTCGTGGGTGGTGGGTTCGAGCCCCACCTCGGTCTCCCCACTCAGCTGGGTGTCTGCTTCATTCCTTCTCTCCTTCTGCCCCTCCTCCCCACCCCATCCTCCTCTGTGCACACATGTTCTCTCTAAACAAATAAATAAATCTAAAAATAAATGAATGAATGAATGAATAAAATCATGAACAAGAATCCCCATCTCGGGCTCTGTTGCTCAGGTACCACATCAGAAAGAACTAGCATCTATGGATACTGTAAAAAGACCTGTTGGGGCGCCTGGGTGGCTCAGTCAGTAAAGCTTCTGCCTTCCGCTCAGGTCATGATCCCAGTCCTGAGATCAAACCCCATGTCAGGCTTCCTGCTCAGTGGGGAGTCTGCTTCTCCTTCTCCCTCTGCCCCTCTGCCTGTGTGCTCTCTCTCTCTCTCTCAAATAAATAAAATATTAAAAAAAAAAGCCAACCCGTTGCAACAGCCTTCAGATAAGGATTTGCGTGCAAGTGCATAATTGAAAAGTGACCCCAGGAACCTCCATGTGGAGTGAAAAAGCCAATAAGGAGTTCAGTGATGAGTGGGTCACCACTGTGGAAAACTGGCACTCAGTCCTGTCTGGGATCCACAGGGTGCCTGAGACACTGTGTGGAACATACCTAAGAATTATCCACTTGGAGGGGCAGGAAGTTTGGTATTTATTCACCAGATCCTGTTCATTATTGGCAGAGAGTCACTCCTGGAACAGTAACTCATAATATTTCCAACCTACCTAGCTCCATCAAGAAGACAAGACTCTAGGGCAGGAAGCCATGGGTGGCCAGGGCAACTGTTACCAATGACCTCCTTGGCAGGCCAAATGGATATGGCAGGAGGAACCTACAGCACATGAAGACCAAAACTAAACCATAAAAAACCTGGTTATATTTTCAGGAGTATCATACTTGGTGTGGCCCCAAAGTGAACTCACAGTTTCCCTCACCATCACCCAACCCTCAAAGCCACTTCTTCTTCTCTTGCTTCGTTTCCTTTTGCATAACCGTCCAACCCATTTACCCAAACCATTGGTCTAACTTGCTATCCAATCCCTCAGCCTTCTGGATTATGAGGCACCAAGTCCTTGGCTCAATCTTCCATGTCTGCTTGGCTAAGGTTTGTGTTTCTCCAGAGCCTCCCTGCTATTCATTGTTATTGTTGGTTTTGTTGTGTCTAGGAAGGCATCCACTCTTCCTTGACAGGAAAAATATTTAGAAGTCAGAGAGCTCAGCCTGGTAGGTGCCTACCAGGTCCTTCATGGAAGGGAAAGACAGTGAACAATTCCCATCTTTCAGTCCAAATTCTTGACTCTCTACCCATAGGAACCATTTCTTAGAAGACCAGATCCCTACACTCTGTGGCATTGAGACTTTGGTTTGCAACATCAACCCTTGTCCTCTTTCAGAGACTCCATGGGAGAAACTTCTCTGTTTTCAGAACCAGTCTTCCTGGTGTTCCTCCCTAGCAGCCAGAGTGCTTTTACATTATGGTCTCTATGAATCAAATAATGGACTGAGCCTCCCTTTTGACTGATTTCTAGAAAGTCAGACAAGTTTATGACCCCCCTTGGGCCAACATAAGAACCTAAACGCCCCAATATGAACTTTTCTCATGGCCTCATCTTCTAGTCCTCATTTTGCTTTTCTGTTTGTCCTGCTTTCTTCTACATTTATTAAAGATTTTATTTTTGTTTCTGTTTTATGCATATAACTAAGCTGCCTTAAATACTTTGAGGACAAGGCAGATTACAAACACATACATGCATGCACATCAGCATGCAAGCATATCCATTCTTTATCATTGTCTTCTCTTCCCATCTCTGCTGTGATTACCCTGGACAGGTACTCATGTATCTCTTTTACTCAAATAATCTCCCTACTGGTAAATTCCTGCCTCTGGGCATGACCTCCAGCCTATCCTCCACACAGCTGCCGGGATAATCTTTCCAACATGCAAATCTCATACGGTCACTCTTTGCTCAAAATTCTTTTTCTTTTTTTCATTTTTTTAATTATGTTATGTTAGTCACCATAGAGTACTTCATTAGTTTCTGAAGTAGTGTTCCCTAGTTCCTTCAATATGTCCAGGATAAATCTAACTCTTCCATTGCATGGCATATGAGGCCCCCTCCACAATACTTGGTCCCTGCCTGCCTGTCTCTTCAGCCTCATTTCTCATTTCCCCCCTCCTCCTACAACCCTCAACACACCCCAGAGATTATGAAAACACTAAACTGTTCCCTCTGCCCCTGCTTCCTTTGTCCACCTGCCACACTCCTGTTCATCCCTTGAGATTCACCTCAAAGCCACCTCCTCTGAAAGCCTTCCCTGATTCCCCAGGCAGCCTGCGATGCCCCAGCTCTATGATTTATAGTATGTAAGAGCTTTGGCCACAACATCAGACAAACTATGAGGAAATTCAGGACCCTAAACTGTTGCATTCAAATGCCTCTGTCTAGAGCAGAAGACACTAAAATGTCTTAAGAGAGCTAAAAATATGGAAAGTCCAGGCAGGCAGTGAAAAAAGCTGGTTGGGTAAAGGAAGTTATCTATGCTTTCCCTAAGCCCTTTTTAGAAGATATAACTAGTTAAGGGTGTGATTTTAACACAGGGGACAAGGATTCAAAAAAACAAATGAATAGGAAGCCTCCCCCACACACATTTGTATGCTTGGTCATAGAAAGCAACTTCAGTTCACACAAGACACTATCAGTGCAATGGATCTGAGCTATTAACCTTGGTATTTCCACTCTCTTTGGGTAGTAAACCTGCTTGCCTTGCAACAGTGTTTCTGAAACTGAGGTCCCTGGATCAGAAACATCAGCATTACCTAGAACTTGTGAGCAATGCAAATCTTCATGCCTCTACCCAAACCCAGGGATCAGAACCCCTGGGGGGCGCCTGGGTGGCTGGTGGGTTGGGGCCTCTGCCTTTGGATCGGGTCATGGTCTCGGGGTCCTGGGATCGAGCCCCGCATAGGGCTCTCTGCTCAGCGGGGAGCCTGCTGCCCCCTCTCTCTGCCTGCCTCTCTGCTTGCTTGTGATCTCTCTCTGTCGAATGAATAAATAAAATCTTTAAAAAAAAAAAAAGAACCCCTGGGGGCAGAGCCCAGCATCAAGCCCTCCAGGAGACTCTCAAGTACTGTATTTGAACAATGTTCTCAATCTTGCCAGCCCCATAGAATCACCCGGGGCGCTTTGAAACAATGCTGACTCCCTGGAGTGAGCCCCACTCCCTAGTGGATGTCTTCTCAACCTTAAGTAACTTGAGAAGAGATGGTGAAACAAACCACATCTGTTTCATTCATGCTTTTGGATTAGTAAAGAATATAGTTTGCAGAAAGCAGGGACAATCTGTAAATTATTTCATGGGTTTTTGTTGAAAATACGATATCTTAAGGAATCTCAGAAATTGACATTAAAATTGCAATTTCAATTTTAAAAATTGTTTAGTATGCAGAATTTCAAACAAAGACAAACACATATGGCATAGTCCAATGAGCCCGTGAGCCTATCACCCAGCCCAATTACCACCAACTCAAGAACAAACCTTCCCCTTCCACATCAACTTCTCACTTCCCATGTAATTGGAAAGCACATCCCGGATGTCACAGCACATTGTATATACATAGAAAAAGTGATAATACTCCCTTAAAAACAACAAGTGTTCAGTCAGTGTTCAGATTTCTGTCCCGTGAATGCCATAAATTTATGTTGAAGGCAACATAATTTGAATTGAAGGCAAGTAAAGTCCACACATAATGATTGGCTCTTTCTTGAAATTTTAATTCATGGGTAATTTAATGAAATTTAAAAATTTCTTGAAAATTTAATTCATGGGTAAGCACTTCATATTTTAAAAAATTCCCTTGCAATATATTTATTTGTTAAAGAAGCCAACTTAAAACTAGTAACTGATTTTAGGCCTGTGATTTTAAGGTTGAAAGTTGTAAAATTATCTAAGTAAGTTTAGTGAAACTGTCAATGTTAGCCTGATATTTATAAATTAAGTCAATTTACTACAGTCATTTAAATACTTCAGAAGGTTTTCTTGTTAAGGTCATAAATTTCCACTGTAAGGCATTTAAAGGCCTTAATGAGGAAACGAAATATATTAATATATGAATATAGCTTAAAATATTTAGTAAATTTAGCTAAGTGTGTAAATTAGACTTTTCAGAGATAATTAAATGTGTTCATCTTGAATTGGTGGATTATTCAAAAGTTCCATGGAAAATGATTGTTTCATTTTTATTTAAAATATACTGGATTTGTAAATAGAACAATAAGATTTGTAGCTCAGTGCAGACTTAGGAAAAACAGACCTCAAATATTTTGTTTTAAAAGTTAATTTAAGGGATGCCTGGGTGGCTCAGTTGGTTGGGCAGCTGCCTTCAGCTCGAGTCATGATCCCAGGCTCCTGGAATCAAGTCCTGCCTCGGGCTCCTTGCTTGGTGGGGAGCCTGCTTCCCCCTCTGCCTCTGCCTGCCACTCTGCCTGTTAGTGCTCTCTCTCTCTCTCTCTCTCTCTCTCTCTCTGACAAATAAATAAATAAAATCTTGAAAAAAATTTATTAAAAAAAGTTAATTTAAAACCCATATAATTATAAATAATCCTTTCTACATACATACGCACGAACCCATGCTGACATTTTAAGCACACTTCAATTATAGTAATTGCCATATTATATGAAAACGGTCTGTGTCCGTCCCTGTCTCCCAGGCACACATGAAGTCTGCTCTTGCAAGCAGAGGCTTTTCAACCCGCTGATTTCAGGCCCTGGTGCAGGGCTGTGATGGGCCCTGGGAAGTGCTGCCCACATCCCCCTTCAGGACTGCCCAGACAATGGTGCTGGCAGCAGGTGGCCCACAGCCCACAGCCCTTTGGGATTGTTGCAGCTGCAGAGAGCCGCTTGCCCAAGGTCACGCTCCCCCCAGTGCGGCCCATAGCCAGTGCCTGATGGATGGAGGGGGGACGAGGAAACAACTCTGAGAGATACCAGGGCTCCCAGGGGTCAGCCAGGCTGTCCTTGGCTAGAGCATCACAGCTCGGTGGCTCCCTCCCAAACCTGCCTCCTGGACTCCAACCTGCTGCGCCAATTGACCCAGAGATAGGAAAGGCACGAGAGAATTATTTCCAGATAAAGAAGGAATTCCTGATAAAAGTCTAAGATTCAGGGACACAACACAAACCCAATTTGACTCCAGGAAGCTCTGGTCAGACCTGAGTCACCTGAGGTCATCACTCCTGCACAGGGATTCCGGCACCGCAATCCACAGCCCGCCTGGGGCCAGCACTACAGGATGAGGGAGGGCAAGTTCTGTGGCTCTTGGCAGCTTTGTTTGTATAAGGACTTCTGTTTCTTTCCTGCTCATGTCGGTGCGAAAGTTCCAACTTCCCCAGACTGTTTATTATTTGATTTCAACACATGAAAGACCGGTTTCTAACATACAGCATGCATATCTTTTTTTTTTTAAAGATTTTATTTCTTTGACAGAGTGAAAGAAAGAGCACAAACAGGGGGAGCAGCAGGCAGAGGGAGAGGGAGAAGCAGGCTCCTCGCTGAATAAGGAGACCCATGCAGGGCTCCATCCCAGGACCCTGGGATCATGACCTGAGCCGAAGGCAGGCGCTTAACGGACTGAGCCGCCCATGCGCCCCAACATGCACGTCTTTAAACTCAGATTTAGTCTGAGCCTGGTGGATACCAGCAACCCCTCATTAACTCAGAGCCTCAGAGTCCATTCTCAAAGCTCTTTGTGACATCAGCTTGCGCAATTCTCCATGGCCCACGTGTACCACTCCTTCAATAGCCCCCCGTCATGCTTCACCTCCTTCCCCTTCCCCCTTTAGACTACATCCTCCAGCAGCCAGACTGGGAAGTGCACCATGTGCTAGATCAGACTCCCCTGAGTCCCTGTTGTGGGGGCTGGCTCTCCATGAGAAGCCAGTACTATGGTACTATGTAGCTATATATTTTTGTTAAAAGGATAAATGAAGAGAAACTTACAAAGCTTGAAAACAGATCAAGAGAAATTTTCTGTGAATATCTGAGTTGCCAGAAGAAGCAGAGAAAGCCCAACATACAAGACACATTTTTAAAAAGAAATCATTAAAAGTATTCTGAAAGGAAAAGCAAACTTAGCAGGTATATCACAGGAGTGCATTTCCCCGCCCCTCCAGAAACCAGACCAACTTGTTAATTGTCTTTAAAGACAAAGACAGGATTTTTAATGGGGCCCAGGAGAAAAGAAAGATCATATTTAAAGTCAGAAGAATTCAAATGTGGGCCTCTTTCACAGACTGTAGGGCAAGAAATTGTACCACTGTGTAGAGAACTGGAACCCTTGGCCCCTACCTGGCCAGGCACAGGCAGAATAAAATCTCCAAGTGGGGAGACCATTACAGGAAGCAGGGGTGAGCCAAGAGTACATAACTAGCAAAGAGGAAAAGTACAGAGACTCTAGAAGAGGCAGGTAGATCTCAACTTTGGCAATATCTACACTTACTACCATAAGGCAAACACCACCAAGAAATTAAACATGCACTGTGAGAGACCACAGGGTGAAAAGATTAAATATTTTTTTTTTTTTTTATTTAGATTGAATTAGCCAACACATGGTACATCATTAGTTTCAGATGTAGTGTTCAACAATTCATCAGTCACATATAACACCCAGGGTTCATCACAACACGTGCCCTCCTTAAAGCCCATCCCCCAGTTACCCCATCCCCCACTCACCTCCCCTTTGGCAACCCTCAGTTTGTTTCCCATAGTTAAGAGTCTCTCATGGTTTGTCTCCCTCTCTGATTTCTTCCCATCCAGTTTTCTCTCCCTTCCCTGTAGTCCTCTGCTCTATTTCTTATGTAAAACCATATGATAATTGTCTTTCTCTGATAGACTTATTTCCCTTAGCATAATACCCTCCAGCTCCATCCACATCAGTGTAAACGTTAAGTATTCATCCTTTCTGGTGGTTAAATAATACTTCATTGTATATATGATACATACATACATACTTCATTGTATATATGAACCACATTTATCCACTCATCTGTTGAAGGGCATCTTGGCTTTTTCCATAGTTGGAAAACTATGGACATAGTGGACATTGCTACTATGAACATTAGGGGGCAGGTGCCCCTTCATTTTACTATATTTATATCTTTGGGGTAAATACCTACTAGTGTAATTGCTGGGTCATAGGTAGCTCTATTTCTAGAGCTCTATTTTTTAGAGCTTTATTTTTAGAACCTCCATACTCTTTTCCAGAGTGGCTATACCAGCTTGCAGTCCCACCAATAGTATAAGAGGGTTCCCCTTTCTCTGCATCCTTGCCAACATTTGTTGTTTCCTGTCTTGTTAATTTTAGCCATTCTGACTGGTGTAAGGTGGTATCTCATGGTAGTTCTGATTTGTATTTCCCTGATGACAAGTGATATGGAGCATTTTTTCCTGTGTCTGTTGGTTATTTGTATGTCTTCTTTGCAGAAATGTCTGCTCATGTTTTCTGCCCTTTTCTTGACTGGATTCTTTGGTTTTTGGGTGTTGAATTGGAGAAGTTCTTTATAGATCTTAGATACTAGCCCTTTATCTGATATGTCATTTGCAAATATCTTCTCCCATTCCATAGGTTGCCTTTTAATTTTGTTGACTGTTTCCTTTGTGGGGTAGAAGCTTTTTATCCTGATGAAGTCCCAATAGTTCATTATTGCTTTTTTTTCCTTTGCCTTTGGAGATGTGTCTAGCAAGAAATTGCTGCAGCCAAGGTCTCACATTTAGGTCTTTCATCCATTTTGAGTTTATCTTTGCGTATGCTGTAAGATAATGGTCCATATTCTTCTGTGTGTGGCTATCCAATTTTTCCAGCACCATTTATTGAAGAGACTGTCCTTTTTCCATTGACTATTCTTTCCTACTTTGTTGAAGATTAGTTGATCATAGAGTTGAATTCTCTATTCTGGGTTCTCCATTCTGTTCCATTAATCCATGTGTCTGTTTTTGTGCCAGTACCATGCTGTGTTAATGATTATAGATTTGTAATATAACTTGAAGTCAGGCATTATGATGCCACCAGCATTGGCTTTCTTTTTCAACATTCCTCTGGCTATCTGGTGTCCTTTCTGGTTCCATACAAATTTTAGGATTATTTGCTCCAGCTCTATGAAAAATGTCCTGATGTATTTTGATAGGGATTGCATTAAATGTGTAGATTGCTCTGGGTAACACAGACATTTTAGCAATATTTAAACTTCCAATCCATGAGCATGGAATGTTTTTCCATCCCTTTTGTCTTCTTCAATTTCTTTCATAGGTGTTCTGTAGTATTTAGAGTACAGATCCTTTATCTCTTTGGTTAGGTTTATTCCTAGGTGTCTTACGGTTTTTGGTGTAATTATAAGTAGGATCGATTCCTTAATTTCTCTTTCTTCAGTCTCATTCTTAGTGTATAGAAATGCAACTGATTTCTGTGCATTGATTTTCATATCCTGCCACATTGCTGAATTCCTGTATGAGTTCTAGCAATTTTGGGGTGGAGTCTTTTGGGTTTTCCACATAAAGTATCATGTCATCTGCAAAGGGTGAGAGTTTAACTTCTTTGCCAATTTGAATGCTTTTCATTTATTTTTGTTGTCTGATTTCTGAGGCTAGGACTGCTAGTACTATATTGAATAAAAGTGGTGAGAGTGGGCACCCCTGTTGTGTTCCTAACCTTAGGGGAAAAGCTCTCAGTTTTTCCCCATTGGGAATGATATTCATTGTGGGCCTTTTGTACATGGCTCTTATGATATTGAGGTGTGTTCTCTCTATCCTACTGTGTAGAGTTTTAATCAAAAAAGGATGTTGTCTTTTGTCAAATACTTTTTCTGCATTAGTTGAGATCACGTGATTCTTATCCTTTCTTTTATTAAAGTGATGTATCATGTTGATTGATTTGCAAATGTTGAAACAACTTTCTAGTCCAGGGATAAATTCCACTTGGTCATGGTGAATAATCCTTTTAATGTGCTGTTGGATCCTATTGGCTAATATCTTGGTGAGTATCTTGACGTCTATGTCCATAGAGATATTGGTCTTTAATTCTCCTTTTTAACAGGGTCTTTGACTGGTTTGGGGATCAGGGTAATGCTGGCCTCATAGAATGCATTTGGAAGTTTTCCCTCCACTTTTTTTTTTGAAACAGCTTCAGTAAATGTTTGGTAGAATTCCTGTAGGAAGCCATCTGGCCCTGGACTCTTGTTTTTTGGGAAGCTTTTGATTACTGCTTCAATTTCCTTGCAGGTTATGTGTCTGTTCAGATCTTCTATTTCTTCCTGTTTCAGTTTTTGGTAGTTTATAAATTTCCGGGAATGATCCATTTCTTCCAGATTGCCTAATTTATTGGCATATAGTTCCTCGTAATATGTTCTTAGAATTGATTTTGTTTCCTTGGTGTTGATTGTAATCTCTCCTCTTTCATTCATGATTTTATTAATTTGTGTCCTTTCTCTTTTCTTTTGGATAAGGCTGGCTAGGGGTTTATTGATTTTATTAATTCTTTCAAAGAACCAGCTTATGGTTTTGCTGATCTGTTCTATTGTTCTTCTGGGCTCTATTTCATTGATTTCCACTCTAATCTTTATTATTTATCTTCTCCTGCTGGGTCTAGGCTTTATTTGCTGTTCTTTCTCCAGCTCCTTTAGGTGTAAGGTTAGCTCGTGTATTTAAAATTTTTATAATTTTTTGAGAGGTTTGCATTGCAATGAACTTACCTCTTAGGACTGCCTTTGCTGTATCCCAAAAGTTTTGAACAGTTGTGGTTTTCAGTCTCATAAGTTTCTATGAATTTTTAAAATTCTTCTTTAATTGCCTGGTTTACCCATTCATTCTTTAGTAGGAGGCTTTTTAACCTCCAAGTGTTTGAGTTCCTTACAAATTTCCTCTTGTGACTGAATTCAAGTTTCAAAGCATTGTGGTCTAAAAATATGCAGGAAATAATCCCAATCCTTTGGTATCTGTTGAGACCTGATTTGTGACCTAGTATGTGATCTATCCTGGAGAAGGTTCCATGTGCACTCAAGAAGAATGTGTATTCTGAATAAATAAATAAAATCTTTAAAAAAAAAGGGGGGGGCGCCTGGGTGGTTCAGTGGGTTGAGGCCACTGCCTTCGGCTCGGGTCATGATCTCAGGGTCCTGGGATCGAGCCCTGCATCGGGCTCTCTGCTCATTGGGGAGCCTGCTTCCCCCCTCTCTCTGCCTGCCTCTCTGCCTACTCGTGATCTCTCTCTCTCTGTGTCAAATAAATAAATAAAATCTTAAAAAAAAGAAGAAGAAGAATGTTTATTCTGTTGCTTTAGAATGGAATGCTCTGTATATATCTGTGAAGTCCATCTGGTCCAAAGTGTCATTCAGAGATCTTGTTTCCTTGCTGATTATCTGCTTAGATGATATGTTCATTGCTGTGAGTGGGGTGTTGAAGTCCCTTGCTATTACTGCATTATTACCTAAATGTTTCTTTAATTTGGTTATTAATTGGTTGATATAATTGGCTGCTCCCAAATTAGGAGCATAAATATTTATAATCATTAGCTCTTCTTTTGGGATAGATCCTTTAAGTATGATATAGTGTCCCCTTCATCTCTTACTACAGTCTTTGGTTTAAAATTAAAGACTAAATTTTACCATTTATTGCAAATATCTCACTCTTCTCAGTGCTTAACTTGTCTATTTTCTTACAGCTAACACTTTTTATTATCTTGACAATTACAATATTTTTTATGTCCTTTAATATTTCAATCCCCCTTTTCAGACTAGGCAAGGTATAAATAATTATTTCATAAAGCACTTCAGACTCCCAAGATATAAAGATGAAGTATGAATTGGGAATAAAATCAAGGAGAGACAACGTTGAAAACTAAACCTCCATCGTAAGCAGAAAGGGGGTCTGTCTCAGTCATTCTGTACACATTTACTTAATGCCTCCAGTGAGTTCTGCTTTGCACTTGGCTCTGTGGAAAAATAAGTGAACCAGGCTGAATCCCAGCCTCAAGGAGATTATTAATAAAGTCAGTAAGTGAGAAAGGAAATGCATTTTTCTTTTGTATTTATTATAATTTAGTAGGAAATTATTCTCAGTTACATGGTAATAAAGTTGATATCTAACTGGAAGTGCATAATCCTTCATACATGTTTTTATATTTCACAAGCTAATGTGAAAAGGAGAACACGACTAGACTAATAACAGAATAGGAAACAGTAAGTGTTATTATTAAAGATTTATCCCACATAAGGAACTACTCCAGATGGATCCCCTAGGTGGTTTTCTTAACTTTCAGAAAAATCAAGGGTACTTAAGTTTTATTGTAGTCTATAAGATTATAAAAGAAGATGAAATGTTAGCTAACATTCATTGAGGCGAATATGGGTGCATTCGTATTGGACAGATACCAATCATGAAAACAAACTAGAACAATTCACTTTGGAAAAACAAATGCAAAAATCCTTTAAGAATCTTAAGAGAATGAATCACTAAACCCAGACCAGTTTTAATTGTAGAGATCAAAACTGTCACACAGAAATTAAAAGCCTTAACATAATTGACACTTATTAGTAGAAAAGCAAAAGAGCAAATGTCATTCTATTATCTTAATATGTGCTGGAAATATCTTTGGCATGTTAAAAAATCCGTTTTGTACACAAGATTAGGTGGATAGCTTCTTTCTTTAAATTATTTGCATTAATTATTCAAAGTGGATTATTCATCTCATTTTGACCTACATATATTATGGGTCCGTTACAGGCAAGGCATGATACATGTTGTAGAAATGTTAGTCATTTCCTTAAAGAAAAAAAAACAAAAAAACAAACAGGAGCATAACAAAGATGTCTTCTTCTTTGTATCTATTGAATAGAGCACTAGAAGAGCCTGCAATCACTACTGGAGAAGAAAGACAATAAAAGGCATAAATATATAAAGAAAAGGAATAAAAATGTTGCTTTTTACCAGTGACCTAGAAAATCAAAAGAAATCAACCAAAAATTATTAGAAGTAATAAATGGACTCTGTAAGAGTTATGAGATACGAGATACAGCCTCAAAAATCAATTGCATTGTAACATACTAGTAGCACACCGAAGGAAAAATGAAAACAGAGAGCCCATTTATGGTAATAAAAATTTGAATTTCAACCTGCACCATGAGAGATTCATTCAAATAACATTATAAATATTTAATGGCAAAAAGAAGACATTAATACCTGGAGAGAGACCTCATGCCAGGGAATAGCAAATGCAGTATGGTAAGAGCATCCCTATGTTTCCCAGTGCTCCTAAGCCCTGTTAGTGCTCTCTCCCTCCCTATTAGGGTGGATAAAGTCATTCTAAAAGGAGGACCTCACTGATACCCCATGTTATGGACAGTTTTAACCGCTTTCTACGTCCTTTGTTCATTTCTTTATCACCCTCTCTGTTTAACCTCCCAGTTCTGATTTGCAAACATTGATTTTGGGGTCCCAGTTTCTGGTTCGCCTTTCCGCTTAGCCATTTTGAGACATCCTCTCTTGGTGAACTACCTCAATGGTCAGAGCTACCAGTGGTAACCATCTTGTCAGCCTCCAAACACCCCCTTTTAGGGTATCACGTAAGCCAGCAGTGCCCACAGTAAAAGCAAGATTTTATGCGATCCAAATTAAAACCTCCATGGGATACCTGAGCGTGGAATCCATTCGGGAGAATGAAAGATGAAGAAGTAACGTAGAAATGATGACAAAGTATGTGGGTATGTTTTATGTACTTCTTGTGTGTTATATTTCCCTCTCAAAAGTATTTAAGGAAGAAAAACTGGTATGGCAAACTAATCTGAGAAAATAGCTTCAGAGAAGGCAAATGTTTTTCCATGGTTAGTGGGAGGGAAGGAGCAAAGGCAGAATTTGAACTCAAACCTTTCAGACACCAAAGTCCAGGCTCTTAAATACTACTCTCTACAGACTTCAGAGGAATCAGAGATAAGTCTAAAAATCCAATCCATAACAAATTATCTAGAAGAAAATACAACAGAATATTTATCACAGTTCTGCAGGGAAATAAATTTATGAATATTAAAAATGGAGGATATAATCAGGAACAAGATGGATGTCGACATCCATAAAAGCAAGGACTTTTGTACATTGAAAAACAATGAAAGAAATACCAGAAGGAAAGCAACAGAAAAGAGAAATATATTTAAATATAACCAGAAAAATTTATTGCCCCAAATATATGAAGACTTGATAAAATATATTAGGTCAATACCCAGATTTCACAAAATAAGAGATCAAAACACATGAGAAGAAAATGCTAACTCAAGGAAATTTAGATGGCAAATTATCTCAGGGAAAAAGGCATTCACACTATCAATTAAAGAAATGCAAATGAAAACAACTTTAAGGTGTAATTATACACATTTAATGAGCAAAACCAAACAAACCATTTCTAGGGAGGCATGAATGGGCTATTTTTACATGAGGTCTCCAACTGCTGTAGGATTTTCTTAACCATGATTCACATAGGGGTCGATTACTCACAGTGCCTCCCCACTCCCCAAGCAGCTTGGCAGGGGCATGACTCATTCAAACTGGTCCAGACTTAGCACAGATAAAGAATGAAATTTAAAAGCCATAGGTGCTAGATAGTTTACCATCAGCGGCAAGCAACAACATTATCCTTACTCCTTTCCAAATTCATTTTCCTGCTTTTGTCCTTCTCTTTGTTAGGGTTGGTGATCAACGGATCCGTGTAGGTGGAGTCCATGGGGCTGTAGCCACCGGGCATCTATAGGTCCTACAGGGAAGCCAGAGGTCAGCACTGGTACAGCAAGGCCAGAGGCAGAATAGGCCCAGGAGCAGGTCAACAAAGTGATGGGCCTGGGTCAGAGCCACGATATAGAGATAAGGCCTGGGGCAGTGAAAACCAGCAAAGGGAAGGTTCAGAGTGGTGGATTGAATAGGACTGAGATTGTATTACCCTGTGCAGCTTTCCTCACAGTCCCAGTGTGGATAGTCTGGGTTCACTTATATATCCACGACTGCCCAGAACACCATGCTGTTTTCCTATCTGTCCACTTGGATATGTATTTCTTGCTGCCTGGCATACTGTGGTAGCTTTATAACCTGTGGACTTAGTGTAGCTGAACTACATTTCCCAGAATTCCCTTCCCCACATGTGCTTGGTTTAGAGCCATGGGAGAAATGGACAGGAGATTTGAAAGGTAGTGAAGCAGTTGCCATGATTACTCACCGAAAGATGAAATTCAACTTGTTTTAGCTCACATGTGTTTTGCCAATCTGCTAATTCCCCTCACTGGCATGGGCAGTAGCAGGGCCTTCTGCAACTCCAGCTCTCATGAGATACCTTCCAGAAGTCCAATGTGGGGTGGCCCTGTAGGGAGAGCACCAGTATCTCCTTCAGGTCATCCAGGGAGAGAGTTTGGAGACAGAAAGACGGTCACAGGTTTCAGCTCGTTCCTCATGGGATCCAGATGTTTCTCCTCTCCCCTAGTTCATGTCTTCCCTTCCCAACACCTGTGCAGAAAGTTCAGAGTCAGCACCAGACAGTAAAAAAATAGCTGAATCGAGATTTTACCACCTCCAGATAATGTCAAATCCCTCAAATAAACATCAAGTTTTATGTCATGCCTACTGTATCTCTGATACAGAATTGGGTATCAGAAGTGATTCCGGGAAACAGAATCTTAAGGATGAGTTCTCTGAGCTGCTTTGGGTTAGTTGCAGTGGGTCGTCTGATTGGATTAGATGTAAAGGCATTAATGACCATGTTCCCAGTGGTAAAGAGGACATTGGTAACCCATGTCAAACAGGGGTCAACAGCTACTTATATTCTCACATTTGTAGACATTTGTAATCAAGTGTCTGTAGAAGGCAAGGCTTTCGGTGACCAAGTGATTGTTGCTGTAGAATGTTTTGGTGACAACCTAATATAATGGGGTTGGCTAGTTTCTCCTGTGTTTTAGGACTTGGAGAAAGCAAATTACATGCTCAGGGTTTTAAATAACCATTCAAGCTCTGCTAAGGGTTCCTAAAAACTGTGACTGAAAAGAAATCTTTATCACCTGTAGCCACCAAGCTTTCTGAAAACCAAACCCAAAATCTAATCTCACGGGTGGTTAAATTACAATGTAAATTGAATTTCAACCTCTTAGACTCTTGGGCTAACCTCAGGGCCTTTCTTGGGAAAGAGAATGGGGGTTGAATTCAATGGGAACATATGGAGAGATTCTACTGAAGCTGGAAACCTTGAACCCCTAAATCCTGCCAATTCTCCTTTTCTAAATGAAGCAGCCTCTTCTACTCCTACTGAGGAGGTTGGTTTCCCCTTATATAAGGAACCTGTGACAGTGTCCCCTACGTATTTGCCTTGCAAGGGACTACTGACTCTCTTTGGGACCTACTGCTACCTCTCATCGCTTAGACCAACAACCAGACAAAAATTCAGACTAACCCCAGAGGGTGGGAGTGTGAATTGTTACCTGTGAAGAGGTGCCACATGTGGCGAAAAGAACTTCATGATTTTCTTCCAATTTACATAGATAGAAATCGGAAGAATATGTGTACAAAATGGTACTTAAATGCATTAGATCAGAATGCGAGAAATGTAATATTGGATTAGGCAGAATTACCTGAACCCCATGATGGCCTATACTAAATCAAGTTCAAATGCCAGCTGTTCTTTGGTACACTATAAAGGAAGCCACCCAAAGGCTTAGGGAAACTAGAATTCTAGAATGAATTTTTATTTAAGACCCACTCCCCCATTCCCTAAATATATGTCTACCTAGGGGATACACATTTCATTAAGGGTGTAAGAAATATATTCACAAGGGGAAGCCCAGCATTGTGGAAGAGCTCTATAGTAACTACACTCTAAAGGCCATGAATAGCCATGGGAAATATTGCCTTCAAACTGGGCTCCCTGAATCCAGTGGGGATAATGGATCCCTGGGTGATGGGGAGATAAGTGGTGATGTCACCTAATGACAAGATGGACAAGATTATCTTGTGGGCAACAGAGCTGAAGCAGTAATCAGAATGGTCTGACCAGCAGAAGTCCTTGGTGTTGACCATGGTGGTTCTAAAATGGAGATAGAGGAGCAGCCTACTATACTTTTACTGGATTGATGTAAGTGGAAAGCTGTAAGTATGGTAACAGAAGTCTAAATTACTAGGATGGAGAGTTCCAGCCCTTCAACCAATTCTCAGACTTGAGTCAATTCACGGGTCCAGAACCTCCAGAAAGAAGAAGAGGCCAGGTTTCCTTGAGGAAAGACCCTATTACAACACCAAAATTTTGTACTGTAAATCTTCCTCCTAGTCATCCATAAAAGGGCCAAAGGCCATTTATCACGGAGAATATGCAGTGGGGAAGGGAAATAGCCAGACGTTTTAGGAATTAATGGACACTGACACTAGTTCATGGAGATTCCAAATGTCCCTGTAGTTCGTTTGGTCCAGTGAATCCCCAAGCTCATCCTATTTTGAAAATATATTTTTTAATTTAAAAATATAAAAATTTTTTAAAAATTTAAATTTAAACTATTTAAAAATATAAATTTTTTAAAAATTATTTTAAAGGTATTTTAAAAACATATAATTTGAATAAACATAGTTAGAAGCTGGAAGAACCCCCTCCATTGGTTCCTGATCTGGGGAGTGAGGGCTATTATAGTAGGAAAAAGCAACTAGAATAGTCACATGAAGGTTTGGTCACCATTCTAGCTAGGTAACACCTTACAGGACTGAGACAATGCTCTCCAGGATGTGTTATATGGTTTAAATCACAAACTAATATATATTCACCTATAGCAGGATTTATGGGGACAGGAATTGGAGGGTAGAAATGAGAATGGCTTTTCTAACCGATACCCCTACTGAGACACTAGCAAAATTTTTGCTTCCCAGCACCATTACTCTGAGCTCTGCTGCCAAGGGGAAAATGTTCTGCCAAGGGACACAACTATGGTTCCTTAAACTGAAAGTCAGGACTGCCACCTTGCCACTCTGGGCTCTTCATGTCATTGAATCAACAGATAAAGAAAGAGGGTCAACTGGGGTGATTCATCCTGACTAACAAGGGGAAATGGGACGCTACACAGGGGGATTAGGATGGGTTTATGGAATGCAGGCAATCTTCTGGAATGCCTGCTAATACTCCCATAACCTGTATTAAACAGAAGAACTACAACAACCCAATGACCTAGATTCTTGAGACGTGAAGGTTTGGGTCACTCCACTGGGCAAAGAAGCATGAGCATTTGAGGTGCTTGCCAAGGAACAAAGGGAATGTAAAATGAATAGCGGAAGAAGGTAAGTTATAAATACCAGCTACAATTATATAACCACATTCAGAAATGAAGATGCAAGTAGCTATGAGTGTTTTTCTTCTATTGATATGAGTGTATTTTGTATATATTAACCCGTTGTTCCTCCCTATCCTAAACTAAGATGTTTTAATAGTAGTTAACTTTATATCTTCAGATATTAAAGGGAAGATATGACACAGAAGAGAATTCGTTTAACCTAAAGATGGAGAAAAAGAATGTTGTCTCCTCTTATGAGGAAAGGTTAGTGTGTTCCTGGTGGTCTGAAGAACAGAGTTGCCTCCTCTTAGGGATAAGCAGGACTTTGCTATTGCCTGTATTGGGAAGTTTCATATAAAGACCTGTGTATCTCCCAGGCTCCCATTTCCTTTTCTGAAACTGGTAGAAAAACCATACATAGCTAATAGACTTATTGTAAAGGTTCAAATGGCATGGCTTAAGGCATTTACAAGGCACTCCATTAATGGTATCTTACTTTTATTAGTAATAGCATGTTGGGAGTAAGCACAGGGTCAAATGCAATTGTATATAGAAAACACTCTTTAAAAGTTAGAGGTTATAAATAAAATGTGTTGATGTGTTTATGAGTGAGAAAAAAGGAGAGAAATGTATGTGGATGTCAAATGCTTAAAGTGTGGACTGTGGCTTCACGCTGTGTTAAGCTGGCTATGTCCAAAGTGCATTTCCTAGAGTGTAGGTTCGGGGCTAGAGGTGGCCACAAGAAAAATCTAAGTAAGGGTTAGAAGGCAGGCGTGACACAGTAGTCCTGCTTACTCTCTAAAGGTCAACGTAGCTGGATCTGTTTCTTGGGTTGAATCCTGACGGATACAGCTCCTCCCTTTTACCCCTAGCGTGTTTCTCACTGTGGACGGGACAAGGAGCTGATTCTCCCTACTGGTTTCCATAAATGGGACTCACTGTATTCTCTACGAGGGCTGAATGTTGGAGTGACTCCTACTGGCTTTCTTCCCTTTATCTTACTTAAGCCTTCCCCTGTAGAAGAGCTGCTAATTTGACCGGTGAGTGCCAGACAACCCTTGACCATAGTCCCATGGCTGGGGGAGGTCATCGCCAAAGACCATTGCTCATTTGGGGCATATTCTCTTACTGTCTCACACAAACACACACTTAGACTGAGTATACCCTTCTCCTCTTCCTGTTCCCATTTGGTGTCAGCTAAATGGGAGGTTCCAGGTGTCATTTCATGGTGAAGTAAGAAATCCTGTCACCTCCTCCAATATAACAATTATTAGGAAGTCCTGTTGAGTGTGTGTGTGTGTGTGTGTGTGTGAATGGGCATTTGTTTTACCTTTAATAAATATACAAGGTAATCAACAAAACCAAAAAGTATTCCATTGTGTTTACATTTCAAAACAGTCAGCCATCTGTTTATTTTTTTATTTTATTTTTTATATCTCTTCTGCTGCAGCAGGAAGAGAACAGCAAAGCTGTTCGTCTTGACCATTTCTAGTTTTCAGTGAGTCTTTTATAGTATTGAAAATAATGTACCTTCAGAAAGAAGCTTAGTAAGCATGACTGCTGGTTTATTTATATCAAATGATACAGATTGTTTGAATTGTGAAATATACATTCAGAAGAGTCTAAAAAAGATATAGCTACAGTTTAAAGAATCATTATGAGGTTATTTAAGAGATATCGGTACCTTAAAAGCCTATGTGTGTTACGCCCCAATTGTATAACCACTCACCCACAGAGGTAATCATTCTATTGTTTTATTTTAATAACTCTTTGTTTTTATTTTTTGCCACCTATACATGTCTCCTTAAACTGAGGGTCAAGCACAAATGTGGCCCTGTAAGGACAGGGCAACATGTCCCCTGTTAGAGGAAAGCTCCCACAGGAAAGTAAGCAGAACCGTCTGTTGGTCATGGTCTGGGAGCAGGGCACATAGTTATAACAAGCCTAGAGCAGATAGACACTGGGCCAAGCTTACCAGAACATTCCATCTGTAGATTTTTTTTTTTAAAAGTAGGCAGCTGGGATCCTCATTTATAAATCAAGAAATATCACGAGTCGCACATATCTGGACCAATTGCCCTCTTTGTACAGCTGTCATCACGGGACCTTCATTTATCATATTGGCCTCTCTCTCCTATGATGCGTCTCCTCTGCCTTGTATTGTATATCTTCCTCTTTCTTGGTCTTAGTCTCTCATTTTGGTGAAACACATCCCCCCAAGCATACTGTTGAGAAAGGGTACAAGGAAGTACATTTTTTTCATACTCCGCCTATTTGGAAAATATCACCCATTTTGCCCCGGGTGATAGTTTGGCTGAGTATAGAATTCTAGGTTGAAGATAATTTTCCTTCAGAACTTTTAAGATCCTGCTTTATTGCTCTCTAGCTTCCAGGTGCTATTGAGAAGTCAAAAGTCATTCTGATTCATGATCAGTCATAAGTGACTTGGAATCTTCTCCTTGTTCCTGGTGTTCTGAAATTTTGTAATAATATACTTCACCTTGGGTCTATTTTGAAGTATTATGCTAGACATCTAGTGCAGGTTTGTTTTTTTTTTTTTAATCCAGGCACATAGATCCTTTAACTTGTAATTTTTTACCACCAACTGAGAATAAAAATGAAGCCTCTATACATCTAGACAAAGACTGATTTTATAGAACCAATTTTAAATCTGTTTGATCAGTGACAACTTGCCTCAGTCTTTAATCAATGACAACTTGCTTTGCTGAATACACTTCTGAAAAACAACCAATGATAGCTGTTGAAGGTGACTCAATCAGCAGCCAACTTCCTCTAGTGCAGTCTTGCCTAAGTAAGCACACTTCCAAAGCTAGCATTAGCCTACTTTCAGCTCTAAAACCATTACAATCCCCAAATTATCCCTGACTCCAAAACTTTATATAATTCTAGCAGTCTGCTTTGCTTGGAGAGATTGTTCCTAACTAGCATATCTCTTCATTCCAAGTAGGCCCCAGTGTATAAGTCCCTGATTTATATTCCCTCGCCCCCAGATGTAACCATTATACATTTTGTGTTTTAACCTTTTTTGCTAACTTTTTGCCACCTAGGCATGTATCCCTAAACTGAGAACCAGGTGCAAGCTTAGCTGCATAGAGAAAAAGCAACATGGCCCGTTATATGCAGGTCCCAGGAGAAACTGAGCTGAGAGGAGTCTCTTGGCCAGTTTTTGTCTCAAATATTAAGCAGTGGCCTTTTTCTTTTACATCACTATGGATTTGCAAAAACAATGACCTGGTGCTCAATGGCATAATCACTCACACCAGAAACTGACATGGTATGATGTGTTATAGTTTCTAATGTGTGTTTTGCATTTAAAGTTCATTTATGGCCCTACTGCTTCCGAGTGCCAGGATTGCTTGCCCTAGTCTTGGTTTCCTTCAGCCTTAAACTCCATCCCAACTCCATGCCAAATCAGGGAGCTCCTTCTGGAAACTTTCCAACTTTTCACAGGACAAGAGCAACCAATTATCCAAGGAGAAAGAGCACTGAATGAGCAATCAGGACACTTGGGTTCAAGTCCCAGTTCAGCTAAGAATCAGGTAAGTGACCCTAAGCACATGTCTTTGTCTTCCTCACTGTACTTCACCTTCCCGGTCCGTGAAATAAAGCTTGGATCAAATCAAGAGTTCTGAATCTCTACTCACACAAGAATCACTTGGCAGTTATTTTAATATACTGACTCCTGAACCCTACCTGGCCAATTAAATCAGACTCTCTGAAAGTGGGGCCTGAGAATTCAGTATTTGAATGTTTCCTATGATTCCAATGTACAGCCAGGACCGAGAACCTGGACCAGGTGATCTCTCAGTCTCCGTTCAGTGCTCACACTTGGTATTCTAGGAAGTACTGTGATGCCTCATTGAATAAATCAGATGGTGTGTTGGTAGGAGTCTCTGTTCATTGGGCTTCAAAGGGAACAAGAAGCATGCAAAGGTGTGACACAAAAACATCTGTGGTGTGATTTATCATACGATAGATATTGATGAGCAGTATGCATAATGGAAGCTTGTAGAAACCAATGAACACAAAATATAGACTGCAATATTTTCTCAAACATGCCTGTGACTGGTGACTGTAGTTGCAAGCGATACACAGCCAGGTAAGATCCACTAATCATCCTCTAGCTTATTGTGGCTGTATGTGTCGGGAGACGGAGATAGCTTCAACTTGTCAGAACCTCACTCAAAGCAGCTGAAAGGCACATGGTCTGCTCTGCAGGGTCCAAGGTCCCTTCAGTAGCAAAGGTCAAGGCCAGACTTGGCTATCATCAAAGACATCATCCTTAGTGGACACTAACCGAGGTGGTAGTCAGGTCTCCAAGGACTTCTCAGTGTCTGGCTCCGACACCCGGGAGGGAGCAGACTTCCAAGGGCCATGTCTCACCTCTGTGGTTTTGCCTTCCAGGAATCTTTGGAGCTGACTTTTCCAAAAGTGGTTTCTTGGGAGAAAGTCCATTCCTCCTGTTGCTTAGATCCTTGAAGTGATACTATTATCTGTCCATCTTGCATCCTGGTTATTTGGCTATTTCTTTGATTTTTATGAGCTGTCCCAGCATCCTTCAGACAAAGTTCCTTTTTTGCTTAACTTAGCTGGTCAGTTTCTGTTGCTTGCAACCGAAAGAATCCTAACTATTATAGCCCTAGCCCCAAATAATAATGGCCACCAGTTACTGAGCATCTGATATTCATCAGGTACTTATACAGATTATTGTTAATCTTAAAAACAAACCTATATGCCAGCATTATCCCAATTGCCCAAACGAACAAAAAAAAATGAAGTTTTGAGTAATTTGCTCAAGAAAATAAAGCTAATAAGCAGCAAAGCCAAGGTTTGGACTTCTTTCTAACTGCAAATCTTTTTGTCCTTGCTGTGCCATGCTGCTTCTCATGAATACTTTATTATCTAATGACTAGTCCTTTCTATTATCAACATCTACTCATACCCAAACTCAGACATACTAGGCTCTGACTAAATCCCACAAAGAGGATGGAAAAGGGCAGGGAAGATTAATCTGTGCCCCCACACGCACCTGTCTTTTCTCTTGATGACAGTAGCTTGTAGAGGTCACAGCCAGGCTCTCAGCACAGAGTGCTGGTCAACACATAGTTAATACTAACCCATTGGGATGATAGGGACAAAAATCCATGCCCTCAAACTTCAACGAAGGAAGATTGAGCCTCAGGAAACTTGTAACATGGATGTACATCCCCAGATGGATGTAGATGAGGATCCTATGATTGAGGAAGACTGTAGCTCAAAAGGACCCCAGGAGTTGTCTCCTTTTTAACACGTGCTTTTTTCAATCAGGAGAATCAAGATTCAGGAAGGGGAGAACTGAGAAGGGAAGGGTGCCCAGACCACACAGCAACATGGTGGCCAAGGCAGTCTGACCTCTACTTCTGTGTTTCTTTCCACTAGCCCGTGCCCAGGAGATGGCTTATCCCACCATTTCTGTCACCTTTGCCCATATTTGAGATGGCAGTGCTGCTTTCAGAGGCAGTTAGATTTAGAAACTGGCCTGTCTTTGTTCCCCATGACCTGAGTATTTCCACTAATACTGGGTTTTGTCCTGAAGGAGACCTGCTTCTGGAAGGCCCTGCCTTATCTTCCCACAGAGAGATCCTGTAATCATCTGTTCACTTTCTAGGAAGACATCTCTTTGGGGATCCTTATTTCCATCCTGGATTTCTGCAATGCAGCTTTCCGAAGTGAGAGAAAACTGAATACAGTGATACTGAAAAGACGGGAACCCCAGAGGGGCTGGATTTCAGATGAACACCCTCTGTGCCATTACCCCGTTGACTGCATGCTGGTGATCTGGGGGAACCCTGAGCGGGCTCCCCTGAGGACCCAGCCCATCATTCTATCTGGGATGTTGGCAGATGGGAAAGCCCTCAGTCATCTTCTGGAGATTTGAGAATGGACAAACTTAGTGCTGATATGACCACCCACCACTTTCTTCCAAAGGACACAGCAGACTGAAGGGGGTTTCTAGACTTGGGGAGGATGTGACACGTAGCAGAAGTTTATTGTGCTTCACATCACTGATTTCAGGCCCATCTATGACAGACTGAGTCCCACCTCAGGGTACAGGGAAAGGTTCTGCTTTTATCTCTGGGCTTTCTCGGAGCTGTAGGACTTGGTCTAAACTTGGGCACAGCCAGGAAATGCTGAGAGGTTAACAATCCAAAGGGCTACTGTCAACTACTGAGGGACAGAAACCAGTGGGCAAATACCCCAGCCTTCCATTCTTCAAAGAGACAATTCTGAGGTATATTCTGGGTGGTTCCCTAGGGTGGCACTAACAGGGTTGAACCCCAGTTTCCCACGTTGGTTCCCAGCTCAATAATATGCACTTTTAAAAAAATTGTGGTAAAATGTGTGTGTGGTGTAAAATGAATATATAATATATATTTAATAAGGCATACTTTATATACTATATAAACTTATATTCCATATTTTTTTAAAGATGTATTGATTTATTTCAGAGAGGGGGGGCAAAGGGAGAGAATTGCAAGCATACTCCCCACTGCACCCAGAGCCCGACTCAGGTCTCAACCTCATGACCCATGAGATCATAGCCTGAGTTGAAACCAAGAGTGGGAGACTTAACTAAATGAGCCACCCAGGCACCCCTATATTCTCTATTTTTATATTATATATTTTAGTATTTTCATATTATATCTCTCTATATATTTTACGTAGATATATATAGTAAAGTACACTATTTTAACCATACTTAACAGTACAGTTCAGTGGTACTAATTATATTCACAGTTGTGTATCCATCATCACTATCTATTTCCAAAACATCTCCGTCACCCCAGATGGAAACTCTGTACCCAGTAAACAATAAATCCTCTGTCCTCTTCTACCTCCAGTCCCTGTTAACCTCTAATCTACTTTCTGTCACTGTGATTTCGCTGTTTTAGGTATTTCATATAAGTGGAATCATACGATTTTTGTCCATTTGTGTCTGATTGATTTCACTTACAAAACGTTGTCAAGATTGATCTATATTTTAGCACGTATTGGAATTTCATTCTGTCTTATGCCTAAATAATACCCCATTGTACGGATACACCACATTTTGCTTATGCATTCATCTGGTGATGAGCACTTAGGTTGTTTTCACCGTGTAGCTGTTGTGAACGCTGCTGCCGTGAACATTGGTGTACAAGTCTCTGTTTGAGTCTCTTTGTAATTATTTGATGACTATACCAGGAGTGAAATTGCTGGGTCATATGATCATTCTATGTTAACTTTTTGAGAAACTGCCAAAATCTTTTCTATAGCGGCTATACCATTTTCTATTCCCACCAGCAACGTACAAGATTTCCGGTTTTCCACATCCTTACCACCACTTGTTATTTTCATGATTGTTATCATTGTTGTTCTTATGATCATCATGCTGGTAGGTATGAGGTAGCATCTCACTGTGGTTTTGATTTGCATTTCTCTGATGACAAATGATGTTGAGCATCTTCCTATGTGCTTATTGGCCATTTGTACATTGTCTTTGGAAAAATGTCCAATTAAGTCTTTGGCCCATTTTTAATTGGGTTTTTTTGTCTTTTTGTTGAGTTTAGGAGTTATTTATACATTCTGGATATTAAACACTTATTCAGTATATGATCTGCAAATATTTCCTGCTTCTGTAAGTTATTTTCACTTTGTTGATAATGTCCTTTGCACAAAAGTCTTTAATTTTGAATGGTCCAGTCTATCCATTTTGTTTTTTGTTGCTTATACTTTCAGTGTTATAGCTGAACTTGTTAGCGAATCCCAGGTCATTTAGATTTACCCCTACCTCTTCCTCTTAGAGTTGTATGGTTTTAGGTCTTATATTTAGGCCATTGATTCATTTTTTTAAGTAATTTCTACACCCAGCATGGGACTTGAATTTACAACTCCAAGATCAATAGTCACATGCTCTACTAACTGAGCCAGCCCGGGCACCCTGACCATTGATCCATTTTGAGTAATGTTTGTATATAGTGTGAGGTAGGGGTCATATTTCATTCTTTTGCATTTGGAAATCTAGCTGTCCCAGCACTATTTGTTGAATTGACTGTCCTTTCCTCTTGAATGAACTTGGCAGTCTTATTGAAAATCAGTTGGCTATAGATTTATGAATTCATTTCTGGACTCTCAATTCTATTCCATTAACTGCTATGTCCTTCCTACACCTATATCACCCTGTTTTAATTACCATAACTTTGTATTAAATTTTGGAATTAGGAGATATGTGTCTTCCAACTTTGTTCTTCTTTTTCAAGATTGTTTTGGCTATTCTAGGCTCCTTGAAAAATTCAATATGAAATTGAGGATCAACTTTTCCATTTCTGGGGAAAAAAAGAAAGCCTTAGAATTTTGATAGAGATTATGTTGAATCTTCAAGATTGCTTTGGGTAGAATTGCCATCTTAACAATATTAAATCTTGCAACCCATGAATAAGGATGCCTTTCCATTTAAGTCCTCTTTAATTTCTGTAGGCAATATTTTGTAGTTTTATACAAGGCTTTTACCTCCATGATTAAATTTATTCCTAGGTATTTCATTCTTTTAGATACTATTGTAAATGAAATTGCTTTCTTAATTTCTTTCAGATTGTTCATTGCTGAACTATGGGAACACAATCGATTTTTATGTGTTGATTTTATACCCTGTAACTTGACTGAATTTGTTTATTGGTGCTAGGTGATTTCTTATGGTTTCTTTGAGATAATATATATATGGATAATTCTATATGTATATATATGGATTTATATATGGATACACACACACACACACACACACACGCACACGTATGGATAATTATTTCTACCTTATCAATTTGGATGCTTTTTATACCTTTTTCTTGTCTAATTGCTCTTACTAGAACTTCCAATACAATGTTGAACAGGAGTGGCAAAAACAGACATTTCTGTCTTCTTGAGCTTTAAAGAGAAAGCTGTCCATCTTTCATCATTGAGTCCGTGGGTTTTTCATAAATGCTCTTTATCGTGTTGAAAAAGTTCTTTTTTATTCCTAATTCTCTGAGTGTTTTTTATCATGAAAGGATATTATATTTTGTCAAATGTATATTCATCATCGATTCAGATGATCATCTGGATTTTTCCCTTCTTTCTATTAATGTGGTATATTACATTGATTGCTTATCTTCTGTTGAACCACCCTAGCATTCCTGGATAAATCATACTTGGTCATGGTGTATAATCCTCTTACTATGCTGGCGGACTCGGGTTGCTAGTATTTTGTTGAGGATTCATGCATATATATCATAAGGGATATTGGAGGTGGGGACACGAGGAAAGGGGTTATCTGCCCAACACTGGTGAACTAGGTATTATTATGATAGATTAGAGATTCAAGAGGGAATGCTGAGACTTTCAAGAAAACTGGATTCAACAAGATATGAAATAGCCAAATGAAAGAGTGAAGGGTAGAAGAGTTAGAGAAGTGGTAAGAGCACAAGGAAAGGAAAGGAAAGGAAAGGAAAGGAAAGGAAAGGAAAGGTATGAGGCCATACCTGGCCTAAAGGAAAGGAAAGGAAAGAAAAGGAAGGAAACAAAGCCATATCAGAGGAAGAAAATTGAAGGAAAGGAAAAACACATTCATCAGAATGGAAGACTTAGTCCTCAGCCACTGAAAAAAGCAGGGAGTAAAGGTTCCTAGTGGAGGAACATCTTTGAGCAGAGAACAAGGTGAGCTGGACATGGTAGGGAGCTGTGGCAGCCCTGAGAATGCAACTTGCAGTAACTAGTGGGACTTAGTTATTCAGGAGCCCCAGCTGCTGTGCTCTGAAATGTATTGCCACATTTGCGCCAAGGTCACACTTTCAATACACTGCTCCTAACCATTGACCGAATGCACGAGGCTACCTAGGTGAACAGGTCTCTGAGAGACTCAGGCTCCTCTGCCAAGGGACTTGGCTTGAGGACACCCAAACAGCCTTGCCAAACCTCCTTTAGAGGGCACGGGAGCCCCCAATATTCCCATCCAACCTTCTTTTTCTCTTTCCTTCATTCATCATCTGTCTGTCTTTGCATCCTGAATGGCTCTCCAACCTCTCCCGGCATCTTCTGCATTTCTCTTCACAGGTGTTTCCCCTATTAATATTCTTGCACACTTAATCCCATCCTCACATCTGCTTTTTGAAGGACCTCAACTAGACATTGTCTGCAATGTGCCCCAGGTGACCCCAGCTTGAGGAGGGGAACCTGATGCCCAGAAGAAAAGGGGCCATGCTTCATCAGGCGCCTTGGGGAGCAAGTGGACTGCCTGGCCTGGGATAAGAGGGAGGTGATCCAGTCAGAGAGGCTCCAGTGGGAGGACAGTCCCAAGAAGAGAGGGAGATACAGAGCCAGCGACTCGGCACCGTTGAGATAAGCCCACTTAGTGTATAAATTGGTGTTAAGTTACCTGGATGAGGTTCTTCATACTCCTTATCTCTAGTTTGCGTGGCTGGTGCCCTGAAACCTCCCACATTGTGTTAAAAATAGCTATGCATACTCCAGTGACTGACGACATTCCTGCCCAACTTTTCCCTTCTTCAAGAGGTAGCTGCGGCCATTTGTAAAAGGAAGGAATGCCGGGCACCTGGCCTAAAGGGCACCTCCAAACCCCAATCCAACTGCTTCAGGGATGCTCCGAGAGTGTGGCCCCGTGTCTCAGACCACTTCCCACCCCCTCTCTAAAGTGACTTTTAAATTAGTCTGTCTCTACATGCCTCTTTAGGTTGGCAGGAATCACCCCTCTGTGGAAACATATCCTTTCGATTCCCAAAGAAATAAAGTCAGTGAAATGAGGCTTTTCAGATGCGCTTGAAGCCATTCTTCTCAATCTCTGAGGGTCATGGTGGGCTGAGTAGCCCATAGAAGGATCTCTCCACAGGGGGATTGGACCCCTAATCAGGAGGGGAGGGCTTGTTCTCTGAAACCACCGCCCACACTGCCCTGCGGCAAGTACCCAGATAAACTGGAGAGTTGATTCTCTCCCTGCCCTCAAGGCAAAGAACTCTCTCTCTGGATGAAAATTTGCCTTTTAGATCCAGTCCCCACACTGCTCGTGCCCAGGAAGCTCACTCCTGTGCACCGTATCTCTGGGTCCCCTTTCCCCGACTTCTGGTTGGGTTCAGCCAATGGGAGGCACTGGCAGGGAGCAGAAGAGCAGGAAGAGAGAGAGAGAGAGAAATCAGGGTATTTATCTCCTGGTTCCCTCTTGGTAGGTTGCTTAGGTTGGTCATTGGAAGTGTCCCTCAACCAAAGGTCCCAGTTCCTGTCACACGCCCCCCCCCCCCCCACAGCTCCCTCTCTCTCTGCCTTCCACATACTATCCTTCCCCTTGGCCTTCCAGACCTAGGGTGAGATCTTCCAGAACCCCTCTCCCCCAGTACCGTACCATCCTTCATCATTTCCCCATTCCCTGTGTGCAGCTTTGTAAATGCCCCTTTATCAAACTCTCCTCAGATGACCCATTTGGGGTGCCATCTGTTTATTGTCAGGACCTTGGTGGATGCACACATCTCCTAAAGGGGGAACAATTCACCAGCTAACCCACACCCCAGCTTTTCCACCACGACGGCTGTGTCCCCAGCCCCATCCTTTGGGAGAAAGGACTATCCCCTGTGCGCTGTGGAGAAAAGGGAGGATGGCGGGCTGAGGAGGGAAGAGCACTGAGCTGGGGTGAGGAGTCCGGAGCTGCTTCCCATCTTCTCATTGACTCATGGTGTGACCTGGGACCAATCCCTCCCTCTCTTTGGGCTCTGCTTTGGTCATCTGTGCAGTGGTGTTGGTCTCCAGGCCTGGCGGCTCTGTCTGCGGGTCCATCCCAGGATTCCGGTTGTAGATGCTCCTGCTCCAACCAGGCAAACACATCAATGCTGGACTGCACCTGGATGAGGGGAATCCAACCACTCAGACCCTACCGCTTCTCCCTCTTTGGGGGACAAACAAAACCGTGCCTAGGTGACACATAAGAACCCCCCTTCCCCTTGCTCATAGGAACTCAGGGAATTGAAAATATGGTCTATAATTGGCTTCTGGGGGCTCAGCCGGGAGCAGTGACACCCTGCCAATTTCCAGGGTTGGAAAGCTGCCTACAGGACTTCCCCTGGAAACCTCCCGCCTCCACAGAAATCCCTGTGGATCTCCGAATCCCCAGAAGCAGAAGGATTACCTGATTAATTATCCGAGGCTTCCCTGAGACTGAACAAGGTTCTGACTAACAAAACTAGTCAATTCATCCATGAGACAGTACATTTTTATTTGTGAGCAGTAGGTGCAGATAACTTCACAGAAATCACTGAGCCAAAGTGATAAATGGAGCAGGGTTCTAAACCAAGCCAAGCCTCAGCCGCTGGTGGTAGAATAGGCCCCCTTGCTTGGAAGGGAGAGGCTCCTCCCTGGGCATGTTTGGAAGGGAGTTGGATGCTGGAGGTATGGAGGGCAAAGGAAAAGGATTCAGCTAGGTTCTGCACCAGAAATGGAAAATAACTAGGTCTTTTAAATGGAAAGCGATTAAAAACGTGGAGTGAGGAGTGCCTGAAACTTATGCGAAGGGTGAGGAGTGTGTGGGCTTCAGGCTGGGTCCAGGAATGCCTCTTAGAACACCATGGCTTTGACCCACCCGTGGAGCTATTGGCCACCACTGTCACTGTTGAGTTTGAGATCGTACCCACAGCCACGAGGCAGGGTCCAGGAATCCTGACTCCGGAAACCAGCCTTGCAGCTGTGCCCCTGCGTCCATCTCCCGGAACTACTCTCAATGCTGGGGATCAGGACGAGGACACGGATTCCGGTCACTGTGCCCACTCTGGCTGCTTCTTGACACCCAGAAGCTGGAGCATGAGCCCTGGAACCCCATCACTGGGAGGACACACTCTATCTCCTGAAGCTCCCTTTCTAGTGGAAAAATAACCCAAAGAAGCAACAAGATGGACTCCACTTCATCTTTGTTTCCCAAGTCTTGTGCAAAGACACTCAGTTGGAGCACTTAATTCACATGCAGAAAAACAGCTACAAAGAAGTCCCAGGAATGTAAGGGTTTTTTTGCCTGCATTAGAAGGAGGTTGCTGGCATACAGACAACCCCCCATGGAGGTTTCCAGTTCTCTCACACCATGCTCATTTTCCTCTCAGAAGGGGCACATGGGGACCTAAAATGGCTGGATCCATTATGCCTGGTACACGTGTCAAGACAAATTGGGCAATAAATTATATACAGATTTGATTTAGTAATTACATGGTGTGTGCGTGAGAGAGAGAGACAGAGACGGGGAGGGGACACAAGACTGCCAGTTTTGTTCTCTGAGGTAATGCTAATGTTTGGCTGTTAAAATAATTTCATGTTCCCAAGATAACAGAGGTTCTGGGATATACAGAGACCAGGATTTAAATCCCAGTCTCCCCAGTGTGTGACCCTAACCTAGTTATATGTCTTCTCTGCACTCATTTTTTTTTTCATCTATAAGACGGGACTAATGATATTGGACTTGTAGGATTGTAGCAAAGAGTAAATGAAATAAAACCTAGAAAGTTCCTGGTGCAGGGCCTGGCACACGTACACGGAGGGTTCTGATAAATCTCCCCATTACTCTGGTTGATACACTTTCCAGGAGCAGCCAACTCCCGTGCCAGGAAATTGACTGTCCCTTGGATAAATATCAATTGCATCCTTGTGTTTGAGGAGGACAAGTGATGAGATTTTTTTTTTTCCCTACTGCCTCAAAGAAGAAACTTCCACAGACACTCACCTGGTCTTCTATGAGGCCCACATCCTCAGAGATCGCATCTTTAAAACAGAAGGGGTCACATAGGGGCATCGTTAAGAAGGAAGGGCAGCAAGAGGTTTTCATACAATTCCTCAGATCACTGTATTTTGAACTGTAGGCCAAGACCCATCAGTGAGGAGTAAAATCAATTTAGTGGGTTGTGACCATTGGCATTTTTCCCAATGCAAGTGAATGGGAGGGAAGAAAAGTACAGAGATGAGGCAAGAGGGGCTAAGAAGGGAGAAGGGGAGAGTACATCTCAATAAGAGTACTGTTTTGAGAAACTGCTGTTTCAGTGCCCAGATAGATGAGTGTGTGTGTGTGTGTGTGTGTGTGTATGTGTGTGTGAACCAGGTGGTCCAGGTCCCAGCGAGAAATACACAGTACTCATTACCTTGATCTGGAACATTGTTAAACATGTTTGCAAAATAGCAATCAGGATAACTAGCCTCCTACTTTGGACTGGGGGCAACACTGACAGCCCACCTGCTCCACAACTTTGTAACAAAAAGGGATTTGATTGAGAAGAATGTAATTGCCAGGGAGATGAACTTAAACCGGGAAGCTTCCCGGCAGCCCCACTGCTCACCTTCCAGCCCTGCGGGTCGGTGGCCAGCGGCCACCTGGCCACTGGCCTGGCAGGTGACCCCAGGGCTCAGGCAGCAGGTGCCTCTCCCTGGGCAGTGGCTGCACGCCCTCCCCTCTCTCCTCCCCTTTGCTGAGCTCACCTCTGCATCCTGTTCCCGCTCCTCCACTCCCTCCCTTCCTCTCCGCAGCTTCTCTCCTGCGGTCTCACCTGCTGCTTCCAGTGCTGAATGGCTTCCTGCTCTCAGCCAGCAAATAAGTCCTGTCAGTCCACAGTCTGCAGACAGCTACTGCTGCTTGCCGCTGTCGCTCAGCTGGGCCTTTCAGCTCTCCGCTCAGTGGCTCTGGCCCTTATCAGCAAGACCCGTGAGGCGGAACAGAGGACTGCCACTTGGCGCTAGAGAGGGCTCATTGGACAAGGCCCTTGGCTTCTCTGAGCTTCAATTTCCTCGTCTGCACAATGGGCATGATAAGAACAGGTGCCTCCTCATCTTTATGTTGCAAGCACCAGGCGAGGCAATCAAGTGGCTTTGGACACCTGGGAGGTCTTCAAAGCTACTGTACCAGCTTCGGGGTCTTTTGTTTTATTTTGTTTTGTTTTTGAGAGAGAGAGAGAGACCACAAGCAGGAGGAGCAGCAGAGGGAGAGGGAAGCAGGCTCTCTGTTGAGCAGGGAGTCTGTGGGGCTCGATCCCAGGACCCTGAGATCATGACCTGAGCTGAAGGCAGAGGCTTAACCAACCACCCAGGTGCCCCCAGCTTCAGGGGTTTTGCACTCATCTAGATCCTTCCTATCTTTCTGATTCCTCTTTCCCCCACTCCCTCCTTCCCTGCCTTCCTCTGTCCCTCTCTGCTTCCTTTCTTCCTTTTCCTTGGTGCTGCAGAGAGCAGTCCATCTGAAAACTATTGTTTGCTATGTGGTCCTGAAATCCAGGAAAGCCCTTCATTTGGGAACTTAACCCGGGAAGGAATTGGCCCCGCAAGGGACCGGTCTCACCCCCCAGAAGCCCAACACCACCTCATTTTTGTGCTTACTGGTTTTCTTACCTTGAAATCCCTCCTCCCCAAGTCAAAGGGGGTTGACTCCCATTCATAATTAGTTGATTAGAAGACCAATGGAAGAGTTCTCACTGGAATATAAATGGCTTGATTTCTGGATGGATGAATTGGATCACTTCATCCCCTCTCCTGATTTTGGATAATGGGGAGTCACATAGCAAGCCCCACAGCAGTAGAGCCCTGAGCTGGACATTGCAGGTGGACATAGAGCCCAGAGACCAGGGAGACCTTCCTGGGACTCAAGCCAGGCATCAGATGCTTAAGACACAAAAAAAACCTGAAAATGGCACCATCCAACAGAAATTTCCATGATGATGGAAATGCTCTATTCATGCTAACAAAATAGCCTTTAGCTGCATGGTAGCCGTTGGACATAGTGTGAATGCCGGCATGACTGAGAAACTACATTTTTTGTTTTACTAAATGTTAATTAGTGTAAATGCAAACAGCCATGTTTGGCTAGTGGCTATCATTTTGGATAACACAGTCTTCAAGTCTCCTCCTAAGCCCTCCTCGATGACTCCTCCAGCTCCAGGCTCATTGGTCCGCGAGCTTCTGTCCCCACGGCCTCCCCTCCTCTAGCATTCAACAGCCCCAGAATCGGAGACTCAGCCCCAGTGACAGCATGAATGGCAGCCCAGAGAAGCAAATAGACAGGAGGGTAAATACACATTAAAGAAACCAACATGAAGATTAAGTGATTAAGGGAACAGGGCTCCTGCTGAGACAATCCCGCCTAATGAAGCATCCCAGGCATCAATCTTTGCACCAGAACCTGGGCCCAGCTCCTTCCTGGCCCAGAGAACAGCCACTTCCTCTTCACTAGCTATGGGTCATGTGCAGCCGGTGGCCCCTTCCCTCCCATAACCCGTCTTCAAGGGTGAGTTGGGAAGATAACTTATTTTTCCATGAACTTTTTTCAAAACACACAGCGGGTTTCCAGGCCGGATACAACCACATCGGTGGCTGACCTGGGAGACAGAGGGACACTGGGACAGATGGAGGAGCCCTGGAATCCAGACCCCACCCCTGCTGTGAAATCTCTCCCCCCCGACAGGTCATTGCCGGGACTCTGCTTTCCCACTGGTTATCTGAAGCCGATGATTAAATTAACAAATAGGACAAAAGCCTGTCTCTAGTAGGTGGCCCACTGTGTGCCCCATTTTCACGGCTTTCAGAATTTTCAGCCATCTAGCTGGTATTTATCAGAAATGATCAGCACTCTGGCCAAGCACTGGTTATGGCCCAATAGAGAATGCTATGCACAGAGGACCTGCTTCTTAAACTAAAAGGGACACATTTTTAGAGTGTGGAGTAGTAAAGAATCTTCTTTCTCCTGCTACTCACTTCAAGGAAGACTTCTCTCTCCCTCTCTCTCTCTCTCTCTCTCTTTCCCTCTCTCTCTGGCCTTCCTGCTGGCATAGGGCCCTCGGTATTCTGACTTGTAGGCATAGTCTTGCTCCCAGCTCGCTTTTTATGTTAGGGCCTCAGTTCCTTTATCTGTAAAATGGGGAAGGATTCCCCTCCCGCTCTGCTGTCCAAAGATCCCACAGCCTCCCTGTAGAGGGAGACGTGAGTACACTTGGGAATTCTGTTTGACAAAGATGATTTTCCATGGTAGCAAATTTCCCCTCCCCTGTCTCTCATATGAAGGTTCTGATAATACCATGGAGGGGAGGGAGGGGGGAGAGACCCTGCAGCTTCTTCACCCCTCTTGCTCCTTCCCTCCTCACATCTCTCTTCCCTGCTGTCCCCAACTGGCCTCTTTCATTCCATTCCTCAGCTCCGAGGGAATTTGCATATTAATTTGAAAATGAGATCAGTTATTAGCCATACCCTGTCATGTATCACCCAATGCATCTGGACCTGGATTAGATTCAATATTGCCACAGAATAAAGACAGGGGGGAAAAAAAACTAAATAATTTAAACTCATTATTTTACTAATCCTCCCGCTTGGCTGGGCTCCCTGGAGGTAAGTTAGGAGGTAATTGAAAACAGGGAGATTCGCTGAGAAGACATTTGAGTTGAACATTGCCAAGCCATGGAAAGCACGGGACTTGATGGTTTTTTTCCTCTCTTTTACCCACAAGGAAGAAAAGAGAATGGTGGGGTTGGGCTGGGGGGAGGGGGGAGACTCCCGGACCCCCAGAGCAGGGGATGGCCTTTTAGGACACAGGGCACAACCGGATCCAGCCAGGGAGGTAGTGTCTCAAGTACAGAAGAGGGAAACCTCTGCACCCCCTACAAGGCGGGAGGGGAGCGGGTGGGCATCCTGAGTGGCTCCTGCGGACCGTTACCCACCCTGGCCCCTTCCTGCCATCTTTTCAGCCTAAAAAAGGGTTAAGTCAGAGTTCCCCAATAGGCAGATAGGCAGCCCAGACCTGTGTTCTATTGGATCTGATCGCGGTGTCTTTTTAAAAAGATGGCTTTAACACCAACACTGTCCCATCAGGGAATTTCACGTCGAAATTCAGATTTCTGCCTCATTTGACAAAGCCAAACTACGGCACCTGGAACCAGCATGGACAGGAGCTGAGATGAGCTGCCCGCCTAAGTGGACCTGAGGTGTCCCTAGAGACCACGGAGGGGGGCTTCTCTCCTTTGGGGGTACCTGCTTCAACCACGAGCCCCGCTCCCCACCCCCAAGCATCTGCATCACCATCCCTTGTTTCAAGGACAAAGACCATCCCATTGCAGCGTCCGGGAAGCGGGTTGGCTGCAGGGTAGATAACAGAATCCCAAGGTCATCTTCACCTGGGTATCATAAGGGTCGGCCATACGAGAGCAGGGGAAGGGAGCCTGTGTTTCTGGAGCACACAGCTAGCCAGGCACTGTGCCAGACCCAGGGGCTAGCAGGAGGCAAAAGGCAGGGTCCTTAGTGCGGGGAGATGGGCTCTGTTTATATAAAGAGAACGGAGGTAGCTGTAAGAAAGAACTCTGTAGCAGAGGGACTCAAAGGTAGACCGTTGGGTCTCCCTGCACTGGCGGAGTTCACAGAAATGATTGGCGATGGCCGCCGATGGCCACACACAGCCCCACGCGGGTGGAAAGATGACAGCGGGGACCCGTGTATTCCAGGAGCAGAGCCTCTGCAGGACTGGGGAGAGAGCCTGGGGTGGGCAGAAAATACAGCGCTCTGGGCTCCGGGGCCAAAGTGCTTAGCAAAATGCGCCCCCCTACCCCGCCCCGGGCAAATCCCCGAGCATGTCTGAATGCCGATCTCCTCAAGCATAAAATGGAGCTGTGGTGCTTCTTGCCCTCTTTCCCTGAGCAGAGAGTGCCAATGTGAGCGGAGGGAGGCCTCCTCTGCGGGGCGTCCAGAGGCATAGCAGGGGAGGCACAGGGCGGCTGGGAGGAGACCCCGCGTGCCCCCTGTTCCAAGGGCAGCCCCCTTGAAGCCACCAGCCCCTCCTCCCTCGAGTGTGGAACACCTGGCACCCGCCACAAGGGACCCTAGCTCCTGCCACAAACTGAACACCGGGCTATTAGCTGTATTTATCACTGCTGGAAGGATTAGCTGTGGCTTAATTAATTTCTTAACAAAAAAAAGCTTGCGTGCCTCCCCCTCCCCATACAACCAGGGAAGTGGAGGCAGACACCGCTGTCCCCCACATTCCTCCCCTCACCTCCGGGCCTGCACCATGATTACTTACAGGTCCTCTTTCAAGACTGGTGCTCTGAGCCACTCGGTTGTCCACTCCGGGCCTCAGTTTGTTCATCTGTAAAATGGGGAGTTAGACCACTGTTCACAAGCATATTTTTTTCCTCTCTGTTTCTTCCTGGAAAGTCCCCACCATTTCCACCACCCGAATCTCAAAACAAAAAAGAGAGAGTGGGCAGTAAAAAAAAAAAAAAAAACATACCCTGGCTTTTCATCAATGAAGCCCTCTAATTACGTGGGAATCATTTCATTAATTGTTTCCACCCGACCGAACCTCAGCTGTATGAAGGGGGGTAGGAGGGAGTCCCTTGATTGCTACCCAAGTGACTAAAGAAATGAGGCTAAGTAAATCCCCAGCTCACATCTCACCACGGAGACCGGCAGGCTTGTTAGGGAACGCAGAAAATGACCTGTGGTTGACAAGATCTCTCCTGGGTTGAGAATGAATCTTGCATTTGGGTTCTGTCCCCACCGATCAGATTGGATGAGCCACTACCCGAGCAGACTCCCACGGTGCTTTGTACCGTCCTTATCACGGGCCTTAGGCTACGTTTGTTTATGAGCCTGTCTTCCCTGCCTGTGAGTGATCGGCACCACACTGGTCTTGCCTGTGTCTCCCCGGAGTGGGTCTTCAGAGAATGATGGCGAATAAACAAATGAATGTTGTGTGATGCCCGAGACCATTCATTCACTGAGGACCGGGGCTCGGAGGCTCTGTCTAGATTATCTTTAGTGCGCTCACCCTTGGGGGCGGCTGTGGGGGCTTCTGGAACACTAGGCATTCAGGGCCTTCAGGGGGAGTGCCAGTTACTCCCTTGGCCGAGCTTCTCACCCCCAGGCCTGCTGTTCTGCCTCACAAAGTCTCATGAGCGCTGGGACTAGGGGGAGGCAAGTGAGCAACTTGCTAGGGTGCAGCATTTCAGAGGGACACCAAATAACTCAGGAACAAAATAATATTTAAATGCAATATGTCTAAAAAAATCAAGATTAATGCCAAAAAATGCAAATTTTTAAATAGAGACAGGATCTGCCCCTGCTCTTGCAAGACCCTGCCTTGCTCACCTCTTTCTGGGGATAATGCCTCAAAAATAGCTTGGGCTGGGAATTTGGTTGGCTACAACTTTGAGCCATTTGTTTCCGCAGAAAGCGTCGCCTGGAACACTGGTATACAAGTGAGTGCGTGGGGTGGGGGGTATTCCGGTAGGTACGTGACATCAGCGCCCCCTCCCTCACCAGCCCAGTTAGGATTTGAAATCCCCAGACTAGGGAGTCATTGAAGATGCTGCCAGCTTGTCTGGAAGACAAGCCTTTTAAAAGAGACCAGGGGCGCCTGAGTGGCTCAGTTGGTTGAGCGGCTGCCTTCGGCTCAGGTCACGATCCTTGAGTTCCGGGATCGAGTCCCACGTCGGGCTCCCAGTTCCGCGGGGAGTCTGCTTCTTCCTCTGATCTTCTCTCCTCTCATGCTCTCTCTCACTTTCTCTGTCTCTCAAATAAATAGATAAAATCTTTAAAAATAAAATAAAATAAAAATAAAAGAGACCAAATGGGAGCCATCCTGGCTTCGCGGTGGCCCATGGCTCATGCGACACATTCCTGTGGCTCGGAGTAAGGCCCTACCATAACTCTGCTGCCCTGAGTGCCAAGGGAAGGTGTTGGCTGGCATATCTGTGCTAAGAAGGACCTTCTAGATCCTTAGGGACTCCCGCGGTGCAAGTAGTGGTCCCCACCCCAGGAGCATTTCACAATGTCTGGAGACGTTTTTTATTGTCACAATTAGGAAAGAGGATGCTCTCATCATCTAGGGGATAGAGGCCAGGGATGCTGCTAGACAGCCTACAATATACGAGACAGCCCTCTCCACAAATAATTACTCAGACGAAAACATCAGTAGTGCCAAGGTCTAAAATTAATTTAATTACCCTGAGGTAAAGAAACCAGGAAAAATGGGTTCAAAGCCTCATGGCTGGTGAGTAGGAGACAACCCCTGCTCATCTGAGTCCTCACTGAAAGGCAGCCACCTCTCAATCCGTTCCCTGAATCCAGAATGTCTTGTGGCCATTTCCTCTGCTCACACATAGGACCAACTCAAGCATTTAGGAGAGAGGGTTTCACAGTTTCTTTTTTTTTTTTAAGATTTTATTTATTTATTTGACAGAGAGATCACAAGTAGGAGGAGAGGCAGGCAGAGAGAGAGGAGGAAGCAGGCTCCCCACCAAGCAGGGAGCCTGATGGGGGCTCGATCCCAGGACCCTGAGATCGTGACTCGAGCTGAAGGCAGAGGCTTTAACCCACTGAGCCACCCAGGCGCCCCGGTTTCACAGTTTCTTTAAGTCCCTATCATTTTCTCTGGCCTTCAGAAAGTCCTTCCTGAGGTCTAGCCTTAACCTCTCCTACTGCACTTCAAGAATGTTTGATTTCTCAGGAAGAGCAACAATGTAGGCATCTCTCTCCTGCTCCAGTCCCATCTGACCCTTTGAAATAACCCCCCATAATGTTGCTGATTGAGGTTCCGCGGTCAAAGAAGAAAAACACAGCTCAGGCACCATGGGAAAATGAAAGGGCAGTTCAATTTCTCTAACACCTCCTAACATACTGAGATAAGCAAGCATCAAGATATTTTCACTGCACGTAGGCAGCCCGTGTTGGGTTAATTATGATGACCCCGAGTGCTCTCAGGCTGGGGCTCACAGGCGGGGAGAGAAATCTCCCTCCGGCTCAAGGTAACAAATCCTCGGTACAGAGACAAATCCTTTTCGATAAAGACCCCGCTGAGAACCCAATTCTATAGAATGAATGAAGAGGACCCACTCCACGAGAAGTCATGCGGCAAACTCTTACTGAACACTTGCTGTGTGCTAGGGCGGGGACTCAGAGCGTCAATACGCCTCGGAATCCTCTAGAAAGTTTGTTAACACACAGATCTCTGGACTCAGTCCCAGAGTGTCTGACTCCCTTGGCGGCGGCGGGGGGGAGAAGCCCACTAGCTGGCACTTCTAACAGGCTCTCAGGTGACCCTGCTGCGGTCCAGTGACCACACTTTGAGAGCCCTGCCTCAGCTATTCTAGATTCTAGGGATAGATACAGCAAGGGAACACTCTAAACAATAAGCCTAACATGTGAGCGAACTTTGTAGGAGGTTGGAGGTGAGGATCCTATGAAAGAAAAGAAATATGAGAGCAGAGCAAGTGGGAATCAGAGACGTGAGGGGAGGGAACGAGTGACGTTGACGTTTTATTTTATTTATTTATTTATTTAAAGATTTTATTTATTTGACAGAGAGAGAGAGAGATCACAGGTAGGCAGAGAGGCAGGTGGGTGGGGAGGGAAGCAGGCTCCCTGCGGAGCAGAGAGCCAGATGTGGGGCTCGATCCCAGGACCCTGAGATCATGACCTGAGATGAAGGCAGAGGCTTTAACCCGCTGAGCCACCCAGGCGCCCCAATGTTGACATTTTAAATAGAAAAGTCCGGTCTCATTGAAATAGGGTGGGCAAGCATCCCCATGTGTCTGGGTCTGACCTAGTTTCAGCTCCAACAGTCCCTCCCTCTGGGGAGCCTCCGAGTCCCGGGCACACCGGGATGGTTGGCCGCCCTCCTTCGGGATACTACTAGAAGAAAGACTGGCAAGAATGATGGTGTTGGGGCTCAGTGGGTTAGGCGTCTGCCTTCCACTCAGATCCTGATGCCGGGGTCCTGGAATCGAGTTCTGCATCAGGCTCCTTGCTCAGCGAGGACTCTGCTTCTCCCTCTTCCTGCTGTTCCCCCTGCTTGTGCTCTTTCTCCGACAAATCAATAAAATCTTAAAAAAAAAAAAAAAGTAATGTTTTTGTCCTTGTGAGCATCTGGAGTAGAGCACACTCCAGACCAAGGGAAGAGCCAGCGTGAAACCCTGAGGTGGGAGCTTGGCTATGTGACCAAGAGCTGCAAAGAGCCCAGAAGGATCGAAAGTGGGCAGGTCAGAGAAGGTGGTGGGGCCTGAGGTCAGAGCGGTCGTGGGGGCTCAGGTCACTCCAGGTATCCTGGGAGAGCAGTAGCTATTCCCGTGGGGGTAAATGGTCCCGTCTACTTTAAGGAGATGGGGGAAGGGAGGCTGCCACAAGGAGGGGGCTGTAGGAGCATGTCTAGAACTTCAGGATTGGAGCAGAGGATTCACGATCTAACTCACATAAGGATCACTCTAGCCTCCGTATCGAGAATAAACATTTAGAAGAGACTGCTTGTCCCCCAGAGCGGAAGCCAAAACAAAGGCTCGCGTGCAGGTGGTTTATTTGATATGTGATTCCACGGAGCAAGAGCGAAGGGCAAGGGAGTGAAGCTGGAGAAGAAGGAAAGTCAGAAGGAAAGTGTCTTGCCGAAGGTATATGGCATGGACGCAGGTAAGATGCTCTGATATTGTAACCTGCACAAAGCTCGTTGCAACTTGCACAAGACTGATGCCACGGCCATGGCTGGAGTGAGAAGTGGGGACAAGAGGGTGTGAAGCAGTACGGATGGAGGCACCATCCGCCCCTCGAAACCCTGAAATCTTCTCGGGCCTTCCACTACGCCCAATTCACCTAGAATATCCTTCATGGTGGCGGCCACCCACAATCTCGGCCCAAACTTAATCCAGGAAGCTAAGTGGGGCTAGCTATGGTCCCTGTCATTGCAACTGGTCCTGGGACCACCGCTGATATTCGTCCTCTCCCTCCTCCAACACACATCCTCGATGTCCCTCTCCTTGGTGGGCTGATGTGGCTTGCTTGCCTGGTAAGAGACTGTTGGGCCTCATCTCAAGGGGTCTGAGACCCTTTGCCATTGTCAGGCTGTGACTCCACCAGCCGTCTTTGCCATTACCAAGCATGGAAGCCCCAGCTCAGTGAATTCTTGAGATCTAGGTATGTTTCTCCCTGCCCCCAGTGTGTAGCAGCACCCCTAGCTCCCCTAGTGGTCGGGGGGAGTTACTTCTTGTTGAACGGTATGGTAACTCCATCCTTGGCTTGCAGGTCTACCGGCGGGAGGAGCCCCAGACGACCACGTTGTGCTCGTGGCTTCAAGTGAAGCATCCCCTGCAGAAGTATACTCCCTCCCTGGGAAGCTGGCAGGGCCCAACGTTGTACGAACAGGGAGCTGAAGTTCTCTAAGTGGTTCCTGAGGCATGATGGTGAGAGGGGCACCATTTATCAGCCATTGTTTCATCTTGCACCCTAGTGGATGGTACCCCAAATCTGGAGAGTATTAACCCTGGGGTTGACTTAGCCTGTCCTTCCTTTTCACCTTCATACGTGCTCACATATGTGTACACAAGCACAAACACACACGCACACGCACACACACACACAAGACTGTAGACATAGGCCATTCCCTACTCCAACATTCCGTGTCCTCCAAGGTGTCCCCACTCATCCCCAGTTCTTCCCACCCTCTGGCCCCCTCTCAGACCATCTATCCTCCAGCCTGTGGGCAAACTCCTAAGAGCACTGAGTCATTCTTGGTGGCAGAATGACCACTATCTTTGTCCATCCTGAAGATAACATTCCACCCAACCTGCAACTGGGGCTCAACTTCTAGTCCAAGGCTCTTTCTGCTTCAGCGTCTTTCCACTTTCTCAGATACCTCCGTGTCTGTGCTCACACACACACACACACACACACACACACACACACACACGACAGCGTTGTAGGATACACCTAATGGAAACAGAAGCTAGGCCTCAGTGAAAGCACGTTCGTTTAAGCCACAGGTTGTATAATAAAGAATTTTTCTGCTCTTTGTCCCTAGATCCTGGGAGCGAAGTTCTGAACCATGCAATTTCCTGTGTTATTCGTGCTGGGTCCTTGGACGACACCTGAAGTTTCTGAGAGTCCTCCAAGAGGACTCAGGATGTGGGCAGGTCATGCCTCAAAGACCGAACGTGTGATTAGATGGTAGGCACATTGAGCCACATGTTAATAGCTCGACCTCCTGGGAGGGCCAGGGGCCTAGAGATGGAGATCCAGCTTGTGGCCAAGGTTTCAATCATGCCTACATAATGAAATCCCAAAAGATTCTGGACCATGGCTTGGGTGAGCTTCTCTGGCTGCTGATACACATCCATGTGTTTTGAGGGTGATGGATCCTGAGGACACAGAAGCTTCAACGTGGGATCCTCCCGGACCTCGTCTGTGTCTCCTCCTCTGGCTGGCCCTGTGTTATACCCTTTATGATAAGACTGTAATTTTAAATAAATGACTTTCCTTAGTTCTATGCGTCATTCTAGAGAATTCTCAAACTTGAGAAGGTAAGAGCTACCCCTGAATTTGTAGCCAGTTGGTCTGACGTATAGGTAGCTCTGGGGATCCCCCAAAATCGTGGCTAGTGTCTGAAGCGAGGGCAAATTGGTCAGAGATTGTGCCCTTAATTGATAAGACTTGACCTAACGCCAAAGACTTAACATCGGAATTGCAATGCCCCATAGCTGTGTGAGCTGGGGTGACGATGTACAGATTGGGAATGGCCCAAGGATAAGGTCAGAGGGAGGAAAACAAACATGACCCACAAAAGGCAGATTAGAACGTCTTCCCCACCCCCAGCTTGTCCTAGCACACAAAGGTACACTTGCTATTCGGTCATCAGGACTGGCGAAATTTTAAAATATTTTCATTCCCATTGGTAAAGAGCGGCTGCCTTCCTGTTTTGCCTCCAGGAGCCCCCTCAGCCCCACCCTAACACCCCCAAACTAGAGAGTTAACCCTACACGGTGCCCTACCCCCCTGCCCCACTCTGACTGATAGTCCCACACCCCCATTCTGTTAAATATCTTAAATTTTGGCTCTGAATACAAGGGGTCTCAGTAGGGGGACCTGTCAGAACAAACCGTGTTTTCCAGTCTTGAGCTCTGCAAGGATTCTTTTTTTCAAGAAAGGCTGGTCCAAATCAAGGTTTCAGGCCTAGAAGCCCTATCCCTAGATAATAAGAAAAGAAGTAACTGAAGAGTGAAAAATTCAGGCAATTTGGTTATTTGGCAGCATGTAGATTTAGAAGCAATCTATTCATCAGATTGAGTTCAGGTTTGTTTTTTTTTTTTTTCCTTTTCCTACGTTCAGCCAAAATGAGAGTTAGCTAGCTTAGCCGGCACCTCCAAAATCTGTGTGTGTAAAGAAGGCATTCTAATTGCTCTGTTCCCTCACTCGGATATTTTGGCCAATTCTAAGACATATAAATAAGCCCGTTATTCAGGCACAGAGGAGAGTGGGATTTATTAATTTAAATGAGTTGATTTGGAGGTCTCTGGGGAAAGACGCCTGCATTATTCACTTGCTAGTCCCAGGATGTAATTTACAGTGAATTTTCCCTTTATGTTTTGGACCCAGTTGAAGCTAGGGCATAAATTTCCTCAAGTTATTATTATTATAATTCATTATTCATTGTATGTTGACTCAGTGTAACACACGCAGTGGCAGAAAGACACGATCCTCCCAAAGGGTAGGAAAGCCACGTCCCTGATAATTCTAGAGGGAAGTGTAGGGAGCTGCTGGGATCGGGAGAGGGTGCCCACTCCCCGAGACTCTGGAGCTTTTTGTATCTGCAGAAGATACCAGATCCCCAGGAGAAATGATGGGCTTTTGGCAGGAAGAGTGAAAAAGGAGGCTTCCTGGTGAATTGGCCACACATTGGGCTATTTGTTGACCTTAATCCAGAGGAAGAATCCGTTAGGGTGGGAAGGGGCCAAGGCAGAGGATAGGACAGGATCAAGGGGGTCCCTGCAGGGGGGGTTGGGGCTAGGAGGGGTTTCCATCTGGGGGCCATTCACTCACTTTGACTTCCTGACGCTGGGTTAAGAACTAAGGGTCTGGCCAGACGGAGGGAGTCAGTAGGCTAACACCCCCGCCTTCGTGCACTTTCCCCCATCCTCCCTCTCCCACCCCAGCGTGCTCCCTCGGGAGCAGAAGTATATCTCTTCACTCCTCAATCACGCCAAATAATCGCGCAGCTCAGAGGTGCAGGCGCCAGTGACAGAACGTTCTAGAACTAGCAACAAAAAGCAGTTAAGTGCCCTTTGGTGCCACCCATAAGTGAGACAGAAATTAGACAGGAGACAAAAATGATTTCCGAATGCCAAGATGGGCTGACAGGTGACAATGCGATGACATGCCTTGCTTCCTCCGTCCCTCAAGCATTAATTGAGCACCAGTTGTATGCCACATTGTGTGCTCTATCCTCCGGGCATTCACTATTGGGTATGGAGGTAGGGGTGGGCAGGAGTGAGTTCTGACAGGGAAGGGGTCTGGGGGTGTGGGCAAGTGACTTAACCTCACTAACCCTCAGCTGCCGCTGTGTAAAAGGGCCCCAGCCCCCCCTCACAGGACAGCTGTGATGGAAATCCGAGTACTGGTCAGCAGAGCACACAAGGGAGATTAGCTCTTTATTTCTGTCATTAACAATAGCATTACTTACACACCCAGGGTACTGCAAAGCTGTGCTTTCCCCCAGCGACTGCTTTGATTTGAAATTTTCAGGGAAAAATACATGCACATAAACACCTCCTGTAACCCTACTGTTTGATGACTTCTCACAAACTGAAAACACCTCGGTCATCCATACCCAGCTGGAGAAATGGGGCATCCCCGGGACCCCCAGCCCACTCCCCTGCCCCCAATCTGCTGTCACTGCCCCACCCCCAAGGAGAACAATGAACTTGACTTAACAGCATGGATTAGTTTCGCCTGGGCGTGTACTGATTATAGAAATAGAAACTGTACTCTTTTGCTGTGACTTCTTTCTTCCACCTTCTGTTTAAGGGGCTGTTCAACCGTTTTGCAACCGACTTGTGTTCGTCAGTGAATTTCGCAACTGATCCTATTTTTCTGGTGCTCAGAGCCCGTGGCGGCCCCCTCCGGAAACCCCACGGTACCACGCAATCGGCCTTCTGCGTGCTTTTCCCTTGACCCACGTTTTCCCCTCAGCCAAACGTCCTCCCGTTGGTCGTTCTGGCTATTTCGGTGAAGTGTAAGGATCTTTATGACTTGTCCCAAGCCCCATTTGGAATAATGTATTTGGAAAAATAGCCATAACGATGGAATTACTCTTTGTTCTTGTTCCTCGCCCAGTCCCGGGCTCCTTTCACTGGACATGTGGCTTGGAGGGACAATGGTGACACAGCTGAAGGCTACACGGAGCCTCACATGCGTGGAGCCCGGCCTCCTGCCCTGTTCTGACTCAGGAAATCTGCATCACAGCATACCAAGGTCCCCATTTGCAGTCAAAGAAACCAAGGCACAGAGAGCCTGAGTATCTTGCTCAAGGCCGCCCAGCAGGAGAAAGCGAAGACTTGGATTAAGGACTAGTCCGAGCAGGCTGGTTCTGGAACCCCACTCTCAGCCAGCAGCCCGTGCCCTCGGGAGCCACAGTACTGTCATCCCTTTCGAGGCAGCGCTCCTGGCTTGCTCCCCTGATCCTCTTCCTCTGCTACCAAAGCACCAAGGATAAGCCTCATGTGTAGCCTCCAGCAAGCGTGTGTGTGTGTGTGTGTGTGTGTGTGTGTGTAGCTGGAAAGAGAGCGAAGCCCCGGATTTTAATGCCAATGAGCACAGGGTTGAAGGTTCCAGCAAAGCAGTCCTCCCCGCACGTTCCCCCCACCCCCCGGCATAATTATCAGTATCTTCAGCAGAGCCCAGGGCAGTCTGCAATGGCATCAAGGGCTTTTCATCACAGAGGGAGGATCCCCGTGAATCCGAGTGACGTGCTTGCAGAGAAAGAACCTCGCCTGCCTGAGGAGCATGGCCAGAGCTGTTATCTGTGCAAGACACTTTCCAGGATGGGCCAGAGCAGAAGCTTCCCTTTATCGACTTGGCCCTGGGCTCTTTAGATCCCTGATTTCAACACTTCGCAGCCATCCCTTAAGGCAGGAGTTATCATTTCCATTTCCCAGATGAGAAAACTGAGACTCCCAGCAGATATGGTCCATTAATAGAAGCCTGGGCAGTCTGGCTTGATTGGTCATGAAAAGGGGCCCTTGGTGTTGTTAAAGAGGGAAATAAAGTGACTTTTTGCCACCAAATCAAAAGGCCAGGGTCTGCTGATCAGGGACCTGGAGGAACGCGCTTTCCACCCAAGTTGTGGCCGCAGGGGCAGAGGATACCCCACCTGGGCGGGAATAGGACCCTTGCCTCCAGGAGGCCCAGGGCTCTTGGAAACTACTTGGAGAACATTCACGACCTTCCGTTCCCCAGAAGAGCTCCTCCCGCTTCCGCTCCTGCTCCTGCCCTGGTTCCTTCCTTGGGCTGTAATTCTTCTTACCGCTCAATTTCTCAGTCAATTCTGTTGACAACTGGCCTGTGCTTTCTCCAAGAACAATACACACCTTGTAACTTATAAATCATTCCATCAGTAATTGCCCGCAGGACAAAGTAACCAAAGGCTGGATGGAAAGCGCCGAGAGAGAGAAGGCCCACAGCATACGAGGGTGATGTTTAAAGAAATAGAGATGGGCCAGGCTGCTCCCCAAAGCCCAGTGCTGCGAAGGGCTGTGAATAATTCCTACTGTCGCACTTCGAACACAGGATCGCCGCTGTCACTACTGAATGCCCCACGTACCTGGCATTTCTCAATGCCTGTCTGTAGTGCACGTGATAAGCCAACACACTCGGCATCATTCAGCCCTCTCTCACATCTGGGCCTAAGGGTCAGATGGCTTCGGGGCAGGGAAACTGAAGGGACCCCAGGAAAAATAGAAAAGCCGTTTTTGTCTCCCGCTCTGTTTCTTTTCCAGCTTCTGTTCTTCCTAGGACCTGCACCCTTAGCTCGTTTGACACAGGCCTTGTCATGCAAATAGTATATGTCCCCCTTGGAAGGGGCAAAGAGAGGATGATATCTTTGGAGGCTCCCAGCACAGCAGATGATATCTAAGGAGTGATCAGGCGGGGTCGTCTTGAACGTTCTCCAACACCACCGACTCTAAACACCTCGATGCCAAGACCCCTGGCTTCAGGGAATGAGTGACTTATGAAGGACACCTGGACCCTGTCCTCGTTCTGCCCAGTTTCTGGACACCTAGGAGGACATGTGCGCCAGACCACAATTGCCAATAAAAACAAGTGACCCCAAAGACGAGATTCGTGCTCCTTTCCTTTCTCAGTCTCCCAGACTGTCTATCTGTATCCGCTGTCTCTACATCTGCAATAAACTCTGCTCTCGCCTCCTGCTGCCTCACGTCTGATTTCCATCCTGGGGGAAGCCAAGGACCCTCTTGGCTGACCGTGTAGGACCCCCTCCCTGGGTCCTCGGACCCGGCCTGCCTGCATCGGATTCAGTAGTCTGCCCGAGGTCAGGCAGTCTGCCAGGATTCCAGCCTCATTTGGACTGACTGTAAGTCGTGCGGGTCCAGGTGCCACCTTGGTCTCTGGTGCGTAATGGCTCAGAAGTGTATTTTGCCGCAATCCGTGGTAAGAAAATTTTTGACAAATCTTTGACACCTCCCTGTGTGGGAAATTGTCCCTCTGTCCCTTGGGATCTACTGCCCCCTGCCTCAAGAGCTATAGGGCCCTGCACACGTCTCTCTATTGTCCTCGGGTTTCTGGAGCCACCGGGCAGCTCCCGCACGGGGCGTGGAAGGGAGGACGGTGAGGCTGGGGCATTTGCTCTCCCAGCTTCCTTCCTGCTCTGTCACAGCAAGCTGGCTATCCCTCCATTCATGGCCAAGGTTCCTCTCAAGGTGGCCTTTTCCTCACAACTCCTCTGTGGGGTTCTGGAAAGTATTCCCTCCCCCAGTTTCCTTCTGTCTGGGGCCCTTGTGTCCTGCACCTTGGTTTCCCTATTCCCCGGTTTTGTAAATAGTCTATTAAACCCTTCTCAGATTGCTCATTTAAGCGTGTCTTCTGTTTCCTCTTGGGACCCCAACTGGGACAGTGACCAAGCCTGTGCACACATGATGCAGGCAGACAGGGTCGGAGGACCCACAAGGGGTCCCAGAGGCCCAGGCTTTGCATAGGATGGAAATCAAATGTGAGCCAGAAAGAAGTGAGACCAGAATTTGTTGAGGATGTATAGAGAGATACAGAGTGCTGGGGAGACTTGGAAAGGAAAAGGGGCCCCGAGTCTCGTTTTTGCTTGGGACTTGGTTTTATTGGAGAATGGTGGTCTGGTGTAAATGTCCTCAGTCATCCAGGAACTGGTCAAACAAGGACAAGGGCTCAGATGTCCCCCATAAATCATTTATGCCCGGGATCCAGGGGTCCTGACATCAAGGAGTCTTGAGTCAGTGGTCTTGAAAAAACAATCATGACGACCTCACCCGGACACTGCTTAGATGCGGTCTCTTGTTGGACGACGCTGAAGAAATCATTAGCTCCTTGACCTTCACAAGGAGGACGTACATGAAGCTATCTGTGAAGCAGGGCTACAGGTCCTAGCAAGAATAGAAGCAGGAAAAGAAGCAAAGGGGGAAAAAAAACAGCTTTTCTTCACGGGGTCCCTTCAGTTGCTCACGCTCTCATTCTCTCTCTCATACACACACACACACACACACACACACACACACACACACCCCTGAAACACACCTTTCAAGAAAACTTTCCATTCTGCCGTGCCCTGCCTGCCTCGCTAAATAATTAAAATTTATTTTCATGACTTTCATTTTGGAAAAAACCCATTTTAGATGATACCCACGATGAAGTCCATGGTGATCATCCAAGCCCATCCTGTCTGGAAAAAGCAACAGAGGCTAAGAAAAAACAGCATTTGCTCAGGGGAACTTGCTCCAGGCAGAGGCTTCTCCCAGATCCAACAGCTGCTGATCCTGCGTGGTGCCAAGCCCGACGGCCCTGCTGCCCTTGCTCAGGTGACCTTGACTTTCTCGTGTCCTTCTCTCCCCGAGAACTGGGAGATCTCCTTACGAAGCAGCTTCTCACCCTCCCCTGCTGTTTTCTGAGTGTCCCCTCTTACTCTTCCACTCTCGAATGCCTCCACCAGGGTTTACGGAGGCCCCCCCTTGTCAGGGCTGGAAGGGGCCTTAGCAACCCTTCAGGCCAACCCTCTCCTTTTACAGGTGAGGGAGCTTGTCCCCCAGAATACGACATACCACCAAATCGGCCCAGGCCTGATTCATAGCATGTTGGTTGAGGCCCAACATGACAGAGAGAAATGTCCAAACATCCTACAGTGCAAGGTAAAACCGTGCGGGGTGTTGGTCTCCAGCATTCACCGCCAAGGAGTACCCCAAAAGCCAACAGGGGCCCCACCATGACCCGCCATGGCTCCCTGCCCCTTCCAAAGGAAATGGAATCAGAAGGAATTCAGGGTGGAAGGAAGGAAAGCCTGAGATTTCACCCTGATCATCAAGAGCGGGATTCGGGCCTGGGAATCAGCATTGCCGATCGGGGTTAGGAAGGCAGAGGCTCGAACTGGGTGAGAAGGGCCCCCCTGGGGTGATGACTCCAGTTCTCAGTGGCTGAAGCTCCTCTCCCAGTCTCTGTGGCCTTGGCCCCCAAAGTGGGGAGAACTTTAAGCCTGAGAGTTGAAAGGCAGCATGGGGGAGGGGCATTGGCAGGAAGGAAATATTATAACTTCAAGATACATTTATTTTTATCTTTCACAATGTTTTCTTTCTCTCACTGAATAGCCTGACTCTCAGTATCACGGGTACAAAACATACAGGTTAATACGCTCATTTGGGGAGTGAGAACTAACATGGGTTCATTCTTGGGATGCAAATCTGAAAAAGGTCCTAGGGCCATGCTCCGGGGAGCCAGAGATTCTCAAAGTGCGGTCCGCAGCTCAGTCCCCTGGGGAGATTGATTCTGGGGCCGCAGACCACCCCTGCTGCAGCAGATTTCTTGGGGGAGTGGGGCAGGATGAGGAATCTCCAACTTGAAACAAGCTCTGCATTTAAGTCTATTCCCCAGAATCTTTGACAGCTGTCGCTTTGCCTCTGTAGCAGTGGAAAGGACTCCCCTTAGCCCACAGAGGGTCAGCACCCCCCTCTCTGCCTGCCTCTCTGCCTACTTGTGATCACTCTCTCTGTCAAATGAATAAATAAAATCTTTTAAAAAAAAAAAAGAGCAGAGAGAGAATCGACAGGCAGAAACTAAAAGAAAATTAGAGACACCGACAATTACCCTTGGGGGGGGGCACAGTGAGGAGTGGGCCGCATGCCGGCGCTATAGGCAGAGCTGGGGAGAGGGTAAGTGATGTGGGAAACAAAGGCAAAAGAAAAAATTTAATTTCCTTACTGCCTGCAGCGCACTGACAAGTCTTGAAACACGGAGAGTGATCTTCCTCAGGGAGCTCGGCTGCCTCAGGTTGACACTTTGCTAAGCGCAAAAGGCAATCTTAGCCTAACATTTTCCCAACCCCCCTCCCTAGGATCCTGTAAGTCTTCTTTAGCATATAAAAATTCCTTTGGAAACTTCCTTTATCTCTACCCCCCCCCCCCCCGAGATACATGTTAGCAATCATCCTCCAAGCCCATGGCCCACTGATCTACATCTGAAGGGGCTCATGACTGAGTTTTTACTGAACAGCAATAAATGACCTTTTCCTAACAAGAGCTAGCCCCCTCAAGGTCCTGGAAACTTTGCTTCTAAAATACTTTGGAGGCTTGTGCTCTCTCCAGCCCTTCCCAACTTGGAGGCGTATAATCAGTCACCCCTCACAACCCCAGTGCAGCTCTTTCTGCCCATGGGGCCTTTCCCCATGCTATAAATACAACACCTTTTTGCAACGAAGATGTCTCATCTCAAGAATTCTTTCTTGGCCCTTGGCTCTGAACCCCAACATTTCTACATTAGCAGGTGGGTGGGATCTGGCTAATTGTAGGGGAAAAATTCTGGCCTTCCCCCACCCCCACTCCCCCACGGTTCACATATTCCTTAATACTGGCCCCAAATGGCTGGAGTGAGAGAGAGGAGTACTCTAGGAACTAGGGTCGCCTAATGTTTCTGACTCTTTCTCTGGCTAAGTTGATGTAAAGGACTTTTCACTGTCAATGCTTTTCTTTCTTTCTTTCTTTCTTTCTTTCTTTCTTTCTTTCTTTCTTTCTTTCTTTCTATATTTTATTTATTTGTCAGCGAGAGAAAGCACAAGCAGGGGGAGCAGCAGGCAGAGGGAGAAGCAGGCTCCCCGCTGAGCAGGGAACCCAATGCAGGACCGGATCCCAGGACACTAGGATGCCACCCAGGCGTCCCTGTCAATGCTTTTCCATTGGCCACTGGAACCCAGTCACATTCATGTTTTATACCTGAGCTGAAAACCAGCAAATTACCAGGAGGGTCGTTTTAGCCAGGATGCTTGCTTGCTGATGACATTTCCCCTGGTGATAGGCACCAATTGGAATTCTCCAGGGTGACTGCTCTTATCGTATTATCAGGAGTTTATCTTGGAAGCATTTGGATTTTGCTGTTTTAGTAACCAGGCCCTGGAGCCTGTGCGTGGGGGAAAATGTCTTATCTGATGAAGAGAAGCGGCAAGGCCAGAACTTATTTAAGAGAGCACAAGTAAAAGGTAAAGAGGAGCATTTGCTGGTTTAATTGGCCATAGATTTTCCCGGCAATAATTTGCAGCAAGATAAGGGACCTTTTCAAGGTCGCGTATCTGGGCATGGCCCGGTGAGGAAAAGGACTAAGGAAATTCTGGGTGGTTGCCTTTTCAAATGAGTTTGCTGATTTCCCTAGGCCTCACCCATCAACTGATGAATGTCTATTGTTTAACTGATAGTTCCTGCCCAGCTGGCCTGGCCCTCAGCCTGGACCAGCAGTATCTGCAGGAAGACAGAGATGCAGGGCCTGCCCTGCGGTCTGAAATACCAAGGGCATTATATCCAGACCCTGAGGGCGTGCACCTGCCCCCAGGTCGGTGACTCATTATGCAGCTTGGAGACAGAACAAGCCACTTCTAGGAAGCAGGGGCGGGCAGCTGTGCGTGTCCCAGCTTATATAGGCCCAGGCTGCCTCCCTGACCAGGCCTCCCTGACCCCCCACCCCGGCCTTGTGATCTGCTGGAGCAGATCCCGTGATTCCCCACATTGGACCCACAGATTTCATAGAGTCTCAGAGATCCTTGAGTCCAACTGCTCCTTTTCTCAGATGGAGTTGGGGCCGCATGATAGCGTCCAGATCTCTCTACTCCTGTCGTGCCCATCACTACCTTATGAGATTGTCCAGGCCTGCTGTGAGCTCCCGGTGTCCTCCATTCCCCAAGGGAGCTCTCTGAAGCCACGGCCTACATTTGAATTGGGGTTTAGCCCAGGGCGCAACATCCCCGAATGCTCAGAAAGTGTTGGACAGACCGGCTGAATGAATGAATGCAGTGACTTGCCCCAGAACCCAGTGTTGGTGGAGGCTGAGGCAGGACTCCCAGCTTCGGTTCAGCTCCTTACTCCACTCCGCCCCGTCTAGCAGGAGGAAAGCAGGGGGGTTCGGCATGCAAGCCTCTGGCCCAGACTGATGGAGATTGGGTCCTGGGTTATTCTCGAGCTGCAAGGTGGCCACAGAAGCATGCCTTTCAGATTCCCCTGCAAGAAGGAATTTGCAGCTCAGTGGGAAGGAGGGTGGTTAGCGGACAATTTGAGGCTACAGCACCTTCGGGGTCCACCTCAGCCCTGGAGCCCCGGGCCAGCTCCTTCCCATCAGCTGCAGCAATGACGGCAGCAGGGTGCTGGGGCTGGCCCCGTCTGCCTGGAGCCACACTCCTCCAGCGGGCGGTCCGGTCTGGAGCTCCGCATCGGGCTGGCTGAGAGTCCCTCGCGGTGCATGGTGGCGGGAGGCACCCCCCCTTTCCTTTCCTGCCTCTCGGGTCTGCATTATCGCTGGAAGTTTCGTTCCCTTGGCCCAATTCCACTCCCTCCCCCTTTTCTATTTGTCACAGGCATTACTTCTAATAAACCTCAGGAAATCTTAATGGCTGCCTCCCAGAGGACCCACCTGACACAGGCTATGTGACCTGGGACAAGTTACCTCTCCAGCCTTCATTGTTCTCATCTGTAGGTTGGGACTCACAGCCATGCCGGCCTCACAGGGTGGTCGTGGGGAGTAATCGAATCCGTACAGCGCCCGGCCCATGTAAGCACCCAATACATGTCAGCCAGAGATTTAGGGACCCTGCTTTGTCTGTGGGTTTGCCCGTGGCTCCTGCCTCCGGGTGAAGGAACCGTAGCGAGTTGTAGCCCTGGGACTGATTCCCACGCGTTTCTGGATGCATCTGAAGTAAGGTTATAGAAATGCCAACTCCGGTTGGAGGTCAGGAGTGTCCGCCACCTGCCCAGCCTTAGAGGCTGAGCCCGGACACCCACCGTATCCTCCTCAAGACCCGGTTCTCTCTGGGAAAGTTCGCGAAGGAGGTGGGAGCTACCCCTGGTGCCTCCCTGAGCTCCATTCTCCTCTCCTGTACACCCTTGGACACTTCCCTGCCTCAGCCTATGTCCTCAACTGCTCCCGGGCAACCCGTGCTGTTAAGACATTGGCTCATTTAGGAACCAGAGAGTTCTATCCCCCACCTGCCTCAGCTGCAAACCACCCCCTCCATCTGGGAGCAGGCCCTAGTTGCTAGAGTCAGTTCTGCCTGTGTTGGGAAAGGTGTGGAGGTAGATAAGGAGGGATTCCCCTCCGACTCTGCCATTCTATGTCAAGAGTCTGCAAACTCTTTCTCTAAAGGTCTAGAAAATAAATACTTTATGTTTCGCAGGTCATAAGGTCTCTATCACGACACTCTCCCATTAGAGCACAAAAGCAGACCAGACACACACACACACAAAAAAAGAGCATGACTATGTTCCAAGAACACTATCTGCAAACACATGTCCTTTGGCTCAAGGGCCATAATTGGCTGACTCCCGTTCTATGTGACAAATATGATGATATGGCCCCAGGGAAACTAATTCCATCTCCTGGACCATAGTGATGCTGGGGGAGAGAAGTGGAGGGAACACATCACAAATTCGGGTCAATGAGCTATGAGATGTTTCCCAGGGGCTTCTCCAAAGCTACTTTCTCTTTTTTTTTTTCAGGGACCTCTCAGGAAGAAGCTGTGTGTCCAGTAGCATAGCCACTATTGTGCTAGTGGGTGGGTCGGGAGGGGTGGTGGCCAAAAGAGAAAACTGATCCAGGAGTAGAGCAGAGCCAAGGGAATAGCAAAGAAATGGGCTCAGAGTCTTGATGCCAGTGGGGATCCCTGGAACAAGCCATGCCTGAAGCTAGCCAGACTCTCTCTCGGAACTTTTCAATAATTCATTCATTCAATTATGTTATCCAAGGCCAAGCTAAGTGGTCTGTCATTTACAATAAAAAGAATTTTAACAGATGCAATCAGGGACCACAGAAGGGAGAGAATGCCCCCCTCCCCTACTAGGTCACAAAGGAGCCAGTCTACCCCCACACCCACATACTCAGAAGTGGAAGCAGGAAGTAGGGGCTGACTTGCAAGAGGACCAGGAAGAACCCTGTGCTGCTCCTGTGCTGCTGACACCCAGAGGGAGTTAAGGGTTAAATAGATCTATCTCAACACTTCCCAAATCTTTGCCCCTCTGCCCCCAGCTCAAGGGCCCAGCTCCCCCACCCCTTTGCACAGCTCCTCTCCCTAAATGTCATGCAAATTATCCTAAGGCAGCCTTTGGCAGGTCCTGCTGAGTTACCGGCTGCTGGCTGCAGAACCTTTAGAAGGAGGATGGTCTCAATCAAAAGGAGAAATTCTCTGCAGCCAATTAGGCCCTGCGTTATTTGATGAAGTGTGTCAGATTAGTGGCAATTATTAATTACAGGGTACCAAGAGCAGAAATGTAGCGATCAACACCTTCTCTTTGTGGGAGGTGGCCCTGGGCAGTGGCCATCTGAGACCCTGATTAAAGCTGAGGAAGGTCACCCTTCTAGCTGAGGTCCTGTGAGGGGTTCATTGTGTAGCCTGGGAACTGGGGAATTGGAGGGGTTTCTCCCCCTCTCCCCCCTGAGGGACTCAGCGCTGCCTGCCCTGCTGGTCCTGAAGGCAGGTCAAAGTAGTTCAAGTCCTGGCCCCCGGGGCTCTGTGTGGCAAAGGTGCTGGTCGTCAAGGGGGACCTTGGTTCGGGTCCTAGCTCTGCCTGTACCCTAGGTGAGCCTGGACCGGTCATCCGATCGGGATTTCAGTCTCTCGGTTCATGAGGAGTTGTTCTGGAATGAGTGTTTCTCAGATCAGGGTGCTATTGGCACTTGGGGTTGGACGGTTCTTCCTGTGTAGACTAGTCCACACACATTGCCCAGGGGACACACTGATCAGGAATCCCGCCCACCCACCCCAGACGCTGTGACAACCCCAAACCACACGCCCCTATCTCCACATGTCCCCTAGGGAGACATAGCTCCCCCATCTGATCGCCTTTCTGGAGAGCTGGGTGGCCTCCCTCTACCTCGGTGTCCTCATCCGAGAAATGGGGGTCACAATGTGCCTTCGTCATGGGGCTGTGAAGACCAAATGAGATGTCCCTGGTAATAACGAAGAGCAGCGCCTGGCACGTAGTCACTATGAACTCTATTCCCCGGCGTGATGTATGGAGCCCCCTCCCAAGTATTTCCTCTCTAACATCAACCCTGCAAAGTCCGTGCCATTATTCCCATTTTACGGATGGGAGAACGGAGAACCTGAGTGATTAAATAACTTGCCAGATTCCATCAATAGGTCAGTGACTTCCTAGCCTGGCCCCTTAATTGCCCAATTGTGGGGGACATGACAAGGCCAGGCACTTACTAAGCCCTGTCACTGGTTGTCTGGGCTGTGGGGGTGGAGAAAGGCAGGACAGTGGGGGGAGGAGAGCTTCGGGTGATTACCGTCAGCCTGGGGAGACGGACCGGACCGGAGGCGGAGGCCTTCCTGAGACGGCCCAGCCTCACGCTTCTCAGGCGTGAGAAGCCCGTCTGTAAATCCAAAGTTGGGGTCGAGGAGGTCTTCCCCTCGCTGGCTTGATAGAGATGGTGCTAAAGAGCAGGAAATGAGGGCTGAACTCCAGGACCCTGGGCTGTAATAGCAAGGCTGGGGGGACAGGGAATTCATGGAGTGTTGTTCCGGGGGGCGGGGGCAGCTGGGCCCCCCGAGACGGCAGAAAGGAAATTACATCAGCAGGATGTTTCACCCTTATTGCTGGGGGCAGCTGAGGGAGCTGAGGAGGGCGAAACAGGCCACAGAGTTCTCACTTGCAGACATTCAGAGCCCAGTCAGAGTATCACTGAGAAGCCACACAAAGTTCAGGGACGCCCCAGGGCATGGGAGTCAGCCACTTCCCTGACAGCTTCCACTCCTCCTACAAGGCCCAGTGACATCTCCAGAGTGCCTACTCCAGCCTCTCTGACCTCATCTCTGTGCCACTAGATAGAGACACACTGACCTTTCTGTTCCTCTTTGACTACCTCAGGACCTTTGCACTTGTAGTCAGTGCTGCCTGGATTGATTTTCACCTGGACCTTCCTAGGGCTGGCTGCTTCTTATGATTTGATCTCCGATCAGAAGCCCCTGTTCAGAAAGGTCTTCGCAAACCACAGCTGAAATAGTCATACAACACTGCCCTATATCAGTGACTTTTATTTTCTTTTTAGCACTTATCATCGTTTAACAACGTTTATTGTTTATCAACATAATATTCTGAGTTCCTAAACAGTGCCTAGCACTTAAAAGGTCCTCAAATAAATGAAGAACGGAGACATGCTTCTGATGTCAGCAAACAGTCTAAGGAAGAAGACACAGCGCTGCCTCAGGGAGCCCCAGTCTGAGGGGAGACACAGCCCTGCCCTCAGGGAGCCCCAATCTGAGGGGGAGACACAGCCCTGCCCTCAGGGAGCCCCAGTCTGAGGGGAGACACAGCCCCACCCTCAGGGAGCCCCAGTCTGAGCCCCAGTTGTTTCTCTTGAGGCGACAGTTTATCAGCAAGTACAAACCATACACCTAAACCCTGAAGGAAGTGTGGCTGACAGGCTGTGGGCTTATAGGACTCAATCCATGGAGGACTGCCCATAGGAAGCTGCTTCTGAAAACCAATGACCCCACATCTCAGACACATCGAAGGGGTATCTTCCCAGTACATCAACTCTATCACTCTAAATCAGAGCCAATTACAGTGGTCATAACCAGATGTAGGGAAGTGAGCGTAATTAGTGACAAACCCCAAAGATCCTCCCCTACAGAACCAGACACACTGACCTGACCCCTCCTTTATGCAGTGTAAGTACTTGTCTACCTCTTAATTGGAGAAAAGAGTAGTCACAGTCCATTCCTTCTCTCTGCTTGGAACCCTTCCCCTCTTTGCCACCTTCTCATGTCCTTTCTTCCATCCTGCCTTTATAGACTCTAGACCCACTGCAGTGTACAACTCACACTACAGTCTATGAGAGGCACTTACCTGGAGTTGTACAGTGCACAACCTGTACAGCTGTGTGTAGCAGCCCTGATACATTTCCAGAGTTTCGGGACTCAAAGAGACCTCAGAAAGCCTAGAGCAGAGTCTCTTGACTCTAAAATGAAGAAACTGGGGCTCTTGGTAGAGACACAACTTTTCCAAAGTTATGGAGTGGTGCCTTACGCCATGCTTTGGGGTCTTCCTAAGTAAGCCATATAACCAAGCTGGGACCCTAATCGTTTGTCCACCTCAGGGTGGGGACCCTCTGAGGTCAGAGATCCTTGTATATATGAGGGTTAGCAATGGGGTGAAGAGCAATGGAGGGGAGATGGGGAAGAACAACACCCTACTTCCTGGTAGAGTAAAAATATAATTGTCCCACACACTTGGATAGCAACTGTAGCTCTATCCCATGCCATGGGCATGACTTTGGGCAGTCTACTCAGCCTTTCTAGGTTCCAGGTTTGTCAGTTGCAAAAGGAGGTCAAAATAACCCTCATTCTTCCCTCCACCCCCATCCTCCAGTGTAGTGAGGATTCCATAAGGTAATCTCTGTAAAGGGTTCACACCGAGGCTGAGCCTGTCCTTCTAAAGCTCCTTCCGCCCGGAAGCCCTTCGCAGCCTGTGTTCTGAGTGTGCATTATGGCTCTTCCCTATGGAAGCTGTTTAAAGACAGGAACTGTTACTGGGAAGAGATAAAATCCTTGACACAGCTCAGCCATTACCAGAGATGTTTAACCAGCCCGCGTTCACAGGCAGGGGGACACGCATGAAAGCATTTTATCTTCCTCCCACAAGGGGAGAGTGGAGCCCCGTGCCAAGCCAAGAGGAAGGCTTGATTTTTCTAAGTAGACATTTAGGATTCTACTGATGCTTTGCTAACTCCCAGTCAAATCATGACATCAAGGAAAGAAAAACTCCATTTTCTTCTAAGATGTTGAAATGGCCCTTTCCAATTAGGCAGCGGGTTCTGGGAGGGGGGAGCCCAAGCAAGCAACCCAGAGCTGTGTCTGCTCATCTGTGTGTTCTAGGGTCTGTGATCCCCCCAGATCTGCAAGCCTGCACGTTCTGAGTGAGGAGTTGGCCTCCAAGCGATATCCTGTCCTCCATGTGTCCCACTACATTAGGTCCCTGCTCCTCCCTAGGAAGGATGTGAGACTGTTAATTACTAGTCAGTTACATGTTTTGCATACATTCGTTGGTCTGATCATCTACTTTGAATTAGCAAAGACTAGAACTCTCATAAAATTGCCCACAAGATGCAAGTATGTGCAAACAACACCATCTATCTGGAACTCTCCAATCCCTGGCTCTCCGCAGCTCCTTGTCTACTAAGAGAGCTCAGACTCACCTTTTAAGACTCAGCTCAAGGGGGGATAATGATAGCATTAACAACAAACACTTTTATGGCCCTTATTCTGCCAGTCACTGCTCTAATTGCTTTCTGTGTACTAATTCATTTCATCTTTTTTGTATCTATGGTGACTGCAACAATGGCCACGGACTCCTTCCACTCCTCCACTGGAGAGGTGGGGTCTATGACCCCTCACCTTGAAACTGGGCAGGTCCCAGGTCCACTTTGACAAATAGACTGTGGTAGAAGTGGTGCTGTGCCAGTTTCCAGATCCTGAAGATCCTAGCAGCTTCCCCTTCGATCTCTTGGCACAGTCTCTTTGGGAGCCCTGGGCCACCATGTAAGGAGTGTGGCGAGCCCAAGATGCTCATGCTGGAGGGAGCACATCTGAACGTTCTAGTCGACATCCCAGCTGGAGCCAGCCTTCCAGTCACGTGAGTGAAGCCATCTGAGACCCTCCAGGCCAGCTGGGTAAACTTTGGGTGACCTCAGCTGACACCGTGCAGAGCAAATCATCAAACATCCGAACTCTGCCTATGTACCTGACCCACCGGGTCATGCGACCTAGTTAAACGGCCGGAATACTTTGTTATGGAGCAGCGGGTAACCAGCACAACCACGTTCTGAGGTAGATACAATGGGATACCACTCGACAGTCAAGAGGACAGACACAGAGAAGTCAAGTAATTTGCCCAAGGTCGCATAACTATCAAGTGCTGGGGCCAGGATCTGAAGCCCAGGCAGCCTGTCCCCAAGCCTATGCTCCCTGCTCTTCTCTGAAGCCTGTATTGACTGTTCTCCCAGCTGCCTAACACTTCTTAAACTTAGTCATGGGCCAATCTACCACCCTACCAGAGGCAAAGACTGCTGGAGCCAGGTACTAAGCCCTGGTATCCTCACATTCCTAGTACAGAGGGAAAATGCTCAATGTTTGCTGAAAGAGTGGAGAGGGGCGGATGAATGGCTGGCTGGCTGGATGATGGCTGGATGGACGTGGTTGGGATGGAGCCAGATAGATATGGAGGAGCTAGAACCATTTGGGATGTAGGCTTATTCGAGGTACTATGTGAGGATCAGTATGTGGGAAACGGAGGGCCCTGAAGGTGAGGAGAGCCGCACCACATAGAGGGGGAGCAAAGGCCCCCTTCACTAATCATGTAGTTCCTCCCAGTGCCCTTTCTTCTGCAGGACCTCATGAAGAGTCACTCTTGGCAAGTAAGGATTGATTCTGAAAAGCATTCTTTTTTTTTTTTTAATATTTTATTTATTTATTTGAGAGAGAGAGAGAGAAAGAGCATGAGCTGAGGGAGGGGCAGAAGAAGAAGGAGAAGCAGGCTTCCCGCTGAGCAGGAAGCCCAATGCCTCTCGCTATTTATTATTATTATTATATATTATTTATTTTACGTATTTATTTATTATTACTATATGCCTCTAATATATTTTTTTAAATAGGCTCCATATTCACATTCACTCTACAATGTGGGGCTTGAACTCAGGACCCTGAGATCAAGACCTGAGCTCCGATCAAGAGTCAGATGCTTAATCAACTGAGCCACCCAGGTACCTTTTTGTTTAAGCACAATCTCAGTAAGGACCAAAACCAGAGTCACTAAGAAATAGACATGTCAGCAACCTGGAATGTCTAGTCGCTCTCTGAACACTAATTTTAGCTCTGAGTGCCCTGGTAGCCCAGGCAAAAAGGAAAATATGTTGTAGTTAAGGGTTCTGATTTGGAGGAGGTTGATTAATTTTTAGATCCAGAACCAGCAACCCCCAATAACTACATGTACAAAAGGGTGACCTCTGAACCTCAGGCAGAAGCCCCTCCAGACACATGTAAACCACATTTTCACCATCGGCCCACCTTGGGTGCAAAGGGCTTATTCCATCATTCCTGTGCCATTGTCAGATGGACATCATGCTGAGATCATTCACCTCTCAGACCTGAATCCTCAGTTCTGGAGATCCTGTACTTTTGGCTGGAGTCAGAGCCCTCAAGATCTTCCAAACCTCTGGTACTTTCTAGAGAAATGAGTCCCTGGGCTCTGTTCACCAGCACTCTTCTCTTTAAAATTCCAGGAAAAAAAAAGAAAGAAAGAAAAAGAAAGAAAGAAAGAAAGAAAGAAAGAAAGAAAGAAAGAAAGAAAGAAAGAAAGAAAGAAAGAAAGAAAAAGAATTTTTCTATCTTGTCCAAGAGTATTTTCCCAGAAAGAATGGTCACTCCAAACCCCACTGGAAATTTCTATTGGGACCTTTTTGTTTTCTGCTACCCATTGCACAGAGCAGCATTAAACTTACAGGATACAATCCCCAAGATGCCCATGGTGAGCTTGTAGTTCAAAGGAGCAGGTACAAAGTGGCCAACAGGCTTATCTGGGGACATGGAACTTCTGCAAATGGCATGGGCTCTGCTCAGGGTTCAGAAAGAGAGATTTGGCATTCCAAGGGGGATTTATTGCCCAGATGCTCTTATAGAGGGTGTTGGCTACACAACAGTTGACTCAGAGATGTTCACTGTCTCATTAACCCCTTGAGAGTGACCAGCAGATTCTGAGCCATGAGAGAGGGTAATGGGGACATCCGTGCAGCACAGCCACCATCCCACTCCCTGCCCGGCCTCCCACCGGCCTCTACCACCCAGCCTTGCTCAAGGCAGGTAATCAACTGACCTGAGGAAAATGGTACTCCCAAGGTAGATTCACTCTGCCAGGGCTCCTCCCTGCCACCTCCCACCTCAACACACACACACACACACACACACACACACACACACACACACACACTCAATTTCCCCAGTCTCCCGTTCAGGGAAGTAATTCACTTTACAACTGCCTGGAGTGAAATGTGAATCACTAAGCAAAGAACTATCAGACATAGACAAACCGGAAGAAAATTATTTTGCAAAAGTTGTCGCTTTCAAGCACCCAAAGGCAGACTTCTCTAATGTTAGTGAAGATGTGGAAAAAGACAGCTTCACACGGCCATTGTCTACTCCCCGAACCCTTTCCTTTCTATCCCTCCCTCTGGACCTTTGCACTGGCTGTTCCCTCCACCTGGAACTCCCTCTTCTGAGTGCCATCTCTTCCCTGAAAATGTCATCTATCCTTCCAGATGCAGACGTTCCCGATCTTCCCATCTCTGCCCGAGGTTAACGGTGCAGGCGCTTGGAGCCATGGCCTGGGCTCAACTTTCAACTGCTACTTACTAGCTGTGCAATTTTACCCAAGTTACTAAACCTCCCTGTGCTTCAGCGTCCCTTCCGTGAGGTGAGGACGATAACCATGTCTACCTGAATGAATGTTAACTGCGGTCGTCATCATCATCCCTTGGGGGCTGCAAGCACAGGGCCGGGCACACAAAGGAGCTCAGATGGACCCCTAAACTGAACTGTGCAAATAAAGGATCGGTTGCAGTCTGCCGGGAAATTGGGGACATAGGGAAAATAATGCAATAGTGACAGCTCCAAGAGAAATATGGGGACTCAGGGAGGAAGTTGGGGCTGGAGGTCCTGCCCAACACACCCTGATTGCCTCTACCTGAGATTTTTCTCAGCACACCACCCCCCCTCAACCCCCCGCTGCCTCCTTTGGACTCAGAGACTCTGACTTGAAAGGAAGTTCCCGCCTCAGATCTGTTCTGCAGGGCGCAGCGAGCAGTGGTGGGCTGGAAAATGTTAAAAGTCAGCTCTCTGGAGAAAAGAAGAAGCCATAATGGTTAATAGCATTTGCCAATTTCCCTGGTGTAAATAAATACTCCCAAGTATGGCTGATTGGAAGCTACCAACATGCTGTCACTGAATGCAGAGTTCAGAAGACATGCCCGGTATCACTCCATTTTATGCTATTTCCACTAGATGCCTACAACGGATGTAAATAATCTGAAGAGTACAGATGATAGTAAATGCTAAATAATTAGGAAATGATGGGTTTTGAATATTTTTTGCTTTTCTTTTTGCTATATTTGATATATTATTTAATAATTATTTAATATTAACATTTTGATATATTTTTAAATTTATATAACATATAGTATATATAATTTATATAGTATAATTTTTTTAAATTTTATTTATTTAAAGTAATCTCTACACCCAACATGGGTCTTGAACTCATGACTCCATGATCAAGAGTAGGAAGCCCTGGGGTACCTCGAGGGCTCCATCAGTTAGGCATCTGCCTTCAGCTCAGGTCATGATCTCAGAGTCCTGAGATCATGTCCTGCATCAGGCTCCTTGCTCGACGAGAAGCCTGCTTCTCCCTTTGCCCCTCCCCCTGCTTGTGCTCTCTTTCTGACAAATAAATAAAATATTAAAAAAAAAAAAGAGTCGGAAGCCCTTCTGATTGAACCAGCCAAGCAACCCTATATAGTATAATTTTAAATAATGGTTGTGTTTTGAAAGCATCTGTCGAAATTTCTGAAACTTTAACAATTGGCTCCCCCTCCATTAGCAACTTTGATGCTCTTTGCAAAACATAGTCACCTCAGGGCCTTTGCACTTAGAGCTTCCCCTGCCTGGTATGCTCTTTCCCCAGATAACACTGTGATTCCCTCCCCACTTCCTTTAGCTCCTATTCAGGGATCACTTTGTCCCTTATTAAAAGACTTCTCTGGCCATTCCTTTTTTATTTTTTTAAGTAGGCTCCAAGCCAGTGTGGAGCCCAACACAGAGCTTGAACTCAGGATGCTGAGATCAAGACTAGAGCTGAGATCAAGGATCAAGAGTCGGACACTCAACCGACTGAGCCACCCAGGCACCCCTAGCCATTCTATATAAAATAGCAGCACCCCCTTCCCTCAGTACTTCCTAACCCGCTCACTCTGCTGTGCTTTTCTCCAGAGCCCTTGACACTGTGGTAGTCAAGCTAACTAGATAGTGTTATCTGTTATCTGTTTAGTCACCATCCATCTTCCCCCCTTCCCTCTAGAAACTCCATTGAGAACAAGGATTTCTGTCCATTGTGTTCACTGATCTCCAGTTGAATTGTGTCTGGCAGATAGTAGGTGCTAACTATATCTTTGTAGAATGACTCAGGACATACAGCTCTCCATAGCCTGCAAGGTGCGGCTGCCCCATCTCATCTGCTTGTAACAGCAGGGTGGTTATGAAGACCCACCTTTAGCAGAGAGCTCCCTCCCTCCCTCACTATAGAAGTTAGGAGGCTTACAGATAAACTGGCTTCTCCAAGATGGCAGCTGGTGGAAGACCAGCCAGAAGACCGTTCAATCCTCTTGACTGCTGAACCGAGGCTCCGCCCCCAATGCCGCCATGCCTCTCACACAATGTAGAAGGAACTCCACTGGGTGACACACACTGGTGGCCTGGAATTTGCAGGTCATCCTCTCTACTGCCTCTTCTAAGTCCCTAGTGTGTGAACTGCCCAGTAAACATGTGTCTAGGTTGAATTAAAGGCAGACAAGTTTTTTTTTCCCAATGTCCTCTCTCAATGCCCCCCCCAACCCAAGTCCCATCTTTTCTACCTATGAGATCCCTTTATCAGGTATTGGGAAGCTCTAATGCAGCCATAAGGGTCAAGCTTTGTCTGCCAAGGCTTAAATATTTTTCCGCATCAGATGCAATCACAAGCACCTTCAACTCCTATTGAGCCCAAGAACATGCTGAAGAAATAAATGCTGAAAGAATGAATAGTTGGATGGATGCATGAATAATGTGCGTGTGCGTGTGCGTGTGCGTGTGCGTGTGTGTGTGTGTGTGTAGGTGAGAGTTTGCCACTTGGATGGTGGGATTTTAGGCACCCTAGGAGAAAGGGAAAGAAGGAAGAGTCTTCTGGAGCCAAAGCGCACAGAGGGACCAGGAACGGCCCTCCCCTGTCACAGTCCTGAGACACAGGGTCTGTCCCAGAATTAAACAATGTGTTGAAAGGGAAGCAGAGGGAGTCGTTCATTTTTCTGATGACTAGTGGGCCCAGCACCTGCTCCAATCTCCTTGTTATTCTTTGAGGGATACTCTTGCCTTGCAGGGAGGAAAGAGAGGGGGATTGGTGGGGAGGGGGCGGGGGAGCCAGGCTTCAGAGGTCACCTTCCAGAAAATGAGATGTCACCTGGCAGGAATGAATTAATAAAAGGAAGCGGACCCTGCTGACCCAGCTTCATTCTTGGTAAATCCAGGTCCAGGCTCCATGGCCTCCACTTCTCAAAGGAGCCACTGGAAGCCAGGCGTGGAGAAGTGGGTGTGTGTATACAAGGGGCATGTGTGAACTGGGGAGGGGGTGTAATTACCTGGTTCCCAGTTCTTCTGAATCTTACTTTGCTTATAAAGGGGAAATACTGGCTGTTTCCTAGATGCCTTTTCCCAGAGAGGCCCAGAGGCAAGTTGGGGAGAATCTAGGCTTTCTACAACCTTGGGAAGTAGGAGCTGGAAGTGCCTTTGGCGATTGGAAGGCTTCCCAACCTTTTCCAATGCTAAGAATGACCTGCTGTAATTGTTCCGTAATATAAACTCTAGGCCAGTGGATGTCTTACTTGAGCAGACCACACACTCACCTGGAGAGCTGGTTCAGGCAACTGTGCCCCCAGACTTCTGCTTCAGTATCTCCTGTGTGAGGCCTGGCAGTTTGCATGGGTGGTATAACAAATCCCTAGATATGCCTCTTACTGCTCCCCCCTCTCCGGGGGCCACACTTTGAGAATCATTGCCTTAGGCTGGTCCCTTGCACAGGAATCTCCAGAAGGATCTGGAAGCTATTTTCGCGACTTCCCAGGTAATTCTTGGCATCAGGACACTTGAGGAAGCTACTAAAATGAGAGGACCACCTGGAGCAGAAGCACCTGGGACCCTTGTTGAAATGCAGATTCCCAGGCCATGCCTTGGCTCTGAGGACCTAGAACCCCTTGGGAGTGGGGCCCGGGAATCAGCATCTAACCCCCTCTACAGGCAATCCTAAGCTAATTACAGTATAAGAGTCATGTGACCTTGCATAGCCTCTTGTATTCAGGGGAGTAAACTGAGGCCCAGAGAGGCAAGCTTGCTGCCCAAAGCCCTCCGCACCATTTGGTGACCCAACTGGACCCCAGACAGGGCTGTTTTCCAAGAAGTGAACACTAGCTGTGGAAGCACTGGGGAAGCAGGACACAGATGGGCTGGGAGATCCGGCAAAAGCAGATACATCTAGAGAACATTCTCCAGAAAGAAGAGGAGGGCAAGGAGACTGTAAGGAGTTCAGGTCTCTGCTGTGAGATGCAATTCCTACCTGATTCCTCTTCTTCCTAAAGAATCTTTGGCAAAGCTGCCCATTATTTTCAAAAGCTTTTGGATTTCATTGACAGATGAATGGATAAAGAAGACGTGAGATATATATATATATATATATATATATATATATATATGTATATGATACTACTCAGCCATCAAAAAGGATGAAATCTTACCATTTACATTGATGTGGATGAATCTGGAAGGTATTATGCTGAGTGAAATAAGTCAGTCAGAGAAAGACAATTATCATATGGTTTCACTCACATGTGGAATATAAGAAACAGTGCAGAGGATCATAAGGGAAGGGAGGGAAACTGGATGGGAAGAAATTGAAGAAGGAGAAAAACCATGAGAGACTCTTAACTATAGGAAAGAAACTGAGGGCTGCTAGAGGGGCGGAGTGGGGGGATGGGGTAACTGGGTGATGGGCATTAAGGAGGGCACGTGATGTGATGAACACTGGGATGTTATATAAGACGGACGAATCATTGACCTCTACTTCTGAAACTAATGATGTACTATATGTTGGTTAATTAAATTAAATTTTCTTTAAAAACCTGTTGGATTCAGGTTTTTTGTATTTTTACTGTGATACCGTGCTGATATGTGCCTTAGGTGGATTCAAGAAGGCCTGTTTTCAAGGGGTTCTGGATACTCTAGCTTGTCGTGTTAATTATTATTGCTTCTCCAGTCACGTTAAACTTAGTGGATAAAACAATAGTAACTTTTCTTTCTCTTTTATGGTTTCTAGGTCCAAAATTTGGATATGGCTTAGCTGGGTGGTGCTGACTTGGGGTTTCTCATTAAGCTGCAGTCAAGATGTCAGTCACCTGAAGGCCTGACGGGGCTTGGAGGAGCCCAGGAGGAAGAGCAAGGGCTTCCAATATGGCTTCCAATATGGCTCCCTCACACGGCTGCCAAGTTGACGCTGGGTTGGTGAGAGGTTCTGTCTCTCCTCACCTCGGCCTCTTCCAAGGTCACACAAGTGTATAACACTGTGCTGGCTGGCTTTCCCCAGCGTAGGCGGTTCAAAAGAAGGAGAAGCGGACAGAAGTGGCAGTGTCTTTTGTGACCTAGCTTTGGAAGACACACGTCATCACTTCTACCACATTCTGCTGACTAGGAAAATAATTACCAAGTCCAGCCCATATACAGGGGAATCTGTCTCCACCACCTGAAGAGAGGAGGGCCAGAAATTTCTGAGTAGATTTTAAAATACTTCCAGTCAGAGTCTATGGGAGGCTGGGTAGCTGTGTCCAGGGATGTAGAAGATGCTCACTAAATGTCTGGTGAACTGCACTGACAGCCCATCTTTCCCGAATGCCACCCTGCAGCTGAGTTGGGACAGAGCTCGGCAGCCACTGCCCTGGGGCAGAACTGTCCTTGGGCATCTCTGGCTGTTCTTGGGCTCTGGCGTCTCTTACTCATGTGGGGCAGCCTTCCCTGGCCCGGGTCTCTGGCCAGCAGTGTCCTTCCCGTCCTGTGCACACCTTTGGCTCCCAGCCTCCATGCGCGTCGCCCCTGCGGTCCCTGACTGCTGGCCCTCCAGGACTTCTGCACGGCTCCTGTCTGCAGTAGGAGACCTCGATGGGCAGCCACTTCCACGCGGGGGTTGTTTCCAGCCCTGGGTTCCTTCTAGAGAGAGACTATTTCATTCCACTGTGACATGTAGGGGCAGGTCAGGGGGATGGGAACCAATGGCTCACAATGCCACCATGGCATGGAAACTAATTAAACAAGCTCTTTTCCTGGTGGTCTTTATAGGCTCATTTCAGCCACCAACCCTTTCCTCCGACAGTTGCCACCACCCAGCGCCCTTCCTTCTCCCCTCGGCCTGCAGACCTCCTCGCTGGGAGACAGTGGGGCTGGAGGAAAGAACACAGGCCCTCAGCCTCAATTTTTCTCATTTGTAAAATGGGGATATTCTACCACCTCAGAGACTTAGTCTAATCCTTAAAGGAGAAAACACGCAGGAGAGTGCTTTTCATGAACCGTCCTATGTAAGAAATCACTCTATTTCCTTCCCATCCCCCAGAGCCCAGCTCCGATTCACATTTACGAACCCTTCCGGCAATTAAGTCTCAGCCATTCGTCTCTGTCTTTAATGTGGACACCCTCCACTTTGTCCTGCCCTTTTGTGTTAGCCCGGTTTCTGGCAGTGAGGGTAAGCTCCGCGGGATCCACCGGCGTCTCCACTGCCGCACTCGGAGCAGTGCTGGGTCCGCACACGTGGGCTTCGAGCGTCCGTGCCCACAGACCACACCGCAGGCACGCTGACCTTTGGGGGCCCGAAACAGAATTGTTCTCCAGCTCCCATTCTTCTGTCTATGATCCCATTGAGGCCCCTTTGGCGGAAACGCTGCCATTCTGTATAGTTGGTTTCCAGCTCCACTTCGGTTCTAATGGCCTCTGCCTGATGTTCTTTTCAAAGAACTGCCTTTGAGAATTGCTTAGTTCACACTTGCAGTCAGCAGGCAAGTAAGTGCCTAGGAGTTAGCACCCCCTCCAGCCCCCAGCAGCCCTGAGTCCATGATTCGCTGGTGCAGGAATCTGAGGGCTCAGCTCCCTTGCCTTAGAGACCCAGGTGAAGTTTATACAACAGAGCTCCCTGCAGAATCAGGCTGAGGCCGGGACATTGCCTGAAATTGCACCTTGCTTCTCCTTCCTTGTCCTGCTTCCCCAACTCCTTTCTGGCTTCCTAAATACACCCTTTGCACACAAATCCTCAGCTCAGGACCTGTTTCTGGGGCACCTAAGACATCCTCAGCCAGGCCCCCAGCTTCAGAAAGAGCAAGGCAGCACTGAGGGGCCATATGGACCACGGTTCTGCAGAAAGGAAAGGTAGGCAAGAAAACCAAATGCCTTTTCCCCTTTGGGCTACTTCCTGATCTCCACCAACACCACAACTGGGGAGAAAAAAAAAAGTGATTAATTTTCAGTTTACCTTTGCTTTAGCATAACAAACTTCCGCTTTTTGAGGCTTAATTGGATCTATTCTTGGATGTGACAAAAAGTTAGTGGGAGATGAAAGGGGCATATCAAGGAAAAAAAAACATTCCAAGTGAATAATTTAAGATCACATCCATAATTAATGGCATTTGGCATGCTTCCCCTGGAAGCCTAATCATAGCTCGGAATGTGCTAATTAGAGCCGTTTGGTGCGAATCAGTCGGTGCAGGTGTGGAGAAGGCGGCTTCGGCTCCGGCTCTGTTCCTTTCGGCACCCGCGGTGGCCGAGCCCCCAGTTGGGCAGGGCTGGAATAAATAAATGGTGGTGTTCCATTTGGAAATGCATTATGGGGTGAAAGGAGTTTCGTTTCTGATGAAGAGGGGCCGCTCTGTGTGTGTTTGATGGTGAGGCACAGCAGGTCGGCTGGGGAGGCTTTTTAAGTGAGTTCCCCCCTCTTTATGGAGGACAAGAGAATCCAACTGGGCCAGAGCGGGGAAGAGGGAAGTCAGAAGAGGGCTGGGGTGCCCCCCACCAACTCCTACACCCCCCAGCTCCTAACGGGCAAGGTGACCTCTGCCAGAGCCGGGTAGGTGCACCTTAGATCGGGTTAGGCATCAGGCCGTCTTTGGTTTCCTCTTCCGTGTCCAGTCTCCTCTCCAGGAGGCTGGAACCTTGCGGTCCCCCCAGGGCCCCCTGCTGTCTGACTTCTGGTTGGATCTGGATCTCGGAGGGAAGCTGGGAAGAGAGAGAGCCCAGGTTACTCGCTTTCCATCTCCCTCTTCCTTGCTGTGGTCTGCCTGAGCCCTGCAGGGAACATTCTGGTTCTTTGTGGGCAGGCTTCTCTGTCTTCAGGGGCTTGATGAGCTGGGCTTGAGGCAAAGGGCACACATCTCACTCCTCCTATCCTGGCTGCTGCACTCCATCTCTCTACCTCATTGGTGTCCCTATCTGCCCACACCTTTGTAAACAGCCCCTTAATTAAACTCTCTTCAAAGGACCCTCATCCAAGGGTGACATTTCTTCACAGCTGTCAGGACTCTGAAAAGGAATTATTTCACAAGAGTGATATTCTTTTTAGGGATGCCTGGGCAGCTTAATCGGTAAAGCGTCTGCCTTCAGCTCAGGTCATGATCCCAGGGTCCTGGGATCGAGCCCCGCGTCAGGCTCCCTGCTCAGCGGGGAGCCTGCTTCTCCCTCTGCCTGCTGCTACCCCTGCTTGTGCTCGCGCTCTCTTCTCTGTCCCTCTCTGATAAGTACGTAAATAAAATCTTAAAAAAAAAATGATATTCTTTTTAAATGAAGCTCTCTCCCTTACAACTCAATATTTTGGCAAATATTTCTCTACTTTTTGAAGGGAAATTTTTATAAAATGCAGCCCTTCTTTCCCCACCATCCTAAAGAGACGTGACTACACATGACTTCAAAGTTGCTCTAGATAACCCTTCCCGAACATCAGCACTCATACCAGGTCGGGCACCACAGACTTTGGGGACTGTGACCGACTGAACTGAGCTGGAGCCCTACCCCACCAATGGGACGGCGTTTGCCCATGCGGCCGTGAAGGAAGTAGTGAAGGTTAAATGAGATTGTTGGCGGGGGAGCGCTACTCCAGCAGGCCTGCTCTCCGTATAGCAGGAGGAGACAGAGACAGACGCCGGGGCGCTCTCTCTCCTCCCAGCTCACAGAGGAAAGGCCCAGCGAGGACACAGTAAGAACGTGGCAGTTTCGCAAGGTAGGAAGGGAGTTCTTACAGGAAACCACCCCTGCCGTCACCCTGAACTTGGACTTCTAGCCTCCAGAACTCTGACAAAATAAATGTCTGTTTAAGCCCCCTGGCCTATGGTATTTTTTGGTATTTTTTAATTAAAAAAATGTATCTATTTTTGGCAGCCTGAGCACGGACTGATACAGAGACTCAGGAGTGTGTGAGTGTTTGCCTGTGTTTATTTCACCCTGGTTTCAAGCTTCTTTGCCCTAGATCTTTCCTCCAGCGTGTACCTCTTGCTGCCAACAGTGCTGCTGCCTTTAGCAGGGCTATTCTTACTTGCTTAAATCTGCTTTGCTGCTTCCTCTGAAAAGGGCGTGTGAAACCAGAAAAACCAAGTGTGTTAGAATCGTGTGTAAAGTAAGAGTTAACGGGTTCTGAGCGAGGGCCCAAATTGCTGTTCCTTGAACACAGCACGTATTTTAATGCATAGGCTTTAGCCTGAGGATTTTTTAAATGCCCGGAGGCCCTGTTTGTCTGACTCTGGAATGCTCGTTACTTACATTGCTGTACAGCCGAGGTCGCCGAGTCGGTGGCATGAGGACAAATGGGGCATCACAGGTTCACGGGTATTTCCTACTTTTCTTTTGTGAGCTAAACTGGTTAGAACATAAGGGAACTTGGAAGTCTCGTCGGAGTGGGTCTTACCTCAGACTCGAGGATGGTTGGGCTTCAAATGATGAGAAACAAGGCTTCCGTCCCCTTGTTATGTACCTCCCAGTAAGGGGAGCGGACTGTGGCTTCATCCGTCCCAGTGGGTTCCCAGGGACTTTGATTAGCTCTCAGGCCCCGCATGAGCCATCCTTTGTCCCACAGCCTCCAGTCAATACGGGCCGATTTTATGAGGTGCCACCCGTGTAACTGTGTGCGCGACTCCCCTCCAGCCTCCTTGGCTTGTAACGCTCATTGGCAGAGACAGCTAATCGATAGTTGTTCCTCACCAGCCCCATAGATATCGACTCGGGGCTCGGGAAGACTTTATAAGGAGTCATCGGGGGGATTCTTTCAGTTCAAATTGAATTGTGGGCCATTAAATCTCTTTAGTAAAAGATTGCTCCTCATATCATATGCCAATGCTCCGTCTGAATTTTTAACCAGCTCCAGAGAGCAACGCCTTTGCTAGAACCATCTCAGCAGGTCCTGGGATTTCTTCCCCCCTCCAGCAGATCTGGTTAATTGTTATGGATTTTCCAGCAGGTAAAAGCACTTGGAGTTTGGAAAGAACCAGCTTTGTTTTCTTTTGAAAAGAAAACCGACTCAGGTGGTGCTGCCTAGAGACGTGGGAAAGAGCGAGGGAAGAGAGGAAGGAGAGGGGACAGCGAGAGGAGAGAGGATGGGACACGGGGTGCCTGCCATTCAGGAGCTCTCAGGGGAAACCGGATGTCGATCAGATGCCACTCGTGTGACCCACACACATGCCGACCTACATGCACGCACACACGGATACACACCGACAGGCACACACACGTTCAAGTGCACGATGCATCCCACACACACACACACACACACACACACGTGCATCCACAGCCCAGCTCCATCACTGTTAACCCCCCACAGGGGATAAGTTAGGGAACCTCTCCCCACCGTGGCGCCCGGTCTACAAACTGGGAGGCGGTCCTTATACAATAGGGTCACATGCGGAATAAATTAGTCCATGGGTGAAACTCCTTGGGCACATCTAGGTGGTAAACGTCCGGTCCCCCAGCTGCAACCCTTGGCGAGGTCTGCCTTGGAATGAGAGACGGGAGGCGTCTTTTATCGAAGAGCCTCATTTTATCAAAGAGCACACTGAGCCCCCCCAAAAAAGATGTGGTTTGTTCAAGGTCACTGAGTGAGTTAGTAACAGTCCGGGACTAGACCCCTTGGTCCCCTTTTCGTTTTCTGTTGAACTGCCTCCATCAAGGAGAAGGGAGAGGCCCTGCTGGCCCCAACAAGATTAATTGTTTTTATTAACAACTCACATTTGTGTAACATTTCAGTCTTTTCAAAGGGCAGAGGCTAATTAAAAATTGCGGTCCTAAGAGAGGCTGCCCTGGGCCTCTCGTGGGCACCTCTGCTTAGCGTGAAGGGAAAGGAAGCCAGAGAACAGGCCTCATTCAATAAGAAATTGTCACTCCCAGGTCTGACCTCCAGAGCCTGGATGAGTGTATTTGTGGAGTGTCACCCAGGGTCTGCCTCGGGCTCCCCTGCCTGGCAACGGTTGTCGATTTCAGGAGAGGCGCAGTGCACGATGGGACCAGGGGCCAGGCCAGGCTGGGCACCGGAGCCCAGACCCGCAACAGTTAATGGCACATGCCGGGCGTGCGGGACGGCGAATGCCTGTGATCTTGTGGGGCTCACGCTTTAATAACATCTGAGCATTTGCCACGAGTGGGTACTATTTATTACAAAGCTCTCTGTGTAATCATTCTTGCGATCTTCAGACAATTTTACGAAGTAGGGTCTGTCGTTATGCCCGCTTTACCAGCAAAGAGGCAAAATGAGCTTAAGTCACCGGCCCAAGCTCTAGGTCCTAGAAATGGGATCTAAGTCCACACACATATCGATGCCACTGTCTTCATTTGGGGTCCCCCTGCGGCCCCGAGTCAAGGACTTGAGTGCAGATAAGTTTATTTAGGAGAGATCCCAGGAAACCCAGGAAGAGGAGTAGGGAAGGAAGCCTATGCCACTGTTACAAGACATGTTACAAGACATGCACTGAAGGGTTGACCACCAGCCCGAGGCGCTCCAGAAGCCAGGGAAGGCCGCATATCTTGAACTTCTGCACCCTGGCAGTGAGGAAGCTGGGGCATTTATGCCCCTACTCTCATCAAACATGGCTTGAGCTGTCCCTGCGATGGTCATTGCCCAGCTCTTCTCGTTCGCCACGGACAGGAGAAAAGGCTCCAGAGGCCGAGTATTTTATAAACATTTTATTTTATAAAAAAATTAAAAGCACCTACAGGCATTCACAAGGTGGCTGGTGTGCACCAGCGGGAATGTGGGTGGGATCTGCCGCAACCTTCTAGATGGCGGAAGAAGACAGGGATCCTCCAGCTCAGAGATCAAAACAGGCAGAGCCACAGAAATGTTATTCAGGTTCTGAAGCACCTGCTACCCGGGCCATGTCCCCTCCTGGTCCCCAGCTTGCAGACGAACCTTCTGGGCGCCATTCCACGCACTTCCCCACATCCTAACACAGAACACACATTGTCAGGCCTGACTGGGGTAAGTTAAGTTCAGGGATGAGACAAAGACCTCACAGGATGCAACAGCTTCACCTGTCCCACCCCTGCCCTGTCCTTGGCTTTGAAATGGTACCACAGATATCCTTGAGTTGAATCATGTGTAGATCTCCTTCCTCCCTCCTCTTCCATCCTCCCCACCACCCCAGCCAGAGAGTTCCCACAAGGGACCGATGTCCCACCACCCCCCTCAAAGTGGGACTGGCCCCCAAGGTTGAGGCCTGCTGGATTGGAGCAGTAGCAGTGAATAGGCACGTCCTTGTTTGCTCGGACTGGCTATAACTGGGCTGTTCTAAGCCAAGTATTGGAAAATTCCAATGGAACGTGGAGAAAAGTCAATAGACATATGTAAAAGGCAATCATTACATTTAAAATGATTTCCCCCTTGAAGGCCTGGAGACACTGTTGCCGTCAAGGAAAGAAGTGGGCCCCTGCCAAGCCTGGAAACATCGGGCAGCACGGGCAGCTGCACTGGCCTGCAGACCACACTGACCTTCTCAGTCCAGCCAGCAATGACTCGTCGGGTGGCCCCGCGGGGCCAGCATGGCCGGGAAGGCCGGTCACGAACCAGCAGGTTCACGGCGACTCCCACGAAAGGGTCAGCCTTCCTTTTGACCTGCCAGAATTCATATTGTCTTTATTGCAAGTGTTCTGGTCAGCACTGAGATTCAAAAGAGCCGACGGCCTTGTCAAAACCCTGGTGGCCTCACCTGTAGGTGAAGAGGGACAATGAGGGACAACGCCTCCCAGAGTAAGGATCAAAGTCTAGAAAGTCTCTGAAAGACACAATGCCTGGTGCTGCATATTACTCTAACGGTCACTGTCTGAACTCTCCATCATCTGTCGCCCATCTGGAAAGTTTGCTCCACGAGGGGAGAGAGAGGGGTGCTGTCGGCTTCCTTCCCACCCAGGCTGCAGGACTTGGCACACAGTGGGTGCTTTGTAAGTAGTGAACGAACGAATGAGCAGATGAATTGTGACAACTCCTGATACATGGTAACTTCGGGCTTTCTTATGTAAGGTTGTAACCCCAGATTACGTAAGAGACCCTGTATTCTTGCCTTGTAATACCATCACACTAGAATTAATATTTTTATTCATTAATGTTTTATTCATTAATAAATTTTATTCATTAATATTTCCATTACTATTTTCATATTCATTAACATTTTTATTAATATTTTCTCAAATCATAGTCATTTATATTATTAATATTTTCTAGAATCATAGTCATTTCTTTTTTTAAAATTATTTTTTTATTTATGTGATGGAAAAAGAGAGAACATAAGCAGGGGGAGCAGCAGAGGGAGAGGAAGAAGCAGGCTCCCCACGGAGTAGGGAGCCCGATGCGGGGCCCGATCCCAGGACCCAGGACCATGACCCAAGCTGAAGGCAGATGCTCAACTGACTGAGCCACCCAGGCGCCCCTAGAATCATAATCATTTCTTTGCTAGTGTCCCTTCTATTACAATGAAAGCTCCCTGGGGAGGTCCTGTCTCCCTCGTGGACGGTGTATCCCTAAGGCTAAGCACTGTCCCAAAATTTGTGTCCGACGATGGGCATCGGGAGGAAGGGAGGAAGGGAGTGGTCAGGGGGAGAAAGGGAAAATGAATATAAGAAGTGGAGCGGTGTCTTGGAAAATTGCAGGCACCTCACTGAGTCCCAGAACCTCTGGCATCCCTTGCAATGGGAGGGAGGGAGTCCTTGGTGCGGACCGCTGCAGGGGTGCAGCAGATCTGCAGGAGTGGGTCCCTGAGCACATAGCCTGCCCACAGGCCTGGTTGAGTCTCTGCGAGCCCCAGGCCAGGCTGCTGTTCCCGCAGCAGCCTCTGTGCTGCCGGGGGAGGGCCCTTCTTCCCGGTCACTGATGCCTGTTAATGAACCTGGCCCAGGGAGGGATTTCACTCCGTCCCTGCAAAGGTCAGTCTCTGCAGGGTAAACCAGAGGGGACCAGGTGGCTTCTCCGCCACTCAGCTCGCTCGGAGCCTGTGCCAGCTCTGCACACCTCCCGCTGTGCTGGGAAAAGGCGCAGAATGTCCCTGCTTGTCTCTTGGTAAAAAGCAGTGGTTTCCACTTCGTAATTAGGATTACTCTGCTTGCAGCATGATGTTCCTTTTAATCACCAAAGGGTAAGCTCAGCTAGCATAATGCAGCCGGTTCATCCTCAGACACGCACCGGCAGGAGGGAAGAGGACAGCGGGAAACAAGGATGAGCAGGGGACCGATTCAGCCAAAACAGGGGAGACAGAGACTGGGAGAGCCTGTTGCCTGGAAGAGAACAGCCATTTCTGGAGCAGGAAGGAGACTGGAACACTGCCAGGAAGGGATGGAGGGCCTGGAGGAGCGACAGCTGCTGAGCTAAAGCAAGGAAAAGAGAAGCTCCTAATACCTGCATTTGAGGAGCCCCAGTCTGAGGGGGGAGACACAGCCCTGCCCTCAGGGAGCCCCAGTCTGAGGGGAGACAGAGCCCTGCCGTCAGAGCGCCCCAGTCTGAGGGGTGAGACACAGCCCTGCCCTCGGGGACCCCAGTCTGAGGGGGACACACAGCCCTGCCCTCAGGGAGCCCCAGTCTGAGGGAGGAGACACAGCCCTGCCCTCAGGAAGCCCCAGTCTGAGAGGAAACACAGCTCTGTCCTCAGGGAGCCCCAGTATGAGGGGGAGACATAGCCCTGCCCTCAGGGAGCCCCAGTCTGAGGGGGGGAGACACAGCACTGCCCTCAGAGAAGACATTGAACTAATGCTCTCAGAAAGTCAGAAGAGCAGTGGAGGAGTTCCTAGCTGTTGCGGTGAGGAAGAGACCTGCCTTCAGAAAGCTCTCGTATCCCAAAAAGGAACCACAGTCTTAACTCTCAGCAGTTCTCAGTCTGATGAGAAAGACAGATCCTTTGACCTCAGGACATCCCCAGACTAATGGTGGGAATGATACCCAAGAACCTGCTACCATGTGTCAAGCAACATGTTAGAAGCGTCCTCTCCCTGTTCAGTGTCCCCTGTGGTGTGTCCAGGGCTCGTGCTGCAAAGCTGGGGGGGCGCTGTGCCCCCGAAACACATCAAGAGTGCGCTCCGACGGCGGAGAAGCTCCCCTAGTGCCGAACTGCAGCCCAGAGAGTGGGGACACCGGGACACTAAGCCCAGGGACTCACTGCTGAAAAGGGGCAGAACCAGGACTTGAACGTGGGTTTCTGAATTTGGGTCAAGTGCTTCTGGGGCAGTTCCTGATCTGTTTGCAGGTGGCAGGGGTGCGTGGGGGAGAGAGAGGCCCCCGTCTCCCTCCTGCATCTTGGCCACGTGCTGGAGAGCACTCTGAGGGGGCGGCCTGCCCGCGGGCAGCTAACGTCCCCTGTGAGCAGGAGGAAGGACCTTGGAACAGTGAGAGCCACCCCAAGTTTGCTTTGTGGGCCTGGCCGGCCCTGGGAAGGACAGACGCTAGATCCCAGCGGGACGTGTCAGGAACGTCGTGGGACAGAGTGTCTCAGTGCTCTACACCCAGGATTATGAAAGGCAGAAAAATTCTCCGCTGCTGCCACTGCTCTGGGGTAAGGGCAACCCACACTTCCTCGTTGCGGGCACCCGGGCACCCAGCAAGTGCCCACAGGAGACCCAAGCTGTCACCCGCTAGACCCCAAGACCTGAATTTTACTGTCTACCCGCTTCTACTCACTGACCTGTGTACCACATTTTTTCCTTAAACTCAGCTCTCCAGCTTATCTCTTCACTCAGGCAAAAGACCTAACAGGAATTACATCCCCTGATGGAAACCATAAAGATCTCTCCAGTAATAACCACTGCCCGGAGGAAGAGCTCCAGTAGCCTAGACCCCCAGACCAGCTTGAACTCAAACCCCAGCTCACGCCTGTGCAGATGGACCACGGAGTGACCACAGAGTGCCCAACAGTTACCCTTACCTCATTATAATACTAAAGTTTCCGCCCAAGATAGAGCCCAAGCCTCATTTACATCACAATGCGTGTAAGGGTGTGTATTCTTTTTTTATAAAGATTTTTATTTATTTATTTGAGAGAGAGAGAGAGAGTGAGAGAGAGCATGAGAAGAGAGAAGGTCAGAGGGAGAAGCGGACTCCCCATGGCGCTGGGAGCCTGATGTGGGACTCGATCCCAGGACTCCGGGACCACGACCCGAGCTGAAGGCAGTTACTCAACCAACTGAGCTACCCAGGGGCCCAAGGGTGTGTATTCTTAAGGTGCCTGCACAACCTTCTGCCTTGGACAAGCCTCCCCATCTAAAAATTCATCCTAACCCTAAACAGAAGGAACCCATCCCACCCTTGCTTCAGGAGTCTTTGGACTTTGGAAGTCATTCCCCATGATGTCCTTATTTGCTGCAAATAAAGTTTCCTTTGTGGGACAACTCACCTGGTGGAGTTTCTCTCTGTGACTCACCATGCGGTGAACTCAAGTGAGTTTCGATAACAATGCTACGGCATCAGAGAAGCCCTGGGTGGGAAGTAAGAGACACAGGGCAAAGGAGAGGTGCTAGAAGGTGGTCCAAGCCCGTCTGACCCAGAGCAGCTGCTGGAGGCAGGAGGGGCACTGAGTAGATCAAAGTGCTGCACAAACAGTGTCTGCGGCACCCCCTGGCTGGGGGACCTCTGGGAAGCAGAGGCTGAGGAGTTAGGAAGGCAAAAAGCCTTATTGGGAAGTAGCACCTCAGAAGGAAAAATTGGGCTTGAGAAGGCCGATTGGGCAAGGGAGTCGGCTGTTGGAGCTAGGGCCCACAAGGATCCAGTCTCTTAGTCCCTAACTACCAACTGAGATTCTGGGATGGACACATAACAGAGTCCCCTTGGCCCAAATCAGATGCAAGAGTGGAAATTTCTAGCTCAGAACTCTTACATCCTTGGTCAGGGAGGATTCTGATCTAGCAGTTTTTGCTTAGATGTCCTCAGTATCTCTATCCTCCATCTTTCTTTGTGACAGGATCCCTAATTTTTTGCTAGGTACGTGGATTCCTGGAATAAAATCTATATTCTCATCCTATCCTGCAAGTAAATGTGGCCATTTGACTAAATTCTAGCCAATAGGACATAAGCTAAAGCAGTGTAGACAACTCTTTGGAAGTGTCCTTAGAGGGATGAGTGCCCTGCTTTTTCTCATTTCTTCTAGTTTGCTAGCTGGAATGTGGATGAGATGGCTGGAGCTCTAGCAGCTACAGTGTGTATGGACCACACAGTGGACACTATGTGCTGAGGAGGATGAAGGAACAAGAAAAAAGGATGTGTCTCAGATGCATATAGTGCTGCGATACCAGCCCTGGGCTGCCTATCTCTGCCTACTGATAGTGAGGGAGAAACAAACTTCTATCTTGCTTATGTGATCGTTAATTGAGATTTTCTATAATTATTTGTGTATGTATCTATCTCCCCAGTGCTGGGTTCTTGGGGAAGGCAGGGCCCTGACAAGATTTATTTATCTTTGTGGTTCTTGCACCCAGCAGAGAGGCTGTCAAGGGTAGACGTTTAGGGGTTATTGAATGAATTAATGAGTGACTGACCTTCACTCCCACCTGACCCCTGGTCACCTAAGAGTTTCCCTTCTGATTCCAACTTGAGAGGGCAGAATGGAATCCTAAGCTGGAGGCCCAGGATCCAGGCCACCAGCTTGGGCCACACCCTGAGCCACTCGGTTCTACTACTCTGAAGGCCCAGGGGAAAAGGGGGGAAGCCACAAGTGGGGAGCCCTCCGGAAGTACGTGTCCCACTCGGCAGTGGCTTGCGGCAACTGGCTGAGGGACAGTTATCCAGGAGGACTTGTGGCTCTTGACCCTAACCATGCTCGCTTCCCTTCTGACCTTTGTACACACAGTTCCCTCTGCGGGCACGCTTCCGCCTCCCCAGACACCCTCTTTTGCTTACCTGGATCGCTCCTTTTCTCCCAGATCTCAACAAAGAAGATACTTCTCCCTGGAAACCTTTCCTGAAGCTTCACCACCCCCTGGTGAGTGCTCCCAAGGCTGTGTTTTGCCCCACCTAGAAGCTCTTTCCACACCGGATCCAGACCTCTGTGAGGTCTGGGACTATGTCTCCTGTCCCCCGAGCCTGGTAGAGGCAGGTGCTCAGTGAAGGCTCGTTGAATGGCCCCTGGCCAACCCACAGGAGTAGACCTTGAGATCTGGGGTCATTTTCAAAGGATCTGACAAGTCAGTGCCAGCCATGGACCCCAGCCCCGTGCCTCCCACCTGCTCACCGGCCCCTCACCCATCTTCTGGCTCCCCTCTCTGCTCCCCCAGCTCCTTCAGCAATGACCTGGCAGGACTGAGTGATTTCTGTCCTCGGTGAGCTGTGACCAAAGCCACTGCAGCTAATTAGCACCGGACTGTGTGCTTGACCCCTGCCCCCGGCCAGCGCACACCCACCCCCCAGCTCATTCTCATTAATGGACTCCGCGGCCGTCTGGCAACCTCCACCCTCTCTCCCTTCACATGATTTAGCTTTGAGCCTGAGGGTTTCTTTCTGGTTTGCTTCACTTTGTAATTAACATTTCCTTCTGGCTGTTTCTCCTCCCCCTCCACTCACTGTGTATGATGCTGGATGGGGTCCCCCACAGATAAGCGGAGGCAGTCGTGGGTCCTGCTTTGGGGGAAACTTCAATCAGGGCTGACATGCTGACATGGGGAAGGGCAAAGACAGGGCACAGGGATGCCTGGGGAGGGGGGCAGGGGCAGAGACCACGGGGCCCCATACCTACTCCCTGTGTAGGGCGAAGACTGAGCCCAGAGAGGGTGAGCAGGCTGTCCGAGATCACCCAGGGATCTAAAATGTCTTAGCCTGGGTTCCTCCCCACCCCCCCCCAAAAAAGTCTGAAACAGGATTTTGGATATGAGTAGTGTATTTGGGGAAGACACAGAAATGGGGGGAGGGAAGAATGAAAGAGAGCAAGCCAATGTAAGTGTTACTTACCAACACCAGGCCTTCTGACTGCTTTG
>CM052802.1:99059429-99069742 GCA_028533885.1 Nasua narica
ACGGGGGGGGGGGGGGGGCGGGGGGTGGGGAGGCAGAGTTGCCCAGGCAAGGTGTTGTCGGAGGACGTCATGGGTAGCCAACGCCCACAGCAATGGTCTGAAAGCCAAGCTGGGCCGAGGGGCCTGGTGCACATGGGCTCTGATGTGACTGAGTGGTGAAATGGCAAGAAAGAATGGCCAATTGTATCCGTTAGGAGTGTCCTGGGCAGCAATGAGCAGAAAACCCACTGCAGGGTCTGAGAAAGAGAGGTTTTTTTTTTCCTCTCATGACTAGAATCCAGAGATTCGTAGCTGCTGATACAGGTTCAAGGATGTCAGCACCAAAGCCAGATTTTCTTAGTCTTTTTCTTCAGAGCACAAGATGGCTGCTGCAGTCCCAGCCATCATATTTGCATTTCTGGCAGGAAGAAGGTAGAAGCATGGTGGAGGGGAGAACGGCAGCATCTTTGTCAGGTCAACAAACGCTGTCCCCACAAGGGCTTCAGCCCATATCTACATCTACTGTAACTCACTGGCTAGAACCATTGTTGCTTGGGTGACAATGTCGAGAAGGAGCAAAGAGGTTGGAATGATGGCTGGGGAAGCCAACCTCTGCTGTCTGCCTCACAGACATGGACTCATTTTCTTCTTTGTGGAGCAGCTAGCTTCTTCCCCTGCCCCCACCACACACTTTCTTCCTAACTCATGACCACCTGGGTGCCCCTGGTCGCTGGGACCATTTAGGGTGAATGTTGGGCTTTTCACGGAGACCAGACAGAGGAGGAGGGATGAGAAGAAACCACGAGCTGCTCTGTCCTCTCCCTTTGAAAGAAGCCGCCCTGTGGTGCAGGGGAAGGGATCTTCACCTGCTTTTATCAATAACTGAGCACTGGCCATAACGGGACAGGTGTATTTTGAGATATTTGTTCCCCTTTTCTGGCCAGGGGGTGGTTGCACCCCGTGATGGGCCTAGAGAAAGGTACCAATGAGAGAAGTGGAATCTGGATGTCTCCCACAGCTGTCCCTGTATCTGTCCAGGACACGGGGATGCTGGGCAGTGTGGGGTCCCTGCATCGTATGGCCTGACCCATACAGCCTTCCCCGGGCTTTGGTTAAGTTCCAAGTCCCTAGAGGTTCTGCAGGTATTGGTGAGGGCTGCGCCCCGGGCCTGCTCATGGCCACCACGTGGGCAGGGAGTGTGGAATCCAGCTGCCAGAGAACATCCTGGGTCGTGGAAATGCAGCGGTTACCAGTTGGGAGTTAACCCAGAAGTGGGTCAAAAGGTCAAGGTTAGGGACCTGGCGTGGAGCACCAGCAGCAGCTCCTGTAGGCAAGGGGGATGTCCCCGTGGGAGGGGCCAGAAGCCATCCTGCCAGGAGGCACAGAATGATTTTTTCTTGTGTGGAACAGTCTTCGCAGGATGTTGGCATCCCTGTCGCCCCCACTCATGGCCATCACACCTCCTAGTCACTGGCACAACCCAAAGCACCCCCCACAGGTTTCTCAACACCCTCCCTCCATTCACTGAAGAATGACAGATCCCGTCCAACCCCTTCATTCTCCACATAAAGGCAGGTGTCACTCGTCCCATATCACAGCTGGGAATCAGAGGCCAAGCCAGGCCTGGAGGTCTGGTTTCCTGAGTCCTTCCACTTCCTTCTTCCCCCAAAGATCGGGAGGATTCAGTTCTTACTCAGCCCTGTATGAGACAGAAATGACTTAAATGTCCTCGCTGAGCTCCGGGCCCAGGGTCCCCTCACCTCACCACCTTCTAATCTGGTGCCCTCCTTCAGGGGACCCAGGTCTCTCCTGCTTATTCCGGCCTCCCCCGAGAGGGCAGTGGCGCCCTGTTGCTGGCTGCCTCTGCGGGAGGGGTGGGCTGGCAGCGGCGAGGTGGCCGGGAACAGGTGGCCACTGGATGGGGACTCCACTCTCCAGCAACCCTTCCCCAGTGCCCTTTCCCGCAGCTGACAAGGGCCCACAGCTGCAGCGATGATAGTAAGGCCCTTGGGTATGGAACATAATACTCCAGGGATGCTGCCCGGGACCCCTGTCCTTGTTGCTGCCTCTGGGCCAACCATCTGCTGTCCATCCCTGGCACCTGCAGCCAGCCTCCCGGCCACACTCCGCCCTCCAGGCCCCTGGCTCCTCAGCGATTGGCGGTCCCCCCTCCCCAGGCTTGGCACGGACTCCTGGCCCCAGGTGTCATTCGAGAACCATGCCAGCCTTGGAAATGATGGAGTGCCTGTTTCCCGACCCGCCTCCAGCCAGAATCCACCTGGCCTGGCTCCCTCTGCTCTCTGCTAAGGGCTGGGACCAGATGGAGAATTATCGGGGCTGATTTACAGCGACAGCTAAGTTGGCCGAGGATGAGGCCTGGATGCCATTGGGCACTGCTGGAGGAAGGGCCTGTGGAGCCCCACAGGGTATGGATGGGAACCCCAGCAGGGGGAGGAAAGGCAGGTCCCAAGGAGAGCAAGTGGGACAAAGAGGGCAGGAAAAGTACAGGCCCACGAGGGCAGAGGGAGCCCGGGGGAAGAGCCCACATTTACTGAGCACTCCCCATTATTCCAGGCATGCATCTTCTCATGGGGCTTTGCTGTCCACTATGGGAGCCCCTAGCCACATGAGGTATCTTAAGTTAGGATAGAAATTAGTTATAACTAAGTATAATTAAAAAGTCCAATTGCTTAGTCACACTAGTCACATTACAAATGCTCAATAACTGCACATCGCTGGTGGCTACTGCACGGGACCGTGTAGACAGAGACATTTGGAGGAAGTTCCACTGGACAGGCTGGCAGCGGGAGGGCCAAAGGCAAACAGTAGCTGATACCTTCCCTGTCGCCGACATCCATCTATTTCTCTACGTGCACCTGTCAGGCACTGTGCTGAGAATTTTATATATATATAAATTCATGTATATCAGCCCTGGATGGCAGATATTAAATCAGAGGTCAGCAAACACTTCCTGTAAAGAACCAGATAGTAAATATCGCAAGCTTTCATGGTCTGGACTTCGCAGGCCGTACAGTCGATCACAACCGATCACCCTCGCCATCGTCATAAGAAAGCGGCCATAGATGATACATAAGTGAACAGGCAAGGCTGTGTTCCAATAAAACTATTTGTGAAGCTTCCGTAGATCATGGAACTAGAAGTTTCTAAGGCATTACCTCGTTGGTTACCTTGGGACTGACACAGGGTAGGTCTAAGGGAGGAGGCATTGGTATCCCAGGGATGACGGAGAGTGACAAGAATTAGGTAGAGTCCAACCTTGCGATGTTTTTTGTTTTTGTTTTGTTTTTTTTATTAGAGAGAGAGAGAGACTGAGAATGAGAGGGGAGAAGGTCAGAGGGAGAAGCAGACTTCCCGCAGAGCCGGGAGTCCGATATGGGACTCGATCCCGGGACTCCGGGATCATGACCTGAGCCGAAGGCAGTCGCCCAACCAACTGAGCCACCCAGGCACCCCAACCTTGCGATGTTTTGACCCCTACAGGGGCAAGGTTCCCTGGAGGAGTGGCACCGGGAGCTCTTGAACTCAGTTCCCAGCGTTGCCTGAGATGCTACCCACCTTCCTGGAAACCTCCACTGACCTTCCATCTTTCCCTCCACACGCACCTTCTGCCTGAGGGCAAGGCCGGCATGGCTGGGCTGCCCACGACTGCTGAGACATGAGCCTTCTGCTGTCTGGCAGATACGATTCCAGAAGGAACCTTGTTAGTCCGCCCTCCCCCACCACGCCCCCTCCCCAGTGCTTCCTCCAGGGGAGCTTCCTCACCTGCAGTGGATGGGGAGGGGTCACACCTGTGTCTGGCCGGCTGGCCGTGTTGCAGGCTGGGATCCTGGTCGTGTGGGGTCGTCCAGCTCTGGGGCTGGCTCCCTGCCCAGAGGCCAGCTCACGGTGGACCACGTGCAAGGCTTTGGGTCACCCCGACCACCAGCGACAGGGGTTCAGGGTCACTTCCTTCATTCTCTGGGAGGAACAACTGACCAGGTCACAAGATCAAGGGCAGGAAGTCCCAAAGCTCTCTCCTCCTTTCAGATACTGGAGAGCAGAATGCCTAGAGCAGGAGTCAGCAAACCATCTGTGAAGGGTCACACAGTAAATAATTTAGGTCTTGCGATCCATGGGATCTCTGTCTCAACTACTTAATTCTGCTGCTTGGGCTTGAAAGCTGCCCTCAACATGACATAAAACTTTATTGGCTATGTCAGGCAGCAGGCTGAAGGCTGCCAAGAGTCAAGGAGCTGGGGCAGGCGGGGTCCCAGGAGAAGGGGGATGGGCACTGGGCTTCAGCCGAGAGGACCGGAGGGTCTGGGAAGGACCCCACACTGAGCACTAGTGACAGGGAAGTCATAATGCCAGCCAGGCTCCCCTCTGAAGGAAGCGGCGGTATGGACAAGCTTTCTGGCAGGTACTGGAGAGTCTGAGAGCAGACAGGGTGGGTGAGTGTGTGTGTATGGGGGGGGCAGCAGGAGAGACTGGAGGGCAGGGACAGAAGACACATGGGATGACCCTGCCGAGCCACACCCCTCCCCGTGAGCTGCAACAATCCTGTATTTGCCGTGGTTTGAGTCACTGTAGGCTCCTACATAGGACTAAGCATATCCATTACCCTTTCCACTTGCCCAAACTCTACTGAAGTGACAGTTGAGAAGTTCCCAAGGGAGTATGCCCATTACCTGCTGAGGACAGGAGGGAGCCATCAGAGCAGCAGAGGTCTGGGTGGAAAATGGGGAACAACCGACTCAGATAAGGGGAGAATCCAGCACAAGGGGACCACCACCCCAATCTCACCAGGACTTGGGGGAGGGTGGGAGGGGTGGGAAAGACCCCTTCCTTTGCAGTCTACAAATGTGGGGCAGAGGTGGGAGGCAGGCCAAAGTCATGGTGATTAATTAGGAGACTGTCCATAGAACAGCTGTGCCAGTCGGCTGCTTCCTGGACCACGCATGGAATGACCGAAGGAGTGGTGTTCAGGCCTGAGCTGAAACCAGGAAAGCACAGTCTGCAGAAACTGAGTGACCTCTGAATGACGTCTGGAGCTGTGGGTAAGTGTCCATGGTCACAATCACGCCTTCCTTCCTTTGTCAGTATGCACCCCTAGTTCATCCTCTGCACATCCACAGAGCTTACATTCAGGACGTTTGGTTCTCCTTTTATCATTCTGTGTTGCGGGAATTTTTTTTTAAGGTTTTATTTATTTAATTGAGAGAGAGAAAGTGAGAATGAGCAGGGGGCAGGGGGGAAGGGCAGAGGGAGAGGGAGAAGCCGGCTCCCCACTGAGTAGGGAGCCCTGACTTAGATTTTTTTTTTTTACTATAAGCATGTATCACATTAAAAAAAATTTAAGATAAACTAAGACTAAAATGTCATATATGTAAGATATTATTATTCATATTTTATAAAAAGCATTTATAAATCATAAAAGCAATCCTATAGAAAATGGGCAAAGAATATGAACAGGCAATTGGTAGAAAACAAAAGACCAGTGTGTCAGATAGGGTCCAGGCAGAACACAGAGGTCAACCCCTGATGGTTCAAATGATGGCAGTGATGTAAAGGATCAGCTTCTAGTGGAATGAGCAGAGTTTGGGGATGGCAAAGCCTGTGAGAAGCCAGCCGCGGCAAGAGGCTGTCACCATTCAAGGGCTAAAGACACCAGAGGAGAAGGAAAGTGTTTCTTGGGTCCTGTGAGAGTCAGAGCCTGCGGAGGGGCTACCTTGTGGAACCGTAGCTTTAGAACAATGTCAACATCACAGACATGGGGCTGACGCAGGGAAGAAATGCCCTGACCTCTCTCCAGACTCCTCACCCAGGATTCCAGAAATCTATTCCACAGGCAAACTCATATATGCACACAGAATATGAGGAAAAATGTCTTCATTATAGCATTCTTTATAACAAAACAACTGCAAATAATGTCCATCGATACTAGCAATGACGATGTTGGTAAAGATCATGATAGCTAATTGTTGTGCACGTGCAGTTATTGTGTGCCGTGACTGATTTTCAGCCATTTACATGTATCATCTCATTTAATCTCGCAAAAATCCTGTGTGACAATTACAACTGTTATCTTCATTTTATAGATGCATAAATTGACCGTCAATAGCGAATAGTGAAATTATGACATAGTCGTAGTGTGGAACACTGTCTAGCCATTTAAGAAAAGGAAATAGGTCCAGATATATGAATCTGGAAAGAAACACATTGCTAAGAAAAGAAAGATCTTGGAAATATTTTCACTCTTTTATATTTTTATAATAGCAACTGTGTGTGTGTGTGTGTGGGTGTGAGAAAAGGTCCAGAAGGACACACTTGACAAATAAGGTGGTCAGCTCTGGGGAAGGAGGAGACGACTGAAGATGGAAAAGCGTTTCATTTTTATTTTACATATAATCAGAATGGGCTCACACATTATGTCCAGAAAATATGAAAGACTAAACGAGAAGTACAAGAAAATAGAATGAGTCCCCCTGTTCGAACTGAGATTTCAACCAAGCAGGCTCTGGTCCCAGCTGCTGCTTCCTAGCTGTGTTTTGGATGTGTTACTTCTCGAAGCTCAGTCTCTTCATCTAACAAAAGGGCACTACTGGCCGTCGTACCGGCTCCTGTAGCTGGCTTGTGGGGTGAGGGGAAGAATGCACGTGACAGCCCACAGACACTCAGTGATTGCTGCCTGGGACGGCTTGAGGGCAGGTGGGCAAATGGGGACTGGATGGTCCACTTGCGGCCCTCAGGGTTCCCTAGAGTCCATGGGACCCTGTCCTCCCTGCCCTGACAGAGCCCCAAACCCAGAATTTCAGCTTGACCCAACCTTCGTGCAGCCGGACACGTCCTCTGTGTTCAGCTACTCATTTTGACAGAAGGTGGCCTGAAGAATCCCGTCCCTGAGATCTGTAGTCATACCCCCTGATCAGAGCTTGGAACAGAAGCTGTGGCCATTGGGTGGCAATATGCGTTAGAGAATCCGCGTATATACCTCTATGACTGTCTAGACCTTAACGGGAATTATTTACATAGTGTTGCCAAACCACTTCCTGAATGCCTGTTTTCAAAAGCTCATTTGCAATTAGCACATTGAGCGTTGATATGGAATTAAATGCTGCCCGAGAGAAACAGAAACTCTCTGGTTTATGCAAAGGGTAATCTTCATCTAATGCTATCTGACATGAAACTGAATTTTACAGCTCCAAGGACTATATTGGCTTAAACAAAAAGATATATATTTAAAGGCTGGAAAGATAAACACCAAACTTACACCAGTAGTTACCTCTGGGGAGTCTGTTGTGTGCGGGAAGGTGGGGTAGGGCATATACTGAGTGGGTGGTAAAGGGCGACGTTTATATTTTACTCCAAGTATTGATGCAGTGCTCAATTCTGTTATGAGGAGAATGTTCTCAGGTATTTCTTGTGGAAAAAAAAATTAATGAAATAAGAAAAAAAAAGGCAGGATGCACGAAACAGAGTTGTTCGGTGGAATAAACAAGATCACAGATATGAAGGTGTGCCTCATCCTTTCTAGACCTAAAAATAATTACTGTTTGCAGAGTCCTGATGAGGTGGCAGGCACTGTTAGACATATTATCTTATTAAGTTGACCAGATGACCATACCAGGTAAGTATTATTCGTCCCGCTTTCCAGAAGACATGAGCCAGAGTACAGGTAGAAATACACCCTCAGTCCCTAGCCTGTGCCTTGAAAGGTTAGCAGAATCACGGAGCAGTGCGAAATGGATTTTTCCTCCCAGAGAAAAGCAAAGAACCTCGCCGCGGAGAATCTGCCCTCCCTACCTGGGGATCCTCAGAGAGAAACTTGCAGCATCTGTTCAGGTTACTGGGGAGCAAAACGCCAGGAAAATTGGAAACCTTGCGATTCTGTCTCTCTGGAATGAGTCTGGGAGGGCAATCCATCCTCTCAGTGAGGGGGAACGGAGGCAGGTCCCGCTACCAAGGGGAGCAAGCCAGCTTACCCCTTCTTAGTGGGCCCTCAGGGACGACCCCAAACAGGGGTGCCACCAAGAACTGTCCTGCAGCTACTGCCCAAAGGAAAACGGGGGCAGGGAGGGGGGTCTGAGCAGGTTTCCTTCACCCCAGAATCGTGGCAGGCAACCAGCGAGCTCCCAGCCACCTCTCCCGATGCTAAGATGAATTTGTAGGCACAGCTAGCCAGCCATAAACCACACGCAGAGAGGTTGTTACTCCCCGCTGCCTGACTGTACCGAATCAGGACTCAGCTTTTATAGCCAATTCTCTCTCCACTTGCCGCTTCCTCACCTGCCTTCCCCTCTGCTAGAAGCAAATGGATGTCTTAAACCTCCAAAGCCATTGCCCATCACGAGAAGTCCTGGCTGGAACTGCTCTCCGGGTAGTGCCAATCTTGGGACCTTGGGACCTCCAGGACCTTGTGCCCCGGGTCTGTGTGACCCTCTCTCACTCAGCTTCCCTGCAATTTCTGTGGGGTTCTTTCTCTCCCTCCCTCCCCAGCCCAAGCCTTCCAGTCACTGGGTGGCAGACGGCCAAAGACCCTCACCACACCATAGGTCCTGGTTACAACCCGGTTCCATGGGGTTCCCGGGGCTGCAGACAGCCAGAGATGATTCTCCACCTTGATAGGATTCTAGGGGCAGGAGCCTTGGATTCAAGTCTTTTGAACTCCTCAGCAAAGTCTCGGCCCCTGAACCCGGTTAGAGCCACTACTCCACCTTGTGGCCATTTCTGGAAGTGCATCCGGGGAAGGCTGGTTCCTGAAAGGCTCAGCAGATGACAGGTCGGGTGGGGGCTCCGAGATGAGGATATTATTGATGTCGGTGAGGATGACAATGGGTGACAATGAAATCACCCACCTCTCTCCACGTTCTGTTCACATCACCCCCTCACACTGGCTTCTCTGGTTATCCTATGAAAAATAACACCCACCCATCCCTCTCTATCCCTTTTCATTCTGCTTAATTGTTTGTAGTCCTTCTCCTCACCTAATTTATTATTAATTTTTAAAAACTGGTTGACAGTGTAAGTTCCATGAGGGCAGAAACTTTGTCCAGTTCAGCGGTGTATCCTCTGTGGCTAAGAGTGCCTGGTATGTAGTAGGTGTTCAATAAAGTCACTAAAGATTCCCTTACCTGTCCCTGTGCCCAGCGGTCCACCAAGCCCTGACCAAAGCCACACACCCCTCCCCTGCCGGCACAAGCTTTAGCCCGGTGCTGGGAACCATCCCGGTGGTGGTCCAGGAGATTGAAGGGACCCTAGGCTCAGCCCCAGCCGCTGATGCTGAGCTGGACCTTTTTGGTCAAGTCCCCTGTCTCAGCTCTCCTTTGATATGTGCATCCTTTGATATGTGCATCCTTCAGTATCATTTCCTGCGTCTGTGCACCTGTGCGGTCAGGGTGGCTTCACCTTCCTGCCCCCCGCGCCCCCCCCCCCCCCGCCGTGTGCCCGGCCCTGGGCTGGGCGTTCCGTGTACAAAACCTCACCTCTTCAGAGCCACCTGCAAAGGAAGCTGTTAATTACCCTCGTTTCTCAGATGAGATGAGGCGACATTGCACATGGGATTTCTGCCACCTCGGTGCTTCCTCCCATTGCCCCCCATGCTCTTCATGGGTGAAACACATGAAGAAAATGCATGTGAAAGAAGGAAAAAGTGTTTCTACTGTGAGACATTTTAGAAAACATTGGGTTAAACAAAGCAGGAGTCTCCATTTAAACAAAGAAGGAGTCTCCACCCCTTCCCCCCCCCACCCCGTGCCAGAACTTCTTAGAACCTTTAAAATGCACACGTGCCAGTGGGGAGCCTTGAGTGGAGAACACAGCTTTTGTAGATGCACTTGGCCTTGGGGAGCCCATTGTCCAGAAGCCCCTTACAGCACATGACTTGGAAAGCGGTGCCTGCAGCCCTCAGGGTCCCCACTGTTCTGAGCAGGAATGTCCAGGGTTGGAAGGAAAGGAGTGCAGGGCCCCTCCAGGATATATCTCCTCCGACACCAACCCTAGCAAGGTCTCCTTACCTCCATCTTCCAGATGGGGAAATCGAAGCTCAGAGATGCAAAGCAAGTTGCCCTAGGTGGCCCCACAGAGATGTGAGGCAGGGGAAGGGTGACTCTTCACCATGATGAGGAGGGTGGAAACTTTGGTGATGGTTCCGGGGAACCCAGAATGCAGATGTGCGGCCAGTGGGAAAGGAGCGGGGTGGGGTGCGCCCCGCCCCTGAGGGGCGCCCCGATCCCTGACAAGCTAGCGCCAGGGACCCGGGCCCTCCACACTCCCTCGGTCCACGTTCTGGGGGAAGTGCTGGCAGTTTTAATTAAATGCTTCGTATGGCGGCTCAT
>CM052802.1:99069842-99098834 GCA_028533885.1 Nasua narica
CCCGCCCCCCCCCCCCCCCCGCATCCTTCTCATTACAGGAAGTTCTCATTGCTGGAAGTTTGCCTCACTTCGGAGCTCTGATACACACCATTTGGCAGTTTTGTTCCCTCTCGTTCCTGGTGTTTTTCTGTGAAACATCCTATTACCAATATTAGCTTATCCTTACACAGCACTTGCTATGGGCCAGAAACTGTTCTAAGCAATTAGTTATATTAACTGGCTGAATCCTCACAACAAACCTGTGAGGTAAGTCCTATCCTTATCCATTGCAATCAATGGGGGAACTTAGGCAAAGAGGGGGCAGGTTCCTTGCCCAAGAGCCTAAACTGCTAACTGGGAAATCTAGGTTTCGGATGCAGGGAATCTGACTGGAGAATCTACTCTTCATGCCTCCGTGATACCATCTGCTAATAAACTCCCAGGCTTGGCCCTGCTCTTGTCAACTCTCCCCACTCAGAGGCTGTCGTTCTGCCACCAAATCCAAGCTCTGCGATGACGCCTCGGTTGGCTGCCTGCCTAGGTCTCCAGCCATCACCTGACCCTGGATTGCCATCACCCATGGCATTTTCTGAAGATGGTGCGGCAACATCTCTCATCCCATATGTTCTTCTAGAACCTTCTTGCTCCCCTTCTTCCTTGACCAGGGCAGATATTTGTGACTATCTCGTCCAACAGAGGATAGCTGAAGTGACACCATGTGGCTTCAGAGGCTAGATAGTAAAAAAGCTGTGCACTTCTGCCTTCTGTCTGGGGACTCAGCCGCCATGCTGTGAGGGAGTCTGAATGAGCGCTGGAGAGACCCATGTGGAGAGGAATGGAGGCCCCAGGAAGCTCCTCCCTGACAGCCAGCATTGGCTCGATAGCCAGGTGGGCCGATTTGCGAGTGATCCTCCAGCCTCTGGTTGTTGAATAGTCCAGACCTCCCCCTGCTTCTCTGTCCCCACAATTCCACAAAGTCTTCCCTAAAAGTGAAAATAGAACGGCCAATGCTTTTCTCTCCACCCATCTCACTACGGGGAACGGACCACTCCTGAGCCGGGTCCAGCTGCCACTGGTTCTCCCGACAACTGAGATCAAGTCTCTTCATCCCATGGACCCTGGTTCCCAGCAGTGAGGTCAACTCACTCGGTTTTCTAGACAGAGTCTCACTTCAGCAATGCTATTCTGCTATTTGGCTCTTCTATTGAGTTTTTAATTTCATTTATTTGTTTCATTTGTGGAAGTCATATCTAGTTCTTTGGCGAATTGGTCAATTTTGGTAGTTCTTCTTTGCTTTGCCCCTTCTACTTTCAATGCCCCTTCAATCCTTCAAACACATCAAACATACTACTTTCGTCCTGGGTATCTGATGATTACAATAGTTCTGATTTTTGGTGATCTGATTTCCAGTTTGTTGTTTCTGATAACTCTTGCTCATGGTGGCTTCGTTCCTTGTGTGTTTGGTGATTTTAAACTGTGAACTCATGTTCTTCGCAATTTTGTCTGAGAATTCATTGAGATCTGTATTTAACGTGTGTTCTTTAGAAAAGATTTGCGTTTGTTTCTGCAGGACTCTTCAGGGGACCATTACTCCAGAATCGCTGGCAAATTTCACATAGGTTTATTAGATTAAATATGAATCTTCAAGGACATGCTCCCATGGCCACATGTAGCTCATTTCAGGTCCCCCTGAGATCTCCTTTTCCTCTCTTCCAATCATAGAAGTATTTTGACAGAAAAGTGTGCTTCAAGTCCCACTGTGGTGCCCAAGTGCGTGAAGATTCACTGCATTTTAACAAGAAGGCAGCCTTAGGGCCTCAGGTACCCATAGAGGAGAAGGGGCCCCTAGCAATAGAGGAGTAAGAATTAAAAGATCCAAAGAAAACAAAAGGTAAAGCTTGCTGTGATAAAGAAAATTGTGGGTTTGTTCCCATTGCAAGAAAAATATTTTATGGGACTAACAGCTCAAGTTGTTTTCTAAATGACTTAATAGCTCTCACTGCCATATCACTAAGTTGATTATAATTGAGACAATTGCTTACCTTTATATCTATACTTCATATATGTACACATAGATACTTAAGTGCAGCCTGTGCCCTGGCATCCCTCTCAAAGGGGCCATGTCAGGCAGCTGGTTTAATGGACCATCAGGGCAGGAATAGACAGAACTCTCCTTTTTCTTCCCTCGATTTAATTCAGTCTTTGCCTACAGAGTCCAGGTGTCTTGCTCTCCCACTACGCATCTGTGCCTGATGAGAATTGCTGGTACAAAATTTTGGAGTTCTTTGAGACCACCTAGGAAGGCAGCCGTCAAGCAGGATCGATCTTCCTGGGGCCAATGGGTCCACTCCCCCAACTTGGGCTGGGGCAGCTGCCCAGGTCTCTGGGCATGTTGCTAAAAATAACATGTGGCTGGAGTTCAATCACTTAAAAACCGAACATCATTTCTTTCCTGCATTAACTGAGGATACCTTAAATAGATGACCTGGAGAGAATCTATCAAATCTTCCGTTTGTCAACACCATGCCAAGGAAAGGAGCATAAATCAGAGAGCAATTATGAGAAATCGTGTAGGGATGCTACAAAGCTCAAGGTCAGGGGGCCAGGCCTTCCACGCAGCATGAACCCACACCAGGGCTGGACATGCCATGTGTGTGCTTAATAAGTGACCACTGGCCCTGGCTTCAAAAGCAAGGAGCATGCTTGTGATAGTTTGGTGCAAAGAAAAGGGCCAGGTGGACGGAGCTTGAGAAGGATTAGAGGGAGGCCCTCAAGGGCCTTTGGTGTGATATACTCCACTCCTTCACATGGAGTATATTTGTCAGAACTATCTTGGGAGCCAGTGAAAAGAAACCTCATTCAAGGCAGCTTAAAAAGAATGAGGGATTTATTGTCTCCTGTATCCAAATAACTTAGAAGGCCAGCAAAGAAGCTGGCCTGGAACCAAAGATATGGCTGTCAGCAGCTCTGTCTCTTTCCCTCTCTCTACCCTCTGCTCCCCAGCTCTTCTTGGGATAAACTCAAATCTCACTGACCCACTTTGTGTTGTAGGTAGAGGGTAGTGAGTTGTTGAGAAGCTGATCAATGAGCAGCTCTGAAGTGGCCTCTGTCTGGAAACTTTGTGACCAGAGAGGAAGGGGCTCTCTTTTCTGAGATCCTGTTTGAAAAACTCCTAGGGAAGGGTTCTGATTGGCCAGGCTTGTGTCATGTGATCAACCCTAAACTGATCATGGACTCGGCACTGTGGGGGCAGGAATGGGATCCGGGACTAGCAGTCCTCACCAGAGCCACGTGGTTCACAGGAGCCTTTCCAGAAGATGAGGAACAAACCAGACATGTCCACCATAGAGGGCACGTCATTCTAGCATGAGGGACTGGTACGAGCTATGAAGGTGCATGCATACGTGTCCCACCTGGCCTGACCTTGGGGTGAGGAGCACAGGGACCCTATTCCTGACAGGAGGCTGGGCTGAGGTGAGTGAAATATGAGTGGTGGAGTGAAGTAGACAAGAACTATTATTTTCTTAAGTGTCCTAACAAAGGGTGCTGTTCAAGGTGTTTCATTATCTCTTTTCGGTCTCATACTGACTACCTGAGGGATGTCTTCTTAGCCTTCAATTTTACCAATGAAGAATGCTGAGGCCCAGAAAAGGGCAAGTAGGCAACCCAAGGTCAAACAGTGGTGAGGTGGGCCCTTAAAGCAGGTGTCTCTGAACCACCCCTCCGAAATAATCTAATCATACTGGGAAAGCCTCTCTAAACCCCAGCAATTCCACTGCTAGGCATTTACCCTGGAGAAATGAGGGCTTGTGTCCATAAAACAGCATGCATAAGAATGTCCCCAGCCACTCTATTCATCATGGCCCCCAAACTGGAACCCAGCCATGTCTATCAAGAGTAGAAGAGATACCTACTTTGTGGCACATGCATACGTGGAATACTACCCAGCACAGAAAATGAACACACTGTTGTTATACACAACAACACAGATGAATCTCACAGATACTGCGTCGAGTGAAAGAAGCCAGACACAGAAGAAAAGATACTGTATGAGTCCATGTGTATGAAGTTCTAGAGCAAGCAAAGGCAATCTTGGCGACAGGGATCAGAATAGTGGTTACTTCTGGGGTGGACTAGAGACGAGAGGAGAATCCATGAAGCCAGGGCAGGAGGGTGCTAGAAAACCGTATGATTACACAGGTGTATTCATAGATAAGAGTTCAACAAGCTGTTGAACCTGGGCCCTCATTTGAGAGACGCCCTGGGGTTCTGCCTTCTCCTCGCTTCAGCTCCCAAATTCCAGCAAAGAAAGCCCTGAAGGTCCAAAGGGTCCTCCTTCTTTCCTGGGCTGACCATCAGGGTGAGTTGGGGTTGGGGAGGCCAGCTCTCAGCACACCATCCTCCTGAGCCGGGGAGCTCTTGTGTGGTCAGGAGGGGCTGGAGGTCCCTGGGGAGTGGGGAGGGGATGCCTGACTGGGGCGGGATGTGGAGAGATCAGTCCTTCCACAGCTTCTCCGAAAGGAGGACCATCAGTAGAAACATCGTCACAGAAGGTGGTGGAGCCAAACACAAGACAATGTCTACAATGGCCAGAATGCAGTGAGAAAGAGGCTCTATCTTGGGCTTCCATCGCAGCCTGCCTAGTTCCTTACTTACCCTTGTTGACTTTGATCATGCCCATTTCAACTTCCTCACCAGTCAAATGGACCAAGAATACCAACTTATAGCATTATAGAATATATATATATATTCTGGACCTCACCCCAGGGAGTCCAAGAGGTAGACCAATGAACTGAAGAGTATTATTCCCAAGATTAAAGATCTTGTGGAGTTTTCTTTCCTCGACTTGTTTGGGACACCTTATCCCTTCCTCCTTTCCTGTTTCTCTGTTGTGGAATGGGAGTGTCTCCTCCTGTGCCTGGAGGCCCATAACGTGTCTGGATTCGCAGGTGCACAGACAGAGAAGGGTTTTGCCTCACGGTGAGTCATACCTGCGTCTTACCCGTGGCTGGTGTAGATACTCAGATGAGACTTGAGATTTTAAAGTTTAGAGTTGATGCAAATGAGGTAAGGCTTTAGGGTAGAATGGAAATATTTTGCATGTGAGAGGGATACGAATTTGGGGGGCGAGGGGTAGAATTCTATGCCTCCAAGTTCATATGTCGAAGCCCTGATGAGATGGCATTTATAGGTGGGGCCTTTGGGAAGTGGTGCGGTCATGAGGGCGGAGGACCACAAGGGGATTAGTGCCCTTGTAAGAAGAGGAGGAGACAGCAGAGTGCTCTCTCCGTCACTAGAACCCAGCCATGCTGGTACCCTGATCCCAGACTTCCAACCTCCAGAACTATAAAAAATAAATTCCTATCGTTTAAGCCACCCAAGATATCTCCGGGATCTTGTTATGGCCGCCTGGGCAGACTAAGACCGTTCTCATTATCTGCTCAAGTAGCTATTCCCGACGCATGTACAGATAACTGCTCAAGTTATTATCCCTCTCAGGGACATTTGAATTCTAGAGCCTAAACCCACGCCTCCGGGAATGAAGGGCCCGTCAGTGGGCAGAGGTGTTCGAGGGAGACGGGGAGCTGCCACTCCCCGGGACAGCTGCCCTCCCTCACCATTCCGTGCAGCAAGCATCCTCTTTGCCCACGTCTGAAGATGATCTTGGCTCTGGGTTCTGAGGGTCGGCTCTCTGGGAAAGAGCCTGGTCCCGTGGGAGGGAGGGCACCAAAGTCCCCGAAGCAGTTTTCCATCTTTGCTGCCTCCCTCTGGCTGTAAAATTAGACCTGCCTATTACAAAGAAGCCATCTGGCAGGTGGGAGGAGTGGAGAGTGGGCTCTGACCCCTCCAAGGACACCTGGCATAGAGACAATGAGGAAAGTCAGCTGGTGGGTTTCTACATATTTCCTTCCCCTGCAGTTCCTGCTTTAGCATTTTGGGAGACAAAAAGGCATGCTGGGAATGTGAGTGGGTCCTGCTAGGAGAAAAGCATGGCCCTTGTAAGGCTGAGTCCCTGGGGAATCCATGTTCTCCTGAGCTCCGTGGGGCTCCCTAGCCGGGGCTCCAGCCGAACCTCTTCAGTTCCTGCTCATTTGGCCTCTCTCATGTGTCCCCCAGTGTGTGGGCTGCAGGGAGACAACGACATACAAGAAAGCCCCCCACCCCTGCCGGGGTCCACCGCCTGCTGTGATTTGTAGACAAGTCATTACTGAAGGACGTAAGGAGCCCTGTGGGAGACACGAGAGAAATGTGGGTGCCAGGGGAATGTAGAAGAGCTGAAGGAACTCCTTCGGGATGCTCAGGGAGGCTCTCAGAGGAGGTCACATTTGTACAGGATAGGTCAAAATTCACAAGGCGGAGGTTGGTGTGGGTACAGACAGGAGGCATATGGGTGGCTTTGGCCCCCAGGCAGGGACAAGGGCCTGGAGGGCCTCTGGGCAGCGCCGAGCTATTTGGGTTTTATTGGAAGTAAGTGTTGGGAGCCATAGGGAGGTTTTCGGCAAAGGCAGGGGCTGACTTCCCCCATGAGGAATGGCAGGTGCTCACCTGAGACCTGGGCTCTCCCAGGAAGGAGCGGCAGGGGTCTGAGGCCTCAGACCCTCCTCCTTGGGGCCTGGCTCCCTGGGATGTGGCTGATGGTTGGGGACCTGCAAATCCCCTCTAACCCTGGGCCATGTTCTGTGTGGGTTTAGGTCCATATTTGCTATAGATTCTTAGATACCTCCAGGCCATTCTGCAAACCTTTACTGCAGCTTCTCCAGCCACGGCTCAGGGATTGAAAGGTCATCTCAGTTGGAGGAGGAGACTGGGAACCCTAGGGTCAGAATAAAGCCTGCCCACTGCAAGAGGAGGGTGAAAGGGAAGGATGCAGGAGGGCAGGACTGGGTGCATCTCTTGGCATGAGGCCAATGTCAGAAGGGTACAGCAGCCTGGTAAAGGCCAGTCTTGACCATCTAGGGACCCAGCAGGGATATGGGCATGTCTCCAGAGTAATGGCCCTTGAGTCTCTGTTTATTTATCTTTGGAATTGATTTAGGCTTACTGTATTGGTACCTAAACCCAGCATTGGTGCCTGTTGTGGGGAATAGTATCCCTTTGTGGGGAAGGGATACTATCTCCACTAAAGAGAATGTTCTCACACTTCTTTTCAGTCTTACCTAGAAGTGTGGAGTCCTCAGTCAGACACCCAGAGCTCTGAAGGCAGTTCTTAGACAACCAGAAGGGAACATCCTTCTCTCTTTGGGCCTCCTTTTCCTAAATCTCAGCCACAAGGGGGCTGTTGTCCAGGCAGGAGCTCTCGCCCTGGGCACCAAGATGGCACCCGGCACAATGAGGCTGGCATGGGGTGGGGAAGGAAGGGGGCCAGGCCACCTGAAGGGGGAGTCTCCCTGTGATCCCAGACTGTCCAGATGCCTGTACTATTTTGCATTTTCTTTTTCTTATTGTATCCTTGATTTTCCAGTAAAGCCCTGTTTAACTTTCCCAGCCTAAGAAAAGAGGAAAGAAAATGTGGTCTGTTTGGAAAAGAGCCTTAAAGGAGGCATGGTGCTCCCAAGGCCAGCCAAGCGATGGCAAAGTAATCATGGGGAGAACCCAAGGGCGGGTGACTCTGGGGGCACGAGGGGCGTCTCGGGTCTCACTGCCTTTCCTCCCCTGGTAATTTGCTCTCTCAGACCTATTCCCTTGGAGGAGCCAACTGGTTTAATGGGAGATTAATGGTTCTTTTGTAATCTTAACTCGTTAACTCCAGGAATAGGTAAACCTTGGAAGAAGAAATCATTAGTTCACATTGAGGAAGGAGCAGAGCTCTCCCACCTACCCACCCACCAGGCTGGAGGTCAGGACCGGAACCGGAACCGGGTCCTGGGTGGGGCAAGGGTGAAAAGCAAGAGGCCAAAGGGCTTCAGCCATGGCTGTACCAAGTCAGGGTCTCAGGCTGTGGAATATGGCTTTCATATTCCTCCCTCTCTCCTAAAAATGTCTACAGGAAAATACACACGCACACACGCACATGCACACACGCGCACTCATAAGGGAGTCCAGGCACGCACACACAGCACACATTCTCAAGAGAGCATTGTGCCTCCTTCTCCCTGCTCTATTCCCACCAGACGGAGCTGCACCATGGGACTTGGACTTCCCAAGTCTTGCAAACAAATGAACTTTACTTTAACTCCATTACCAGGGCTAATCTGTCCAGACTCCCACCTGATTTGCAAAGGAAATGGGTTCATTCATTATGGAGGGTGTGTGCACTTTGCAGACTCCTCCAGAGGAATCTGCTAAGCAGTGTGCAGCGACACTTCCCTTAAGCAAAGGGAAGGGACTGAGACTTGTCTCCCAGGAAAAAGTCTGGTCCGAAGGAGAAATGACTAATGTGATTCCTCTCCACCCTTAACACCCACCCCCGCCCAATGGGCAGCTTTGTGCCTTTCATCGCTCTGCTCATGGCCCCTGTGGGTGAGCTCATGCCTGCGGCATCATCTTCCCCGGGGCAGCTCTGCAGCCATTTTGTCCACAGCCTTCCTTGGTTTATCAGCTGGAGAGCAGGAAGTCTCAGGGAATGCCTCTGGAGGCTTTAGTTCTAGGGCAATAATTCTCAACCTTCAGAGTCCATCAGAATCTTCTTGAGGGCTTGTCAAAATTCAGACTGCTGCGCCCCACCCCCTGAGCTTCTGACTCATGGGTCCGGGTGGGCCTGGGGATTTCGGATTTCATTTCTAGCAAGCCTTCCCATGCTGTTGATGCTGAAGCTGCTGGTCCACTTTGAGTACCGCTGTTCTGACTCCTTACCTGGTACCAGAACCACTCTGCAACCTTCCTCACAGGTAAAGCTGGAAAACTACACGTGCTTCGTCCTCTTAGATCCCTTTTTCCACTCACCACCCTCGACCGTGCTTTATTTGCTTTATTTATCTGTCTGCGCTCCCAGACTGTTGGTCCCTAGAGAAGAGGACGGTTGTCTTACTTACCTCGGGATTCCGAAGAGGAGACTTGGCAGTGCTCACATAGCCGAAGAGTCACAGATGTCTGCCCTGGAAGAAGTAGCCTTGGGATGGAGAGGTTCTTGAAGAGGGGCTGGTATTTTGTAATTCTCTATATACCGCTATCTTGACGGAGGTTTTAGAAGGAGAATGACTCATGGATTACTGAGCGATTAAAAACTTATGTCAAGAGAATGAGAAGACGAACAACAGACTGGGAGAAAATACTGGGAAAAGATGCATCGGATAAAAGATCGTTCTCTAAAACACACAAAGAACTCTTAAAACTCAATAAGCAAATGATCCAATTTAAAAAATGGGTCAAAGACCTTAACAGACAGCCCACAGAAGATCTACAGATGGTAAGTGAGAAATGAAAAGATGCTCCATCTCATACGTCATCAGGGAAATGCAAATAAAACAATGAGCTATCCCCACACCTCTATCAGAATGACCAAAATCCAGAGCACTGGCGACACCACTGGCGACACCAAGCACCCATGAGGGTGTGGAGCGACAGGACCTCTCATCCATTGCTGGTAGGAATGCAAGACAGTAGTCTCTTGGGACGACAGCTTAGCAGTTTCTTCCAAAACTAAACACAATCTGACCATCCAATCCAACAATCGCTCTCCTTGGCATTTACCCAGTGGAGTTGAAAACTTATGTCCACATAACAGCCTACAGGTGGGTGTTTGGGCAAAATGTGAAGAAGCCACCAAGATGTCCTTCAGTAAGGGAATGGGTAAACTGTGGTTCATCCAGACAATGGAATATTATGCAGTGTGAAAAAGAAATGAGCCATCAAGCCCCGAAGGGAAACACGAGGGAAACATAAATGCACATTACCAAGGGAAAGATGCCAACCTGAGAAAGCTACCTACTGTATGCTCCCAACTCCGTGACGTTCCGGAAAAGGTGAAACTATGGGGGCAATAAAAAGATCAGGGGTTGCCAGGGATGAGTAGGCAGAGCACAGAGGATTTTTTTCAGGACAATGAAACTGGTCTGTAAGATACCGTAATGGTCGATAGATGTCATTACACATTTGTCCAAACCCTTAGAATGCATATCACTGGGAGTGAACCCAAATGGGAACCGTGGACTTTGGGAGGTACAGATGAATCCGTGTAAGTTCGTCAGTTGTAACAAATGTACCCCGCTGGTGGGAGAATGATGATAAGGGGGAGACTGGGCATATGTGGGGGCTGGGAGTATATGGGAAATCTCTGTACCTTCACTTCAATTTTGCCATGAAATGGCAAAACTTATGTCTCTTGACATAAGTTCTAAAACTTAAAGAAAAAAAAGAAAGGAAAAAAGACTATTTCTTTGACTAAAGCATCCTCTTTAAAGATACTAACTCTGCTGTCCCACACCCCCACTGAATCCTCAAATGGGTTTGGCTAATAACATCACTAAGTGCCTCATGCAGCAGAAGACCTTTAGATACACAGATTTATTTCGTTCTCGGAACACCCACGTGATATGGATACTATTTATTATCTCTATTCCCATATGGGGAAACTAAGGCACGGGGAGGTGAGTTATCTTTTTCAAGGGCACATGCCTAATTAGCAGTGGGGTTAACACTCACCCCTGGCAGACTAGTTCTGGGATTTGTGGCCTCGACCTCTAGGAAGGCTGTCCCACCTGCTATGGTCAAAATATGGAGTCTTACTTATTTACACCTAACCCAGTTCGCTCTAAAGAAGATTTGAGCACCACCTGATTTTCTTATCCAGAGCTTAAATTGCCTGGAAATGCTACCTTTAATTAAATGTGTACTAGAAACACAATGCAAAAACATAAGCTAAAGCACATGGGCTTACCCCCCCCCCCAAAAGTCATCCAAGTAGACGTGATCAATGGCTTCTGAGATTTTTCTGTTCACATCGGTTTCTCACTGATTACTGGCAGGCACACAGCAGCAGGTGCCAAAAGGAGAGGAAAAATTTATGGGGGGAAACTTTAAATACAGAACATTCTATTCATTACTTTGATTTCTTCTGTGCATTGGGAAAAGAGCTGCATGATTCGATTTCCCCGGAGGAACCCCTTGGCCCTGCTCTCAGACCCCTGAATTCCTTATCAGTGGAGCTGGAAGCTTCTGGACGGGAGTCCGTTTCAGAAACATCAGAGGAGCTCAGCCCCCACCCAGCCTCACTGAGTCAGCATTTTCAGGGACTGGGGAGGGGCAGGGTCTGGCCCTTCTAGTTTATTTAAAAAAGTGCCAGAGTGGATCTCAAGGTGCAGCCGGGGTTGAGAGCCACCGGGAAGACCCCTCAAAAGTTTAAAGTTCTGAATCCCAGTCTGAAACCCCTCGGTTTTCTACTATTTTGTGATCATCTCTCTGTGCTGCAGCCCCACAGCCCCGGTGGTGCCGGGTCGGTTTGGAATTTAATCACCAAGCAGAGCCCAGCTCCCGGGGGGCTGCCGGCTCACCCCGTGCAAGGCTGGCGGTTTTATTTATGGTTTCTGATTTTATTTATTTGCCCGCCTCAAAGCTGCTCTTCTGCATACAGAGAACTCTGGCTGTCGCCTGCCGCCTCAGCCTCGGGGGCTGCCGTGAGCTGGGCCAGGATGGATGGCGGAGTGAGCCCATCGCCTTGGCTGAGAAGCTGGGCCCCTTCCTGAGGGTGATTTATGCGATGCAGCAAGGCCCTGCCTGCACCCAAGCATCCCCCTACCAGCAATGCCCGCACAAGGCTTTGGGATGGATGGGGCAACCCAGGCCTTGACTGCACGGGGCTTCTAGAAAGTTCTGTTCTAACTTGGAAGACTCCGCTCTGCCTGTTTTCCCCTTCACCTGAGGACCAGCTCAGCCAGGGTCTGTTCTAACACACGTTTATCTCACACCCCCACCTTTCATTGCCAAGGACCAATTTGGAGGACACAGCCCTTGGGAGGGCGAATGCCCGTGTTGGAGACCACAAAGGAGGGGTCGGGAGGAGACTATGGTTTGCACCTGATCTCTATTTGTCATATTTTCTACCTCACTGCATATCCATTCCCTTCTCCCCACTTCCCTCCCCCCCCCCCCACAAGGGTCCTGCCAAGTCCATGGTGTATCAGTCCAGATCTAAATGGGAAAAGAGAAATCAATTCAAGTACACAATGGGGGGAATGTATTGCAGGGCCCTAGTTACACAGATGGTGGAGTAGCCAAGGGCCAAATGGAGCGGTCAAGTAATTTAGAAATTAGCAACCTCCAGAAGCCACAGCCAGCTCTCGAGCCGCACAGAGAGAGGGAAGAGGAGCTATTGACAGAGCCTGGGAGCAGGGGTCACCGGCGACAGCTAGGACCACAATGGCCCTGGAGCAGGTAGAGAGGGGCGGTCCCCTGATGCTATTTTCCTGACCCGGCAGTCCCCGCCGGGGAGACTCAGCCCAGCTGACACAGGGTCTGGGGAAGGCAGCCTGCAGCGGGCCAGCCCCTGAGGTGCCCGGGAAGGGCAGGGCAAGGATCTGAGGACAACAGGTCCCAGACCAACCCAGTGGGATCCCCAGACCACCCTGTGCTGAGACCCTGAGGCCCCTTAGCCAAGATCCCATCACTAGTTCACGTTGGAGCCAAGGTCTACACTGACTGCCCCAAGGATGGGACCCTGGCCCTCTTCTTTAAGATCGAGAGCTGCTTTGAAGACAGGTGGCTGAAGACAGAGGGTCGACTGTGGTGTTGGCGACTCACTGACCTTTTCTGTCTGAGCTCCAGGCATATGTGTCATGGTGGGAGAGACAATACGATGTGTTCGCCGATCCCTCTCCTACATCTGAGCATGAGGCCAGGTGGTATCTCCCTGCCTGCCTTGCGCCGACGCTGGGGCCATGGGACAGTCCTGGCCAGCGGCGTGTGGGCAGCAGTGATGTGTGTCCCTTGCGGTCCAAGACACTTATAAGCAAGTGTGGGGGGCAGTCCCCAAGTTCTCCTTTCCCTGCCACACTAACCTGGTTGTTGACTTTTGTTGACATGATGCCATAAGACAGAAGCAGCGGGAATCTCTAGAGAGGATGACTGTCCCAGAGAGTCAAAACCTACACTGAGCCACCTGGGGGGCTCAGTCGGTTAAGCGTCTGCCTTCCTCTTGGGTTATGATCCCAGGATCCTGGGATCAAGCCCCACATCAGGCTCCCTGCTCAGTGGGGAGACTGCTTCTCCCTCTCCCGATGCCCGCTGCTCCCCCTGCTCGTGCTCTCTCTCTCTCTCCCAAATAAACAAATAAAGTCTTAAAAAAAAAAAAACCCTACACTGGAATGCATGCATGAGGAAAAAAAACCTTTATTGTATAAAGATACTGAGACTTGGAGGTTGGTTTGGTTTGGTAGGTTGGTGTTTTTTGTTTGTTTTGTTTATTTACCACAACATCCCTGGCATTACAGAAATATGATTGTTCTATGCCGTAATGAGTTCTTCCAGAGAGACCGTTAGCCCCCGCATAGTCCCCCACAGGTCCCAGACAGCCCTTGCTCCATATCTATGCTGCTCGCTAGGACCGAGCCCCCCGTGGCAGCAGGCCCTGCCCTAGACACGGCATCATCCCCAAGCCAGCAGAGTGGCCGGTGCCAGGGAGGGACTCGCTAAGGAGCTCTTGACTAAATGGACGGGTGAGCGAACTAATGGACAAACCAAAGCCAGTTAGGTGCATCTTAGAATTAGATCCTGGCTTATCCCGGGGCACCAGAAGGCAGACACAATCCCAGGAAGCCAGGATATAATTCAGGACCAGCTTGGCGGATTAGGAAAATGATCCATTCAAAATGGGTGGACTAGAAGGCAAGGCTTCTAGAAGCTCAACACCAGCCCTGCCAATCCAGGAAGAGGCAAGGAGAAAATCCAAGGGGACCCGGGACCAGAGGGAACACAAGCCTGGTAACATCCCCGGTGACGGGCCAGCCTACACCTCTGGGACAGGACCCAGGAAGGAGGAAGCAGCACATGCAAGACAGGGTGCGATTATCCCACTGCACTTGGCCTTCTCCCGGATCTTATTTTAGCTGTCACATTTAAGAAGGATTTGGAGGTTCTGGGGAGGAGCCAGAGCCAATAGGAGAACCAATGAAGAGTTGGGGCAAAAAAATAGAACCTATAGGGAAAGTCTAGGGGAAGTGGGAGTTAAATGGGGCTGAGGGAGGCAGGTGGATGCTAAGGGGAACCTCTCTAGTTTGGGGGAGGGGACAGAACTCCAGGACATGGTTTCATATAGCAGCAGAAAGACTTACGTTCCACCCCAGGCAGTGAAGCTTGGTTGGAAAGGAGAGGTACATTGGGGAGGTAGGCTGGCTGCTCAGAAGGTCTCAGTGGGCCCCTGCTTGGTCCTACAAATGGCCAGGCCCAAGGGGTGACTGGGGGCATGATGTCCTAGAGGTGTGGAAAGAGAGAGATACCTGTTAATGTCCCTAGAGCCATATGACAGGAAGGGACGGGAGCCTGGCCAGCACCTGCTGACTCTAGTTGATGAGTCCGGGGCAAGGGGGCTTTCAGGAAGGTCACGGAGATGTAAAGGATCCCAGGATGTCAAAACTGGAAGGATGCCCGGCAGAGCAAGAGACTTTCAAATATGATTTCCCTGCAAGAGAAAACTGGTCAAGTCCCCCTAGCTGAAGGACCTCTCTGTTCTCAGGCCTTCATCAGCGTCTGAGCAGAAGACAAGTCCCTTTTCCAGATCACACACCTCCAGGATCTCTGTGCCCCACCTCCCCCTCTCAGCATTGCCCTGGTGCACCTCCATGGGGCTGCCTCCTTCTCTCCACCAGGGGGCAGCCTCTGGGCTTCCTCCTGCTTTGCAATTACTTTAAAGCCAAGCCACAGCCCTTACGTGGATCCATGGAGAAAGACTGCTCCAAGCTGCGCTGCGGAAAGGCTAACACAGCGGTCCCCCACTCATTTTCTTGCTGGTGGGGACGTTCATTGGTCTTATCGAGGGCCCCAGTCACACCTGACCTCTCGCTTCTTTCTCCAGTGGAGCTGTTGCAGCCGCCCCTGCACCTGGCCACTAGAGGGCACCATGCCCTCACCACCACCCCAGCAATCCCGCCCTTTTCTGGTTCCCTCTTCCTTGTAGACAAGTCCCATTGGCCTTGGCCCAAAAGAACCAATGAGGACATTCTAGGACAAATTGAAGGGCTTAAATCAAAAGATGTACGAAAGCTGAAAGAGAGATAAAAATATGTGCCTGGCTCTGTGCCAGGTTCCAGGAATTCAGAGACAAATAAGACCCATACCTGCCCATTTGTCTTAAATGGGAAACAGACAGGGAAGGAGACAGTGACTATGCAGTGGGATGAGCTGAGGGAACACCCAGAAGGTGCTCCTGCCTCCTGATCGGCAAGGGCCTCAGGGAAGAGTCCTGCAGGAGCCAAGTCTTGAAGGGTGAGCCAGAAGTAGGCAGGTAAAGGAGGAAGGGGCCTCCCAAGGGAGTGGGAACAGCAGGAGCAGAGGCTCCAAGGCCTGAGAGTGTTGACTGGAAGGGAGGGTAATGAGAGCTATGTCATAGTCTGGGCAATAGAATTTGTTCCTTTCCTTGCTGGTTGGAGGAAAACCCCGCTATCCTACTCCAAGAAGCCTACCAGGATTCCCCAGCCTTCCCGTTGTCCTTCTCTCCGGCAAGGGGGGTGGGTGTCCAAATTTGGGGGAAAGGAGCTGCTGCTTGGTCATCACTGGTGCACCCTGAATATTGATCTCTGGTTCGGATCCGACTACCACTCCCGTTTTGCCGATGTGAAACGCAGGGTTCAGAGAGATTAAGGGAGCTGCCCAGGTTACACAGTGCGTGAGTGAGAGCAAAGTGAGACTCTCGTCGAGGCCTTCTGGCCCCAGATCCTATGGTCTGCGATCCTATGGCAGCGATCTTGCCAATTACTCTCTCGCCAACAAGGCTGGCCCTAGCCATTTTTAAGCAGATTTTTCTTGTGGTTTTTTTTGTTGTTGTTGTTTTTACAAAATTTACAAAAGTAATGCATGTTCATCATTTAAAAAATCAACCAGTATAGAAATTCACAATATTGACAGTAAAAGTCCCTCATAATCCTCTCCAGATAACTGCTACTAACAGTTTGGTATATATACCTTCAGAAGCTCCTGTGGGTTTGCAAATACACGTTACTGTACATTTTCTAAAATGGCACTAGGCTTCTCTGTAATTTGGTTTCTTCCCTTAGTCATTCTTGAACAACTTTCTATACCCGTACATATTGCCCTATAGAGTGAGGTCTCTTGCCATCCCCATTTATCTCGGAGGACGCGGGGCGGGGCTCAGGGAAGGGACACTGCCCCAGGCACGCAGTCCACAAGGGACAGGCTTGTCAGCCCTGCAGGATCTGGGGCGTCCAGCGGGGAGCTGCCCACAGCTACACCCGCCCACTCAACACTTTTCTCCCAGCAGCCTTAGCACCATCGTCAGATGCTGGGAATTTTTAGGAATGGATTTTTGTGTCATTTGTAATAGATCAGAAATATCCCAGCAAGACAGATTGCCTGAACCTTTTGGGTGGTTTTCTGTGAGCTGATAAAATCCTGTCAGTTGAAAATCAAGGCTCATCCCTCTTGTATGTCAGTGATATTTTTTTTCCCCCCAGAAAGGCAGCTTTGGGTAGCAGCTCCTTTAGGGTGGGACGTGGGGGAGGAGGGTCAGCAGCGCAGACCTGCTGACCCAACAGCCTCCTGAAATAGCCGAACGTCTAACCGGAGGAGCCAGGCACCATCGGGATCCGTCGAGGACCATCCCTTCAACTCCTGCTTCTCACCGTGTGGCCCCGGCATCACCGGGAGCTGGTTAGAAACGCAGGATCCCGGATTCCCGTCCAGGAGTGCAGAGTCAGAATCTGCATTCACGGGGGTTCCTGTGCAGAGAAGTATGAGTAGCAAGTCTTTGGCAAGATTCGGGAGCCTCTCAAGCCAGTCCGTGGCTCCTTTTCTAGCTGTGTAGCGATGGGCTCGGTCTGAGAAATTTAATGAGAGCTAGCAATTAATTACACGGCAGTTTCTAGGTGCCAAGCAACACTGCAAGTATTTTCGCTTGGATCACCTCGCGTAATCCGCACAAGGACACTCTGAGCCGGGGTACCGGGGTACCGTTACCTTGCTGAGATGCGGAAGAGTTACCTAACTTGCCCGAGGTTCCCCCTTCCCCGCCCCCCCTCACAGGCAGGTGGGCGGGGACTCCAAGCCAGACCCCCCAGAATCGTCCCTGCTACACCAGGCTGCCTGCAGGAAGGGGGGAGTCGGCCGGCCCAGCGCTGTTCTGACAGGCATCTCCGGGCGGCATTTCTAAGCGCTTGCCAATACATCTTGTTTTCCTCTTCCCCCTCCCCGCCTTCTCCTCCCCAAGACAGATCACCTTAGAAAAGCAGCGAGTGCCCAGCATTAGCATGAACGCAGCCTTCACAGGGATGCGGAGCTCGGGAAGCAAGAGCAGCCCTTATATTTGCAAAACCCTTTATCCTCCATTAGCTCCTTTACTCTCCTGAGGAGGACCAAGCGAGATGAGGCAGGTGTTATTATCCCCCTCAGACGGTTGGGAAAAGGAGGACAGGCTCGCCGAGTGACTTAGCCAAGGTCACACGACGAAGCTAAGCCGAGCAGCTGGGCCTCCAGGCGGCATTTCCTCTCCACAGGCTGCCCCCGTTTTCTAGAAGACTCCATCCCAGTCTCCCCATCCTGAAGGCAACCCATATCTCCTCTCAGTGCTTCCACAGCTCTGTGGGGGAAACCCAGTCCCCGATGGGGCCTCAGCCTCTCTCCCAGGCTGCCTCCTGCCTGAAGCAATTATAAATCGTGGCATTTTCCCTTCATTCAGACCTGATGTTTAATTCATTGCTATTCTGGCTGCTTTAATGCAGAACATTTATTCAGTGGAATAGCTTTGTTTTGCCTCCCAAGCTTTATTCTGTTGAGAACACCATTTCCATTGCAGAGCGGGCTCGCTGTTAGCCAGCTTCCAGGACTCTCCCTCTCCTGTTCCCCAGGGGCGGCCCCTCTCTGTCTTCCTTGGGGACCCACCCTGGGGCCGTGAGTCAGCGTCAGCTCCTGACAAGGAGTCCAGACTTTCCTGTCCTTGGTCCAAACACCTGACGTTTTCCATTTGTCCCCCTTCCCTTTCTCCCAGGCCACGTGCCCTGTGTCATGCGCTGTGCGGCTCCTGGTCCCCGGGCTCCCAAACCCCACAGCTGGGAAGCGTAGCCCCCGCATCGGTTTACTCCAGGTGGGTCTGATCCCGCCCAGGACACCGGAAGTTAGAGGGGCCCGAGGAGGTGGTACAGCTGCCATGCCGCACGCCTGGAGCTTCTGTCACATGCCATTAACACTTCCTCAGCTACCCTCAGTCTGGACAAATCTAGAACGTTGGACTCCTGTCCTCGAATGCTATGCCAAGGCCTTACCTTTGGTGATAGATTCCAAGGCTGATCATTTCCCTTGTCCTGGATATCAGCATATTTAAAGTCAAGAGAAAAGAGCAAAGACTACTAAGCATCTATATAATATCCATTCTCCCCCTCTTTTGTAGTAACAAAACCCCTAGCTGAGCAGCAGACTGGAAAGCCAGCTACCAGATAACACATATTACCTAGCGTCCCCTACCTCGCTGTATCCACGTGACTGGGTTCTGGCTAGTGAGAGCTAAGTGGAAGTGTCCTATGGACTTATGTGAAACCTTCCTAAAAAGGAGAAGGTGAAACTTTCTTAATCCCTGGTCTCTTAATCCCTAGTTGAAAGGTAGGTGCAAAGGCTGGATCTCTAGCAGGCATTTTAGGACCAGGAGGAGGAAGCCACATGCAGAATATAGGGATGACATAGACGGAAGTTGGCTAGTCTCCGAATTTCTCTTACAATAGCAATAAGCTGCTGTCTTGTTTTAGCTACTTTAGGTTGTATCTTTGAGCACAGATAGTCAGAAATGATTCCTAAGTACAAAGACAAAGCCATTTCTTTCCTTGTTTCTTCGTCTACCTAATGGGAATGGCTCACCTGCCAAGCCTACCGTCTAAACCAGTTTCAGATACATTTATGGATGTGACCCTTGAAAAGAATGCAGGGTAGGAGAGGTAGAGTGGAGGGGACACAGAATTAAGAGTGCATGGGTATTATTCAACCACTCACTGCACAGATGGGAAGACTGAGTTTCAGAGAGAATTAGTCACTAGTCTGCGGTCAGAAACTCAAACCACCCCTCCACTACCACTTACAGAGAGTTTAGAAAGCCTCAGGGAAAACCCCGTGACTGGCTTTCCAACCTGGCCAGGGCTGGTCCTAACTGCTGGCTGTGTCAGAGCTCCCGGGAAGAGCTCTGTTCCTTTCTTCTATCCAGAGGTGCATTTCTTTATGAAGCCCCAGGCTTCTTATCATCATAACAAAGCATATGCTGGGGAAGGAATCAGTCCTCTTTGGGATGAAGCTGCCGCTGGGAGTAGAGCTGCTTCTACCCTTCCCGAAGCTAGGGGAGGGCAGGTCCCATTCTCTGTACCACTTCCCAGTCTGTACTTAAGGGGCGATGGTTAAGCACAGGCTCTGAGAGCAGGCTGCTGGGTTCGAATCCCAACTCCACCAGTGCCCGACTGGATGACCTTAGCAAGATTGCCCAACCCTCCCCAAGCCTCAGATGCCCCAGCTCTCCAAGAGATGGTACTCTGTACCGCCTCATGAGGTTACCATCAAGATCAGGCTAGTTAGTAAGAAACTGGTGCTAGCTATCGCTTTTGTTCTCTGTGGATTCGAGATTAAGGTTCCCATAGGAAAATGTTGACACTGTTATCTCCCTGCTTTTCCACATGATCATGTAGTTCCTTGAAGGTGGGGAGCGGCTGGCTTATCGGCCTTTGTTCCCCAGAACTTAAAGCGGAACCTGACACATGGTAGATATGCCAACAAGAGCTTGTTGAATGGAGCTGAGTACACAGGCTTTTCTCCTCCTCGTTCTTCAGATGACCACCCTCTCCCCACCTCCGCCCTCTCTCCTGCCTTCCCTCTCTCTGGCTGTCTCTCGTTCCCTCCACCACCGTCCTCTCTCTCTCTCTCTCTCTGGCACACTCTTGCTCTGTCTTTCTTTGAAACACCTGCCCAGCCGCCCGTGCCCAGCATGCACCGCGTTCCGCTCCCAGCTCGGCCCCCAGCTCGGCCAGCCTCAGCCCCAACGATGGCCCCTTCGGCGTCAGGGCCGCCTGGGACCTTTGCTGTCCCCACTGCCTTCCAGCCTCCTCACCCTTCAGAGGAGGAGGCCGAGGCCCAGAGAACCCGAGGAGGCCGTCTTGGCGTTGCACTGCTATTCTGTCCCGGAGCCAGGATTCCAACCCAGGCTTCTCAACTCTCAGCCGAGAGGACTAGTCGCCATGGCCTCCTCTGAGCCCAACTGGCGGAAACATAGCAGGAGACCGTGGAATGTCTGGTGAATAAATGAATGAATGAATGAATGAATGAATGAATGAATGAATTGTATCGGGACAGAGAGTTGCTCCAACAACACTCTTCTTTCCTAGTGACCTGCTGGGAGTGGGGGGACAGACCCTTTGTGCTGAGGGGTCCCCAGAGGAGGTTCTGTCTCCACCGCTCCTGCCATCACCGCCAATCTACCTGGGACCTCGTGGCCCTCCTTCTCTCCCTCCACTGGCAGCTGCATGTGTAGACGCCAAGTTCATTGTTCTCCGTGGCGTGATCTTCAGCAGTCTGAGGCCATTCTCTGAAATTAAGTCTCTTCCCCAGGACCTTGCCTCTGTGGCTCACTGTCTACCCAGCTGGAACAAAGCTCGCTGTCTACCCGAGTTCTGGACGACACGGGACCAGCTGGAACAAAGTGACTCCTGCTGCGACCCTATAGCTTGCTTCTGGCTCTGCCCGCCCACCTCCCGCCCTTTTTTTTTTTCCTACAGAAGTGGCCCATCATCCAGCTTCCTGTCCTCTCAAGTTAAGGGGTGATGCCTTGACCTGATGCCCCTCCTCCAAAGCCCGGCCGGCCTGGGGGGCTCTCCTGGCAGCCCCGGCCCCTCCCTCTCTGTCCTCCTCCCTTGCCCCTCATTTGGGAGTTCCCAAATGCTACCTGGTACGGCAGTTTCTCCTTTAACTGTTCTTGTCTTCGTTCCATCCCCCGCAATTGGAGCCTGAATAATGAGTTATTTCACAGGAAGATTGATCTGGGTATTAGGGCATCGTTTAGTTTGCCATTACAACAGCCAATTTTGGTGACATGCTCAGCTGTGAAGGGGAGAGGGACAGGCTGCTGGAGCTTTCAGAAACAAGGGGTGGGTGGATGGGAGGAGGGGGTGCTGGCCTAGGGGCAGAGGCAGCGGGAGGCCCGGGGGAGGGGTCTGGCTGGCTTTCGCCCGTCTCTATTCTTGGAATATGATGCTGGGAAAGAAATCATAAGGACTGAAAAGGATGTGATCTTTTTTCAAAGGGAGAGGAAGATCGGGGTTTTGAGGCTAGAGATGCCAGGACTGGGAAGGCCTTTGTCAAATAAACAGAGTGAACAATCCTCAAGTTAAAGGACATTTCAGACTCGCCAGTATTTCAAGATGACAGAAGGGCTTAGCATTCCTACCTGCCATGTCCCACACTAGATCCCCCGCGTCGGGGGAGTTCATGGTTCCCTTCCTCCCGGGTCCCCAGGTCTGATGAGGGAGACACAGCTTCCGCCCTCGGGGAGTTCCCAGCGTGAGGAGAGACGGAGACTCTCTTCCAGGTCCCCATCACGGGGCGACCTTCCCCACCTGCCATCTCAGTTGTCCTGGATCATCGTCCTATTTATACCCCTCATGCCTCTTCGCGCACTCAGGCATTTCCCTTTCCACTTATTTTATTTTAACTCACTTGCTTGTCTCCTCCTCAACTGGAACAAAAGCTCCCGGAGGCGAGGCCCTCGTGCACCCTGATCATCTCTTCCCTCCGGGCCCCCGATAGCAGCTGCCCGTGCGGTGCTCCACGAACGCGTGCCGACAGCTGCACGAGACCTCGGAAGCCCCAGCTTCGGGAGGCTGGCCATGGGGGGCCCGGCACGGCGCTGACATTGCCGCGGCCGTTGGCCACATCTCGTGAAAGCACTGGGCCCTCGACCCACACCACCCTCCGTGTAGGGTTTTGCGAACAACTTCAGAGCGCTCCCCGCACCTCCTGAGGGCGCTGAGTTTCTCCCTGAACTTTGTTCCGCGGTTGAGAACGGTACAGAGGGGCCAACTTGAATGTGGCGTCAGCTGGCGTGGGGGTCTACCCTTTGGAGAAGTCCCACGCGTCTCCGAAGTTCATTTCCCTCATGCGTTCCGTGAACGACTCATGCAGGAACGTTTGTGAAACCCTGGCTTACCTGCCCAGTGCCATACAAACGCTGAGTGTTTTTAGGAATAGCATTCATCACGGTAGCAGTGATTTCAAAACCCGCCTATGACAAAATGAGTCTGAGAACGCCGAGGGGAAGCTAAGGGGAGGCCATCCCATCGGGAGGCTCGGCACCGGACAGAAAGATTGCTTTCGGCTCTGGTCGCAGAGGGACCATCCCCTGCCCCTCTGAGGACCCCATATCCCAGTGACCTGTGCCCCTCCTGTTACACAGATAACCAGAAGCCCGGTGATGGTTTGCTAGAAGCATTAGGGCACCAGTAACAAGGGAAGCTGAACAGGCTTTAGCTACATTACCAAAGCCATTAAAGTTAAAAACCATTAAACAACCACAGCTTGCTTCCCATCATCCACCCCACAGGCATCCAAAACAAAACCAACAAGAATGTGTTAGAATAAAGCAGACACTGAGATTTATTAATAGCCTGTGTTTGCCCAGCGCTTTAAAAGCAAGCCTCGAGGCATGGAGAACCTCACCTACCAGGCACAGTTGAGTAGCACGGTGTGGGGCGGGGGGACCCTTCCAGAGCACTCTCAGCCCCCCGCCCCAGAAACCTCAAGATCTGAAACGAATTTTTCGGCCCTGTTATCACAGATTACTTCTGAGCACGGCAGCCGCATGGGGGATAGGGGTGGGGGTGTCTTTGACATGGGTGGTCCGTGGGGCAGAGCTGAAGATCCTGGGCCAGAAGAGCAGCCAGGAGGAGGGGGAATGCATGTGGGAACTGGGATTCGAGGATGAGTAAAGGCACTGACTGAATTCAGGGGCAGAAGCAGCGAACAGCGTCCAAGGCTGCAAACGGCACTCATTTTGCCGTCATTGGTAGGTTCTACAAATAGGGAGGTTCTGCAAACAGCCCAAGTGTGTTAAATAGCTTCAGACTCTCTAAACAGGAGCTTGCTTTATACACAGAGGAAGGTGCCGTCTTCAGGGACCTGGTAAGCAGACAGCCACGGGATTCATACCCCAAGATTAAAGCTGTGGACCAAGAGACCATCTGCTGGGGCACACAGGAGAAAGGGGGTCAGTTTCAGCGTCTTCGTGACATCGTAGGCAGGAGGCTTTTCCCGGAACACCTGCGGTCTGTGGGACACTCACTACCCTCGCACTAAAAGGATCGGAGGGCCGGCCAGTTCCCAGGTCCTTCCCTACGGCTTCGCTTTGGTCCCCAGCCACACTGGGGGTCCTCTTCGGGGACCTGGGGGCGCCTGGCTGTGGCGGGCTCGGACCACACATTTTTAAGAGGGAGGCTGGGCTCCTTGATCCTTGCAGAAGGCTGGAGCGGGTGGCGATCGCCACGTGCAGCATTGTTCGGCCTTGGTTTACAGTCCGTTTGGACATCCATTATTTATGGCAGCTGAGTGGCTGTGAACAAGCTGAGACTCAATTAAGATAACATTGCCCGGTGCAGGAGCGGTGGTTAATGCTGAGAAGTTTTTCCAGTTCCTCCCTCTACACTGCACAGAGCTGGAGACACAAAGAGACCAAGGGGCCGAGTGAGAGGAACCCAGAGACAGAGAGACAGAGCACAGAACAGGGAGATGGAAGGGGAAAGAGGGAGGCAGACACATCCCGAGCCCGGAGCGAGAGGCAGAAGCCACCTCTGCCCTCGTTCCCTCCCCTGTGCCGGAATCCCTGCTCGCTCTAAGAGGGGAGGAGCCCGGTCTCCTGGATCTCAGAGCTCCTTGAGCTGAGCCTCTCCATCTCCAGGGCTGCCCTCCCTTCCTTGCCTTGGCCTGTCCCCTGCTCATCCCACATCCTGGGTCTGTCCCCTGAGCAGGGGAGGTCTGCAGAGTCCGAGCACTGGGGATGGTGCCTGCTGGGGGCCGTGGACGCGCTTCAGGCTACTGTGCGGACCTTCTCTGCCCCCCACAGCAGGAGAGCGGTGAGGTGGGCTGGCAGGGGGTCCTGAGAGAGGGGGGCTGGGACAGGTGTGGGGGCAGAGGTGGAGAAGTAGGTGTCAGAGAAGTGGCTCAGAGTCGGGAGGGTGGGCAGGGAAGCCAGGAGGGCTGGAAGGGAGACAGTGGAGGCGGCGCAGGGCGGAGGGAACAGGAGGGGCGCACAGACAGGCAGGGTGAGGCAGAACCGGGAGAGCCCAGAATGGCAACGATGGTGCATAAGTGAGAGGCCACCAAGGGGACTCTGTCCAGCGGCAGCCGGCGTGGCCCTTACTGAGGGCGTCGAGGAGGGACAGGGCCCCCTTGCTTTGCCCCTGCTGGTTGGCCATTTCCTCCACCCCCACGTCACATGGGGTCCTCGGCCGCTCCCCCACGCCTCCATACGAGGCCGTTCCCTACACGTCACCAGGCAACTTCCCGCGGAGAATCGCCCCCGATTCCCATTTATCTTTGCGGCTTCCCGCTAAAGGGACTCGCGAGCAGCCGGTAGGCTCACAGGCCTAATCGGGCCGGGAGCACCTCTAACCAGACAGGGAGTATGCATGTCGATTTGTCGCCCGACAGGTACAGATGTCGGAGGCTCTCATCCATGAGCCGGAATCACTCTCGGGGATTGAGAGGCCGAGCGGGCGTCAGGCAGAGGCGGGCGGCACATCTCAAGCAGGGGACGGAGGCTGCCGGCAGAGCCCCCTCCGACACACGCAGGTCAGCAGGGCCCGCAGGTCATAAACTGAATTATGGAGGCCTCCCACCCCAGAGCCGAGAGGGTCCGAGGATGCTCCCTCTCTGTAGAATTCACGTCACCTCTCCGTCACCTGATGCGTCTTGCCAGCCAGTGGCGGGTCAAGGCTCCGGGGAAGTCTCAGGGACCTGCCGGGGTTGAAAACCCAGCTGCCCTAGTTACCGGCTGAAATTCCCGGGCAGGCAGGTGGCTTGCCTCCCCCGGGTGTGTCCCCGAGTCCCCCGCGGGGGGCGTGTTGTAAGCAGCTGGTGAGATTGTCCATTTATGCTCCACCTTCCGTGGCTCTGTTGGCCAAGGCCATGGTCAAGAGACCCTGGGCCTGCACTTGTTAGCTGTGTGGCTTTGGGCACATTACTTAACCTCTCTGTGACACAGTTATGCCCTGTCTAAAATGGAGATGGGGCCAGGACCCGCTCCTTCAGGCTGCTGCCAGAGTTAGTACCTGCGAAGCCCGGGGACAGCCCCGCGCGCAGTGAGCCCTCGGGAAACGTTGCTGGTTGTTTTGTGGGTGGCGGTGGTAGGAATATTCTAGCACCACCTCTGTGAGATAGAAGCTTATCTTGCTCATCCTGCCTTTCCCCATCAGCCCGGGAAATAGTCAGGGCTTGGACTACAGCCATCCAGCCTGGATCCTGGCAAGAAGGAGACGTTCCATGAACTCACTTTGCTGAGTTGATAGAGGAGAAGTTGCCACGGCGCCCGGTGGCTCATGACCTGCCTTCGGCTCAGGTCATGATCCCAGGGTCCTGGGATCGAGCCCCGCGCCAGGCTCGGTGCTCGGCGGGGAGTCTGCTTCTCCCTCTGCCTCTGCAGCTCCCCTTGCTCATGCTCTCTCTCAAATGAATAAGTAAAATAGTTTTAAAAAGAGAGAGAAAGATGCTGCCACGTAAGGAGAATGTGCCACGGCGATGCCAGGTGCTCGAGCTCTGGATGTTGGCAGGATCCCCGTGGCCTCTTGTCCGTGGTAAGGACCCGGGCAAGGGGCTCCTCGGCTCTGGCAGGAGGCTGCAGGGGCGGGGCCAGGCGGGGAGAGGGGAGAGGTGGCACTGACACGGGCTCACAAGGAGAGGCTCCATGGGGCAGGGCGCCCGTGGCTCTCAACTAGACAGACTGGGTTCCAATCCCGACTCCTCCGCCAGCTAGCCCTGTGGCCCTGGCGCCTTCCTCAAGGTCCGGAGCGTCGCTTCTTCCTCTGTAACGTGGGAGGGATAACCCCTCTCAGCCCCGAGCGGTGCTGTGCCCGTCCTCGACAGGCAGCAGACCGTGTCTTTGGTGTCTGCCCCCTGCCCGGCTGCCCGCCACCAAGTCCCGGCGGGGCCACCTGCGTCCAGTGACACGTGCCCGGGGTGGCCGCTCGGGGCAGGGGCGGAACGTGCGGAACGTTCGCCTTCCATCTCCAATGTGACGTTTGGCGTCCCGACAAAGAAAGCCAGAAAATGTTTGCAGAGGACAGCGCTACCGGCAGTGGGTACTGGAGAGCTGGGGCAATCGTCTGCGTCACAGGTTCCGTTAGTAACAGCAGCAGCGACAATAGCCCGCACTTCCGGGGCGCTCACTTGCTGGTGCTGCTTTGAGCTCTTAACCCCTCGCCCTGAGGTTTAGCCCTCAGGGCGACCCCAAGCGTGGGTACTACAGTTAGGATGGGGAATGTATGCAGAGGGAGGGGAGGCAGCACGCCCGAGATCTGGGCCACTCGCCCGGTCGGGGGAGGGGGGGTCCGTGTGGACCCGACAGCGTGGAGGGAGGGGTACGAGGCAAGGGCGTCTGGACGGATCCGATGCATCAGGACCCCGGGGGCAGGGACAGTGTGGCTCAAGCCCAGCTCAAGGCTCAGTCATTTTGGCCTCCGACAGTCTCTTATTTTGAACTCCGTAGGGGGAGCGTGTGGCCCTCAGATAAGGGTCTAGTGAGAAAATGCCCCTTCTGGCAGCTTCCACCTCCCCGTCCCCTTGGCCGCAGGCCTCAGTTGGGTAGGCACGGCAGGACCCAGGCCCGGGCCCTCCTTCTGAGCCCCCCACTCTGAGCAGGGTTTCCTCCTTCCAGACTGACTTGCATCTGGGCTTCCTGGAGGCAGTGAGGAGGGAGAAGAGCCCTATGGGGCCAAGGCCACCCGGGGCAAGTTCCCCAGGAAACGTTCCTGACAGTCTGTGCATTTTTCCAGCCGGCCTTCTTGGAAGGGCCTGCTCATCCGTCATTACGTCCTCCCCGGGACGAACTAGAAATGTCTCGGCAGCCTGACCCAGCTCGGGCTCCCGGGCTCCCGGCCACTGTGCCTGGATCTGCTTTCCCACTTCCCCCGGCTCCACGGAGGAGGGAAGAACCCTCAGTCTCTGAACAGGGCGCTAGATGGTCTCTGAGGGGTCTGGGAGGTCCACCGTCTCTTCTCCAGTGTCCGGACCCGTTTGCGGTTCCTGCCCGGCCACCCAGAGAGCTTCTGACCCTGGCTCTGCAGACGCCTGCGGTTTGCAGCTCTGTCCTGCCGCATCGTGTCCTGTCACAGATGCCAGCCTCAGCATCCACCTCGGCCTCTGAATCGGGCCCGAGTCCTCCACTCAGCCCAGCATCCGCCTGTCCCCACTCTGTCCCATGTGTCAATCTATGCAGAAGACAAACAGAGGGGAAAGAAGAAAGAAGGGAAGAGGAGGAGAGGGGAGGGGAGGGAAAGAGAAAGGGAAGGAAGGGAAGAGGGAGGGAGAAAGGGGAAGAGGAAGGGAGGAAAGAAAAGGAGAGAAGGAAGGAAGGAAGGAAGGAAGGAAGGAAGGAAGGAAGGAGAAATTGGGAGGGAGGGAGGGAAGGAGGGAGGAAGGACGAAGAAGCAAACATAGAAGGGCAATAGGGACTTCCAGATCCGTCAGAAGGGCCAGACCAACGGAGGTCAGAGACAACTGCTAGGCTTCTGGCTTAAGGTCACCGGTACATAGCTGTGAGCTTGAGACCAGGAGACGCCCGCTGTCACCGCTGGGACTACCGAAGCTGCCGCAGCTGGCCCCACCGGGCAGCCGGCGGCAAGACCACAGACATACCAATTCCCGCAAAGGCTCGTGTTGGGCGGAGCCCACTGACCTTCCGCAGCGGGAATGGCCGCTGGCTCCTGCCGCTTTCCATATCCCATTCTGATGCCTCTTGTTGCCAAAACTTAAATCGCAGCCACAATCCCAGCAGCCTGCGATTCTGGGAAATGCCACTTTAACCCTTCTAGCCCCTGTCATACAGAGGGAACCACAGAAGGGGGTGGACGTCAGTGCCGAGCACGGATACACGACGTCCAGTACCCCCGGCTTCGGCTACGCTATAGCCCTGGCCTGGTTTCAGCTTCGCCCCAGCCTGTGGGCACCGCTCAGACTCCTGCCCTAAACCCGGCCTCTGCCGGGCTGGCCCCAGCGGCCATCCACCCCGGAGCCAGGACGGAGGAGCCCCACCCCATCGGCTCCTTAACCAGGGTCCTGTTAACCGAGCCTGGCTCCCTGGACCTTCCTGGGGCTCCCCGGCACCGGATCGGGAGGCACTGGGTTGGGGGTCAGGAAGTTCACCTGGACTTCGGCCATGTCCTCACCGTGGGCCCTCTCAGCCTCCATCAGAGGAGGCCGTCCCTCAGGCCCCAGCCCGTGGTGACACTCTGAGAGTTCTAAATCCTATTTGATGAGCAGAGTGGACGTGGTCACACATCCACGCACACGGGACATGCCCAGGGATCTGGGCACGGCTTTGCTGGCACAGCCCCGAGTTCTCGTCCAGCTCCATTCAGAAAGAGTGGAAGAAATGCGGTGCTGGGGGAGGAGGCGAGGCTGGAGCGGAAGGTGGAACAGGCCAGGAAGGGCCCCCACTGGACAACCCATCCCCCACCGGAACCCCCACGCCTCCCCTGACAGCCCATCCCCTCGACTGACACTGCATGTCCCTGCCTGACAGCCCATCGGCCACTTGACAACCCATCCCCCCACAACTCAGCTCCTCACCTGACAACCCATCCCCCACCTGACAACCCATTACCCCCTGCAGCCCAGCTCCTCACCTGACAACCCATCCCCCACCTGACAACCCATCCCCCACATGACAACCCATCCCCCACC
>CM052802.1:99099334-99118759 GCA_028533885.1 Nasua narica
TCCAGAAAGGTTTATTGATTAGGGATAGAGGCCCCAGAGCTGGGACATCTGGGTTCAAATCCTGATCCCGCCACTCCCTGGCTGTGTGACCTTGTGCCAATTACTTAACCTCTCTGGGACTCGGTTTCTTCCTCCCTAAAATGGGAACAGTAGTACCTATCATGGGGTCATTGTGAGGATGAAAGAAGTTAACTGTGAAGCTCTAAGCGTGGTGCCTGACCCATGGGAGGTGTTCAGTTAGTATTAACATCATTAATATGCAATGATACTTAACTATTCCTGCAACGCTCTCTTCCGGCCACGCCTCCGTTTCTGCTGCCTGCCTCTGTGCTTGGCTGGCTGAGTGGCTCTCCCGACGCACTCCCTCTTTCCTCCTCTTCCCTCCCAACTGAAATGCCGCACTTCTGTCCAGCCCTACCTCCCCGGTCGGTGCAGCCTCCCCTGCCCCTTTTGGCAGACTCTACACTACCTCCCTTCTCCAGTCCCCTGGGCCTGACCCCATCAGGATTCCCTCAAGGAAATCCAAGTCTCTGGACCTTGAAGCGGGACCTTGAAGCGGGGCCTCGCTCACCTCTCCTATGCACCTCAGGGACACAGAGTCCAACTCATGCTGCGTGAACAGCAGTGGCCAGAGCTTTCCTTAGTCAGGCCTGTCCTTGCTGAGTCTTGACTTCCCTCCTTCAAGCAGGTGTCTGTCTGTATTCCTGGGATGGGGGACAGCGTGACCTGGCCCCCGACACACACACACACACACGTTCTGTTCCCCACCCCCCAAGAAATAATTTCACATTCCCACTAACGATGACTAAAATGCATATTTCCCATTTTCTGGATTTTTCAGTCCAACAAAGGAACAGGCCAGCCTGCCCACCGCTGCCCCCCGGGGGGGCGGGATGCACCCAGGAGGCCAGGTGTCCTAGGAGTAGAACCTCTCCTCCCCCAGGAAAGGGCAGGCAGGCACCATCCTGAGGGGGCACAGAGGTGCCTCACAGGGGAAGGGGAGGCAATGGTCTTGCTAAAGCGCCAGGGTGTCATTTTTTCAGGTGGAAAGCACCAGAGTGTCATTTCTTTTTTCTCTCCCAGCTCCCAGAGTTGCCAGTCTCCCCACCAGCCACAAGGGAGGGAAGGCTTTCCTCTCTCCTCTTGCACTGCCTCCCCCAGTAACCACCCCTCCTCCTGGCTTGTGGCAGGGGGCCCCTTTTCCCTTGAGTTGGGGCGAGGTGTACGGAAGGAGGGGGCTCAGCAAGGCGGGGAGGGGGGCTTCCTTTGCACTCACCGTCCTCCCTGCTATCACCAGCGGGAGTGCTCAGCCCTTCGCAGCCTCCTGGTCAGCCCAACGGAGTGGACGAGGGTGGGAAGAGGCCCCTCCCGCAGCCCCCTCAGTGGCCATCTGCTTGGCCCTCATCCCCCTCCCCTACTCTAGTCTAACACGGCCTGGGCAGCCCCTCTCCGCTTTCTCTGTGAATTATCTCCAAGGATAACGCCTTCCCAGAGAAACGTATGTCTGATGGGGGCGCCCAGGCCAGGCCAGAGGATAGTGAGAGAAGCCTTGTACACCCCGGCCAGCGCCAGTGTGTGCCTCCAGCCGCGTGCAGGGCTGAATCCGGGTGCTTCTTCCCTGAGCGGCAGGCGTTTGTGACGTGGTACCTGTGGGTACTCCCCGGGCACGTGGCACCACCCTCCAAGGCAGCCCCGGAAGGCTGTGGATCCTCTCTGTGGGCGCTCAGAGAGTCCAGGTGTCGCTGTCACTCAGCCTGGAAGGCTGTATCAGAGACCCCACCAGATCTCCGTCCCCGAGCTGATGGGCTGTTGGTACCTAATGGCTCACAAGTCTGCCTTCTCCAGTGGGTGAATAGATAGAAGCCACTTCTGTGGGAGACACCCAGGAGATGAGACCCTCTGTCGCACGTGCCCACCCTCGCCCCACCAGCCCTTGACTAATAACACTGGTGTCCGACTATCAAAGCTGGCCCCCTTGTCTTCAGGTGGGACAAACTTCAAGGGGCCATTCAGGTTCCAGAATTCCCCGAGGGATCAGGCTCAGGCAAGACCTTGCCTGAAGTGGCATCTTGGCCTAGATTCTTCTTTTCCCGTCTTCTCTTGCTCCCTCCGCAAATCATACACACACGCAGAGGAATCCCCAGCTCAGACTCTGCTCCAGGGAACGGAGGGCTAGAACACCGGGCTTCTGATCCCAAATCTCCGTGCTCTTGAGGCAGCTCCTGGGACATCCTGTGGGTGTGTGTTGTGGTGAGAACCCTGCTTTCTGCCAGGATCTCGTCTCCCGCTCCTGCTCCCGGAGGAGAAGCCTGGTTCTTAACACTTTCCCTGTGAACTGTGAGTCCGGCACCTCCCACATCCCAGTGCCGGCTCCCGCCCTCCCCTCCCTCGCCCTGAGGCTGTGGCAGCCAACACCGGTGACTCACGTCCCATCCTCGGTGGGCCTCCAGATTACTACCCAGTGCCCTCACTCGTTAAGCAGTGCAGATGCCAATTAATGGCATGATATGAAAATATCCCAACCCTAATTATTTCAGGGAAGAGGCCAGGGACCATTAATAAATGATGGAGGAGAGTCTTTCCGGAGGCTCCCAAGCCTGTCCCCACGCCAGCCTGCAGAAGTACGGGGAGGGCAGGGGACCCTTCCCCAGGCAGAGAGCAGAGGTGTGGGGTGGGGAGACAAGACTTAAAGCCCAGGGAGATGCCATGAATTCACCAGGGGAAGTCAGGCCACTCTTTGGAGCAGTGAAATACACAACGGTCAGGGCCACGGCCCTGGTACCGCAGACAAGCGGAAAGCACACAAAGGTGGCTCCCTGGATGTTTCCTGATGACTGATGGTAGCATGCAATCTTGTGAATGAGTTCCAGGAGAATTCCTTTCTAGGCTCCCACATCTGCCTCCCCTGCCCCACCCCGTTCCAGGCAGCAGACAGATTTTCCATTTTCCCTGAGTTATGAAGTTCCTCGGTGCCTTGCCCTGAGGCGGGCCCGTGGGGTCTACGGTGGGGAGCAGCAATCAGATGCGGAGGGATGGGAAGCACTCAGACAGAGATCTGAGCCACTTAAGGCCTGCCCTTTGCTTGAACGGTATGTCTTTTTTTTTTTTCCGGCAACATATCACAACAAAGCCTGAGAGAGAAGGAAAACATTTTTATTCATGGATCCTTTTATGTGCCAGAATGAATGCAAATGCACACACACACACACACACACACACACACGCACACCTGAAGAGACAGGGGCTTCCATACTTTGAAAGCCTAAATATGAACATTGATATTTATGGGAGGGGAGATATTTGCTTCACAAAAGAACTTGCAACTGGGCTTCTTTAAACAGGAAGCAGCCAAAGTAGACTAAGCATATAATCTAATTTACAAAAATTTGATTTACCTGTAAGTTTTCAGAAGCCTGTCCATGGTAAGGATATGGATGTGTGTTTGTAAATGTGCAGACCTTGTCAGTGCCTTTTTCCTCATCTGGCCGGGGAGAGGGGCCAGCATCTCTAATGGGAGTCCTCCCCAGAGCTGGCTGGCTGCACACCTAAGAGGTCTGATCACAGGGTGGGACCCTAGCCACGACTATTAATCTTAGTTCCTTTTCCAGCTCTAACTAGCAAAAGGACACCAAACACTGTATCCCAAGACTACCGCAGACCTGGAGCTCATTATTCTCAAAGAATGCTTTCCTTGGACCCCTCTAGCTCCCCAGCAACTCGGTCTCCCATGATGTTTTGAGAGGAGTGGCTTAAAAGAGCTTATTAATCATCTCAGCCAACTCCCTCATTCGAAAGATGAAAAGCTCAGTGCCTACCTGACCTTGGGCCTTCATCCCAGCCATCCCCATAGTGCATGGTGAGGCCCAGACCAGTACCGATGGCTTCTGGGAATCCAGCCTTGCTTTCCAATCCCCTCCAGCGCCTCCAGCCCCTCTCGTTTCTGTGCTTTGCCTCCCTTCCTTGCTTCAGGTGACAGGTGTGTCCTTTGAGCTTTAGCTTGCCTATGACACTCTCTTGATGAGATTTGAACTCCCTTTCTGGGAACCATCTTATCTCCTTATTAAAACCTCAGGGGTTACTGCTGCATCAACAGCTTCGCTGGGGTCTCGTGGGACTGGAACCCACTTAGAGAAACTGGACACCCAGGGGCTTGAAGGCAGAACGAGGAGTAAGGCTCAGGTCTCCCCTAATTTCCAGACCAGCACTTGTCCCAACAGACAGACGTCCATCTCTTGAAACCTCAGCTCCTTTTTTGTAATAACAATAAAGCTACTCATAATCGCAAATACTCATTAAAAAGCACAGCCGTGCACTCTGAGCAGGCAGTGTGCTAAGCCCTTTACTTCTGTTAACTCACTGGGTCATCACGCTCTGTCATTACCTCTCCCACCACCCCCCTCCGAGAGACCCAGAGAGGTTAAGTAACTTGTTCAAGGTCCCACAGCTAATGAGTGGCACCATAGGAAACTGGGCCCAGGAAATGTGACTGCAGAGTCCAAGGTCTGACTCCTTGAAGCCTTTAGGACCTGGTCCCTGCTCCCATCCCTGACCTCAGATCCTACTAGCCGGTGCCCCACCTCCCCCAGCCCTTCCACAGCTCTCCAGCTGCAAACACCACACTCATCCTTTTCTAGGGCTTCTGTCTTTGCTGTTCCCTCTGCCTGGAATGCTTGGCCTCCAGGCCTTCATGTCTCCCGGAGAGGCTAGCTTCATGACCCTGTCCAAAGCAGCCAAAGTGGGCTAGCCCTAGCTAGCCCACTGCCCCTTTCATTCGTTAGCGTTGATCTGACTTTGGGGTTTACTGTTTCTGCCGCTAAAATGTAAACCAGGGGCGCAGCCGTCTTTCCGCTCCCCCTCGCGGTGGGGCACCCTGCACCCAGAGCACCTTGGTCTGGCAATAGTGGGCACTTGGCAAATACCGACTGATCGATGAACACGCTGCTCACGCACCAACACACACACACACACACACACACACACACACACACGCATGCGCAGAGACTGTCCACGTGCGGAGCGTGCACTCGAACGCATTTACACCGGCAGAGGCAGCTGCGCGTGCGTGTGTGATAGAGTACTCTTCTGTGTGACACCGGATAGAAGTGGCGAGACCCCCTTAGCGTGGACAGGCTTTCTAACAGCCCGTGCTCAGAATCCGAACGTGTCGGAGGACAGATCCATGACTACCCAGCCTGGAAGAAGGCAGAACAGAAAATAGAGTCCTCGGGAGGGGCGGTGGGGCTCGGGTGACCCAGTCGATCTGGTTACAGACTTGAGCTTGCTAAATATGGCTGCGCCGGACATGGGGCACCTGAGATCAGACAGGATGGGGGGCCCCTCTCCCCCAGGCTCCCAGGCCCCCACCTCATTATCCCTTGTAGGCCAGGACCCATCTGGGGGGAGGGGATGCCATCTCTGCCCAGACAAGGAGATGGAGGGAGAGGGGGGCCACAGGGACCTGAGCTTCTGGTTGGCCAGACCTAGAGCCTCGTCCGAGCTTGGGCACCCCATTCCGACAGGAGGTATGTGGGAAATGCGGCATCATGGAGCACGTGAGGTCTGTGGTGGTCGAGGTCCAGCCAAACTGTAATGGATATGACCCTTGTTCTCCGGCACTCAGGCCTTACTAATTTCAAGGCTGCTCCAAGTCTGTGTGTGTGTGGCCATTCATAAAGTCGGAAGAGCAGAATACCCAACCCCCTTCATGGTTAAAGACCAAGAAGTTCAATATGATGTCTTCACGGAGCAGAGCGAGGAAACCTAGGTGGGAGCGTGGCCCAGAGCTGGCCCCGGTGGCAGGGGGCAGGACTGGTCCTCATTGGCCCCGCAGGTCCCCTAAGCCCCTGCTCCCATGTGAAGCCCCCCAGAGCAGCACATGGAATGGAAAGGGCTGGGCAAAGTTCTCCAGGGCAGAGGGCAGGAGGAGCCCGTCCTGAGACATTCCGGAAGACCAGGGTGCGTGTCTCTGAAATCCTTCCTGTCACAACTGCCAACGTGCCCCATGTCCTGGTCCTCCATCAGTCAGCTAATTAATATATAGTGCCTTATCAGCTTCAGAGGTAGAGGTCTGTGATTCCACAGGCTTACATAACACCCGGTGCCCATTCTATCACCGCCCTCCTTAATGTCCGTCACCCGTTACCTGTGTATTTTATCTCCTGTGGAAGGGTGCCATCCTCCCTTCCAGAGGCGGGAGAGCGCGGGACTCCCAGGAGCAGGGCAAGCCTGGGGGCCTGCCATGCCGGCCCCCAGCCTGAGCAGGAGGCTGACTCCCCCTGGGGTTTGTGGAATGTTTCTCAGTGGCTTCCTTAGCACTTCCTTTTCTCACCTCCCTTCCCACCGTGACAGGTCGGGGGGGGGCTTGGGCTGGACGGACTGATGGACCTAACCGCTGACCTGGGGGCGGGAGATCTCCTCTGCAAGGCGGGGGCTCCCTTCTACGCTCCGCGGGGGACCTGAACCAAACACCCAGACCTCTCTGGGCTGCCATTTCCTCTCCTTTGAGATGATCAAGAGTGGCCCTCCCCTCCCCCAGGGTTTCAGGGGAGAGACCTAATCTGGGTGACCACCCGGCTGGGGGACAGGGAGATGGGCCGGGCCTGATGTGGAGATTGCCTCCGTGTCTCTCCCTACTGCCACCTGCCGTCCAGGTGCCTCCCCATCGTCATTCTCTTTCAGCAGTCAAGTGGGACACTGAGCAGGAGAGCACCCTGTCCTACAAAGAGATGAATGGGGAAAAGCCACTGTTCCGGGTCATGCAGAGCCCCCTCCCAACTCTTCCCGGCCTCCTTCCCTCCTTGTGCTGCTGAGCTCTGGCTTCCTGGGAAAGGACCTGCTCACAGGACCTGGTTCCCTCTGCATCCCACTTGAGGGAGGAGGGAGAGCAGGGACAGCGGGGAGGGGGAAGAGACCTCCTCCTCCTCCTCCTCCTCCCCTTCCTCCTTCTCCTCCCCTTCCTCCTTCTCCTCCCCTTCCTCCTCCCCCTCCCCTTCCTCCTCCTCCTCCTCCTCCTTTCTCCAGTGAAGGTCTTCAGGGCTGCTCAGAAGGGAGGGGCTAAGGTGTGCGCTGTGGTTCTGGTATAAGAAAGTGGGTCCCTTCCCACCATGCCTGCTCTCCTTCTTCCCTTCCGTGTCCAGCAGCTCAGCTCTGTCCCCCTACTTACAACCACGGGACGCCCAGCTCTTGGAGTGGACGAGCTCCTGCACCCTGGCCAAGTGTCCGGGCGCACCTGTGGCCTGCCTTGTAGCTAGCCCAGAACATCCCTGTCCCCCATGGCTGGGGGGCCGGGGGGACCCCCGGGCTCCCACAGATCCCCTCTTGCAGCAGGCTGGGGTGGACGGGTTTCTTTAAGGGAGTTTTTCTATCTTATTCCTTACTACTTCAGCTGTGACAAGAGTCTATTTACCTTTCACTCACCCATGCAGACTGGGCTTGGGAGAGAGGAGAGGTAAGAATCAAAGGGAAGGGGGCCCGATCTATGGCTGCCTCGGGGACTCCCACCTCCCGTTCCAGCAGTGACCACCTGCTGTGGCCTCAGTGCCCCCGCAGCAGAGCAGCATCCCCTCGAAGGAGTGGGAGCACCTTCCTGGGCATCCTCATATTTTGTGGAGGGGGTTCTGTCAACACGAGGAAATGGGACCTTCGGCCATTGCCAGGAACTGGGCAAGCCCGGGGACCGGTGGGGCAGCGCTCGCCCCTGGTGTGGCTTCTTAGTGATTACAACTGTGGGAAAGCATGACTCCTAGGTAACAGATGCATGGGGCAGGGGTGTGGTCCTCATCGCGGTGGGGGGCTGGGTTCACAGGGACTTGCCCCCTACCCCCCATGTTTGTCACCTGCAGCTCTTGGGGGATATCAGGAACTCTTCCGGGCCTTTTGGTTGATAGCTGGGACAGTTGGGATCATTTCCTTTGGGGTCTTCTGGGCCTCGGGAAATGGGCCACCCCCACACCCTCACCCCTTTGGGCCTGCCTGCCCTTCCTCCTTCCCTCAGCACTGGGCTGAGAGGACAGCAGATGCCACAGAAATTTTCCCAGTCCACGTCTTCATCCAGGTCTGCTTTCCCTCTGCAGATGGTGACTGCAGACCAGGCCGCACTCAGGGATCCGGGAGGGCGGGAACGGATCCGCTGGCTCAGGCTGCCTGGAGGGAGAGGGCACGAGAACCCCTCCTCTCTTCCCCTGATGAATTCTGCTCATTCCTGAGTGCTCATTACTGCTCAAGATAAAATCCGTGTTCCTTGGCATGAACAGTAGCAAGAGAGCTCTAACATCAGCAAGGGAGACTAAGCTAGATGGCCTCCGAGGCTCTGACCATGCCGGCCTCGTGTTTCTAGAACCCAACATACTATTATCAGGAATATGAAGTAATGGATGACAATGCGCTCAGTAGCACCCATAATTAACACAAGGGAGGCTGTTAGCACTTCCGTTTCCCCAGTCCTCTGTGTTATGTATTTAATTACTCTGCACTTCTCACCTTATAAAGACATCCCCCTGAGCTAGATCTCTCTTCATTGTCATTTACCAATTAAAAAACCGAGGCCCAAACTAAAGCCCCTCAGGCAGGAAGAGACAAGCAGCCCCCTTGATCTGGGCCCCGGGCCCACTGCCCGAGGCACGGTCTCCCCGGGAGGCCCAGCAGGCCCACGGGACCACATCGCCCCTCAACCCGAAAGCCGGGGTTTGTTCCTCAGGCTTCCTCTCCTCCAGAAACAGCCATCTGTGTGGACTGAGTCCTAGTCGGACTCCCTTAGTCACTTTCTGGGATAAGTGAGGCCTGCAGGTCTGGGAGCCTCAGAGGGGGCCGTGAAATTTCTCAGCTGAGAGGGCCACCGTGGCCCACGCGGAACTCGGGCCAGTCCATCCCCACCTGGCAGCACGTTCCTCAGTGACAAGGAGACCAGGGGACATGTGTGGGGAAACCGATCGGTCTTTGTCAATCAGAGGTAAATTCCTCAGGGAGACCCGTGTAGGCCCCACGGGCACGGCCGGTGTTCTTTCATTTCTCACGACAGGAGGCAGGGTGTCTTGTATTCAGCAAACCACTAAATGTGAACCGTGGTGATTTCTACATCTCCCTCACGCTGCTGCTGGCTTCTGCCTTCTAAAGTTCGTGGCCCATGGGTTGGGATTCAAAAGTCTAGGAATTAAGGAATTTTCTGGGTTTTGTTCATACCAATTCCAATGGAGGCAAATGTGTTTATTGAAGGTTTACTCAGCCCTGTCACTTGCCAGGGCCGTGACTTTGGCATAGAGGTTTAACCGCTCTGCCTCAGCTTACCCCTCTGGAAAATAGGTGCCCTAGCCCTTGTTGCAGGCTTAGTGAGGATTAACTGGCATAGAGCATATGAAATGCTTAGGAGAAGCGTAAAAAAACACAAGCTCCTCCCTGCCCCCTCCCCCTTTGAACACTTCCTCCTTCTCTTCATGCAGCCTCTGAGCAATCGAGTGAGGTTATCTCTCTGGCGCCCATCTTTCATCACAGATGCCATGGCCTGGCCCATCCGGTGCCCTTGAACATTCTGTAAGGTCAGGCCTCAGAGCTCCTCCTCTGTCCCCTCCCCCTGGGCTCCAGCTTTGCTCACTCCCTATACTCGGGCTGTCACAGCTGACCCAGAGACCACGACAGTTATCAGGAGGCTGGTGGCTCTGCACTCTGGTCCAATGGGCCAACGCAGCTCCTCCTCTGAGGCGGCCAGGTGGGGTGATGGGCAGGTCCTGGACATGAGGTATCTAGGGGGGGAAGAGGGGGTCCAGGGCCAGGCTTTTAGACGGGTCCCAAACGTGACAGCCGCTGTGTCCTCAAGAGCATGTTGTAGCCCCAACCCCACGGATCTGGGTTAAAAAGTGACAGGTAAGAGTGACAGGTGTCCAGAGTCCTGAGGTGCCGCAGGGTGGCATACAGCCCTGCAAGGGAAGAAAGAGCACCCTGAGTTCAGAATATGGGCTTCCCTTCCTCAGAGTCCCAGCCCCTGCCTTTTTACGTTGACAGCCATATTGGCCGCCACTTCCGCTCCCGCCACAGACCCCCCGATGGCTGGGACACGAGAGTGGAGAAAAGCGAAAGGAAAAACATCAGAGCTCCCCACCCCTGCACCTCTGCTCTGCGTTGTAGGAGTTCCCAATTTCCCTGCTCTGGCCAGAACCAGAGGCTTGCTTCTGTATTTCTTCTGTATCTCTCACCAAGTGCTGACGTGAGGTGTCAGGCTACGCTAAGTTCTGCTCAGCAGAGACCCAAGTCCAAGATATGTCCCATTCGTGGCCAGTTTGGTGGCCCTCGGACCCCTGGTTCCCCCAGCCCCCAGGCCACTTGCCGGAACTCACCGTTCAGAGACTTCGGACAGCTGCGCCATGCGCTCTAGCCAAGTTTTATACCCAGGGAGGGAGAGAGGCAGCCATGTGTTTACTTCTTCCTACCTGGAACCGGAACAGAATAAGATTTTAAAGACTTATTGAGTCATAAAAGCCTTGGTCCTTCTCCTGCCTCCAAGAGGAAGGAGGCGAGTCCTGACTGATTGTCACATTGTCCTGTATCCTCCTGAAAACACAATCACACCTATTCACTTATTCATCCTCTTAACAAATATTTCTTGAGCGCCGGTTCTGTCTGCAGTGGGCCCCTTCTAGACACTGAGAATTTAGTAATGAAAACCAGACAAAGCCACTGCCAGACAAAGCAGTCAGAATATAAACAAATAATTAAATATATAACATGTAGGTGATAAATACTATTGTGCAAAATAAAGGGACACAAAAGGACGGGAGTGCTTCTTTGTAAAGGGTAGACAGGCAGAGCCTCTTTGAATGGGTAATGGAATCTAAGGAGAAAGTAGGAAAAAGGGAGCTCTCTAAATATCTGAGGCAGAAGTATTCCGGGAAGAAGAAATTGCCAAGACCCTCTGAGGACAGACAGAGCATGTCTGGTACGTCTGAGGAAGAGCAAGAGGCCTACGTAAGTGAGCAGCGAGCACAGGGCAAGGAGGCATGTGGTTGGCTGGGGCAGGGGTGCCGTGGGAGAGATCACAGGTGACCGTGAAAGCCATTGTTAGGACTATGGGTAACTTGGAATTTGACCCAGAGGGGTGGCCTTATCTGACTTATAATTTAACTGGATCAGACTGACTGCTGTTTTGAGACTAGACTGGGGAGGGGGAGTGGAGGCCAAGAAGGAAGCAGAGAAACCATCTAGAAGACTATTGAAATAATTCAGGAGAAAGAAAACCATGTATGGATTGGTCCAGGGGGAATCAGATGAAGGAAATTAGAAGTAGTTGCATTCTGAATATATGTTGAAGGTAGAGTGGACAAGAGTTGGGGTGTTTGGATAGAGAGAGAAAGTGAATAATCAACTTGGAGTTGCTATGGAGACTATTTGGCAATCACCCTGCTGACCCAGGGATCTCCAAGCCAACCACTTAAGGAATACTCCCTGGGAGAGAGGATTCACTAACTCACCCAACAGCCTTACCCAGCGCCTCATACCTCCTTATACTCACTCAAAGCCGTGTCTTTCTCTTACTGCTTCTGAAGCAATACCATGGAGGTCGTCATACCTCCCGCAGACAATCCTCCAGATTCCTGGCAGAGATGTGCCTGGCCTCTCCCTCCATTCATATTCCCCATCAGTGCTGTCTTCAGTCCCTCTGGACATGAACAAATCCCAGGAAGAAGCAGTTCTGGGTGTTCTACCCGGTAGAGGTCCTTTTGGGAACATAGTTCACAAATTTTGGTAGAAGATTCACATTCAGGCCACAAATCTAAATCTGGCAAATGGACTCTTCTCCATCCTTTTTTTCCAGGTGGGGAGAATTAGAGAGGTAGCTTCAATCTTGCTTCCTTATCACTGAGAAAACCAAAGCAACTGGAAGTGTGCTTCTTTAGATCACTTGTCAGCATCCGTCTCCACACTCTCCTTTCTTGATCATTGCAGTAAATGAACTATCTGTGCTCCTTCTTCAAACCAGATCCACTTTTCTACTGTATCCCGCCCTTTTTTCCATGTTCAAGAACATTGGAGTTCCTGAAAATTGGAGGGAACAATGGAGTAGAACTAATATTTTAAGAGCAGAATTCAGGGGCGCCTGGGTGGCTCAGTCATTAAGCATCTGCCTTTGGCTGAAGTCATGATCCCAGGGTCCTGGGGTCGAGTCCCCTGTTGGGCTCCCTGCTTCTCCCTCTCCCACTCCTCCTGCTTATATTTTCTCTCTCACTGTCTCTCTCTCTTTCTGTCAAATAAATAAAGAAAATCTTTTAAAAAAGTAAAAATTAAAAAAAATAAAAGCAGAATTCAAGAACCCTTAATAGAAATAGGAGAAAACCTAAATTGATGTAAAAGTCAACGATGTACCTGGGAAAATTGAGAATGATCAACTCACAGACAAAGCCTACACAATTATTTGACTTTAAAGACAAAGAAACAATACTCAAGGCCTCGAGACACAATAGTCATAATACCTCCTAGAGTATGCAATTCCTACCTGCATCAGGATATTCGAGAGCAACCTGCAAAGCAAGACAAGAATGGAGCATTATTTTCAGATAACCAAAAGAAAGGAAGTAAGTTGTGAGCCAAGGACTTTATATGCAGCATAGCTATCATTCAATTATCAAGGCTATTGAAAAATTATATATGCAAGGACTGAGAGAATTCTGTACCTATGAGCCCTTCTTAGATAACCTGCTGGAGGAGGATTCTATCTGATCAAGAGATGACTTCTGGGAGGATCTTTTGGCAAAAGAATGATGGTGAGTATGTAATGTATTTAAAGTATATTTAGAGCAATATTTAGAGCATGTAGATCTAAAAGTTAAACAAGGATCAGGGGCAAAGGTGGAAAATAATTTATAAATGGCTTATGTTCTGACCAAGTAGAAAGAATGTAACTTAAAACTTGAGCTAAGAAAGGGACGCCTGGGTGGCTCAGTTGGTTGAGCAGCTGCCTTTGGCTCAGGTCATGGTCCCAGCGTCTTGGGATCGAGTCCCACATCGGGCTCCCTGCTCAGCAAGGAGAGAGGAGCCTGCTCCTCTCTCTGCCTCTGCCTGCCTCTCGGCCTGCTTGTGTTCTCTCTCTGTTAAAATAAAATAAATGAAAAATCTTTAAAAAAAAAAAAAAACTTGAGCTAAGAAGGAAGACAAAGACCAAACTAGAATAAGGTCATTGTTCCATGGGAATCAAATGATACCATTTAGAATTGACATCTAGACAGTTGAGATAGTTCATAGTTAAGTGAGAAAAAAGATAAATCAGGATATTTTAAACAATATCAACACAAAGATAACTATTAGAGCAAATATGTACACTTTTGTAAATATCAAAACAATTTTTATTAAAAAAGCAAAGGAAACAAAGAAACAAAGTAAACAAAATTGACACCAATATATTAGTCATATCAATAAATGTGAAGATTAACCTGCCCAGTAAAAAAGTAGATTTTCAAAATATCTTATAAAGCAAAACACCAGTCTCTTCTATATATAGAAGAAACATTTAAAACAAAGTTATTCAAAGGCTGAAAAGAAAAAAAGAGGATATGAAAAGTCATGCTAGTTAAATAGAACAATTCTAAAGAAGAGCAGCAAACTTAATATTAGTGCAGAATTTGGGTCAAGAAACATCAAATGAGACAAATAAAAATATATTATAATGCAAAAAGCCACAAACTACAATAAATTATATCAGTTATTGTAATCTATATACAAAATTACACAGAAACCACTTGTCTATGAAATAGAATGACAACAATGTGAGGAGAAATAGATAGAAATAATAATAAGTCAGTTTTACACACCACTCTCAGGCCAAAAAAGGGCATGTGAACAAAAAATAAGTATGAATAGAGAAGACTTAACCAACATTAATGATAAATTAGATTTCATAAATATGTATTAAATGCTGTACCCTTTAAAAATAATATGCTTTCTTCTCAAGCAGACATGAAATATGCACCAAAATTGATTATATATTATATCACAAGGGAAACATAAGTGGGTTCCATAGTAGGAATGTTATAAACTGCATTCTCTGATCACAATGCAGTATAAGTAAAAATAAAAAGCAAACATTTAAAAAGGCCTTCCAAAGATGGAGAAAAACCAACTGACTTCATTCTCCCTCCTAAAACAATAACAAAAAGTCTGAACAAGATATACCAAACAATACCAGGATCAAACCATGAAAGACAGTGATCCTGAAGACTTGGGATGAGTTCGGGGCACCTGGGCGGCTCAGTGGGTTAAGGCCTCTGCCTTTGGCTCAGGTCATGATCTCAGGGTCCTGGGATCGAGCCCCCCATCGGGCTCTCTGCTCAGTGGGGAGCCTGCTTCCTCCTCTCTCTCTGCCTGCCTCTCTGCCTACTTGTGATCTCTCTGTCAAATCAATAAATAAAATCTTTAAAAAAAAAATAGGATGAGTTCTACAATTTCCTCAAGTTAGTACCTGGAGAGAGTTGCAGGCCCAGTGCAGGGAACCCAGTGGACTGCCTGCCTGACTTGCGAAGCTGAGAGTCTGAGGGGATGAAGGGAACTGCGGTTTACAGGACAGAGTACAAGAGAGAGGAGAGCTACAGACAGTCCCTCTCAGGTATTCAACAGAACGTTGGTCAGCACGTATGTGTGAGGAAATCCCCTGCCTCAGTCCATTTGGGCTGCTATTACAAAATACCATTACCTGGCAGCTCATAAACAACAGAAATCTATTTCTCACAGTTCTGGAAGCTGGAAGTCTGGGATCGGGTGCTGAAATGTTTGGGTGAGGGTCCTCTTCTTGTGTCAGACTTCTCACAGAATTCCTCACATGGTGGAAAGGGCCAGAAAGAGCTCTCTGGAGCCTCTTTTATAAGGCTAACTAGTTCCATGACTTAAACACTCCCCAAAGGCCCCACCTACCAATCCATCATCTTTGGGGGCTAGGATTTCAACATATGAATTTTGGGAGTGAAACACACATTCAGACCATAGCACAACCCAAAACCACAGAAAGAACCTCCTGAAAGGATCAGCAGAAACACTGCCGGGTAATCTCACAGCGCCAAGAATAGTGTCTGCTCCAAGCAGCTGAACTAGAAAACTTCATAATTCATGTAGAATTGCGTAGAGTACTCAGAAGGATCTTGCCTCAAAGGTGGGGGATAATTAGCCCTAGACTAAACACTGCTTTGGCTCTGACAAATTTTTAATATAAAACCTGAAAGGACTGAATTCTTTCCAAGTAACTTAACTGTATCTCAGAACAAAGCTCAGGAACAAATATACATTTAAACTCATAATGTCTGGCGTCCAATAAAAAATTACCTGGCATATAAAAAAGCAGGAAAATGTAACCTATAATGAGGAGGAAAGTCAATTAATTAAAGCCAATTGGAACTGGGCACAAATGTTAGATTTAGCAGAGACATTAGGACAGTTATTATAACTGTAACCCGTATGTTCAAAAAGTTACCATATTGACATAGAAGACACAAAAAAGACCCAAATTGAATACCTAGACAGGAAAACTACAATGCTTGGTGTGAAAGACACACTGGATGGGACTAAGAACTAAGATTAATATTGGAGAAGAGAAGATTAGTGAATTTAAGACATAGCAATAGAAACTATCCAAAGTGAAATACACAGAAAAAAAATAATAAAAAAGAAAATGAAAAGAGCATCAGTGAGCCATAGGACAACTTCATGCTGCCTATTATACCTATAGTTGGAGTCCCCAGAAGAGAGAATAGAAAAGGGAGATAAGAAATCTGAAGAAATATTGGCTTAAAATACTTGAAGCATGATAAAAACCTATTAGTTCACAGACTCAAGAAGGTTAACAAACCCCAGGCACAAGAAACACAAAGAAAACCACTCTAAGCCAAATAATAAAATTACTCAAAACCAGTGATAAAGAGGAAACCATAAAAGCAACGAGACAAAAAGATATCTTACATAAAGAAGAAAAAACACTAGGGCACCAGCAGATTTCTAGTCAGAAACAATGCAAGATGGTGAAGCAACATCTTTAAAGTACTGAAAAAAGTAAACTGTCAACCTAGAATTCAATACCTAGTGAAAGTATCTTTCAAAAACTAATGCAAATAAATAATTTTAGACATTCAAAAGCTAAAAGATTTCATGCCTACAGAGCCACACTACAAGGTTTTTTTAAAGTTTTTTTATTTTTATTTTTTCAAGATTTTATTTATTTATTTGACAGAGAGAGAGAGAGATCACAAGTAGGCAGAGAGGCAGGCAGAGAGAGAGGGAAGCAGGCTCCTTGCTGAGCAGAGAGCCCGATGTGGGGCTCGATCCCAGGACCCTGAGATCATGACCTGAGCTGAAGGCAGCGGCTTAACCAACTGAGCCACCCAGGTGCCCCGAGAATTTCTTTATTCTTCAAAAATATTTAATTATGAAGAAGCAAACAGGCACAATTTTATACAACTTATTATCAAATGAGAGAGATAAAGCGAATATAACAAAATGTGAACCATGAATAGACCTGCTTATGTATATTTAGGAAATTGTGTACTATTATTACAACTTCTCTACAAAATTTGCAACCAACACAAATTAAATGTTAAAAAATTAGGGGCACCTGGGTGGCTCAGTTGGTTGAGCAACTGCCTTCGGCTCAGGTCATGATCCCGGAGACCCGAGATGGAGTCCCACATCGGGCTCCCAACTTCACGGGGAGTCCGCTTCTCACTCTGACCTTCTCCCTTCTCATATTCTCTCTCACTCTCTCTCTTTCTCTGATGAATAAATAAATAAATCTTTAAAAAAAATTATATTCACATCACTCCCATAGTAGTCCCTATTCAAAATAAGTATCCCAATTTCTTTATTTCTTCTTAAGTTCTAATATCAAGTATTTATTAAATGTTTATTATGAATCTGCCTCCATAAACATACAAGCTCTAAAGAACTGATGAATCTGCTATTTTGTAAAGTGACGTAATCCTGAATATCTAGAACTATACCTAGCACTTAGTAGATGTCAGCATTAATGTTCTTGAATGAGTGAATAAATGTTACAATGGGATGAAACAGGCTCTAGAGTCAGATGATCTGTGTCCAAATCCTTATTCTTAGTGTTACTGGATACAACATGGGCAGGTATAAGCTTCTTGGGAACTTAGCGCCTAATGAGTAGTTACCTGTAAGAGAAATAGAGAGTATGATATCAGCAAAAATGGTAGAGTATGGAACTCCAAAAGTCTGTTCCTCCACAAAAGCAATGAATAAACTGATAAAAACTGTGAGAATCAACATTTTCGGGACTCTGCAATCTAATCAATATCATACAGCAAGCATGGCAATGAAGAACTGAGAAAAACACACATGAGTCTCAATGACATGTGACATTTTAACCTATCTGGTACTATCTCCCACTCCCCAGCTTGGCAGTGGCCTGACGACAGCAGCTGGTATTTCCAGTACGTACGAGGCACCAGGGGGAGCACCACAGACCCTATTCCGAACAACTGTAGTTTTTGTTTTGACCTGTCTGGTGGTTTCTTGAGGAACTCTCAAAAACCTTATTCTATTTCACCTAACTCGGAACTATCCCAGGGTTGAAGCAGCTACCCAGGGAAAATTTGTCAAAAATACTTAAAATCAAGTATGTTAGCTGCTGCTTCCTCAGGCAAAGACTAACAGTTGGGGGAAACAATAGTCTAGCCGAAAAACCTGGGAAGGAAAGGCTGGAGAATTAGATTATTTAAAGAAAGAGAATTTCTTTTAAGAATAAGCTTTTTGGGATGCTGCCACATATTTCTGGGAATCCAGAAGGCTATGCACATACCTAGGGCTGGGAACGTGCTCAGAAAACACCTGAGAAGGCCCTGAGCTTTTGCCGCTGGCTGTTCTTGGGGCGCTGCACAAGCAGGAAGTGAGGGCTAAGGGAAAGTAAAATGTCTGGCTGAGTGTTGAATGCATGTCCCAACACACACACACACACACGCACACGCACACACACACACCCAGTAAAACTAGGAGGGCGTTTTTGTTTTTGTTTTGTTTTGTTTTTAGTTCCAAGTATTCAAGGATATTCTGTGAAATCACTAGCTGACCATAAATCTAACAGAACAGACTTTAATGATCACACATTACAAAGGATACAAACTATATAAAACCAGTTGAAAAGAGTCATGAAACAAACAAACAACAACAAGGGAAACGCACATCAAAACCAGAATGTGAAACCACTTCACGCCTCCTAGGATGGCCATACATTTTTTTAAAAAATGAAAATAACAAGCACTGATAGGGAGAAACCGGAACCTTCATATATTGCTGGTAAGAATGTCAAATGGTATGGCCACTGTGGTAAGCATTTTGGCAGTTCCTCAAAAAGTTAAGCATAGACTTGCCGCATGACCCAACAATTTCACTCCTAGGTATATATACCAAAAAATTAGAAGCAAAAATTCAAACCAAAATGTGTACACAAATGTTGATAGTAGAATTATTCATAACAGAAAAGCAGAAACAACCCAAACGTCCATCAATGTGAATGGATATACGAAATAAGGTATATTCATGTAGTGGAATGTAATTTGGCCTTAAAAAGAATGAAGCACTGATACGTGCTCCAGCACGGAGAAACCTTGAAAACACTGTGCAAAGTAAAAGAAGCCAGACACAAAAGACCACATGTGTGATCCATCAAAACAGAAAACAGATTAGTGGGTGCCTCTAGGCTAAAGAAAAGAATGGATCATGACCGCTTAGCTTGTATGGGACTTCTTTCAAGGGGGTGGGGTGACAAAATGTTCTGGAATCTAATAGTGGTAAAGGTTGCACAACGTTGTCAATGTAGTCAAAGCCATTGAATTGTACACTTTAAAATGGTTAAGATGGTGAATTTTACGTTATGTCCTTTTTAAAAAAGGAATATGGGATGCTCAAATATGATGATGCATTCTGAATTTTCCAGGAGGGAGTCTTTCAAAATACGTGCCCAGTAAATATTAACACCTGAGCCCCTCCAACTAGCTTCTAAGGCATTGTCCTCTTCTCATCGGTCAGGGGCCTTTGCATCAGCTCAGCGACCCTCTCCCATTGGCTGGATCCTTGATGCTAAGGGTCTGAGTGAGAACCCGTTCCTCAGGCCCTGCAGCAGGGGAGAGAGGAAGCCGGGGACAATGGGAAAGCTTTCTTTAGGGGTCTGGGGCCCCACTAGCTGGATGAGGCTGATCAAGCATTTCTCTCTAGTGAGAGGTCTTTGGTTGGTTGGAAAATGCCAGAAACTGACGTTAGGAGGGTCGGAATTGCAGCTCTGCGCCTGACTCTCCTGAGACGTCAGGCCAAGTGCCTTCTGGATGGTGCTTTCCTCTGAGGTAGGATCAAACAGCAGTGAGGACTCTGCCAGCACAAAGAGCCAGGGATTCCACCGCCTGGTAACCATAGAGCAAGGGATACTGCCCTCGGAGGCCAGACCGGGGC
>CM052802.1:99118859-99142484 GCA_028533885.1 Nasua narica
GAAGCCCATGCGGAGCCCCTCCTCTCGCGGCGGCCTCACCCTTGCATTTCCGCCCTTTTTTCTCCCTTTACCTGTGTATTGTGTCTCTCGTGGAAGTACGCCATTCCCCTCTCCCCGAGGGGTGGCCGCCTGCCCGCGGTGGGAGAGCGCGGGCCTCGGAGGAGCCAGAGGAGCCTGGCGGATGGGCCCTGCCGGCCCGACCCCCAGCGGGAGGCGCCAGGGTGTGGGGGCTTGCAAGGGAGGGGGCTTGGGTTAGATGGCAGTGCAGACCTGGGGGCAGGAGGTATCCTCTGCAAGGCCCGGGGCTCCCTTCTAAGCTGTTTGGGGCAGGGGTGGGGCTGGGAGGGAGAGCGTGGGAAAAACACTACCCCGTTGCGAACGTGTCCTCTCACCTGAAACAGGAGAGGATGGTAACACCATCGAGGTCAGAGGCTCGGTAAGAATGGGACTCAAGTGAATGTCTTTTGAAAACAAGTGTACTACAGACTGCTTGTGGTTTTAACGGTGTGGGCTTTGCCCCGACTGCGACCTTGCCGTGTTTGGAGTTTCTCCTGATGTCCTTTTACTTTCACAGGACTGGTCACTGCCCATGATCGTCAGTCGAGCCATAACCAAGAGCATGGCGGCTATTTGTGCACGAAGTCATCTTCTAGGAACTAGGAAGCCACCCTTCAGGAGTACCCATCACAGTGGGTCCATGCCCAGCGCCTCCTTTTGCGGACTTTACTGAACTGTTAGCTATCTGGAAAAAGATCTGCTAGCAGGACCTGGGGCTTTTGTTCCCTGCGCCACACTCCCCTTTCCCCCTCAAGATACCCAGTATACCCAGTACTCTCCCTTCAGGGAGGAGGTTTGAGCTTCGTTCAGGCAGCAGGCGAAGACCTGGCCCTCACCGGTCTAGGTCCTTTCCTTCAAAGGTCAGGGCTCACAGGATTCCTCAGTAGAGAGGGCTAGGCGTGAGCAGGAACCCACTGTAGGCTTTGGTATCAGCGCAGAGGGTGGCTCCCTTCCCCTCATCTTTTCCCCCTTTGTCGAAGATCTCCGCTCAGACCCAAAGGCTCTTCCGTTTACCATCAACATGGAAACTTGTCTCTTCACGTGGGTGTATTCTCCCTCTTTTGTGCATTATCTTGTTCCTCAAAACTGTCCTTCCATGAAGGAAGCTTGTGGAGTCAAGGGGCTTGGCCAGACCCCCAGAGGTGACTGAGCCCCGCAGACCTCTCACTATCTCAGGGAGGGATCAGATGCCGGTTTGTTTGCTAGACACCTGGCAGGGTTTTCTTTGAGCATCTACATTGTGATAAGGCAAGAACCAAAGGAACAAATTTCTCCATTGGCATGTCAGGCCACCAAGAAGGATGTAAAAGGAGGTAGATAGTGATTCATATTGAGGTCCTGGAATTTTATTAGTTACTGTTTTTGAAACTTTGTTCTCCTAGTCCTTGATTAAGGATAAAGGGAGAATTAATAAGGAAGAAATTCCTGGCGGGAGGGTGGTGTTTATCAAAGAGTACAGGTATCCCGTCCATGGGCCTGTGCTGTGCACCTCGCAGGCGGTCAGCAACTTTCCTGGGTCTCACACTTGGTAGTGAAAGTCCTCGCAGAAAGCAAAGCATTCACTCACTGGGACTTCAGTGGTTTCCCAGTGTCCTGCCCCGTCTTCCTTTCTCGTTTTGCCTGTGTGCCATGGAGACCGGACCGGTTTTTTCAAGAGAACAGATCTCTCTAAGACTCCCCACCCTGGGGCCCTTGCTCTGTGTTTTTCCACTCCAGTGAGGACCACAGAATATTCTGGGAGTTTTCCATGATGACTCTGGGGTCTCCTAAGGAGCAGGAATGGTAGAGTCTGCACAAAGCTGGAGCCACCGTCATCAAGCATGGAGCTCATCGGAGCACAGGAAATGAGTAAATGTGTTCTCTACCTTGGGGGACTTAGAAATTGAAAGTATGGAATCAATTGTAATTGGAATAATACCACCCGGCAGGGATATTTGTGAACAGAGGAGGGTTTATTTGGAGACCTCTGATCTTTCCAGCCCTGAGACTCTGGGTTTAATATCCATATAATAATCAGTAGTGTGCTGTAATTTATAACAGTGTTATCATTAATCATCATGAATCGGTGACTTCTCTGATGGTGTGGGTTATTTGCGTAGCTACACAGTCTGTTATTTACAAACCAGGTAATCCTTGGAGGTAGAGGGACACCATGGCCGTTTTATAGATGAGGATACTGAAAACTGAAATAAGATTCAACTCCCATGAAGGAGAGGGTCTGAGGTGCACTTGCCCTGCTAGGCCTACACGCTTACTTCCCCTACCCCTACATTTTAGAAAACAAAAACAAACAAGCAAATAGGGACTTAGGGCTTGTTTGATTCTCAGTTTGTCAGGACGTTTAAGACCTTTGGGGCAGTGTTCTGTTTCCCACAGGCACTACTGGGACAGGCACAGAGAAGTCACTAAATATTTGTTCAATAGATTTCTCCATGTCTTCCACTTTTTAATGTTATATTTTCGTTTTGAACTCTCATCACTCACATGATTCCTCAGGTAATTCGCTGAGACTCTAATGTCCGTCACTCTTCTTAGGTAAACTTGGGACAACTCCGATTATCAAATGACTGATTACTCAGCTCTTCCCCTGACTAGTTATCTGACCTGCAGCAAGTTGGGCATCCTTTCCATGTCTCAGTTTCCTCAGTGGTGAAATGGGTGCTCTAACCCTTGTGTCATAATCCTTATGGGATTATGAGGACTAGCACATGAAGCATACAAGATGCTTACTGCACTGTTCAGAAAGTCACATGAGTTCCCTCTTCCCTGCTTGGACAGTCCTTCGTGTAAAGGACTCTTCAGCAAAGAGCATTACTATTCATGGTGCTTCTAAAGCAAGAGAGGGGACTCCTGAGTCTCCCCTTACCTAGCTCCTTTATGGCCAACCCAGATTCCATAAAACTTTCCGAAAGACTTCTACTCTTCTGTGCAGTAGCTCTCCCCTCAAAAAATTTACCCTGGAATAATCTGGAAGGCCAGGGGCTCATCACCCTCAGTCATTCTCCACTCATGTCGTGTCCAGGCATGCCTTCATGGAGACCTAGAAGAAACAAGGGGATTTAATGGTGGGGCCATGCCCTAGAGCCTCCGGTATTCATGGAGAAGCCAGCCCTTTCTTCCTTTACTAAACCTTGGTGTGCAGGTAGAGACACAGCCATGATTTCCCAATGAGCGTCTCTTCTTCTACGAGGTCAGGGGCCTTTGCCTTCCCACGGGGAAGAATGAGAACCTCAAGACATACACAGCACAAACACGCAAATCGTGAAAACAACCTCAATTTCTCAGTGGACCTGCTTGCCTCCCGGCTTCACTGTTAGAGGGCCCCCGAGGATGCTTCAGATGGAGCCCCATCCCAGGCCTCTGCTCTCCTGCCCTCTTCTGGATGTAGATGGCAGATGGGCTAGACCTATATCCCGGACTCGCATAGCTGTGTCCTCCCAGTTGTTCCTCTGATTCTGCCCCTCGCCTCTTCCGTACTCACGCTTGCCTGATCCCTCTCACCTCCTCCCTTCTTAGCCAACAGTGGACCATGTTCCCTGACCCCATTCCAGCTGGCCTGGCCCTGGAGTGTTGAGAGAGCCTCTTGCCCATGGGGAATTCCGGGCAGAGTCACCCTTTTCAGCCCTATGCTGTAACTCTCCAGGGCCCCATATCCTTTTTCACCTCTCCCAGGCTTGCTTGTCCTCCCGCCATGTGGATATTTTCTTTCCTTCCTCTGGTTGCCTCCTGGGCCTCACTTCTATATTGCTGTTGCAGGCAGCCATCATTGTAATGGCTGGATGTGGGGAGGGGGTGAGGGTAGGGGTGGGAGTGATGGGAACGCATGTTCTGGGATCTGAAGGTTTCATTTGAGACCATCTTCCGCTCCATAAACTCTATAAGAACTTGGGAAAAAACAACTTGCATTCTCATTGGTGGCAGCATTTGGGTCATTCCAGAGCCCTGTTGTTTGATTTTGGCTATTATGTGAGACCTGGAATGAGGATAAAGGGTGAGCAGGGATCGGGGAAACGACAAGCAAGGGAACCCAGGGGTGCAGTTGGGGATTTTGCAGGTCCTCCTTGCTGCCACTGGGACCATAGATCTCGGAACATGAAGGAACATCAGGGACTGTGGAGGTTACCATGTGCTTTCTGCCCCTTTCTGGCCTCCTTCCTTTTCTCGATGTCTTAGAGACCAACACTGATTGGGCAAAGGAACAGCGTCCTTCCCCATGGAGATTTTCTCAGCCAAGGTCCTGGCTCTGTACCTAGTTTCCTACTATGATTTTGGCCACAGCACTCTGAGAGCTGCTTTCTGTCCGGCCTCTGGATTTCTTGTGAAGGCAGGAACGATGGCTCCACACGGACCCACCAGGAATACGGAATCATAACCATCAGGCCTTGATCTGATTGGAATACGGGGAGTCACTTCCTGCCTGGGGTGAACTCTGAAATTCATCATGCACAATCTTGCTTGTAATAAGATTAATAACAGTTTTCATGGATATTGAACAGAAGATTCGAATCCCCATTGAGGGAGGCTAGAGGGGATGGCCCCTGATAGCTCTGGCAGCCCTGAGATTCTCTGAGTCTTAGATACCTAATATTGTCACTAATCCCCTGTAATTTATGATAATGTTTTCAACGATGCATATCATTAATAATAATGACTGTTATCACTCTGCCTTTTCCAGTCTGATGTGTGATCTATAGAACTACATGGTACTTCTCAGGCATACTTACCAAAGTTGATACTTACCATTGATAATTTACCCTGGAAACCTGGGCCAACAAATGGCTCTGAACCCAGCTCCTCCTACCATAGGGCACCTCACCCACAGGAACAATTGTACTTGCCTTGGGTTACTTGGGACCCTGCCCCCCTCTCTGCAACTGCCCGTCTTCAGGGCTCCTTGGCTCTCTCCATCCCACTTCCAACCCCCCATCAAAAGCTCCCAGGATAGCTAATTTGCCCTGTTTGCCCGGGCATAGGATTCCAGTCCTGACTTGGTTCCTGTTTGGCACACAGCCCGTCCCTCCCCATAACAAGGGAGTGCCAGGTTCCTTTGGAGCTTAAAATCTAGTGAATTCTTCCAGCCAGAGGTGCCACCTGGGGCTTGTGGCCCTGACCAGTCCATGTCCTCCCGGATAGTAGGTTCTCCAGAACTATACATCATCTTGAAATAAATGAAAACAAATCCATCTTTGCAAAGTCAGAGATCTAGAAACTAGCTTGTGTCCCTGCCCCTCCGGGAAACATGTAAGGCCCTCAAGGGCATGCACAGTGTCCTTCACTTTTATTTTGATTTCTTTTTTGAAACCAGGCACAGTGTTGGGCACACAGCAGATCAATAAACGCATGTTGAATGCCTACGGCGCGGATTTCTCCACCTCTCTCGCTTTTTCTACTGGGCTCGGTCTTCTCAAATTCAAGGTTCACCCACCAGGATTCAGGCCTTTGACATGAAACCCAGCGAACTGTGTTTCTATTCGCCTTTGCAGCTCTGCAGGTAACTTTCAGTGCAAATCCATTTATTGAATGTTTGTTCAACTCTGCCACTCGCTCACTATGTGATGTGGGGCAAGTTATTTAACCCCTCTCTACCTTAGCTTCCCCAACAGGAATGTTAATAATAATACCTACTCCATTGTGTTGTGTTGATGATAAAGTGAGATTACACCGAGCTCTTAGAATAGCGCGTGGCACATAGGAAAAATCTCAATAATGTCCGCTATTATTAGCAATTTAATTTTGCCATTCAATGTCCACTTGGAAAATGTTAATCTTGTGTCAACCTAATGAAGGGGTAAAACTTTCCCCGTGATTAGTCTGGGTAAATAAGGCAACTAGGGAATGTGACAGGGAACCCAGGAGGGAAACACTCAGGATTAGGAGGTATAACCCAGGACTGTACTCTCTTCTTCTTCATAACATTCCTTGTCTGACAGCGAACGAGATACCTGCCCCTTGTCAGGATGTGCCAAGTCGGTGATGGGGGCGTGAGGCTCTGTGGTTTTTTTCTTCGTGAGAACGTGGGAACAGTAACAGGAAGGTCGGCTAACAGAGGTAAGTACAGTTTGGGGAATAGGAGACACCTCGAGGACAGCATAGGAGGCGTCAAGGGAAAGCGAACTCACCCCTGCTCGAGTCGCTGCTGGGTGGCCAGGGAGCACCAGTGAACACATGGTACAGAGGAGGTGGCGAAAGAAGAGGGGGTGGGCTCATCATCGCTTAAGCAGATGGGCAGCCGGACGAGCGACCTGCGGCCGTGGGAGGCTGGTCAGTGGGCTGACTGGCTGCGGACCAGACGGGCTTGGGGATCCCATGGAGATGGGTGAAATTCCAGTTTCACCCCCTCATCTCTAAGAAACCAAGCGGGTGCCTGCAGGATGCACTGAAAGGGATCTCAGAAAGGGATGCGCTAACGAGATCTGCCTTGCCCCAGTCCCCCGCATCTCCCCTCCCCCAGACGCCAGCGCAAGATGCTGGGGGAGAATAGTGGCTCTCATTCACCAGGAGCGCGTTCGGCTGTTGGCTCCAGGAGCCAGAAGCTCAAGGATCCCAACCAGAAGAGGGAAATAACCAGGCAAGAGCCTGCAATCCGGGCCCATTTGCTTGGAGTCGGTGAGCTGAAGAAAGTTGCCAAGAATCCAAAACGAGGACACTGGGCAAGACGGCTGGGTCCGTCAGAAGATGCTGCGTGGCTATGATGGGCATCACAGGAGAGCTTGAGATGCAATGGCCAGCTCCCCTCTTCCATCTATTGGGGAGCATAGCAATTCCCTCTGCTAGAGGCTGTAGTGAAGGGAAATCCTGAGCCCTGTAGTAAACACTGACTGGCTGTGATGTGGGAGACTTTAAATGAGATCACGAAAGATCAGAAACTAAGATCTTGGGTTTAAAGCCTGAAAGCAAAAAAAAAAAAAAAAAAAGTATCTTTAAACTGTAAAGGCAGCAGTGTTCCGTGTAGATGTTGGGAGAGCAACCTCTCTGGAGGTTGGATCTGATTCTGTTCTGCAAAGGTGGAAACTTCAAGTATTCACCTGGGAGAAGCCCTGTCACAACACACTTCCTGCTGCCAGCTGCATCACGGGGAGCGGCTGGGTTTGAGAACCTAGGTGTGCTATTTAAAACCGCATGGTGGGGATTGGACCACTGTCCATCAAGTCTTGTCTTTTGAGTAAGTGTGTCGATTTCACCAGCAGCAGTTTGCAGAGACCACAGCGGCTGTAGGAACAGAGGAAGTCCTGCCTCGCTGCCTCAAGCCCTGAGACCCTCAATGCAGACACATAGAGAACAGAAAATAGAAGACTCGGAAATACCCAGTCTGTGCTTCAGAAAAATCAGTACCTAGAGACCTGGGGAGAAAATTTACTACTTGTCTTGGAAGGAGGAAACCCGAGACGATGACCTTCCTTTTACCCCGCTGGAAATTATATCCCTTTATAAAAAAATGTGTATAAGTCCTTTGGACTTTCAACGGTAATATGATGACAAAATGAAAAGCATCTCATTTGAAGGGAAACTGAGGAATGTCATTATCAAGAATTTGGGGAAAGGGGGTTGGAGTATTTGTCAGAAAGCTTAATAATTCGGTTGGGCTCGGATTGTATCAGCTACCTCTTCTCTGCAAAAGAGCAGAGAACTTGTCTCAATCAGAAAAGAGGATCTGGGTGGGCGACCGCTTCTCCTGATAGGGACAAGAGTTTAGGAACAGGAAGTGGTGGGAAGATGGTGTTGGTCATTGGAGGGAGCCGGTGTGAGACTTTCTATCTTACAGGGATGAAGTCACAGGCTTTCAGGGCACAGAGGACTAGATGAGGCCTAGGGGAGGGGAGAAGGCTATTAAGCAAGGGATCTCCTAGAAGTCTCCAGGCCCGGAGAAGGGCTGACCACAAGGGTAGTCTAAGCAGGTCTTTCTGAAGCCTGGGGGAATCTTCCCTGTCAGGGAGGGGAATGTGTACACAGGCCAAGAAGGGCCAGAAAGGCCAGTGTGAGGTCAGAGGAAACCACTTAACCAAGGGGCCCTTACCTGGAGTCAACACTCTGAGAATTTTACCAGACCTTGAGGCCAAACCAAGAGCTTACGGATTAGGCTATAAATCTGAGGACTTCCATCAGTCTAAAATCCAATCCATAACGGGCTGAAGGGAGGAAGAAAGAATAGGGGGCAATGTTAGGGAAAGAGCTGAGGCTCTGCAGCCAGATTTACTGAGTGCCCTCGGGCAAGTTACTTAACCCCTCTTGGGCCTCAGGCCCTTCATCTGTGAAGTCAGCCTGAGAATATCTACTTTGAGCGGCTGCCATGAGAAATGCCTGTTTCGTAGCAGCATGGGACCCGGAAACCGTAGGTGCTCAATAACTGTGAGTCTCCTCCCCCTTCCACAAGGTGCATAGGCAAGCCAATCACTCTCTGTCTAGAGTTGCCCTGTCCCACACGGTGACCAGTACCGGCTGCATGTGGCTCTCAAGCAGTTTAAACGTGACTAGTCTGGATTGAGATGTGCTCTGAGTATAAAGCATATACTCGGTTTCCAAAACTGGGGGTGATAAAACTCCCCCTAGCCACCCCAAACTTAAAGGTCTTATTAACAATTTTATAGTGGTCACACATTAAAAGAATAATCTTTCGGATATATTGGATTAGATCAAATATATTATTAAAATTAATCCCACCTGTGTCTTCTATACTTGATTTAATGCAGCTCCTGGAAAATTTAAAATGACCATGTGGGTCACACTTTATTCCAGTTGGACAGTGCTAATTGAGCCACTAGATGTAGCTAGGGCTGGGAAGCTGTTTCCAAGAGAAATTTATTTGTTTCTATACCTTGGGTTTATGCTTTGGTTTGTTGTCCTAGTTCCCCCCCGGGAAAGAGCCTTTTTGAAAAACTGTCATCCAAGGCTGAACCAAGATGGGCGGGAGGTGTCCGTGCGCCCCTAGTGGTTAAGTGTGGCGGTGGCCACAGTACAGGAAAAAGGGGACAGGGCTGCTCTGAGGTTGGGGGGCGGACAGTCAGGGCCGCTGAGGATGGACCATTCCCTCTTCCCCCCAGATCCCTCTACTGTTCTTTATTTCAGAAGGATGACCCCGTTCTCTCTTATTTCAGATGGCTCCCATCTTATACATGAACTTGGCGGGAAGCAGGCTCCCAAGGGGCAGTAACAAACAGGTGCAAGAGAAAATGCCACTTCAAAGCCACCTTCAGAAAACCGCAGTTTCCAGAGAAATGAACAGCAGACGTTCACAGACAGGAGAATGTTCTTTTTTTTCTCTCTCACAACCACAAGGAGTGTGGTTGGTTTTGTTTTTTAAACTGTACATTTTACTGTACATTTCTTTTTTAGCAAAGAAAGTTGGCATTTATATTCTGACCACACGGATGTCGCTTTTCCAAAACTCCAAGTCAGAAACTTGACAGACACAAGTGCAAGTACATATCGTGTCGTGACGGAGCTCAGGGCCACCGACTGGAATGTATGGTTGGCTCCTCCCCTTCCGGCGTCCACCATTACCTTCGGGGTGTCCGAACCCAAAAGCAAAAAGGAAGGTGGTGTTCGGGGTCACTTCCTCAATGGCTACATTTAGAAATACTGAAGGAGAAAGATGCAGGGGGGAAAAGGAGAGAAGAGAAACTTGGCAGGGAAAGAGGGAGGGAGAGAGAGATTTCCGTTCAAGTCACCCAATTCCGTGGTTGCCACCATGACGGGGGAAGGCCTAGGCTCTGGCCCCGGGACTGGCCTGGAAAATTAACGTGTCTCAGGAAGAGAGTGTCCGGGGCTGCTAACGACTGTCAGGGCCAGAGTGGGACTGGGGAGGGCCGAGGGTCAACAGGAACAATAAGAATGAAGGTGAGAGAAGGCGGGAGGGGTGGGAGGGAGAAGGATAAAGACAAGGGATTTGGAGGCTCCTGGCCTGGAGCCAGAAGGCAATTCTGCATAGACAGCTCCCCACCAGCTCCTGTGTGTTCCAGGTGGGCTCGGGGGCCACCCGCTCAGCTCCAGGGCTGAGCCCATCAGCAGAAGTAGACTCCCCGGGACATCCTATGCAGCATGGTTAGCAAGTGGAAGGAGGGAGAAGAACAGGAGGGAAGCTAGAGATCACTGGCAGAGACTCAGAAGAGCAAAGAATGGTTTGGGGAGAACGAGGGAGAGGTAGTGTGTTGGCAGTGAGGAGAGATCTGGAAGAGACGGAGACCAGGAGAGACAGAGATGCAGGGGAAAGTCCTCCAGATGCTTCTAAGACAGTTTCTCCCTGGCCACATGTCCTTGGCCCCCTCTTGACATGGTCTGGGGTGTGGGGGTTCATCCCGTGGTAGAAAGGAACCCATGCGGACCTTCCCATTGCCTTCTGTCATGTCTATGGATGGATCTTCCTCAAAGCTGGCATCCAGGAAAGGCGTCCCCCATGTCCCACCCTGGGCCACCTTCCTCAGGAATAAACAAGGGATGGACTTGAGACAGAGAAATGCCTGAGCCAGGGTGAAGACAGCATAATGAATCCCAAGCAGCATTCTAGGAGGTGGTCTTGGCACCGGCACGGACTTGGTCACTAACTCCCTGTGTGACCTTGGGCGAGTCCTGTATACTCTGGGGCGCGTGGGGGAGGGAGAGAGGGTTAAGGACGACCTGATTGCAAACACCTCTTCAAACTTCAAAACTCTACCATTCTAAAGAGATTCTGATTTCCCCCTCCCAAACCTCTAGAATTCTCCCTCTGTGTCCAGGAGGAAGAATCGGGATGCTCTTCCAGCTTGTGCTGCTGGTACTGCTGACCTGCAAACCATCACATCTACAGTCAAGGAAGAATTCATTAGTCCTTAGAACTCGAGGGGCATCAAAGACTGGATACAATCATGTAGTTTGCGAATTAAGAGACTGAGGTCCAAAAAGAAAAGGGTCTTGCCCAGCGTGTTCAGCTGGTTACTCAGTGGCGGCTCTGGAACCCAAACCGAGAGCTTTGGACTCCACGTCCAGTGCTCCTTTTTGCCACCCCACTCTGCTTTCCTCAAGAGAAGCCCTCTTGGCCCGCATGTGCTCATGGCGAATTTTGGTCCCAGCTTCCCCGCAAAAGAGGTAAAAATCTACAGGAACTCCAGAAGTTAATATCCTTTGTGCCCTTATGCCTCATAAAGCCTTTCTCCCTTTCCCACACATAAGAAGTTCTGGAAGTTACTGGCCTGGCTGAGACTGCTGTCATGGGGGTGGGGCATGATATCTGAGCAGAGGGAGCTGGGTCAGGTATGAGGGTGGTTGCCCATCCCCCCCAAGCATGCGGACAGTTGGGAATAAGGAGGAGTCTGGGGATGCCACAGTCTTCCCTCCAAAAAAGTGTGGAACCAGACGCTTTCCCTTCTCTCGTCAACAGACAATAATCTCCCACTACCGGGGCTGCTGGGAACCTGCTCTCACATGAAGAGTAAATTCTCCGTGATCTGTGTGAATGAAGAGGAGGAGTCTGGGAAGTGGGAAAAATAAATTGAGAAACAAAAACAACGCTGGACCCATAAGCAATCCAAAGCCGCTTGCTTACGCGCTACATCGGTGATCAGAAAGGAGGGAGTCTGCCTTTCCAAACACTCAGGGCTCAGTCCAACATTTTAGCGATGGAGTCCGCTTTCCCTGAGCACACCCCGGCTGGGTGGTGGGGGACAGGCTTGGAAGGTGGTGTGGGCGGGGGGGGGCGTTGACAGGGAGACGAAGCTGTCCCTAGATGTAAACATCACCATGGAAACTCCACAAACACTTGCCAGTAGAGGTTCTTTCCCCTCCATCCACGCTACCAGGGTGAGAGGGAGGAAGCCCCCCCAGGCTTACACCGTGCTCTCCATCACCCACTCGGAGCTGCCAAAAGTTCCCCGGGCCCCCGCCAGGTCACTCTCCTCAAAGGGCAAGAGCATGCCATTGACAGAGAGGCTGCGCTTTGTCCAGATGTTCGAGACCCTCCGAGGGGGGCTGTAGCCACCCGGGGCGGCCCCTCCGGCTGCCGCAGCTGCAGCGGCAAAGTCCCCCATGTCGAAGGAATGGCTGCGCTTGGCCTTGCCCTCCAGGGGCAAGGGGAGCAGGCTCCTGGCACGGGCCGCAGGCGGCCCCAGCAGTGGCTCTCGGTCCGAGTGGTGGCCCCTGGCCGATGTCCCAGACCCTCTCCCGCCTGGAGTCCTGGAGTCCAGCAGCTCCTCCTTTCTCTGACTCTTGAGGTCCAGGGAGGCAAAGGCCCCCATCAGGCGGTCAAGGTTAGGCTTGGGGCGGGGGGCAGGGGGTGGGAGCCTCCAGGGGCCCCGTCCCAGCCCTGCGGCCTCCCCACTGCCCAGGGAGCTGGAGGAAGAGGAGTCGCTGCCCCGGGCCAGGCTGGCACTGAACTGCACTAGTTCATTGCGCACCACCACCTTGGGTGGCCCCTGCGCGGGGGCCCCGCCGGGCGCACCGGCCAGAGCCGGTGGCGGGGCCCCGTTGGTCTGTGAGTGCACGTTGCTGACCGCAGCAGCCGCCAGCTTGCCCGGGGCCTCCTGGTTGCAGACCTTGTAGCGCACCATGAGGATGACGATGAAGACCAGCAATGTGGCCACAATGATGCCGCCGATGACCAGGATCATGGTGCCGCCCAGTATCTGGCTGTGCACGGACTGGCACTGCGGGTAGTCGGCCTTGGTGAAGAACTGGGCACAGCCTACGATGTTGGTGGCCGTGAGCGTCGTGGCTGTGTCGTCCCACATGGCCAGCACACACAGGTCGTAGCCAGTTCCTGACACCAGGTTGTTGACCACGAAGGCCTTGTTGGAGGCTGGGATCATCCTGGAGTGGGTGGACGCGGAGGGGGAGATGGGGAGGGGGGGCAGAGAGAAAGAGAGAGAGAGAGAGTGACAGAGACAGGAGGGGTTGGCGGTAGGGAGACAGACACAGGGACCCAGAGGGGATGAGGTGGAGCAGGAGAGAGAGGGACGGGCCAAGAGATAGGAAAAGGAGCCAAGAAGATGGCAGGGAAGGGGAGAGAGGAGGAGGAAGCGAAGGGATGAAGGAACAAAGGGAAGGCGGGGGACAGAAACAGGGCGTGGGAGGTGGGAGGAGAGGGGACCAAGTAAGAAGCCAGAGAAGCACAGGTGGGGGTGAAAAGGGCAGCGAGAGAGAGATTCAGGGGTGGGAGGGTCAGTGAGAGTTGCACACGCAGACCAGGTGTGCAAGGGCCCGGAAGAGGCAGAAACACAGACGCCAGGAGCGTGAAGATGAAGGGAACGAGGAGTGGGGAATGGAGCGCAGGTAAGAAGGAAGAGGTACAGAGAAGAAGGGAGCCCCTCCGGCAGAGACGGGAGAGGGAGAGGGACCACAGGAGGGGCACAGGGAGAGACACGGAGAGGCAGAGAGGTTAAAACCTGCAGAAGCCCCGTCTAAACAAAGGGACCCCAGCCTGAGTCCCGCACTGTCTCCCTCAGACTCTGGGAGGTGGTGGGAGCCCGGCCTGCCAGGTCCCCGCTCCGGATACCCCAGACTCTGTGGCCTGGACATTCATGGACATCGCCCGAGCCCCTCCCTGGGTCCGTGCTGTGGGGAGGCACAGTCAGGGCCCTGCCCTCGGAGCCCACTCCATCGTCTTCTGCAAGTGGCTTTCTCAGGCCTGGCAGGAGAATGTTGGCTGTTGCAAACCGGGTTGGTGGGGTCTAAGCAGAAGACAGCTGGAGGCGGGGAGGGGAGGGGGACAGTGCGGTGTTGGGGATGGGAGGGCGATTTTGCTTCCCAGAGGGAAGCGATTCTTCCCTCATGGGCAGAGCAGGCCAGTCTCATCCAGAGAGGGCTGGGGGGAGAGAGAGTCTGCTGGGGGAGGCCTCGACTGGTCCCTGCACCTTAGGGGAGGGTCTGGTGGGGACTCAGTCTCCCAAACTGGGGTCCATCCACTGTCCTGGGCCTCAGAAAGGGACCCTCAGGAAGCCTGGGTGCACTCCCTGATCTCTAAGGCCCTGTCCAGGTATCCTGCCTTATGCTGTCTCCAGACACAATGCCTGTGTCACCCCATAAACGCTCCTGCAGACACTCACCTCATCCTGGAGCTGCCACGTCCCTCTGTGCCTTTCCCACTGCCCCTCCTCCCAAAGAGCCCTCCGTTCTCCAGTCCCCTACTACTCAAGGCGCCCATCAATCCCGAAAACCCAGAGCCAGGCAGCTTAATTGAGATCTCAAATATGAAATACCGGAACCTGGAAACTTCCACCTGGGAACTCCTCGTGCAGGATCGGAGCTGACAGGCATCTATTGACATCCCGTCAGTGGGCAGCACGAGAGGCCGTTGCCTCCCTCCTCACGTTCCCAGGCTGCTCAACAGATGGGGAAGTCACAGAGGAGGAAACTTTGGTCCCCACCCCGGCCCACAGCTACAAGAGGTGAGGAGGTGGGGTGGTGGGGACTGGGGCCGGCAGCAGGGGGAGGGAGGGGGCGGCGGGGGTCTGCAAGGGAAGACCCCCTCTTAGGTCTGTCTGTTTCATCTGGGCGTCATGGCAATCCTGAGAAAGCAGGGACTAGTGCTCTCATGGCACAGAAGAGGAATGGCCAAGATTCAGAGAGGTTAAGTGATTTGCCTGAAGTCACACAGCCGGGACCTCTAGGAGGGGCCACTGGTCTTTCACACTGGTTTCCAGGTCCGTAGTCTGGGTTTGCTCCTTACCATGTGACAGACACGGGGCATGTTTCCCCATCTCACTGAAAAGCTCATCCCAGCCTGTGGCCTGTCAGTGGCCCCTTCCCTGGGACAGGGCTCAGAGCCCACTGTGGCTCACAGGCCTCCCCCAGCAGGATCTGTGGCCTGCTGGGCCACCCCCTGGGCAGAGCCCACTTCATTTCCCCTCGGAGCTGCTGGTAACAGTTGGAGCAGCAGGAGCCATCTGCACCCAGAACAGTGACGACAGGAGGAGCAAACCCCGAGGGTCCCCTGTGTGCCAGGCCCCCTTTTCAGGGCCCTGCGGCTGTCAGCCCATTTGGTCCTGCAGCAACTCTCCGAGGCAGCCCCTACCGGGATCCTTACTCTGCAGGTGGGGAGGCAGAGGTAAGAAGCAAACATACACAGCTGGGATTTGAGCCAAACCACTGCATCCCGGCACTCTGCTGGGGCACGCGCAATGCAGAGCACCCCCATTTGAGGCGGGGATGGGCCAGCTTGCTTATTGGACACCCGTTATGGGATGGGGTTTTCACATCGGTGTTGCACTTAACCTTTGCGCCAATCCCAGGACACGGGGGATGGACCAAGAGCCTGGAACTCCTGTCCGTGTTTAGCTGTCTTCTTCTGGAAAGCAGACACCACCGCCATCGCTAATTAATAATAAAAAAGAGGGGCTTAGATCGAGTGACGGCTTCCTTTGGGCCAGGCACCCTTCCGGGGTCTTTAAGGGGGTTAATACTCCCAATAGTAATAGTCATCTCCATTTCACAGACAAGAACCAGAAGTACAGAAAGGTTACGCGCCCAGCTAGTAATTGACAGAACTGGGATCTGGACTGGGCAGTCCGGCCTCAGGGGACCACGCCGCCATCCTGCCTCTCAGACACTGTCCTGTTTTCCTGAGGCCTTGGGGTGGCTCGGTGCAGGACCCTGCCTGGCCTCTCTCCCCCTGGCTTCCCCCATCAGGGCAGCTCGGGATAGGACAAAGCCACAGTGGGCCTGACGGCGGTGCAACAAGGCGGGTTCATCCGTGGCCCCAGGGTGAGAGGTGCCAGGCTGGGAAAGGCTTCCCACTGTAACTGGCACGCCAGAAACACGGCCAGAGGAAAGGGCCCGCTTCCCAGGATTAAGAGCAGGGAAGCAGCTCCGGGATCCTGGGTGTGCGTGTGTGCGTGTGTGTGTGTGCGCGAGTGTGTGTGTGTGTGTGGGCGCGCGCGTGTGTATGTGTGTGCGTGCGCGTGTGCGTATGCGTGCGCGTGTGTGTGCGTATGTGCGCGCGCGTGTGTGTACTTACAGGCCAGTCAGAGCCAGCTGGCTCCAAACAGCCCTGGCAGCCAAGACCACCTTTGGCAAAAACAATCATAACCAGCGTTCACCAAGCACTAATCTTGTGCCTAGAAGTTTGTGTACATTATCTCACTTAACCCCCTGACACCCCTGGAGGAAGTCATTAACATCATTCCCATTTAGGGAAGGAGGAAGCTGAGCAGTTGTCACTTTCCCTCGGGCGAGTGGGGGAGCCGAGACCAGATCTGGATCCGCGGGGACTCAGAGCCCACACTTCTAGGGCGTAAGCAAGGCTGCTTCCCGCCCCAGGCAACCAAAAAGACAGAATGCACGAGAAAGTCATGTGAAATGGACTCGATCCAAACTCTAGTGACAGAACCAAACCCAACTCGGCCCGCGTGGCCCTGTCTACCCACTCATGGTCGCTAGCACAACCGCTGACCCTCCAGGCTGGATCTGGAGAGCCCGAGTCCCCCTCCACTCCTATCCACGTCCCACGTTCCATCTTCTGGACGTCTCGCTGCCTTCCATCTCCACACTCACACCTTTGCTTAGGCCTTGACATTTTTGGTGTGGACGAGGGCAGTGGCCTCCACAAAGGCCTCCCTGCCTCTGCCTGTGCCCCCTCACGTCCACGCTCGGCACAACCAACCCCAGAGCGCACCCTCTGAAACAACTCTGGCCACGCCCTTCGCCCGCTGAAACACTCAAGGGCTGACCGTGACCGGCAAGAGACAGTCTGAGCTCCCAAACCAGGTTGCCCATCACATTCTTGCCCCTCCACACATGCACCCTCTGACTTTGCCCACAGTCTTTAGAAAAACACCTCGGAATCGGCTGGGCCCAATAGTGGCGGAAAACATACTGACCGAGGGGTAATTAAGGCCTTTGCTCACGGAGGACCTTGTCACAAAGGGGTAGATTCAGGGATGGGGGGCCGCGAGGGAACGTGCCATAACCCATAACGCTGTTCCCCAATCTAGCCCTGAGCATACCAGGGGAGGTCACCGGACCCTGACCCCACTCTCTTCCCTCCTCCCAATCTTCTGCTATTGCCCCCCATGGCTGAAACCACCGAAAGCCGGGGTTCCCGGAGGTACACTGGTCAGCCTTCCAGGGCACACAGCAGCACAGAGGAGTGGATCTGGGGAGGCAAAGGGCCATATCTGACACAATCATTGGGTCACAGCCCTCTTTGTGAAAGATACATTCTGAAACCCTGAGGGTTTCTTCCTATCACATACAATGGCGACATCTCTGCCAGCAGAAAACACGAGCTATTTTAAGTTCAGTTGCTCCAACATGTTAAATTTAATTAAGCTCACGTGCTCTAAAGCACAATTTAAAGCTGCAACCCCAAGCACTTACCCAGGAAAAACAAAACAAACGTAAGTGGCTGCTTCTGAGTTGTTTTTCTTTTCCCCCTATTAATATTCATTCGGCATCCATTCATTCAGCTTAATCCTATCAGACGAATCTACAGCTGATGTCTACAGCCGATGCTGGAGGTTTGGGAAGGAATCACGCGAGCGTACTGGTTACCCGACTGTTTGCTCACCCATCTGCCTTCCCTCTCACCTGTCTCCACTCTGTGTGCCAAGGAACTACATTTCCCAGGCTCCCTTGCCTGTTCCCAGGTGCCTTGGCCTCGGGAGTCCAGGAAGAGTCAGCCACTGGGGCCTAGGAAGAAGACTGGAGGGCTGGAAGTGAGGGGGAAGCTATTTCTTCCTCTTTTCCTGCTTTGTGTGGTGGCTTTTCACCAGCTCCTGGGCCCCCTCTGTGATCCCAGCTCCTGGGATTCTGGTTCCTGCCGGACGGATTTGGATCTTTGGCTCTGGTCCTGTCATCTCCTGAGCTCCCCACCCCTGCGTGGGGGTGGGAGGGGGCTATGGCTTCCCTCGGTCGCTCATCTCTGCGATGCCTTCCTACCCCTGGTTGAAGCCCCAGCGATTCCATCCCCTGTGTAGCCCAACCCCGTACTGAATTCCCTCTTAGATCTAGAGCAGGTTTTTATTTTTCCTGAGTCCTGAGTGGTGTGGGAGGTAGCCTTCCCAGGACGAGAATGTTCTACCTGTTAGTATTTTACCCCTGGCGTTTCGGGAAAAGACCGTCCTGGTTTTCACATCAGCAGCAGCACATCTTGGCCGTCCCTGGTGGAACTCCAGCTTCAGGAAGCACTTGGCCACCGTCTCTGACTCTCTCCCCACTTCCTACATAAGGTGCCCTGACCCCTTTGCCTCTAGCAGCCCCTTTTCCTCCAGTCTCTTTCTCCACTGGGGGACTGTGTCCTTTGGGGCCTGACCCCGACATCACGTCTGACCCCACTCACCCCACGGGGAGCTGCCCCCACCCTTGTGCGTCCCTGCCTGAGAGCCCTTCTCCGTTCCTGTGCCGCCGCCGACTCCCTTGAGGACAGGGGCCGTGTCTTAGTCCGCAGCTCCCCTGCCAATCATGGTATCGGGCCCAGAGTCACCGCCGAGTAAATATTTACCTTACGGTTGAGTGAATGAAAGAGTGCTTTGTTAAATGTTAAGGCCTATACAAATGGGAGAGAACCTTCTTTAAATATGATGGCTGGCTAATGGTGACTCCCAAACACGGGCTGGTCCCCAGGAGATCTTTCCAGAGAGGTGTTTTCCTATGTGCTTGAGGCTCCCCGCGTGGCCTCCTGACCGCCTTAATGGGGGTGCAATAGATACATGTCTGGAGCGTGCGAGAGCAGGATGGAGGTGCGTGTGTGTGTGCGTAGGGGGGTGGTGGTGCTCACACACACAGGGTGTGCAGGGGGGCTGGGTCCCCCCAGTGTTAGTCACTGCTCTGCTCCTCTTCTGCCAAGCCTCAACCCTCCCAGACCCTCTTGTGTGTCCCCTGCTACTTCTGAGGAGACGCCCATGTGCCCTGCCCCAGAGACACTTGCAGGCCAGGCCCGATCCTTCTGAACAGCTACCGCGAAAGGTATCAGGGCATCGGAGAACAGGAATGGAAGAGATCCTGAGTCTCTGCCGGCGGCCTCGGGCAAAGCCTGGGAGCTGACTACCAGAGTCCCCGTCCCCTTCCCCCTCCCCGGGCTCACTCTGGACTACATTCCCACGTCTCCCTTGTAGTTAGGTGATACGTTCTGGCAAATGGAATGCCGGCCAGGCCTTAAAAGAGAGGCACTGCCTGCCCTACATTCTCCTCCCCTCCTGCGGCCAGACACGGGGTGCGGCGACCCATCTGGACCACGCAGGTGGTGGCAAGGCCCGAGGGGTGGTGGAGGCCAGAGGCGCCTGCATCTCCAGGTGAAGAAGACATCCTGCCCCCTGCCCCCGCTGCCCCCCATCCAGGGTGCACCACGGCTGCTGGCCGGGGCCCTGCGCTAGTCTAGAGAAGCCACATCAGGCTTCCCCACTCCACTTGCCCGGCTCTGTGCCCTCATTACCAGCTCTTCTCGGAACCACCAGCCTGCCAACGTCTCTGGATGGCTGCGAGATCTCGGGGCACAGGAAAGAGCCTCATCAAACCACTGTGAGCGGCCCTGGCTCCCCAGCCTCTCCCTCATCCCACAAGCCCCCCGAGGGGCCTGTTCGCTTCCCTGCAGAAGCTTCGAGGTCGAGAGGGGCTGCTTCTCTCTGGCATACAACTCACTGGAGCAGCACGCTCTCTGAGTCTGTGCACCGCCCGTGTAAGCGGGGGTAATTATCCCCAAGCCACAGATGAAGAGACCGAGGCTCAGGCAGATGGGTCACCCGCTCGAGGGCGAGGGGCTGGACGGTGGCTGAGCCGGTGTTGTAAGCCAGGCCTGCCAAGCGCCTGAGCATGATCTCTCCTCTACTGAATTACCTGGAACGGAATTGAGCAGAGTCAGATTTTAGCAGCAAGCAGGTCTTAGAGTCAGGCTAACTGACAGCAATCCGGAAAAAAAAAAAAAAAAAAAAAAATCATGTATTACTACAATGACAGCTGATATTTACTGAACACTTACCATATGTCAAACGCTCTCCTGAGCATGCCACACATATTAAACTAATTTAATCCTAATGGTAACTCTATGAGAGAGCCACACTGTTATGATCTTCATTTTACAGAGAAATTGAAGCTCCGAGAAGTGTATTAGCCAACGTCTCACAGAACGTTTGTGCCTAGACAAGATTTGAATCCTGCGCTCTCCTGTCACCTCCCTCAGTGCTTACCATAAGCCTCAGAGGTACCTTTCATAATTATGCTCCCATTTTAGAGGGGGTCGATGAATTGCCCCCAAGGTTGCATAGCTAATTAGAGGCAGAGATAGGATTTCGGTGAGCCGTGAGGTTGTCTGGCTGCTTCCTGATGCTCCTGTGAGGTCTGAAGACGATGAGGCAGCCCTGTGGATATCTGTGGGCAGTTTCCTCACAGATGGAGCTGCCAGGACAAAGGCCCTGAGGCAGGAACAGTGAGGAAGCTGGAATAGAGTGAGGGAAAGGAAGAGTGGTAGGAGATGAGGTCACCAAAGCAGTCACCACAAGCCAGGCTGAGTTGGGTTCCAACCCAGAGTATTTGCTGGGCACCAGGGTTCAGAAGGATTCTGAGGCTGTGTTCAAATTCAGTGGGACAGAGTGGTGTGGGTCTGGAAGGACCTGTGTCCTCTATTTGTTGTTTCTGGTCTCGGGATCAGAGACTAGTTAGAATTACTGGAATTACTAATACGAGCTGTCGAACCTCCTCTTCTGGTGTCTCACGCCAGACACTGGCCCTCCCTAAATGCATGTGGCATGTGGCTTTTCCCCATTACAGGGAAAAGCCCACGGCTGCTCTTTTGAATGGGATCAGCATGGAGCTGGCGTGACTGAATGAGGGCTCCAAGAATCAGAAACCTCTTATCAACTTCTGACCAGGGCCAGGAGCCAGGGACCAGGCTCTGTCGCTGCCTTTCTGCCTTTGCCCCTCCTGAGAACACAGGGTCCCCCGGGCGTCCCCAGGTCCTGTCTTTTTGAGAGTTACTTCACCCCGTCGGCAAGTAAAGAGGCCACATTCAAGATTATTGAGATTCTGAAGCGAAGCCCCCCACTCTCCATTCCCACAGCCCTCGGGAGAGCAGGCTGGTGGGGGATCAGAGACCTTGTTGAAGTGGCCTCTGGGTAAACGCTCTTGCTCTCCTTCCCCCTGCCTCTCCTGCACCAGCAGCCAGAGGATCTTGTTAAAAGCCAGTCACATCAAGTCCTTCCTCTGCTCAACGCCCCCAGTGAAGCCTGGAAGTGATCCCTTCACTTGAAGGAATCAAGTGAAGCCTGTCTCACTTGTCAAAGTCCTTGCATGGCCCACAGACCCCATGTGATCTGCACCTTACCTCTCTTATTTCCTCTCTTCTTCCTTACTCAGATCACTCTGCACCAGCACCTGGCCTCCCTGCCAGTCCTCAAACCTGCCGAGGGTGCTCCTGCCTCAGCACCTTTGCACTGGCAGTTGTCTTTACCTCAGTGGTCTTCCTCCAGATGTCCCTATGCTCACCACTTCACCTCCTTCAATTCTGCTCCAAGGTTACCTTCTCTGGCTTCCTATTTAACATAGTGGGCTTCCTCTCATCTCTCTCTTTGCACCCGCGTGCCCCATCCTCCCCATTCCACAGTTATTGCCTGAAAGATGCTATCATTTGCTTATTTACTATGCTCACTATTAATTATCTTTCTTTCCTTGCAGTAGAATCAATCTCAGCTATCCTTCTGGGGATCTGGGTTTTTTGCCTGTTTTGCTTGCTGATATTTCCGCAGCCTTGAGAACAACACTTGGTGCAAAGGAGGTCCTTAAAAAAATTTGTTGGGCAGGTGAAGGAAATGTATGTTCTATATTTGCACCACCGAACACAGTAGCTACATGTAGCTATTTAAATTTAACTTCAAATTAATTAAAATGGAATCAAATTAAACATTCAGCTCCTAGTCACATGTGGCTAGAGGCTACCCCACGGGACAGGGTGGCCGCCGAGCATCCCCCACCCCAGCCCAGAGTTCCATCGGACGGTGCTCTTCTAGGGCATACTGAGCACTCCAGCAGGAGGTAGGCCCTTTCCTGTGTGAGCCCCAGCACCCTGAACGGATGGGGCTAGAGGTTTCTATAGGGCCTCTGAGTTCTCTTTCCCCCCACAAGATCTCTCAGTGACTTTGGTCATACCTTCGTTTTGGTTCTTCCAGCTTCTCGTGGCTCCTTGGACCTCAGGTTCAGTGGGGTCTTTTCGGGGTTCCCCTGGGACTGGCTCAAGCTCTCATGCCCCCAGAGTGCCCTGACTCTCTGCCTTGGCAAACAGAAGCTCTGGGTCCCCCTCTGGTTCTCTGTTTCTGAATCCTCATTCCTGCTTTTCCTCTTCCCATCTATTAGTTATACTTCCATTGCATAAATCTCTATTAAGAAAAATCCCTGATAAATCCAATCTCAGTGATAAATGTCGCTCTTCCCAGGAATACCTTCCACTAGAAAGAAAGAGAAGGTGCAGAGACAGTAGAGTGATGAGCAGCCCCCGTGATGATGAGCAGACCCCAGAGCCAGTCTGGGGGTTCAAATGTTGGCTTTACCGCTTCCCAGCCATAAGAGCTCTCCACAGGCAATCTTCTAACCTGTCTTAGGAGCTCGGTGGCCTAGAAATACCCATTTCTGTAGAATGGGGCATTTATAAGCTCTGCCTTATAAGGTCGTGATGAGGTTTATGCGTGGCATGATTCACAAAGAACCTAGGTCGGTGTCTGCTGCAGAGTATGCTCCTCTTGAGAAGCTATTATATAAGGGAGCTGGCAATGCCGAACCAAAAGAAACAGATCTCTTAGGGTTGAAATGCAGGCCTTGGGATTTGTGGCCGGCAAACCTCACACCAGCTGGAAAGTGGGAGACCTGGGCGTGCCTGGGTCCTGGCTGGGTTGGAGGGTGCCATGGAGGGTGCCACGGTGCCTGGGATGCTCACCACGGGGACATGTGTGTCCTAGCCTCCATGGGACCCCAAGAGTCTTTTTCAGAAGACACGTGGTGACAGTGTTAGTTAAACCCTGGCTGAGTGATTGCAGAGATGTCTGGAAATCAGGCCAAAGTGAGGCAAGCCCCCGCAGACGTTCTAGGCGCTCACCTCCCCAGAGTGAGGGCTCACCCAAGGACAGGTGAGGGTCTGACCTGGGGAGACCTTTCCTTGCTCCCCGACTCAGGAACTACCGCACATCCAGCTGCCCGGCAAGGGGGTAGGAAATCACCAGGCCCCCTGTTTGGCTCGGACTACAGTGCCCGTGAGGGAGTTCTGCCCTGCCCCACTGTGCTCTTTCATCGAGAGGCTAGAGCTAGGAGGTCAGGGCGAGAGCACTGGTCCTGGGTCATCAGGGTTCAAAGCCGGGCACCATCATTTACTGGCTGTGTGACCTTGGGCAAACCAGTCAGCTTCTCTGGAAAGGGGGGCAGAGGACAGGGCCTCCCTCACAGGGTCGTGAGGAGGACTAAATGAGTCAGCACCTGCCTTGTGAACAGTGCCGGGTCCCTGGTGAGCACTCAGCACATGCTAGCTGGTGACCGAGGGTCTCCTCTGGTCCCAAGGCGGGTGGAGCCATGAACCCAGCAGGGGTTAGATTGCTGGGTTAACTGAGGTTAGACGCAGTTCTGATTTGGGAGGCAGGCACGCGGCCCTACCCAGGTGCTTGTCCAGCCAACTCCCGGATGTCTGCTGGTCTG
>CM052802.1:99142584-99161101 GCA_028533885.1 Nasua narica
GCTGCTTCTCCCATGGACCCCAAGCCAACCCCGTGGGGACAAGCAGAACAAGGTGATGTTTTATTTGCTTGTCTGTTTGGGGACACGTGGGGGCTTCTCTCAAATCATGCGGTGGCTCTCCCACCCCACCTTGAGTTTCCACTTTTCCAGAATCAGCCTTCCGATTCCTTCCGACATTTCCTCGGGCCCCAGTTTCCACTTGCCTCCCGCCTGCTCACCTCCGGTCACATGCCAGTTGGTGGTCAGCCCTCCTCTCTGGGGCATTCTGAGCACAGAGAGTGGGGTCAGACCTCACCTTCCCCCCACTCATCAGACGTCAGAATTCTCCTGAGCCTCCCCTACTCCCGCCCAAGACTGCGTTGGACTTTCTGGAAGCAGCATCCCGTCGGTGGCTTCCCTTGAGCGTGCAGTCAGTGGAAACTCCCTGTGACTAGCCCGGGGTTGCTATGAACCCCCTTTGGTCCCATTCTGTTCCCCTAAAGGGGCATTTCTACCATTGCTGGCTCATTTTTTTTTTTTTTTGCCACCGCAGCTGACCCAGGCAAGCTCCCCAGCCCATGATGGGAAGCCTCACTCTCTGTGTGCCTTTAACTTTCTTCCTGTCTCCCTTCATCCAAGTCTCGACAGATGTGAAACTTCTCTCTGTGTTCACTTGTCCTTAGCTCCCAGCCCCCAAGGACTGGGTTGACATGTCTCAGAGGAAAAGGTGTGGGTTTTGGAATCAGACAGAAATCTCTCTTTGAAGGCCAGTTCTGCCCCCAACCGTGTGACTGTGGATCATTTTCTGTCTCTGAACCTCTTTGCTGGGGGACAGATGGGGACAGCCGTACCAGCCTCCTCTGTGAGCGTGAAAAATTAAAGGCGGCGGGAGTAAGCAGGGCCACCACTTCCGCTCCTTGCCCCGGGCCTTAGTACCCCAGCGAAGAGGCCGATGACAAAGATAGTTGTCTTTTATCTCCCTGAGGAGCTGAGAAAAGCTTGCTCACTAACAATTCACCACCTTCAGAAAAAAACCACAGAAGGTGTCAGACCAATTATACCTTGTCGTAAACACAGGAGTGTTCAAAATCAAGATTCCCCACCAGCCGCGTTCAAAATGCACCCGGACAACTGTCAGACCCCAAGTCAGTGCCGCCCAAGGAGGTACCGGATCCAACAAGTCCCCCGGTTGGCACATCCATCATTTCATGGGGCCGCCGCCCGGCGGCAAAGTCACCTGTGGCACCAACCTCCTTAAAAATGTTATCATGGTGCTTACTTCAGTGGCCCGCGCATGGAAATTGGGATGATAGAGAGATGCATACAGCCCTTGCACACAGATCACATGAAAATTCACGAAGCGTCGCATATTTTTATGAAATTCTGACACAGGCTACGACCGGGGTGAACCTCGAGGACATTCTGCTAAGTGCAATAAGCCAGCTGCAAAAGGACAAGGACGGTACCATTCCACTTACACAAGGACCGAGAGTGGTCGAGTTCACAGAGACAGCAGGTAGAAAGAAGGGTGGCTGCCAGGGGCTGGGGGGGGGGGGGGCGCAGGGAAGGGGAGCTGCTGTGTGACGAGTGCGGAGTCTGAGTGTGGGACGATGGAAAGTCGGTGGGGGCACAACAGTGTGAAAGTACTTTGTGACCCTGAACTGCACATTCAAAAATGCCTCAAATGGTCAGTTTCATGTTCTATATATTTTCCCCACACACACAATACCCCCCTTGCAAAACGCTAGCACAGAGCAAATTTTGCCAGGAGGGTGGGACGAAGAGAGGTTGTTGGAAACAAATCTGCCACGTGCTCGTGGCTGACGCACACTCAGGGGCGTCAGGGCCTGACGCACACTCAGGCCCAGGGACAGGGCCTTCCTGGCTCTGTCCTCGGGCTCCGTTGGCCCTGTCAGATCAGGGATAGGCAGCATGTGGAAAGGGGCCTGGGTGGGACAGGGTGGCCCCTTGCCCTTGTGTCCGCACTTTTCCATCCGTCCTGACGGCGGAAGACCTGGGCAGGCAGGTTCAGAGCAAAACGTGGTGTGAATCGAATGGGCGCCAAGAGTCTGCGGAAGAAAACCACGTGGTGGTTCACGGGGTTCGCACTGGTGTCGCCGGGGCCTGGGTTCAGTTCCCGCCCTGCCAGAGGTTAGCTCTGGGCCTCCAGGTCGATTCCGTCCCCCTCTGTGCCTGAGTTAAATAGCAAAGCTAGTACCTGCTTTGTAGGGACACCGTCAGGAGGAAATGGGGTACGTGTGGGCAGGAGGCCTGAATAGGAAACACGAGGTTCTGTTTCGACGACGGTGGGGAAGTCAATGCTGACCCCAAGGGAGGGAAGAAACCAAGATGAAATGAAGTCCTCCGTTCTTTCATGGCTGAGTTTGGGGGTTCTGCCTCCCCCCCCAGTTATAATCCCCTCTCTCTGTCAGATGAGAAGCTCCTTGAAGAAGGGAATTGGCTCAACCCTGAGGTAGAATTTGTGCTGTGAGGAAAAAATTCACTGACCGTGCAGTGTAGGTAAGTCGCCTCACGCCACAGCTCCGAGCCTTATTCAGTGTTCTTGCCTGCAAAATGGGCTCATAATATTGATCATCTGGTATCTCCGTGAACATTAAATATGATATTGGTTGAGTACCGGATTCCGTGCTTAGAACGTGTGTGTGCGCAGCCGGAAGCAGCCGCGATGGTGCATTGCCGGCACCCCCAGCCCCATCGGCTAGCTGAGCAATCTCGAACGAGGAGATCTCCCTCGTCTGAATCTCAGCTTTGTGGTCTGTCTCACGGAACGCTAATCCTGCTACCTGCCCTAGACGACTCCTGGGCAAACCGGGGAAGATGGGAGTCTCCTGAGACGCAGGACGTCAGTGGTAAAGTGGTCACAAGTGTGAGGGGTTGTCCAGCCCCCGTGCACGAACCTGCACGTGCAGAGAAACTGCCCGGGGCTTCCTTGAGGGTTGCTCCAAGCTGCGTGGCTGGGGGCTGGCCCCCACGACCGAGCGGCCGGCTGGACATCCGGCTGGCCAGGTGACAGCGTAACTCTGCCGCTCCTCCCCCAGCGGAGAGAACCCCTTTCGGGTCGGTGGGCCGGCGGAGCCTGCCTTCTCTGGGCTGCGTTCCTGCTGGTCCTCCCCAGGTCCCCTCTGCCCCTCACAAGCAGGCTGGCTGGGAAGAAATCAATCAGGGGTAGGGAGAGCATGACTCTGGAGGGAGATCTCCCCACGGGGGACGCTACTGTGCTCAGCCAAGTGGGAGGGCGGGTGGGGGAACAGAGCTGTCCCCCCCCCCCATCAAATACCCTCAGATCCAGGCTACATGGACAAGGCTCTAGGTCTGGGTTTGTCAGTGGATGTGCGGACTTGGGCAGGCTACTTCTCTTCTCTGTGCTTCGGCGTCCAATTCTGACATTCTAGAATTCTGTAAGAACATCACCAGAAGAGGGGTGACAGGAGTCAGGGGGAGGCAGGAGGAGGGCGGGTGAGTACAGCCAGCAAAGGGCCAGGTTCCCAACCCTGACAGTGGATAGGATGTGGCACCCGAGAGACCTGGGCTGTGAGTTCAAAGCCCAACTCATGACTTAACTGGTTGCCTCTTCTTTACCTCGTTGCTTAACTTCCCAGAATTTCATTCTTCTTCGTAAAAGCTGTTTGCAAATCTGAATGGCAAAGTCATAGGAGGATTAGAAATAATGTAGGCAAGACGCTGGCACACAATATATACTCGATAGGTCATGCATGAATATGCTGAATGCTTACTTCCTTTATCGCGTCTATCGTCTCTCTCTCTATCTCTCCGTCTGTCTCTGTATCTGGCTACCGATCTTCATCAGCACTATTCTCTTTTTCATAGAGGACACTAACACCATCCCACCCATCCATCTCCCAGGAGGAGGTCTTGCAGAGCAGAAAGTGAGCCATCTGGGGGCACTGGTAGGTCGTCTGGGGGGGTCAGGGGCTCAGCGCTGAGAAGATGAACCTTCCTGTGGGATGTACTCTTACCCAGGAGCTCTCAGGTGAGGCCGGCCTGGTCTAGAGGTGCCCCATGCTGCTTCTACCCGAGAATGCCTTAAAGGAGCGGGATTCCCATCCTCTCCCTCCCGAGCCCTCCCCAGGCCCGGGGCAGCCATTGCTGTGGGGACAACGGCACCGAATAGAGCCACTAAACGCACTTGGGTGCCCCCGGAGGATGGCCATGTGGGTCTGTGACCTGCGTACATGGAAGTAACCATGTGAGTGAATCACGGGTGAGTACATCACAGACTTGGGTCTGTAATTTTCTGGGCGTCTCTCCAGCACTGCTATTGGGGTGTATGGGTCTGAAGCCCCAGGAATTGGCTTGCTTTCCTCCTTCTCCTGGTCCGGCTGTGGAGAGGCTGTGCTGGGCTGTAGGTGAGCAAGGCCGATGAGGCTTCCCCTCCTGTCCCTCTTGCCCACAACAAGGTAGGATGGAAGATGAAGGCCCTGGCGGGGTGGCCGGAGTGTGTGTGTGTGTGTGTGTGTGTGTGTGTGTGTGTGTGTGTGCGCGTGCACGCGCGTGCGTTCATTGACCAGTGTGAGCATATGAGTGTGTGTGTCCACTGGCTGGGGTGTATGTGTGTGTCCCTGGCCAGTGTGTGCGAGTGTGGGTCCATTGGGCAGTATGGAGGCACCCTGAGGGTGTGAGCAGAGAGGAGGCTTGAGGCCACGAGCCAATGTGAGCATTTGAATGAGTCAGAGCATTTAAGAAGGAGGAGGGAGGGCTCCCAGCATCCGGCCCCGCTCCCTCCCTGCTCCATCTCCTAGACTCTGCCTTTCACTCTCCTGCTGTAGCCACCCAGGCCCCTCACTGCTCTCAGACCTGCTCAGGCCTTGGGGCCTGGCCCTGGCTGTTCCCTCTGTCGGGAACGCCCTTCCTGCAGACCTCGGCTCAGCTGCCTCCTTCAAGCCTCTACCAGGCCTCACCTTCTCCAGGAAGCCCAGGCCGGCCGCCCTGTGTAAGCCTGCCTCTCGCCACCACCCCGAGCCCCTGACCCTGCTCCGCTCTCTCCCCTGCATCGCACTCGCTGCCTCCCCACACCGAGGTAATTTACCCATTTATTGTGCTTGTTGCCTGCTTCCCCCATGAGGACGAGGCTCCTCAGTTGTTTTGTTCACCGATGCATCCCAAGCAGCCAGAATGGAAGCATTTATATGCTGGCGTATTTGCCTCCGGTTTCTCATTTGTAACATGGGGACGATAATAGAAGCTCTCCACTTCATAGAGTTGTCGGGCAGATTAAATGAATGAATACCTAAAAGCACTGAGAACAGGGCTTGGCACATAGTTCAATAAATGTTGGCTATTATTATTACACTCCATCACTGCTGGGAGTCAGAACGAGATGAGTGATCCCTGGGAAGGGCCCGGCAGAGGCAGAGGGGCTCACTGCCTTCCCACCCACCTTGCAAAAATTCCCTGACCTCCCACAGTCCCGGACCCATATTATTGGACCCCCTTTGGCTTAGCGAGTTAGTTGTCAAACTATTCGTTACTTTTTTTTTTTAATTAGGACAGGAAGCCAGGAAGTCCGAGCCTGCCCACCCCGGGCTGCCGGCTCCCGATCCTATAGGTGGTTCTCAGAATGTGACCAGCAAGCACGTCCTCGGATGGCTGTGGTTGCCGTTCAGACCACACAGGACCCCAGCTCTGGCCCCGGGGTTGGATGCCTGGATTCTTCTCCCAGCCCAGAGACTCTCAATAGGCTGTGGGACCCAGGACAAGTCCCGTATCTCCTGTCTGGGTCTCTGGTCTTCGTGAGCACAGGGAAGGGTTGGGATTAGCTGATTTCTGAGGTCTTGCCAGGCTGGTCCATTCATCCGAGAGAGGTTCCCGGAGCACCTGTTACATGCTCCTGCAACTCCGGGCATTGGGGGTACGGGAGTGAGCACGAGACACAAGTTCCCGCCTTGTGGAGTTGACATTCTCAGCATCGGGGGCAGGGGGAGGGCAGAAAGTGAAGAATAAACATAATTGGCAGATGAGTGAATACGTCATGAAATGGAGCATGCTATGGAAGAGAAGGAAAAGCGTAGCGGGTTAAGAGGAGGTAAAAGTGTTGGCAGAGGGAAGGCAGGCTCAACAATAAGTGGGAGTGGCCGGGGAAAGGTCCTTGAGAAGGTCCCATTTGCAATGAGGACCCTCTTAGTTCTAGGAACCTATGAATCTCAGCGATTCTTGGCACTTCTGTGTTCCAGAGAGAGCACCGTTTGGAGTCCCCCAGAGTCCCCCATCTCTGAGCACATGGATCCCCAGCTTGCCCAGTGGGTGATGGGGCTGGAAGACAGAGCAGCCGAGTTCCCAGGAGTGATGAGTGATTTACCACTGTCTCTATCCACACTCCGATATTTTATAGCCCCTGTGGCTCTGATGGAATAAATATGACCTTTTATTCTTCACTTTGCTTAAGACTCAAGGTCAACAGCCCAGCTGTGATGCATCGGCGGCTCCCCCCACCGGACGTCCATGAGCCAGGGAGCCCCGTGGCTGTCAAAGCTTCAGGGCACCATCCTCTCGCCCTGTCCCCCCCGCCTGCCCCTCGGCACTGGTTCTGGGCTTCACCCGACCGGGAAGGCAGTGGCCACGGTGGCTCTGGGGGATGATGGCTCATGAAGGGCCGAGACCGAGTCATAAATCTTCTCCCTCTCTCCTGAGGACACCCCATCACTAGGGTTGAACCCATGACCCGCGTTTCATTTCGGTCCTGGGAGGAGGCAATGATAGGGAGGCCAAGCAGCCACAGTTCAAATGGCAAGTTATAAATGAGAACGCCCCAGGGCCTGACCATCACTTTCCTCAGCATGCAGAAGGAGCGAAAGGCGTGCATCAGCTTGCTGGCCTCCCATGGAATCTTCCAGGCCCTTTATGCAGCCAGGCCCTCCTCTGCTTTCATAGAAGCAATGGTTTTGTTTGTTAGACATCACTAGCACTGCCTGGATATTCTTCCACTCTTCTGGCCGAGACCCCTCCCTATAGCACCCACCTGTTTCCCCTTATTTCCTTCCTTATGTGGGGGTGGGTGGGATGTGTTCATGCTTCCCCTTTCTCTTCATGGTGGTTCTGACAGTGGGCTGATGGTTCTGGGTTTCTGAAAAGATTAGGTGGCTGGGTAGGGGATGATCTAAAAGGGAAATGGGGTCACAAGTCTCTATTTTTTTCCTTCCCTTCCCTTTCCTTCCCTTCCCTTCCCTTCCCTTTCCTTTCCGTAAGCTCTACGCCCAACATGGGGCTTGAAATCACGACCCCGAGATCAAGAATCACATGCTCCACTCACTGCACCAGCCACAGTTTAAACATACTACCTGTGACCCCAAGATATCCCTCTCTACCCTAACTCATGTCCTGGGAGGAAGGAGAATGGTCGAGAGCTATCTGGAACATGGCAGGCCCGAGTTTGAATGCTGGCTTTGCCACATCGAAGCTGGGAGACCTGGGCAACTTACCTACCCTCTCTGATGCTGGATTCCTACCCTGTAAGTGGGCATAATGGTAACAGCCGCCTTTCAGGTCGTTGTGCGCATGCCCGGCGCATTGGGGCGCATAGAGCGTGCGCTCAGATGCTAGCTGCATATTATTAAGGCAGTGAGGCCTTCACCCTGGAGCCCACCTGCCTGGGTTCAAAGTGCTGGAAGAACACATCAGAAAAGCTACTTAACTTCTTTGTGCCTCGGTTTTCTTATTTGTAAAAGCAAGATAATAATGGGACCTTCATCATCGAGATGTCGAAAGAACTAAATAAGCTAATAAATAGAAACTACTGGAATAGTATCTGGCACGTCATAATTTCTCCAAAAGGTTGGCTCTTATTATCATCATCATTACTGGAGGGGGAGAAAAAAAAAACCACCTGCATTTACTTGGCACTTCTGACCTAATTTCCATCAATTGGTTTTGTGATTTATAACCCACTTACTTCTAACCAAAGATATAAGATGACTTGCCACATGAAAACATAGGAGACAAGTGAGTTAAAAACAAAAATAAAAACAAAACTATTTTATGGCAGATCAGAGATCAGGAAGGAGGTTTGAACTAGACAACCCCAGAATGGTTGGTCGTCGGGCAGCCCTGGGTCATTCTACCTTGGGAAGAGTGTGTGTATGGGGCGGGGGCGGTGGGGAGTGATGGCCTCAGAACAATGTGAGAGGAAGAGCTTTGTCAGGGCATCCAGTCTGGGGTTCCTGGGACCACAGGAGCAGAAAGGGCTGATCGTGCTCCGGATGAGGGGTACCCCCGGTCCAGGAGGGGTGCTGCAGTCCACTTGGGGCTGGCCAGGCCACATCCAGCATACTGCCTACTGGACCCCACACATGCAGAGGAAGGGCACAGCCGGGCGCGCTTCCAGGGTAAGGGAGCAGGAGAGGCACCAACAGGGAATGTGCCCCCCGCCCACCTGCTCCCTTCCTGCCCCAGAGACAAGGCAGACCGACACCCTGTACGTAAAATGCCTCCCGCGTCTCTTCACCGACTGAGCTCCTATTTGACCTTCTGGGTCACCTCCTCCAGAAAGACCTCCCTGACCTTCCCAGGACCTGCCCTGCTGCTTGCACGGCACTTATCCCAGCAGCAGTAACTGAGTCAAGTACTCCTCAAGTACTGAGTCCTTTAGGTCCGCCTCCCTGGGAAATGTGAGCTGCAGGAGGGCCGATGTGTCCTGTGAATGGCCCAGACCTGACATCAGCTGCATGAAATAAAGACCTCTTCAATGACCCAAGGTGAGAGGCAAGAAGGGAAGAAGGCAGGGAAGGAGGATGTTGAAGCTGAAAAAAAAAAAAAAAAAGCATTCAGCAAGCCATGAGAATTATCTGCAAACAGTAAATGGACCCATTTTAAAACCAGAATTCATTTTATTCCTGATGGAGGATGAAGGCAGAATGGAAGGGCAGGAAGTAGAGGCAGATGGAGTTGGGGGCTTGTAATAAGGAAAATCTCAGCTAGCGCATCCAAAGGTAGTTGGGGCTCTTGGGGAAAAAAAAGGAGAGGGTAGTTTCTTGCGTATGGAAGCTATCCCTATATGGGGGGGGGGGGTTAACATCCTAAGGGTGTGTGGAGGGGAGGGGAGGTGGAGTGATAGATGGGAGAAGTGGTGGGCATCACGAGGAAAGGAGAGGGCTGGCCCGGATGACCTTGAACTGTCCCTTTCTAACTCTGGACCTTCTTTAGTCTGTAAAAGTAGCAAAAACTAGTCTCATTTAAAGACAGAAGAACAGAATCCAAGAGAGTTGTGGCAAATAAAGAGTTGGAAGGGTCCCAAGACCTTGGCTTTCCCTCCCTCTCTCTGAGCTCTCTCAAGTCCTTGGCAATATGTCCACACAGGAGAACTGGGCTTTGAGGTCCCCTTATGACCCCTCCCTAACCCCCTCCTTCCTCCTGCTACTGGTACCTCCACTGTGCCCCCCCCCCCCAGGTCCATATCCTCTGTCGACCCATCCTGGAGGAAACCACTGCAGCATCACCTAGGTTTTCACCTATGATAAGTACAAAAAAGTGCATCTCTAATGGTGGAATTTCAGGCCCTCTGATCTATGAAGGAAATATTTTTGGGTGGGGTCAATACTATTTGCAAGCCCGCTCTAGACAGAATGGGGGAGGGTGTGGGGTTTGGGTCTAAATCTTGGCACTTGTGCTTTCCTGGCAGCTCCCACCCACTCACTTTTGCTAGAGTCGAGCAGCTTTCTTCCAGCCCCTGCCAGAGGGAAAAGACTGCTGGGCACCAGCCTAGCCGACCCGGGATTTTCAAAGTCTTGCTGTTTCACTCAGACCTTCTTTTGAGCGACAATCAAAGGCTGGGGGAGGAGTGCAAAGCAGCCTTGGGAAGCAGCCCTTGGCACCGGCTCACACACGGTGGCATTTTGACGGGTGGTAAAAATATCTCCCTGGCGCTCAGTGCCGGCTGCTGCCACCGCCTCAGCTTCCAAGATCCTGTCTCCTTGCCCAGGGCCTCGGCAGCCTCCCCACCTGGCCACATGTCCCCCGCAGGGGACAGAACCCAGGTCACCAAGCCTCGCATCTGCAACAGCCGCCTCTGTCACTGCGGCCCGGCTCCGGCAAAACGCACTGAAGAGCCACTAGAGGAGGAGATTTATTATCAGAAATACCGCAGCACATGCCTAATGAGCTAATTAAACAAGAACATAAATAATTACTCCGTATCAGAGTGAGAGGGCTGGGGGCGGAAAGGGCGGGGGACGCTGACTGCGGTGCTGGGACAGTGATGTGCGAGATGTCTGCTCTGCGGGGGGAGATGGGGACTCCTCTCCCCTCCAGGCTGCTGTGAGCCCTCAGCGAGCCTCCCCAGCCTGGCAGAGGCAAGCCCATGAATTCCACCAGGAGAACCATGACCAAGGGCTTCTCTGTTCAGCCACCGGAGTATTTCCTGCTCACTCACTTGCCTACACCTTGATCTCCTTCCCCCGTCTAAGGACACAGGGGCAAAGATGGAAGAGATCCCTCTCCCATCTTATGGATGTGAACCTTAAGGAGCGGGGGTGGGGGGGTAGGGGGGTGTGATGGTCTCAAGACGGAGCTAAGACCCCTGAGACCATCTTGTAACTGATCTCCCTGCTTCCCCCCCGACCCCTTGAGATCTATTCTTCATCTAGCAGCCAGAATCTTTCTTAATCACATCATGCCACTCTCCCTCATTTCAAACTCCACCCCTCCATAACTTCCCGTAGGTGGCTCCCTTCTCTTTCAACATAAAATCCAAGGCCTCACCATGGCTTAGGGGGCCCAGCCCTGTCCCCTCTTGTAATTTCAGTTACTGTCACTCTTCCTCCAGTTACACTGGGGTTCTTATTGCTTCTCCAACAAGACTCGTTTGTTCCTACCCCAGGGCCTTTGCACATGTTATTTCCCCTTGCCGAGCTCTTTTTCTCACTCCATTCAGGTCTCTCTTCCAATGTCACTCCTTAACGGGGCCATCCCTGACCACCCACATAAAGCAGTAGCCCCTCATTCTGTGTCCCCTTATACTAATTATTTTTCTTCCAAATGCACATGTTAATTTTTTTCTCCATCTCTCTCATAAGAATGTAAGGACTTTGCCTATCTTGTTCTAACCCGAGGGTCTTGACAGTCTACCCCAAAACAGATCTACATACTCCAAAATGAAGCTACTGCAAGTCAAAGTGTGGTTTGCGCCTAGACCATCCAGTTCCAAATCCAGAGCTTTCTCCACCACAGGTCATGCCTTCCCAGAGAACTTTACTTGGCTCCCCACTGTCAACAGGAGGAAGCCTGACTTTCAGGACAGGATAGAGCAGTGGCTATAAGCTCCAGCTCCATTACCTCCAAGCTAGGGGGCCTCATAAGTCACATCACCCGCTATGGCAGTATAGTCTGTTGAATGGCAATGTCACACCTGCAGGGGTCATGTACCAATGAAGAGAACACACAAAACGCCTTTAAAACTGTTACTAGAAGGTAGTAGGGACTCAGTAAAAATACGGCTCTTTTGTGTGACATTCAAGGACACCAACAGGCTGACCTCCCCCATCTTCTTTAAATTATTTTCCTAGACCAGAGCTTCCTGAAATGTGGTTCCCCAAAGCGATAGTATCGGCATCCCTGGGAAAATGTATCAGAACAGCGGATTGTCAGAAACTCAACTGAGTCAGAGACTCAGTAGGATCCTGCATCCGTGTGCTAACAAGTACGCCAGATGACTCAGATACATGCTCAAGTTTGAGAACGTGCCCTAGGGATAGCTCCTCTGTTACGGAGCCCATGTGTGCTAGATTCACTCTGCTCTAAGAAAATGATACCTCCACAGCCTTGCCATAGCCTGATGGTGGGTGAAGTGCGTGCCTTGCCCCCTGACTTTGGGCTTGGCCATGTAACTTGCTTTGGCCAATGGGATTTAGTACGTGTGATGCCACCACAAACTGGGCATTTGGTTCTTCTGTTGGGCTTGTCCTCCTGCATTTCTGCTCTCACCGTGAGAAGAGCATACTCTGAACAGCCATTGCCCCCAGCTGGGCTCCTGAATTAGATACGTAGGGAGGACCTAAGCCATAGCCCAGCCCCGCCCAGCCCAGCCCCGCCCAGTCCTGCCCGGCCCAGGCTAGCCAAGCCCAGCTGACCTCCGACAAACCTGCAGACCCACAAATAAGAAAATGGAATGCTAGTGGTGGTAAGCCTCCTAGATTTTTGAGGTTGCTTGTCACGCAGCATTACTGTGGCAGCAGCTGACTAATACACCAGCAGCCCTTTAAGTCCTTGACCAGGACTGATGACTCTTGCCTCTGTCTCTGTCTTTACCGGTTCCACCTAAAGCAGCTACCCCCTCCCCTCCTTCCCTCCAAATCCTTCCTCTAACCCAGGATACACCTTGGGCTCCACTCCACCTGTTCCCAGAAGCCCCTCCCCCGAGAACACCCCCGCCCACACACACACCCAGGCTGGTGAATTCACTTCAGTTAGCTCATGAAAAAGCTCAAGTTCACGAAGCAGTTCATTTAGAGTTTAACCTTTTAGGTGGCTAATTACCACACTGAGAGACCCCTTAACTTAGTACCATCACTAACTAATTACCATGTTACAAGGTTAAGTGTTTCATAGTTCCCCATGATGTTCAATTTCCGAACACTTATCTCCTTTGCAATGCAATAGAAGTCCGTCCCCACATCGGGATCGGGACGTGCACCCACACTCAGCCCCGCGGCCACAGAACGAGTTGGAGCCCATCTTTGGAGCCCACCTCAGCTAGAAATAGCTCCCCTTTGTAAATAGTTAACGAGCTGCTGGTGCACGTTGCACGTCTCCACGGCCCTGCCTTCACCCTGGGCTGGCACAAGGCAGTCTGTCGTTCGTGTGATTCTGTCCACTCCCCCTCCGCCCCCGCCACCTCAGCGACTCTGAAGATGATGGCCATTAATTTGACTTCATGTCCTGAACCCTTCTGTCCCCCATAGGGGGCCCAGTCCCATCACACACACACATGGCAGGCCATAGCCCTAATTGGCAAGAACTGAAACATCCCCCTTCACTTCTCTCGGTCTCACTGTCTCCAGAGATGAGAAGAGAGCGCTCGGAGAGAGGCAGAAAAACAGCCTGGATCATCTTTCCCAGGCTGGCCTCCGCTCCATGTCGGTTACTGGTTTCTGGGATTCTGTGGGCAGGTGCCAAGAAGCATTAATGACACCAGAGCTCCCCCCACCCCCAGACAGCTCTGCAGTGGCTGTTCGCCTCCCCGTGATCCTCTGCCGCTCCCAGCTTCCCGGCAGAGCCCTGGTTTTATTTGGGGTGGCCATGTGCCTAACAGCCTCTGGCAGAGTCATGGGGTGGGACGTCTGGGGGCTAGCTCCTCCGGGAGGCGGATGGGTTAGCGTTTCCGTTCCCCAGAAGCAGACCGGGAGACAAGGATTCGCAAACCAGTAGTTTATCCGGGAAGTGGGCCCAGGATAATCCCACCAGGAGATGGGGAAGGAAGTCCTTACGGGGGTCCACTAAGCAGGGTTCCCATGGGCAATAGGGGCTCAGTCCCACAGGGACCCTCTTGGAGGCGGCACAAAACACGCCTCAGTCGTCCTCCTCCCCCATCATCCAAGCAAGAGGAAGCTGGGGTATGAATCCTCCAGCTCCCAGTGTCGGGGCTCAGCGCCGCTCCTGGGGATGGCAGCTCCCCTGCACCTGTGCTGCCGGACAGTCCCCAGGCAGAAGTGTCAGCAAGAATACAAGACATGAACCACGTGGCAAGGATTTTGCCGTTGACCTTCAGAAGGAGCCTCAGTCCTTGAAGGCCATAGAACTCCCATACCAGACTTGAACTACCTCCAGCTGGGATTCTGTTACATGACATGATTAAAAAAAAAAAAAAAAAAAACGCAAAGAACAACAACCCTCTAGAGTGGGTTTGTTGCAACCCTAGAGTGCATTTGATTAATGCACTCTAGTCCGGTCTCTGCCACTAGCAGCACTTGGCGTCCTATGAAGATGCTCTTCTTCTTTCACATGTGATATCTCCTTCCAGTTCGCTGCTGCCTAGTAAGGTAGGCAGGACCCTTATTATTCCCATTCTGCAGATGGGAAGCCTGAGGCTCAGAGCAGGAAAGACAAGAGCCCATGTCCCCCGAGTCCGTCCTTGTATTCATCACTCAGGCTCAAACGAGGGGCAAGAACAAACGACTCCAGCAACTGAAGTGTGCGAGGTGCTTTACTTTCCCGTGCGCACTTTATCTTTTGGGAGATAACCCCATTCTAAGGGATTTTTATTTCAACCTTAGGGAGGAAGCAAAGCCTCCGAGAGGTGAGACGAGCAGGTCTTCCGGCTTCTCCCCGTACCGGAAGCTCAGAGACCAGCCCGCCCCACCCTGCCGTGGGATGCACAGCAGCTCTGCCCACCAGCGCTGCCCACACATCTGATTTCACTGGTATGTGGCATGATGCTGAATACACGTCAGAGTCGCTGGGGGAGCTTCAAAAACACTGATGCTTGGGCGCCACCCCAGGCTGACTCAGAATCTCTCAGGGGGAAGATACAACTCCCCAGAAGATTCCAGCGTGCAGCCAGAATCGGGGAACACTGGGGAGGTGGGAACCTGGGGCTTGGGGTCCGGAAGCCTGGGTTTCACACCTTCCGCACCCCTGGTTCTGCCTGAAAGGAGCTGGCTGCTGTGAACCCGCCTGGCCAAGTTGTCAGATGAGGGTTTGGTGACATTATGATGACCGTCCCCACCGGCACTGACCCCAGCACCACACATTCCTCCCAGCCGAGCCTCTCCCTCTGGGAACCTTCTCTGGTGTTTTCCTGGTGTGAAATAAATGATATCCCCACTCCCACCCACGGACCAACCAAAGGTACATAAAATTAACAAGGGGCTGATTCTCCGTTCTTCCTTACCAACAGGGGAAAGAGTCACATTTCAGAAGCAAGGCAGATCGGATATACGCTGTAATCCCTTTACTCCTGCTAATTATTTCTATCTTCGGAGATGTCTCCAGCCAGAGCTTTTTGAGAATGAAGAGGGAATGACAAGTAGAGAAATTAGTCACCTCTGAGCAGATGCCCTGAAGGTTTTTGAATCTGAGCAGTGTCATTTTCTTGTGCAGAACAGGAAAGGAAGGACGAGAAAGGTAGTGATATGATTTGAAATGCTCTTGGAAGGCACCCCTGAAAACTGTCTTCCCTATGCACAAGTGCGCTGTGGGTTTTGAAATTCCACCATTAGAGATTCATTCTTTTGGGTCTTCCCAATTGAACTGTAAAGATTTCTGAAAAGGTTTCCATCTTGTGCCCTGATCTCTTAAAACCCTGTTAGATCATTTTCCAAATTTATAGCTCTCTTGGAATATAGCTTTGAAGACCGGAGCCATAAGAGGCAGTTTGAAGAAGAGGGCCAAGAAGAGGGGCAAGAAGGGAAAATAGGCAGGCTCCTAATAACAGTAAGTACTTGTATGTGTTCAGCATTGCACACTTGACTCTGAAAGATGTGTTTTCAAATACATGATCTCATTCAGTCTGCATCACAATCCCAGGAAATATGCAGAGAGGAATCTCCGTCCCCATTTACAGAGGAGAACATGGAGACTGAGAGCAATGAAATGATTTGCTCATGGTCCCAGGACTAGCACATGGTGGAGGTGGGGTGTAAACTGAGGTTCTGGAAGTGCCAGCTTCCTCCCTATCTTTTCTATATTAATGGGTGTACATTATGGTTCGCTTTAAAAAACAAACAAACAAAAAACAAAAAAACATTTCCCGGCCTCCCTTGGAGAAAGATGTTGCCAATGAGATGTGTGCAGATGTTATTGTCCAGGGCTTCTGAGAACTTCCTTTTGTCCTCTTGCTCTCGACTTTTCATCTTTCCTGTTGTATATAGAAGGGAGATGCGATAGCTAGAGCTCCAGCAGCCATTTTGCACCATGAGATGACCTTTAGGACAAAAAACTATGCTGAAGATGGCAGGGCAGTAAGCTAGAAGGAACTAGGCCCCTGGTGGCCATGCTGCCCAGAAAACCAGACCTAAACTCTCTTCCACTGGACTTCTTTTACATGAGAGACGTATAAACGCTAATGAGTTTAAGTCATTGAGTTTTCTCTTCATCCTAATTGCCACTCTGGACTTCTGATTCCAGATTTGTTTTCCTCTGGGATGCCTCTAGCAACTAAGTTACTTCACAATGGCTCACCTGGTACCACATAGATATCCTCATCATGCCTTGATTTTCTGCTAGCTGGGCCCAGGAGGCTATTTCTGAGTGGGACTCAAGGTTCTCACTGGCCCTGATGTTCCACTTTCCCTCAATAGCGTTAGGCCTTAGAAATGTGGGAAGCAACTAAAGCTGCGAGAGATGATCCAGCAGATTCCCAGTGATTTACCCCACCCTTCCCAGAAAGAGAAGTTACAGTTGGTGCTTCTTGGCCCAAGTCTATAGCCTTGACAAAAAAACCGTGTGCTGTTAGTGAGATGTGCCACACAGCATTGTACCTGGCACTGAACGTAATAGACCTCTGTACTTTTTGGAATCCTGGTAAATCTACTCAAGTCGTTGGATAATTCGTTTCACCATCTATAAAATGAGCCTAATATTTGTCCTGTCCATCCCTCCCTTGTGGCTGTCAGGTTTCAGTAATTTAATAGTGTGAAAGAAATTTAGAGGAATGTAAAATCCAAGGCAGGCTGATTTTGATTTTGGCTCTAACCAGCAAGCTGCTGGGGGAGCTTCCCCTGACCCATCCACCCCGGTTTCCTCCTTTACATCTTTTTCTTCCTTGACTTCAACACTTCCAGTAGAAGCTGGGGTGTCTGGGGGAAGCGTCCCCTTGCATAGATAGCAGGTCCTGTACCCAGGCTTCCCCTCCCTCTAGGAAACAATTGTCCCTACCAATTTCTCCCCAGATCCATAAAGTCTCAGGTACATTGGTTAATTCCCCTCCGACCCACGGTGGAGTTGGCTGTCTTTTCATGAGGAGGAGACAGATCTGCACTTAAGCGTTGAGTGATAAGATCCTGATGGCGTGGCATCTGACCGAATTGGCCCTCTTATCCTCTTCCTAGATGGAAGGTAGAGCGACAGTAGAAGATGCCCCCTCTCCAGCACTGCGAAACTCAGCGGGGTGGCCCAGTCCCTCTAGGATGGGGGATGGTGTCATGTCTGACGTTCACGGAGAAGACGACATGGGAAGGGGGCCCACAGACAGAGCAGGGATGGGGCATGGAATGGCGCCTATCATCCCCCAGCTTCAGTGTGTCTCTTCTCATAATCCACACCTTGCCCTACTTATGGATGACCACAGCATAATAAGCGAGAGAAAGGCAAGACTGCATCCTGGCTAATTCCACTCTGTGCTTTAGAAGCATGCTTGCTGTTCCCCCGGCCCTCCTGGGGATGGTTCCAACATCACGCCTGGTGACAGATGTTCCTGATGACTCTTGGAGACAAGTGTTTGTGAATGTCACTTGGGCTGATAATGACATGCAGGGCACTTCACTTTCCATGTCACACCAGGGATGGGACTGAGCCGGGAAGGGCTGCTGCCGACTCCAGCGGGGAGGGAGGCTCCCCTTTTACTGACTCATCTCCTGCCACCCTCCCTCTTTCCCCTGTGACCCCTCCTTGCTCTGACACTGTCCTCATTAATGCTGGCCACTTCCGGAAAGGGCAGGTTCTGGGGCGGAGAGACGGGAGAGTCAGCCCTCACCAGTCACCTGGGAAACGTGCCGGGCTCAGCATGTGTACCCCAGGAAGACAAATGCCTTGGAGGTCAGCAAGAACCATTAGATAATTAGGGAGCTAATTATCTGATAAAAGAGCAAGACCCTATTTCATAGTCAAATTCAAATCCAGAGTTACCCATGATTTGGGATCACCTGGGGCTGCGTCCCCCTTCCTGGCATGTGAAATAGAACCCGATGTTTTCAGAAACTGCTCACAGCTCCCCCGGGGCTTCTGTGGACCCCGGATATGGATCAATGGTGACCTATTGGTGGTTCGTGTCCTATTCTGGTTGGACAATGTGAGCCTCTTCCAGAGTCCCTGTCTGTGACCTCAGGGCCCTGGGGCTCAAACCTGTATGACAGAGGGCACCCTAACCCTGGGAGGTAAGATGTTAGCGTGGCCCCAGCTAGTAAAAGCAGATGGATTTAGCAAGAGAAATAACCATATTGCCTTAATCATGGGATTATAAAGCTCTTGCACGGAATCAGAGACCACCAGGGCTGGGATCATGTAAGTCAAATATTTCCATACCTGCCTAAAGTCAGGGTGCCCACTCAGTGTCCCTGGTCAACCAGGTTCTGCTTGAACCCTTCTGGCACACGCAGCTCACTACTTTGTGGTAGCTCTTACTTACTCTACCATTGGGTAGCTCTGATGATCATTTCCATTCTGCTCAGTTCATCGAATGTTGACCCAGTAGCTGTCGTGGGCCAGGACTTACTAGGAGCTGGGGGATGTCGTGGGCCAGGACTTACTAGGAGCTGGGGGATGTCGTGGGCCAGGACTTACTAGGAGCTGGGGGATGTCGTGGGCCAGGACTTACTAGGAGCTGGGGGATGTCGTGGGCCAGGACTTACTAGGA
>CM052802.1:99168506-99181703 GCA_028533885.1 Nasua narica
AAGGCCTGCAGTTATTACCCTGCCCTGTTATTATGTGTTTGCTAGGACATCAAGCATGGCATATTTAATCTCGGGCTCCTAATAACACTTCTGATTATTAAAACGGAAAGAATTTAGACAATCAAATTGGCTTCTTGATGGGAATTATTTTTGCCTGTTTCATCCCGCCTGTTTGCAGTGGCGGCCCCGGGGCTGCTCACCCTAAGGAGGGACGTGGGCATAAAGAATCCCGTGTTGCACCTCCAATGTCTGTCTGATCTTTCCTTGGCCTTCTAACAGAATCCTCAGTTAATGGCTAACCTAGACTTATAAGGTTACACACAAAAGCAAGAGGACTTATCAGTCGGGGCCGCGTTTGCTGCTTGATAACCCTCACAGATTCTCTAGCAGACATAAGGCATAAGAAAAAGCCATAAAAGAAAAAAAAGGCTTCCTCCCACTTTGTAATAAGCAAATGGAACAAGGCCCTCCTGCCTGTTCCCTCGCTGTGTCGTTCTCCCGTGTCCTCCCAGTTCTGGGGACCAGGGATGGAGACGCATTATCATTCAGGGTCCTGAGAGGAAACAGGTGACAGAGCGGAAGGGCTGCCTGAAGGAAGTTTAGTGAAGGGACAATGTACGGCGGGTGTGGGTAGGGTTGGGGAGCTCTAGGGTCCGGGGACTGGCAACAGAGGGGAGGCCTTTACCCTTTTGCCCCCAGGCCTGAAGGGGTGAAGGCAGAGGGTGGTATCAAGACCCTGGGCCTGTTACAGCCACAGGAGCCAAGTGGCCCAACAGGAGTCGTGGCCCTGACTAAAGGCCACTTCCACGGACGCACTGCCCTCTGGGAGGGAGCCGGCCGAGGAAGTAAGTGTCCATCTCTCACGCTGCCCTCTCTCCCCCCACTGGGACCTTCCAGCAGCCAAAGCCAGGAAGCCAGAAGGCAAGGGGGCCTACATGACGCTGTCCACCAGGTCGGCCTCCAGGGCCACACGGCAGGGCTGTGGAGAGTTTACTTGGAGGCGCCAATGGAAAATAGTCTGCACCCAGAAAGAGCGCTCTTCACTGCTGTCAACTTTCCCAAGGAGTTGGCAGATAGTAAGGCCACTTGGAAGTGCAAGAAAAACAAGGAGGAAGAGGGAGGGGGGAGCGAAGAGGAGGAGGAGGAGAAAGAAAAGGGAGAGATCAATCCTTTGGAAGCAGTAAACCCCACAGACTCAAGGGCAGTAAATATGAATTCAATTTGGTTTTGCCATTTACAGAGCCAGCCTTCTTAAGCGCTGACAGGCTGATCAGATAAAAGTCACTGTCACCACCAGGACGGCACATTTAAATTTTTATTGCAAACACCAGGCTCCATTACCCTGGGATTTGCTCTCTGCATCTCTAATATTGTCTTTCTTCATGTTGGAATGTGAGCGTCCTACTCGCACGCACGGACCAGCAGAACGGGAAGAGCGTGGTGCGAGCCTCCTGGGCTCTGGGTCCCCATCCTGGCCCTGCCCTGGTCCTCAGCAAGCCACTTCTCTTTTTCGTGCCTCAGTTTCCACATCTGAGCAATTAGGTTCTGTGTGGGGTGGGGGGGAGGGTCATCTACTCAGGCCCATTTCCAGCCCATTGAATGAGACTCGGGGGGCAACGAAGGCTCAGACCCCACGAGCACCCTAGTCCACTCCCACCCTAGCCCCTCAGGTGTGGGGAATGTCTCTGTCTTCAAGTCTGAACTCACAGGGTTTCTCTTTGTTCCGTTTTTTTTTTTTTCCCAGTTTACAGACTCAACTCTCCCTTCGCTTTATCTCCTTTCTCCTCCTGTCCCCCCTTCTTCCCATGATCTTCCACGCTTCCCCATTTCCCTCTGCCTCTGCCTCTCTTCTTTGTCCTCTCCTTCTTATGTCCTTGGTCCTCCGCCCTGGAGACTGTCTGGAGATCTGGAACACTGCAGCCAATTCCTCCCTCTTACGACTCTCTATACGGCCACCCCCAATGCCCCCAACCTCCACCAGCCCCAGACACAGGGCCTGCCGGACTCGGCAGCAGGGACTCAGTCAGGGTTCCGTCGAGCACACACTGCTCTCGGGCATGCAGACATGGCGACAGACAGAACTGGACAGGATATCCCCCCTCTTCTCAGGAGGCGCTTACAAATACCTGGATAATCCAGCGGGGCGGTGGGGCAGGGGGAGGGCAGTGTCTACAGTGTGTCTGACTCCTTCTGCATGTTATCTCACTTACATCGTTGGATAGCGTAATACTACTTGCCCATTTTAGAAGTAGAGAAACTGAGGGGAGAGAGAGAGGGTGGCAAAATGCTATGGGTAGTCTTCAGAAGACATTCCTCCTAACTAGAGCAATGGGACACCTCTTGAAGGGGGTAGCACTGACCGTGGCCTTAAATGGTAGGTAGTAGGATTTCAGCATCTAGGGATAGTGGTCTTAATGAGAACATTCTAGAAGGACAAAGATTCAAAGTGTGGGAGTCAGAGGAGTATTTAAGAAAGCTGAGTAATTATAGTAACTCTTCAAAGGAAGACCCTTTCAGAAGTCCCAGTTGGAGAAGTGCTGTTCTAAGAAGTCTGACTTCGAGGAAAGGGGGCTAGTAGGAAGCACACAGACTTTGGAGTCCAGCCACCTGACGTGCTCGAATCCTGGCTGTTACTAGCGTGTGATCGTGGGCGAGCTGCTTGACCTCTCAGTGTCTGAAGTTTCCTTGCCCGTGAAACTGGCTAATTTCATCGAGTTCTGAAGATTAACTAGGTCACTCCATGTAAAACACTTAGGCAGAGCTGAGCACGTAGTGAAATCGCCAAACAGGGTCACCCATTAGAATTTTTATCCTGTGACTGTCTTTAAGTCACAACCGGCTGTTCTCAAAAGAATCTTCGGTTAAAGAATGGATCTGAGATTGCCACCGAAATAAAAAGCAAAAACGTACAACATATTCTGGAATTCAGCACCCCCGGGGATCTCTGTCAGTAGCTGAAGAAATTCTGCGGTGGTAGGTCACATGGGTAGAGGATAATGCAAGTAAAGGTGGGGTCAGGAAGCGACACCTGAATCTTCCTCCAGTCTGGCTGCTCCCGTTCCAGGGTTAGGCTCTGGGGTGGGAGTTTGAGGATGGGATGCCTCCAGGCCCAGGGAAGAGGCAGAGATTTTTTTTTTCTTTGTGAAGGAGCCTTCAAAGGCCAAAGTGCCTAAGACCCATGAAAATCCTAATGAAGCCCTCTTCGGGGTACTGGGGTGCTTTCTGCTCACCCACTGCCATCGGAACCACAAAAAAGAAGGGTCCTCCACGCCTCCTCTCTAATCACTTCTGGTTCATTAGTAACTCCTTCTCGACCCTGCTCCTTACCACCAATGGCCGCCAGCACAGCTGCTGTGCGCCATGCTCATTACACTTCTGTCACTTAAGTTATGTGTATTTATTGTGCTAAATCCTTAGCAGCTATAAATATTTATTGAGCACCTGCTGTGCTGGGCTCCATACGGAGTCTGAGTAAATAGCTCCTCTCTGTTCTCCAGGAGGCTGCAATCTATGAAAGGCCAGACAGAGAGACCCAGCACTGAGGGAGGAGGGAGAGGTGTGGGGGGCAGCAATCTGATGACAGAAGCAAAATCCACCCTGCCTCCCCCTCAGACCAAAGTCACAAAGAAGCAGAGTTGTGTCCACTTGATTAGGGGCTCCCTTGAGGCAGAGCTGTGTCTCCCCTCAGACTGGGGCTCCCTGAGGCAGGGCCGTGTCTCCCCGTCAGACTGGAGATCCCTGATGTCAGCGCTGTGTGTCCCCCTTAGACTACGGTTCCTTGGTAACAAAGTTTTCCATCTCTTCACCAGGAGAGTAGTTCTTCAGGAACATTCTATTTTTTTTTTTAAATTAACATATAATGTATTATTTGCCCCAGGGATACATGTCTGTGAATCGTCAGGCTTACACATTTCACAGCACTTACCATAGCACATACCCCCCTAATGTCCCTAACCCAGACACCCTATCCCTATACCCTCTACCCCCAGCCACCCTCAGTTTGTTTCGTGAGTTTAGGAGTCTCTTATGGTTTAGGAACATTCTATTTATACTTCCTCTTTGCAAGGGGTAAATACCTGCAACTGTACTTCTCATTAACCTCAGACTAAGCACATTTCCACCCTGTGTCTCAGTTTCCCCTAGGAAACTAATAAGGGCACTAACTAGCTTTATTGTTGCTGTGATGTTGGGGCGCCTGGGTAGCTCATTCGGTTGAGCTGAGGTCATGACCTCAGGGTGCCGAGATCCCACCCCACTTCAGGCTCCACTTTCATCTGGGGACTCTGCTTAAAGTTTCAGTCCCTTTCCACATGTCTCTCTAAAATAAATAAATAAATGTTTTTAGAAAATTAAAAAATAAATAAAGTTGTTGTCATGTTGGGATGTGGAGTGAGACTCAGGAGTGAGCCTCACCCCAGTCTCTCTTCTTCCCGCAAACATGGCTACCTTTTGCATCACCGTAGACACACTGTCACTATTTGGTGATGTCTTCTACCTAAACTAACTGGGGACGTGGCGTTAGAGAATATTTTATTTTATTTTATTTTTATTATTTCATATTTTAAAAGTTTTTTTTTTTCAAGATTTTATTTATTTGTCAGAGAAAGAGAGAGAAAGCCCAAGCAGGCAGAGTGAGAAGCAGGCTCTCCACCGAGCAAGGAGCCCGATGTGGGACTCGATCCCAGGACCCTGGGATCATGACCTGAGCCAAAGGCAGAGGCTCAACCCACTGAGCCACCCAGGCGTTCCATATTATTTTATATTTTAAAGATTTTATTTATTTACTTGTTTATTTTAGAAGGAGAGAGCTCACCGCAGAGTTTCGGAGCGGGGAGGCCCTAACCTGACATGTCAAAGATCAGCGTGCTCCCAGTATTAGAGCATAAGCAGGTGAGGGATGAGTAGGGGGGTGCCCCTGAGCAGTGTCCCCAGTGTGGAGGGAGTACGAATGACTCCTCTTATTCACAATATCACGGGGCCTCAGGATTCAGGGGCCTTGCTGATTTGGAGTAGGGTCTCACACTTTTCTGCTATCACTGGGAGAAAGAGGATCAGGGATTGGTTGAGGCAGCGAGGGTTGTGTTTCCCCAGCAACCCCTGGGCTTTGGTGAACTCAGCAAGCAAGTGCTCCCCTCCGGACCCCACCTCACCAAGCCTCCAGCCCAAAGTAGGGTGAAAAAAATATTATTATGATAATCAGGAGAACAGAAGGAATTTGAAAACAAAAGGGAGCTGCCCTGCCAGGGTGTGACTACAGCTGTCCACAGTCTCCTACCAACTCCCTCAAATGAACAAAGGGCAGGGTGTTTGGGGGCAATGAGATCTCTGAATTCTCTTCCAGTTCCAACCTTTCGGGTTCTTTATTTTGCTGCAACACTCAAAAAGATCAAATAAATCAGTGGTTAAAATATTAAGGCCTGATTACGTGAAACGAGAATCCTGTACTGCCTTAACCAAGGAACTGAGTCCCTAAAGAAATTTTCGGCACCATCCTCTGGCTCATGGGGCTGGTATTTGGAGATACGGTGAGGCTGAGAGAGTCTAATCATTTCTCCTAACTCACATTACCTAAGTGCCTCCTGCCGTTCGACCGACAGCAGAGCCAGGGAAGGTGAATATCTCTGACTTCAGTTCCCAAGAATTGCGGAGGAGATGGGGTGCTGTCTTGGTAGATCAAGGAAAGGGAACTGAGTCTCTTTTGCTAAAGGGAAGAAATAGAGGAAACTTCTTGGTGTAATTGGGAGAGGTAATGGGGAAGTCAGGTTGGATAGTTGGGAAGGCAATCAAATCAGCCATGGCTTCTGTGACGCTCAGTGCTGTGCTCTTCCTCCAAGAACAGAGACTCCTGGTTGTCCTCTCATACTCATTCTCTACTTTCCCAGTAAGAATCCCCAGGTGTTATTTGCCCTAAAGGCCATGCAGAATAAAGACTACATTTCCCAGCCTCCTTTGTACATAGGTATGATCATATGACCAAGTTCTAGCCAATAGGTTGTAAGTAAGCCAGTAGAAGGCGATAACCTGGAGATTTCCTTAAAGAAAAACCACACTCTTCTTTGTCCCTTCCTCTTTACTAAGGGCTGGAATGTAGATGCATAGATAGAGCATCTACATAAGTATGCATAAGAGCATAAGTACCCATCTTGGCCCACTAGTTGGTAGTCATATGTTGAGGATACAAAACAACAAAATAGAAGAAACCTGGGTACCATGGCATCACCACATAGCCCTGGACTGCTATTTTTTTTTTAATTAAATTTTTTTTGAAATAGCTTAAGATACATAAGAAGTTTTAGAAATGATAAGAATTCCCATAGACTGTTCACCTCCCTTTCCCCATCTTGCCTACCCATAGTGCATGGTCAAAACAGGAAATCAACACTGGTGCAATGCTATTGACTCAGATATAGAACTTCCTCTGCATTTTTACACGAGAGAAAAATACAAGTTGTTCCCATTTTGGCCACTTTTATTTGTTCTGTTCTGTTTTATCACTCACCATGAAATCTATTTCTAACTGATGTGATTTCCAAAAAGTATAATAAGGTAGCATCCCAGCTCCATCCTGAGAAATGTAGGTGGTAGGTGGTAGGCAGAAGTCGAGTTGGCCTGGATGTAATGGGCCATGGAGAGAAGTCCTTTTGGACAGCAAGAGGCACTGGGCTATCGAGCCATCTTTCCCTTTGATGGTGCTGGTAGAAGGACTGTCCTCTCCCACCTCCTTGCTCCACCACCTACCTCTGCAGGCATCTCCGCCTCCATCCCTAACTCTGGGCTCACCCTTCTGCAGGAACCATCTCCACACCCACATCTTCCCTACCCAGAGCTCTGCATCTCCCTGCTAGTTCATGGAGACCCAAGATGCTCATTACTGTTGCAAGCTCCTGGCCCATCAGTCACATGTCAGGAGAGAGGAGCGAAGGCAGGTGACATTTGTTGGTATTTGCAACCCGGGAGAAAACAAACAAATTGCGCTGGAGTTAAATGTCAAAGGCACCTGAACATATTGCAAGGGAGGGAGGAGCATTTCTTTGTAGGGACAGACTCATCTGTGTCCCCGAGTAGGTGTGTTTGGGAGATGCGACTGTGCCGAGGCCTGCAAGGAAGGCCACGTGGGTGGTTTCTGTCAATGTCCAGCTACATCCTGCTGCGGGCAGACTGGGCAGTCCCCAAGCAAGGACACTCATTCATCATCCACCCATTCATCCAGGGAGCATTTACTGAGCACTCATTATGTATGGAAGACCTCAATGGGTGCTGTGGGACAACCCGCAATGAAACAAATATGGTTGGTCCCCACTTCCTGGGAATGGTCTTTAGAGAACATAGAAGGTAGATAAACATCTAACATGAGAAGAAAATGACCATTATCATTAAGAGTGCAGTGTTCTTTGGGTTCCCAGATAATAGAGGGGAAAGGAAGACCAGGGATGAATTTTAGGGGCTTTCCCACGTATGGGCACAGATGTGAGTTGAAGGTGTTATTCATCTCAAAGAGAGCATCGAGACTTGTCAACCCACGTTACTCAATTTTACTATCATTGCTTCCAACAAACAGAAGGGAAGTGCCTCCAAGGGAGCCAGATATATGGGACATCATCTAGTACAAGAAGGGTTTCTGGGGTCTGTGAACTTACTGCAAGTATGTGCTGAATTTTGTGTGACCATACATTTTTTTTCTGGAAAGAATCTTCACAGCTTTCATCAGATTCTCCAAGGTGAAGGTGACTTCCCCAAAGTTGAACCCTTATTCTAGAAGCTGGTGAGAATTAAGGCCTCACTGGATCTCAGACCCTTACTTGTCTGACCATATCTACTTCAGAAAGGGAGGTTGGGAATCTCTGGGTATGGCTCTTCCTTGCATAAGTTCTAATCCCTGAGACCTAAATTAGGTGCTTTATCTGGGGAGAGTAACCAGGCCCAGCTCGAGGAGGAGGCTTGGCAGGAGGTAGAGAACAGGGGGAAAGAGCAAGGCATGCTATTCCCCAGGGAAGAAGCATCCTCTGATGATGTCTGGCCCTGTGGTGAATGAATTATCAGCCTTTTCACTTAATAAGTATCTCTCTGGACTGGCCATGAGGCCTGTGTTGGGGAGAGCAGACATTTCATTACTAGAATTCAGTGGTGTTATGTCGATCCTGGTTTCCTGACAATTATGAGAAGGAGCCAGAGTGCCAAGTAGCATGCTTGCGTGAGTTTCTCCTTGTTCAAAACATACAGGCTCTTTTCCATTCCCCAGTCACGTGTGTAGCTCTTATGTGACCAGGAGAAGTAAGAGGCCCTTTGTAGGAAATCCTGAGGTACAAGAGGAAGGCCTTGTTGGAATATGCCCTTAGGACCGGGCGACACATCACTGCTCTGTTTCCATATTAAAAATGAATAACGGGACACTTGGGTGTCTCAGTCGGTAAAGTGACTGCCTTTGGCTCAGGTCATGGTTCCAGGGTCCTGGGATCAAGTCCTGCATAGGGCTCTCTGCTCAGCAGGAAGCCTGCCTCTCTCTCTCCCTGTGTTCCTCCCCCTGTTTGTTCTATCTTTCTCTGACAAATAAGTAAATTAAAAAAATCTTTAACTAACTAAATAAATAAATAAATAAAATAAAAATTAGTAATTCCACAGGCTGCCAGTGGACAACTTTCCAGGAACAATCATTCCTTCATTTTGTTACTTCCAAGGGCACCTCTCTCAGTGAAAATAATACTATGGACACCCCACATCACCATTATTTCCCTACCTATGTAAGGAGAAACAGAGGCACAGGAAAAAGGCTGGACCCATTAGTAGAAACTCTGAGAGGACTTCCAAAGTGTCTAGTCTCTGGTGAAAAGTCCTCTGGGAACAGAAGGCAGACCAGAATCACTGTGACATGTGACAGTACATGTGTCTCTAGGTCAGCCTGCTTAACATCTATGATGGCAGCTGTTCTCAAGGTCAGAGTCACAGCTGGTTAACATCAGAGGTCCAAGGCAGACCACCTCCTGGGTCAACCATGCCATTGATTTGCTCCCCTGATCCTGTTGACATTCCATGCTAACAATGATCCAGAATTAGCCACATCCACGATCAAAGCCATAATAGTCAATGGTATCACTAGTCAAGATTATAATATCGCTCCCTAAGGGGTGAACTCTGGAATATGAGCAGACAATCTGTGTCATTGTCAGACAGGATTATCCAGTCTCTCTCTTGCCTGGCCATGAGTCCCAAGGAGGCTGCATGTATCGGATGGTGAAACTACAAGAGAACAGAGCCACTGGAGGCCTGGATCTTTGTGGACCACGTGGAGGATGTGGACCACAGGGAGGATGGCTGCCCTGAAGAGTCACTCGAGCCCCCTAGTGGATTTTGTGAGAATGAGAAGTAAACCTTTGTTATTAAGGTACTGAAATGGGGGTCACTTGTTACTAACACATAGTTAGCTTGTTCTAACTAATAAATCCCTTAACTTCTCCTAGCCTGTCTTCTCTTCTTTAACACATGGAGGAAAGCTGTCCAGCCTTCCTCCTAGGGTACACGTGAGGAGCTGACGAAATGACAGAGAGCTTAGATCAGAGAATGGGTACGGAGGCTCTGTTCTCCACTTGGTGCCATTTCTACAGACAAGCAGGGATGGGCCTCAGGTATGAGGGGCAAGGAGGGCTGGCCGGCGGACATTCTCATGAAATCAGGTGCTATTAAAGAGCAACAAGAGCCCAAAGGGATCAGAAATCCATTCTCTTCAGTGCTCAGCCCAGAGATGTCCACTGCAATCCACTGTAATCTTGGCTTACAAGATCTGGCTCCACTGGTAGGTGATGGTCCAGAGCAACATGAAATATCTCCCGACTTTTTCTATTCCCCCAACAATCAGAACAGAAGCACTAGGCACCCTGCTTCCTTATGTTAACAGACCCCATCTTTCCCACAAGGCTTCACTGGGCACAAAGCACCGGCCAGAGACTATGTGCTCCAGCCCATCATAGGGTTAGACATGCCAACGTGACCTTGCATTCTCTAAAAGAGAGTGTGCAGAGAGTGTCACTTCTACATTCCTGGCTTTAAAGAAAAAGAAGTCATGCTCATGTCCTGCAAAGCAAATGCACTGGCCACACAGCCGCAGCCACGTAGAGGAGTACCCTGCCCAAGGCGAGAATGAGCCACAAGACAGAAGGAACCCGGGCCTGAATGACTTTGTCAATCACAGCGTCCCTGCCAGGCTGACCCAGTGAGAGCTGTGTGAAAGTAAGATACACCTCTGTCTTATTTAAGCCACTCTCTTTCAGGACTCTTTGTTACAGCAACTTCAGGAGAGCCTGAACAAATACACTGGATAAAAAGAAGCTGCTGCCAGTGTTTTAGTTTATTTCCCACACGCTTTCCAAGAACCCAGGGGACCAACAACAATGAAACCAGTGTTTCTTGCCTATGAACCCAGCTGGAAGGAGCCTAGGCAGGCAGGTAGGGGTGGGGGAATGATCCTCATTTTCTGATCTAATCTAATGATCCTCATTTTCTCCAGCAATCCACGGAAATTGACTCTCCAACTTGGCCACCACATTCTCAATGAAGTGGACAAAGTCCATGATGGGGCTGTCATGGGAGTGAAGTCCCAGACCAGAGGAGCTGCCACCGTTGGGGGGTGGGTGACAGGCTCCCCTGGTCTCCCTGCCTGGGGTGAGATGAGATAGAAAAAGAGACTCGGGGAGGCCGTGTGTGATGCCGAACTCGCTTGTAAGTTGCAGTTACACTGTGAACACGGCCTTTTTACGTAAATAGAGATATTTCAGGTACAGATACAAACCTGCGCCCTTTGCTGTGAACTTTTGTTCATGCATACCCCACCTTTCCCTGCCTCCTAACGGCCTCCACCTCGTCTCTGCACGTTCCATCTGATCAGTTTTTCAAGGCCCAGAACAAATACTACCTCTTCCCCTCAAAAATCCCGCATGTTCCCCCTCGACCAGATCAATGGCTCCCTTTTCCAAATTCCCTACGCACTTTTATCTGGGCTTCTCTGGGGGCACTTGGCGCTTTGTAACATGTAGAAGGGCTGGTGAAGGTGCCGAACGAGGCTTACTGGAGTGGCTGGAGGAGGACCTTCGAGAGTGTCAAATATTCGTCGCGAGCGCTCTGCAAGGGGACTCACATACGTGATCTCACCTGCCTCTCCCATCAGCCCTACGATGAGTCAGGGACGAGTCATCTCCACTTCGATGATGAGAAACCGCAGCACAGAGAGGTTACGTAACTCGCTCATGGTCACCCAGCTAACCGCTGGAGAAGAGATTCCAGGGTGGGAAGCTGCAGTTATAATCGCGGCACAATGCTGTCCTCATTCATAAGACAGACAAGCAGGGGCCCATGAAGCTGGCGTAAGGGAAGTGTCCAAGATGGGCGCAAGAGAAGGTGGCCGCAGATGGGAGCAAGGACCAGTTCAGGAGCCCCGGCGTGGGCACCTGTGTGGTCTTGTGTCATCACAGAGGCCCCTTTACTGAGGTTCCTGCCAACAGCAGGCATGAGGTTTGAGCCACTCCGCTGAGACAGTGAAACAATTCTGTCAATTAAGTCAAACATGTGGTCAATGTAGCGAAAAATCAGTCACCAGGGGTCTGGCCACAGACCCAGTGCTCCTTAGAGGCAGTACACTCTACCCCAGGTGACAGAAGGAGGGGGACCTCAGTGCCAGAGCCTCGTTTGCGTGCCCCCTTCTGGTTGGTTGGTGAGACTCATACCTACCGCAGTCCTAAGGACCTCCTGCGAGCAAAGAAGGGGTAAATCCGGTGTGTTCTAAAATGTGCTTTAGAATGGAGAGCGGAATTCAGCCCACGATCCAAAAAGCACATTCCCAAGCCGGGTGGTAAGTTCTATGCTGGCTGCTGTAGAAATGCAAATTGCCATAATAAATGCCGATTATCCCAATTACCTCTAATTGTCTAGCTTGTAGCAGGAGCATTACCATAGGAGAGGCAGATAAGGGAGATGGTGTATTTAGCAGAATATCCTATGCAGGGAGTGGGGTTACAAATAAAGCAGGTGAGCCGGGCCAGGAAGCACCCCCCACTTCTGTGGTCCCTTGGAGGGATCGCCACAGAAAAACAAGGGGCTTCACGGTCTCCCAGCTGCTCTGGGCCAGTGCTGATGCAGTGACATCTTTATGAGATGGTCATTAAATGCTATTTTAAAAATTGGCCACGTGCTGGAGAGAAGGGCAGAGAATATATGCTTGAACACAGAATTTTAGAGCCAAAAACCAACGTTAGAAATTACACATACTGTTGTGCACCACAACTGTACCAGGTGATGGCATTCTTTCCAATAGCAAATAATTTACTGGGCTTCTGACAAGAGCCGTGTGCCGAATGAGGCTCTGGGAATGCGGCAGGGAAGCAAGGAGACAAAACAACAACGAAATAATCCCTGCCTTCACGGAGCTGACATTCTAGTTTGGAGAGGCAGAAAGCAAGTGCGATCCACAAATGAAACATAGAGTATAATAGAAGGTAGTAGGTGCTGAGGAGAAATATAAAGCAGGAGAGGGAAATGGCTGATTATCGGGTTTGAGATGGAAATTTAATGTAACTGGGTGACTTGACAGAAGATGACAAGAAATCTTAAACTGTAGTCGCGATGATAGAACAGTCCTGCCTCGACAAAACATACTCTTGTAGTCGATACCCGAATGAACTAGAGAAAATTTGATCCAAGCCAGAAAAATGTGGTCACCAGCAATCTACAAGTCCATTAGCTAAAGTCTCGTTTGTAGTTATGTAGGCTCATTTTTTATTAGCTTAGGTAAGATCACAAGACTTGCTGGGGCCTCTTAATCCTGTTCCCGTATTGATTAAGGCTGAGTGAATGCAAAACGGGCAGTTTGCACATAGCCTTGTGAAATTAAAACCCTTCCATTTACCGATCGAGCCATAATTACTGTAAAGAACGGAGGGCACCTCGGCTAAAACTAAGAAACCGCTCCATTTGCCAATGAAGAGAAAAACAGGGCCTAAGTCACGAGTCTTTTTATTTTTATTATTATTTTTTTAAGATTTTACTTATTTCTTTGAGACAGCTACAGAGGGAACATAAGCCGGGGAGAGGGAGAAGAAGGCTTCCCACGGAGCAGGGAGTCTGATGCGGGGCTTGATTCCAGGACCCCGGGATCATGACCTGAGCCAAAGGCAGATGCCTAATGACTGAGCCACCGGAGCCATGAGTCGTAAC
>CM052802.1:99181803-99237267 GCA_028533885.1 Nasua narica
TCCTCCCCTTATCTCCGCCCCAGACTGTGTAAACTCCCAGCTCAAGTCTCCAGGGCTGCACTTACAACACTACATTCTAATTACCCTGTACGCGCCCGTCCCTTCCGCTAGACTGTGAAAGCCTTCAGAGCGAGGACTGGTGCCTGATTCATCATTCTCTCACCAGGACCCGGTGAAGATCCGGCCTAACCAGACATTCAATTTCTGATGAATAAATAGATGGATTAATTGTCACAGTCCCTGTTGGTGAGCCGCCCATGTCCCTCGGTGGTCAGCAGCCCCGTGCATATCGATGGCTTCCTGCTCCACGCATCCGCACCCTGCCTAACGGCTTCCTCTGGGCGCGGGAACTCCCAGGGCTCAAGTGGAGCAGAAACACGGGGAAATTACCTCCCCCTGCAACGACTCTTGGATGGGAGCTGGTGGATAAGGATCCCGGCTTGGCCGCATCCTAAGCCTCCGTGAATACGTTAGGTGACATGGCAAAGGGGGCATTCGGATTACAGGTGGAATTAAGGTTGCTGGTCAGCTGATCTGGAAATAGAGACTATCCGGGATTATCATGGTAGACCCGATGTCATCAAGAAGGTCCTTAGATGTGGAAGAGGGAAGCCGAAGAGGAGCTCGGGGTGCGGCACGGACAACAGGACCCGCTGTGCCCCCTGTCACGGAGGGGGCCACGAGCCAAGGACAGTGGGCAAAGGTGGGGGAGGGCAGGTTCAGATTTGGGGGTCAGAGGTATGGGATGGGGTGGGATTGAGCTCAGATGTAGGTGACAGTCAAGCTGGTTTCGGGTGGTCGGTTGTGCACGTTTATTCCACTACATCTGAGGAAACGCAGTGCCCTCCCTCCCCGTCTCCCCCGCCGTAGAAACCGGCAGTGAAATGGCACCAAGTGTTTTCCATTTAATAACAACTTAAGAGGCTGTTTCCTGTCTGTACTTAGAGGAATTCCCTGAGGGAGGGAAGGAGAAAGAGAGAGACATTCAGAAGGCCACACAGCCTGCACCTCTGGGCCTGTGCCTCTCCCCTCCCCCCCCCCAGCTCCCCGCGTCCCGGCCCCTGCGGCCTCCTTTGCCTTGGCTCCTGCATCAGGTGTCGTCGTCGCTCTCTGTACAGCTCTGACGGGCCGGCGGCCCACCTCCGGGAGGGCACCAGGGCAGAAGTGCAGCGTGAGAGATGGGGCAGGACCCAGTGGCTGGTGCTGCATCCCGCTACCACCCAGAATGCCCAGAGTCCAGATGAGCCCTCACCCTATAGATGGGACCAAAGGCCGGGAGTGGCAGGGCCACACCACGATGTTTCCAGGCCTAAGGACAGTAGGATGTCGGCAAACAAGAGTGTGTCCAGCAGGTCAGGGTCTGACAGGTGAGAGCTGTGGGCGCTTACGGCAAAGAAGGAGGGAGGACCAAGGGGCTAGGGGACCCCGAGCTTGTGCGATCCAAGTCTGTAATCACAGGGTATGAGGCTGGCCTGCAAATATCTCAGGCAGAAAAAATGGATTTCCCTTCATTGGCTCTAGAAATGGAGCCAGGGCTGGAGGGCACAGGGAGGCAAGTTTGGGGCTCAGTGTCCAGATGACTTCTACGAAAATCCAAACTGTTGAAAAATGGCAAAGTAATGAGCCACCCGTCACTGGGTGTATTCAAGCGAAGGCTGGACCATCACGATTCAGGGACGCTGTCACAGAATGCTCTGTAAAGGATGCATTAGTCTGACTATGAAAACGTCTCCCTGATACACCCGAGCTGCCCTATGAGAGGTACTGTGGTGTAGAGTCGAGAGCACAGACTGGAGCCCGCGGACCCTGGTTCAAATCCCTGCTCTGTTATTGATGAACAGTGGGGCCCCGGAAAGCTCACAAAAGCGCCCCCTACCCCGCTGTAAAATGGGGGAGGAAGGGAAAGAACAGCACCCCCTTCCTAGGGCTACTGCAGAGATGGAAGGAGTTAATGCTGCAGGTAGCAGGTTAAGTGCTTGCTATCATCTTACTATTCAGACTTGCTCCTTCTGGGGGCACCAGCAGAACGAGCACCAGGCTGGGGGGAGCCATTCCCCCGAACAGCCAGAGAGGGTTTCACGACGGATGAGGCTAAGAGAGACGCGCTCTGCGGGAGGACTTGTGCCGCACCCGCAGCCAGGATACACTTGCCTGAAGGGAGAAGGTGAACGGGGAGGAGGGAACCCCATCCCCGCAAGGCAAGCCGCTTAGGAGGGTGCCCGCGTGCTCAGAAATAGGGAAGCCTGTGCATTCACACCTGTGCACCCCCAGGTGTCCGGCTTGCTGCTGGCTGTGGTCCCACACTCAGTCCCTTGGGCAAACATGCCCCCACCCCGCGTGCGGGGGCTTGAAGATAAGCCCCCTCGAGTGTGTGTGTGTGTGTGTGTGTGTGTGTGTGTGTGTGTGTGCCGGTGCCCAGAGGAGAAAGACATTCAGGTTGTTGAACGTCCCCTGCCCCCTCCCCGTCTGCTCCCCATCTTCCCTCTGCCCTCCCTCCCTCTTCCCTCCTCCCTCCCCAGGGCTGGAGGGGTGTCTTTAGGTTGAAATAACTGCTCAATTCCACCAACTTGGGAATCAAGCGGGCGGGGCTTGATTCGGATTACAGGTGGAATTCGTGAACCCCAGGAATCTGAGGATTTCCTCTCTCCGTGTGAGAACCACGCATCGTCTGCCTGAACTTTGCACTTCTCTGCTGGCCGACTTGGTCACTGAAGACCCCCGACCTTGGCCATCGTCCTGACTCAACAGGAGAGGGAGGACTGCGGGGAGCCGAGGGGCCAGTGTGGTCGTCTTTAGCCAACTAAGGATTCCCCCAGGGCCTGCCACATGACCTTTGGGAATGGTCTGCGGAGTACCCCCACTCTCCCCACACAGCTTCCAGACCTCCCTGCTGTGAACCCACAGCCTCCATCCTACTGAAAGCCCAGCCAGCACATACACGCGCATTTCCTTCCAGGCGTAGAGAGGCTTCCCTCCTCCCTCGCGGTGCTGTTACAAATCACAGAGGAAACTGCTTCCTGTGACACCAGGGAGACCCAACGGCGAGCCCCAGGTGGGTCATGACTCCTTGCATCGTTTGACACAACGGTATAGGCTTTCCCCTTGGCCTCCCTCCCGCCTGTGGCTGCAGCCGCCCTCCACCCCCGGCAAGAACCACGTCATTCCCCAAACGTCATTTTCACTGGCTTCCAACTTTCCAGGACGGCGCTTCTCCTTGGCCTGCAATCTCCGGTCTCTTTCCACCCCGGCGTTCACACCCTTGTTCCCTCGGGGCTGCGCCCTTCCGCAGCTACTTATACACCTGTCTCTCAGGCTGCTACAGAAATGGGCCTTGCTGGGTGAGATGTTGGGGTGGAGGACACACAGCACACATCTCGCCGCCCCTACCCCTCTGTGTCTAGCTCTCCCTTGCTTCCCCCAGGCCAGCTCGCACCTCATTTTCCCAGTCCCGTGCCTCTGAGTCTCCTCGTCTGCTTTCTTTCTCCTTAAGAAAGGTGACCTCGGGGGCCCCAGCCCAGCTCCCAGCCTCTGCTCCCTGGCAGCTGGTGGCCAGGAGTGGTGGCTGTGACTTACGAGCAGCCCCCAGCTGCCACCCCTGGGCGAGAAGCACTAAGCATCTCGGGTAACATCATGCCTCCTCTCAGCTTAAATGTCAAGTCTCTGGGAAGCTCCTGGAAAGGAGACAGTGTGTGTCAGACTAGAACGAGCTTCTGCTTTAAAGTCAGAAAAACTTGGGATGAAACTCCAGCCCAGCCATCTGCTAGCTGGGCCGGGAAAGTGACACATTCCACCTGGGGCTTCCTAACCTCAGCTGAGCCAGGGGGAAAAGGACAACGGCCAACACCTGCAGGGAACCAGATGGGCTTCCAAGGCCATCCTGGATGTTAATCCACGGAATCCTCATGACGAGCCGGCAGGTGGGCGTTGCTGTGAACATCCCCCTTTCACTGATGAGGACACGGAGGCCCCGAGCGGCGGAATCACTGCCCAGGGAGACGGAACTAGAAAGTGACCGCCTAGACCTGCCTGGCCTTGAATCACCATCACATGTTGCCTCTGGCGATTGCCCTGCGTGCCCACTGGGCTGCAAACACCTAGTCCCTGGCATGCAGCAGGCACTCAATAAATGCAGGATGGTCTTACTGGTGTTGGTAATTTACACATGGGGTCTTCAGGTAGGCCGACGGATAGAATGGATGCAATGGGCAAAACTATCAAACTGGAAAATGAAAAGCAGGGGCACTTTTTGGGAAATCATGCCTGTTCTGCCTTTGCTTCCCGGGGCTGGTGCAACAAATTGCCACAAACCCGTGGCCTGAAACAACAGAAATGGCTCCTCGCACAGTGTGGGGGCCAGAAGTCTCAAACCCAGGTCGGGCTCCTGCAGGAGGCTTAGGGAAGAATCCTCCCTTGCTTCGTCGGGCTTTTGGTGGCTCCTCGAAACCCTTGGGGTCCCTTAACTTGCGGTTGCACCGCTCCCGTCTCTGCCTCGGTCTTCACGCAGCTGTCTTTGTGCTTCTCGGTATCTTTTCCCTTTTTGTCTCTTAGGAGGATACCCATTTTGGAGTCAGGGCCCACTTTAAATACAATACAGGATAATGTCAACTCGTCGACATCCAGGCACCCAATCTGCCCTCGCTGTCACAGTTGCTGGTGACTGGAGCTTCGGCAGGGAATAGCCCAGTGGAAGAGGAGCCCCCAGAGCGTGTGGGAAGCCGGCGTGTAGCCCGAGCTGGGCTGGGGACCCCAGCACCGGCACCGAGACCGTTTGGCTGACCCAGCCCCAAGGGGGGCTGGCTGCTGTCGATGTTCTGCTGGGAGAAGACAGCTGGACTGAGAGCGTCCCGGGGGACAGAGACCCAGAGGTGAGCCCAATGGGGTCCCTGGTGGCAGGTAGAGAAGGAGGGGCTTGGGGATGGGCCTCAGGACCACAGGCAAGCCTGGCCTGGGCTTGATGGTGCCGGCTGCTGCAGGAGCCTGAGTTGTGCTTGGGCCAGCAGGTGGGAATGGACAAATCGGGGTCCTGGGCCTCAGGGGCTGGTGGGTGTCTCGGAGGAGCCAGGGGTATGCACAGGTGGGGTGCACAGAGAGCTCTGCGGGCTGCGCCCACAAAGGGTTTCACCCGCACGGGTGACCCTGAGTTTATGTTTCAGTGGTAAGATTAGATGGAGGTACAGGGAATGGGAGAGTAGGGCTGAGGGAGGAGCCCTGATCCCTTCCCAAGTGCCAAGACCAGTGCTCTCCTTGGCGCTGCTTTTGAAAATGTGGTTTCGTGGCTCTTATTTTGTGGATTCCTCACTCTTCCTGGGCTCTTCAACCCTCTTGCACTTTCGATGGGCACAGTTCTCCTTGTCTCCCAGGTAGACAGCGCCCCCTGGAGGGTGCTGTCTCTGAGGTGGGTTTATTGCTCCCGGGGTTACAGAAAGGGAAACTGAGGTTCCAGGAGGCTTGGTGGCTTGCCCCAAAATACCCAGCTAATTGAAAGTGGGCTCAGAGGAGCACCCAGGGATTTAGAATCCCAGCCAACTGGGTGCCTCAAGGTGGCATGATTTTCCTTGGCCCTACGCATGTTGCCCTTGTGGGCTCCTTCCTCCATAAGAAGATATTAAAAATTATATTTTATGATATAGGGGCGCCTGGGTGGCTCAGTGGGTTAAAGCCTCTGCCTTCAGCTCAGGTCATGATCTCCGGGTCCTGGGATCGAGCCCCGCATCGGGCTTTCTGCTCAGCGAGGAGCCTCCTTCCCCCTCTCTCTCTGCCTGCCTCTCTGCCTACTTGTGATCTCTCTCTCTGTCAAACAAACAAATAAAATCTTTTTTTTTTTTAGATTTTATTTATTTTACTTTAACAGAGAGAGAACGCAAGCAGGCAGAGAGGCAGGCAGAGGCAGAGAGAGAGGAGCAGGCTCCCCGCTGAGCAAGGAGCCCGATGTGGGACTCGATCCCAGGACGCTGGGACCATGACCCGAGCCAAAGGCAGCCGCTCAACCAACTGAGCCACCCAGGCGTCCCAACAAATCAAATCTTTAAAAAAATTATATTTTACGATATTAAAAAAAAAGATGAATATAATCCAGAATGCTTTCTTCAGCCCCTCAAATTCAGAATGGGTCCAGCCAGCCCAGCATGGTTTTGGGGACCCCTTACTGCTCTGCTTAGGCTACCTCCCTCCCTGTACTTCAGTCAGTGGGGCCGCCTGCCCTGCCCACATCCCAGGCCAAGGCAGGGCCTGGATCATCAGAATAGTGGAGCTGTTCCCTCCCCATGCTTATACGGTCCCGACACATCACCGCCTCCTATCTGCGCGTGCTTTTCTCCAGACTCACCTCCTCCAAGCAACCTTCCTTACGATGCAGGCCAACTAGGAGCCCTCATTAGGAATTCTCTTTCTAGGAACCATCTTGAAATTTCCTTTGAACTTTGCGTCTCACTGTAAGTCTGAAGGGAGGGGCCCAAGCTCCCCCGTGGGCCGGCCTCCCAGCCACACCAACAATGCCTGGTAAGGAGTTGGGCACACAGGGAGCCCCGAGAGTGTCGAGTTGGCAGGGACACCCCTAGACCACCTGCACTGAAGTACTTGCTTTTTCCCCTTTCCCTGCTGGGGGGTCTTGCTATCTCCGCCTGCTTCTCACCTGGCTAACTTGTACCCCTCCATCAAAGCCCCAGCTCCAGCCTTCCGCCTCCGGAAGGCCTCCTTTACCTTTCCAGGGAGAGCGCATCTCTCTCCTTGCCTGCTGTGCCCAGTTTCCGGCCTGGGCCTAGGAGTCGCTGGTGGTCCACGGACGTGTCCCACCATGGCCCCAGCCTGCACTCAGTGGGAAGAAAAGTCAGGAGCGGTGTCCTTTTTCCAGCCTGTCTGGGCTGGAGCCCCAGGAACATCTCAAGAGGTCAGGCTGCCGAAAGGCCTAGACATCTGGTTCCCCAGAAACTCTTCCCATCTTCTTTTATTAATTAAAATCACCTTCAATTCTTAATTAACGGGGAATGGATGATTTAGGTCAGTGGTTCCCCACCCTGGCTGCATGTTAGGCTTAGGAGAAGCGTTTACGAAATTCCAAAGCCTGAGCTGCCTGCTGAACAATTGTATCAGAAACCCCGGGAATGGTACCGGGGTCAGTATTTTGGGTAGTTTTAAAAAGGCTTTTGGGTGATTTCTAACTCTCCCTGGGGAGGAAAAGCAGTTATCTAGATGGGGTTTCTCATCCCTTTTGTTCTTATGATGTCTTTGGCGGTTCATTTTCGGAGTCCAGGGATCTCCTGGGAGGCTGGCTGGGAAGAGGCTGGTGGCTCTTACAGCTGCAGGGACAGCTCAAGGGACAGTGTGACCCAGCTGCCGGCCTTTGACAAGGTTGTCTTCATGGTCTGTGGGCCCGGGAGAAGAAGAAGACCCAGAGAGGTGGAGAGTCTGTCAGTAGTTCCCACAGCCCTTGGATGGCAGAGCTGAGCCGGGAAATCAGGTTCTTCGAACAAATGGCTGGCACGTGGGCTGGGCCAGAGGGGTTGGTTCTAGAGGGCAAAGAGTCTCGGGGGTGGTGTGGTGCGGAGAGCACATTTTCCCAGCCCCCAAGGTTGCAGAAGTGTTCGTCCCTGGTACCAATACCCAGCCTGCTCTAGGTGCCTCGGTGAGGGTTTGGGGCATATCCCATTGCCCCCTCCTAGGAAACAGGCCATGCGCTGGGGCTGGCACTCTCCACTCCCTGTCCCTTCCCCGGCTTTTAGTTCTAGGAGCTCCAAGCAAACTTTTCAGCGGCTGAGGCACTGAGTCACCCGTGCCCCTCTTTGGGGACCCGACGCTCCTCTCCAAGCCCAGGCAGGAGAGATGTTTCATTTATCAGACAATGCCACGGGATGTTGTTTACATGCACGCGGGATGTAACACGATGCAGCAAACCGTGAATATCGTAAACCCGTTTACGGCTTCTCCTCCTCCGCGTGATAATTAAAGAGACAGTTTGGGTCACACGTGCACAGTGAGAGCTTTGGGGTGGCAAGTCACAGGGATAAGCTGAGACAAGGGAAAGAAATGTCCTGCCTGCTACCTTGAGCGACCACGCCAGGGCGCACCCTGCCACCATCTTCCTTGTGGATGGAGTGACAAGGTGTCCCAGTATTCTGCACCCCCTTCTTTCTTCTGTCCCCGACCTCTGGTGTGAGTTGGAGGCTGAGCCCATACTCTGCGCTATTATCTTATTTTGTCCGCGGAATAACCGTAGGAGGTAAGTGCTATTACTGGCCCATTTTACAGTAATCAGATCGTCACTGTCACCACCACCATCATGGTTAACATTGGTGCGTATTTACTCTGTGCAGAGCTCGAAGTCCTCTACACATGTCAATTCATTTAATCCTGCGACAACCCTGGGGAGTAGGCCAAATTATTATTATCTTTACTTTGTAGATGGGAGAAACTGAGGAACAGAGAGGTTGAGTAACTTGGCCAAAGTCACACAGCTAGAAAGCAGAGGTGAGGAAATAATGCATTATTTGCTGAGTGAGAACACCTGGAAATTTGGGGGCAAATGGTGTAGACTTGGCCCCCTCCCTCACAGGGCGGGCAGATTAACCTACCAAGCAGCCTCTGGCTGGACAGCAGCGGGCTGGGGACTGGAGCTAGATTCGCTGGTTCTCTGACTTCATTCTACTTTTTGCTTGACCATGCTCTTGGCGTTCTCTCTCTCTGTGCGTGTATTTGTACATGCGTATGTGTGCGTGTGCGTGCGTGCACACACACACACACACACACACACATTTGTGTTTGAGGTCAATCCAGAAACCTACTCATACCGATACGTTTAATCTGGAGCCAGCCACTGTTCTTGGCTATCCAGCTGATCATATCGTAGGTCTCGACAATTCCACTAATGGAATTTACTAGTTAACTCCATCAACTAATGGAGTTAAACTGAATTGAATCCAGCACAATTCCCTTCCTTGGGCTTCCACAGACTGGAAAGGCAGAACAGTTACACTCTAAGGAGTCCGTGTCGACACACAGTCGAAGGGCAGGCTTTAGAATTTTGTCTGGCCCACGACCAAGTGAGCGCACCTAGCAGCTGGGAACCCTTGGGCCAGTTGCTTAACTTCTCTGTGCCTCCATTTTCTTCCTGTAACGGGAAACGAGCACGGTCCCCAGCTCCCCGGAGTAAATGAAGATAAAGCACTAGAACAATGCCCGACACACGGCACTCAATAATCAGCTATCGTCCGCAGCAGCCGCCTTACGGTGAATAAGACGCGTGTCTCTCAATCTTCGCGCTGCGGCACACTGAGGCCGATTCGCCTTGCTCACGATGACAAGTGATAATGACCCAGAGGAGGGGTGTCAGACTTCACACCCCCGAGCTGCTACACTGATGAGGGCACTGGGACTACAAGGCAGAACACAGGGCTTCTCGAGCCCCAGCTCTGATGTTGGATTAAGTGTATAGGTAAGGTAAGCCGAGACCCGGAGCGAGAGCTCGGCACATTCGTGGGAAGCCTGGCCTGGGCTGGGGGCTGCCGGCTCTGCCCTCGTCCCAGAGCCGACCCGGGGATCCGGGCAGGGTGAAGAGCGTGCCGGGGTCACGCCTGTCGGAAGGGTGGAGCCCCAGTTCTGCAGGCCCATCGGGCCGTCGGATTCGTTCCTCTCTCTACCGCGTGAGTCCCTGCCAACCCAAATCTGTGCTGCTGAGAAAAAAGTTTGGGGAAATAGTTTTGGCTTAAAACCTGTGATTTTTTTTTTTTTTTTAAGGCCTACTTCTAGGAAAATTTCAAGGATTCTTGAGAATCGATGTCTGGGGAGAGACATGTATCTACTCCCCTTCTCCAGAGCCGTGGCCTAGTAGGAAGGATGACATCACACACTGATTCAGCACTTGCTGTATACTAGGCTTTGTTCTAAGAACTCTGCAGACACTCATTTGCTTTTTTTTTTTTTTTTTTTATGTTTCCAACTATTTAAAAGAGAGAGAGAGAGAGGCAGGCTCCCCGCTAAGCAGGAAGCCCAATGTGGGGCTTGATCCCACGACCCTGGGATCACGACCTGGGTGGAGGGCAGATGCTTAACTGACTGAGCCACCAGGCACCCTCATTTGCTTTCTCTAACAGCGGCAGGTTAGAAGTTTTACCCCTGATTTTCAAATGAAGAAATGGGGCCCCGGAAGGTGGTTTCCTACAGCTGGTCAGGCTGGGATCACCAACTTGACTGATGAGGAGGACAGGCTCTCAATCACCATGTAGGCTGCCCTGGGAGTCAGGCAGCATGTAGGGAGCTGGCCGGTCTTAGATTTGCAGCCTGACTCCTTAGCTGGCTCTCTGTGAGATCTTGAATGAGTCCATGACCCCGGGGCCCCACATTCCTCCCCTGGAAATGAGGATAGGACAGTCTATCCTGCAGAGCTGTGACTGGGAATTTTGGATAACATAGACCCCCAACTCTCCGACGGGGCAGGTGGGACACAGAAGCACTTGCTAAGTGGAGTTCTTCCTTGGCTTTAGGAATAACACACCCCTGAGGGGGCACTGACTGCAAAACCCAGTTACTCTGAAATTCACAGAAATTAAGATGGCGCCTAAATCAGTATCACCTACATATAGAGGGAAGGTTAAAACAATTCCGGGGAAAACATCCATACAGAACCTTTCTAGAGCACTTACATGGTATTTACAACTGCCATGCTAATTTGGATGAGTCGCCCATCGCTGATGGGTCCCTGACACGTGTCGGGGTCAGTTCAGGAAGACAGGTCTTCTGAAGGCTTGGGTCTGGAAGGAAGGAAACTACTTATGGAAGTAGTTTCTCATCAGAGCAGACAGGTCCTCCTCTGAGGATTGAAATCAGTGTTTTCTTTTTTGCTTATTCTTCTTGCTCAGAATCTTCGAGAGGCCAGGGATGGAAAGCAGCTTGAAGAACCTGAGGCTGAACAGCTCTAGGTGTGTGGTGGGTGTGCGGGCCCAGGGGAGTCTGGAAAGGCCGACATAAGCAGAGGGCACTCTCCTCCTCTCCCTTCCAGATACCTGGTGAGTGTGCCGGAGGCTCTCTGGGCGAGAGAGCAAGATGGCGGTGCCCAGGTGTGAGAAATCCCCACGTCTGGGGCGGGAAGGGAGGGGTGGCTCCCCTCAGCTCCACGGCCCCCACGCTGAGACTCCGGAAGCCGTGCAGCACCAGGTCAGACGGTCTGAAGTGTTTCATTTACACTGACTCATTTGCTCCTTCCAACAACCCAGGGAAGTAGATATTATTGACCCAGTTCCCTCGTGAAGAAACTGAGGCAAGTTGTTGACCAGCTTCCCCACACAGCTAGAAGGGACAGGGCGGCTGTGGAGTCAGGCAGTGTGACTCGAGTCTGAGCTTTTGTTTCCCTGTGCCTGTTGGATGCGTGTCAAATGCCGTGTAGACAAAGGGGGTACTTGTAGGCACGGGTAGGGAGGATGGGACATGGAAACTCTTGACCTCTGAAACTCCCCCTCCTGGGAGGTCTAAGTCTGAAGCCCGTTTCTCCGTGGGTTACTCGGCATAGAACTGGACCCGGTTGACAAGCCCCGTGGTGTTCCCAGTTCTCAACATAGGAGCTGGAAGACGCGAGTGTAGACGGCCCAGCCTCAGGAGAGGATGCCGTGGCCTGGGGGGATCCGGAAGCCTACGTGGTGAAGCCTCTACTGCCTTCCTCAGGGGTTGAACCACATCCTCCCCTCAGGGGGAGCCTGCGTCTGACACCCCACCCCACCTGTCTACCTGGCCTTCTCCTCCCGGCGAACTGCAAAAACAGCAAATAAAATCTTCAAACTTGTTGTCCTTTTTTGTTTACAGAGATGTCACTGACCTGTGGTTGCCGTGGCAACACCTACCAGCTTCTCTGAATTCAGCCCTCAGCTCCCTCCAGTGGCCTTGGCAGCCTCCCCCCCTCACCCCTGCCCTGCCTGGCCCCCGCCCATCTCAGCGCCCCACCTCTGCCTGCCCTCACCGGGGCTGGGACCAAGCCAGGACCCAGCCTCCCATTCCTCCCCTGGTCCTCCAGGCGGGCCGGCCGGAGTGGGAGATGACCCCGGTGCAGGAGCACTTCAGACCCACTCAGCCCGCTGGTGGGTAAGCGACCATCATGAGCTCCTTGAGCTCCTGGGTGGCACGGGCCTGCCAGGGGCCCCCGGACAGGCCTGAGCTGCCCCAGGAGCCGCCCCCCCTCCCGTCCCTGCTGCATCTGCCCCTATCCTCTGGAGCGCTCTCTCCGTCCCCCAAAGCCCAGGAAGCCTCGGGGTGGTTGAGAAGAAAGAATCTGTGAAAACCGGCCAGCCTGACTCCGGGCAAGTCATATCACCTCTCAGAGCCTCACGTCCCCATCCGCGAAATGGGCAACTAAGACTCACCTTAAGGGTTGCCGCGGGGAGCGGCGTGGAAAAACCTGCTACACAACAGATACCGCAGGGACATTCCTTCCTTCCTCTCGGCTTCCCATTGTTCCCACCTCCTTCTCCTGCCATCTTCTGTCTCGGCGGACCCACCTGGCTTCCCTCTCTTCTCCTTCACTACCCTCCCGGCCCCTCTCGTCTCCGTTCCTGCCTCCCCAGGCTTTGCCGCTAAGGCGGTCAGCGGACCCGGCGGCACCCACGCGGCCTCTGCTCTTCCTGGGGCCACAGGGCTTCTCGGGGAAGGAGGGATGGGAGATGTCCCGTCTCCAGAAGGGACAGCCTTGGCCTCTGCCGAGGAGCCAGTGGGAGCACGAGAACGAGTGTGATGGCAGAGGAGAGCATTTATTGAGCGCCTACGGTGTGCCAGACTCTGTTTGAGGAGCTTTCCACAAATCAGCTCGTTTAATTGTCACGTCACCCCCATGGGACACTTACTGTTGCCACCCCGATTTTGTAGCTACAAACACCAAGGAGTGGCAAGAAAGGAGCGGCAGCAATTCTAGGACATGCGAAGGGGGAGGGGGGAGAGGAGGCCTGGCAGCTCAGAGGCGTGAGGTTCCCTTCCGTTCTCGGGTCTCGGTTGGCTTTGAGACAGCTTCTGCCAGTATATCCCAAGTACGGACTCCCTGCAAACATTCTTGGTCCAAGTGCAAGGTCACCCACGGTGTCTCTCCCACCCGCTCCCGACTCTATCGGGGGTGCCTGTCTCAGGGAGGATGTCCGCTGTCCCTGCCGGGCCTGGGCTGTCTCAGCGTGCGTCACGGGCGCAACTCCTTGTCTCCTCTGGCACAACCTGGACCAGGGGGTTCAGGGAGGGGCTTCCTGCTGCCCGTGCCGGCTCCAGGAGCCCGGGGCCTGGCTCCCCGCCTCCCCTCCCCTTCTCAAGCAGAGAGGCTGCGCCAAGGGCCTCCCCACAGCCAAGGACACGATCGCATTCCAGGAGCAAGGATTTACCGGCGGGCAGACAGCGGGCCTTGACAGGGACAGAGTGCGGTGACAGGTCGAGAGACAGACCTGGCCGAGAGCTCTCGTCTCCGGTGGCCTCTGCCCGGGTACCACTCGTCCCAGTTTCACCGTCCCTGGCTGTGGGCCCCTGGTTTCCTAACTGAGGAGGGAGGGCCTCTGGCTGGCTCCGCCCCCACTGGCTGAGTTCAGAGCAGCCTCTCTAGAAGGCTGGGCCCCCCAGGCAGCAGACGCTTAGATGTGCACACGAACCACCTGGGACTCCAGAGAAAAGGTCCTGCTTCAGGAGGTCTGAGGGAGGCCGCAGACGCCGCATTCTTAGTTGTCTGAACACTACTTGCAGATAGTGAGAGCCTAGATGACCCACGACCGCGCCCAAGGACCCTACGAGGAGGGTTTAGGGCCCGGGGCTCTCTGGGGCCACACATGCCACTTCACCCCCAGGCCCTCCTCCCCTTCAGGAACCACACACCCGACAATTGTGCTCAGTTGCTGCTTACCAGTCCCTCAGGCCCACCCGTGAGCACATCTGAACTAAGACCACGAGCTTCCGGCCACAGAATCCAACATCTGGTCCCTTCCTTGGGGGACGCAGTCCTCGCGCCGCCCTCTGGCCTCACGCCCTGCCAGGCGTGCGCAGGTGAGAGCCACACAGATGGGCTCTGCCATCCACACTCACGCCTCAGCCCGATCATACAGCAGCTGACAGGGGCCCGGAGAGATGGGGAAGCTCAGGGAAGACGCCGCGAGTGTTCACATGTAGTGCTGCCAACTCTTAACAGCCCTCAGATGAGGATCTGAGGGTCACAGTGGCTCCCTAACACAAGAGGCCAAGAATAGGCAAGAACCCTGCATTTGCTTTCTGCACTGCATTCCGACCTTGGGTAGGAAAGATCATCAACTTACTTCCTCTTGGGTTTCCCCTCCTATCTACAAAAGGGTTTTTCTCAGCTGGAGCATGTCTAGAAAAGGTCTCAACTGTCAGGCTGAGAGGGTCTGGGCGCAACAGACATAGGAGGATGGACCAGAGGACATCTCAAGGTCACTCGCAAGTCAGAGGAATCTATGAATTCCCTGCCAGTTCCTGGGCATCGTGGAAAGAAAAAGGCCCATCCCTACTGCAGTCCGTGGTCTTGGCTTTGATTAAATCTCGAGATTAATTTTTCCCAGTGACGGAGTGGCCAGCCTAGAAGCCATAATCCCTTCAGCAGTTCAACATGTTTATGAGGGTGAGAGGGTGCTTAATGCCGCAGTTAAAATGCTAAGCTGAGTAATCAGTTCATTAGGAATTTACTCAATATGTTTGCTGTCTGCAGCAGGGCCCCGCTCCCCTGGACAGAGATAAAGCAGCAGACGACGCGGCCAGTGACAAGATAAACCCGTCCACCGTCGACAGCAACGCTCGGGAGTGCGCTGACCTGGAGGGGACGTCCGGTCCAGCCCCCCGCAAGGGCCAGCTGCGGACCAGAACTGGGGAGAATCTTGGTGTGGAGGGGATCCAGGGCTGGACTTGAGGGCCTGGAAAGACCAGGGGGTGAATCAGGCCGGCTGCAGCCCGAGGACCCGTGGTTATCACGGCCTGATGAGCCCGAGTGTCTTGGGGTCAGTTCTCCCAGAAGAAGATCCTAAGACAAGGACTCGAGGGCGCATAGCTGGCTGGGCGGGTGGTCCCTGAAGACACAGGAGGCATGGAGGGGAAGTGAGCTGGGGCAGAGGAGGCAGCTCATAAAAGGTGAGTTCTCAGGCTTGTTACAGTGGTGGGCAGCCGGAGCTCAGTCCCACCGGGACCTCCTCGGCGTCCTCCCTGCTGAGGCGTGAGGGCGCTGGCATCGGAGGGCCCAACGGTCAGTGTTGGAGAGCTGCTCTCGCAGGGAAACCCCTCAGCACCTCTGGCCTGCGTCTCTGCCTGGGCAGAACATGTGCGCTTGTGGCTGGAGAAGGCCCTTAAGCCAAAGACACAGGGGGGAGGTGGTGGGAACAGGTGGGAACTGAAAAGGCGGGGCCGGGGGGAGCGGATAATAAGCAGAACCCAGTGGGACTACAGTCCCCACCAGAGTAATCTTAGAGGAGACTTGAGACCCGTGGCCTAATGAGTTGCAGTTTCTGACCCTAACGAGAAGACCCTAACGAGAAGAACGGGTGGGTCTCTGGAAAGGGCAGGAGCCCTGAGCCCCAAGCCCCGAAGCACAAGGACTTTTAGGGGAACCCAGCAGGGAGCAAGGCCTCCTGGGGAGACTCATTCAGGTTCATGGAGGGCCTCTGGGATGGCGGGCATCTCAGCGGACCTGTTCCTGCATTATAAATGAGCAGAATGTTGGAGACGTGCCAGGTACTTCTCTGGGTGGAGAACGGCCAACAGAGGTGCCCCACAGTTAGGAAGGAGCATCTTGATTGAAATTTTAATAAATCATCTGGAAGACGGAGTACACAGCGAGAGCTGGAAATCTGCAAATGGCACTAAGTTTTTTGGGGGAAGTGAAATGTCAAGCCAATGGGGATACACACTACAGAATCCCACAAGGGTGTGTGTGAGTGGGCAGAAAAGTGACAGATGAGACTCGGTGTGGGCAAGTGTAAAATAGTGTATTTAAAGAAAAATATCTCAAATTCTGCAGGACTTCCTTGTGAGATGATGCGTACCACGGTGGTTTATTTTAGGAAGAGTAAGGGGGGAGGGAGGACTGACATTTGTGGAGGGGCTACTAGGTGCCAGGTGTTTCATGGGTGTGGTTGAGTTTTTTGCACGCGCAAGGAGGAAGTGTGGCTCCGAGGGGCGAAGCCAGTTGCTGGAGGCCACAGAGCTGGAGGGGGCGCTGAGATCCCGATGCAGTCTGCGTTCTGCCCGGACTGTTCCCTGAGGATAGGAGCCCGATAGGCGAAGTGACCCGAAGACCACCAGGGACCAGCCACATGGGGAAAGACACTGGAAACAGACGAAACGACACACCAGCTCCTACTTGCCCCTTTCTCTCTGGCCTGCCCTGCTCAGTCTCTTGTTGGTTCTTTCTTTTAGTGTTCCAGGCCCTTCCGGCCCTCTCTTTTCTTCTTTATTATTCCCTTTCCCTTGGGGAAATACCATTGTGTGCTGATGAGCACTGAGCCCCTGTCCCCAGCCCCGCCCTGAGCTCCAGACTCACAGTTGGACTCTCGGGGCAACTCCAGACCTAAAAGGGCCATAAACAAGCCCTCGCTGTCCCCCAGGGGCCTCTACTTCTGAAGTCTTCCTCATCCCTAGAAATGACAGCCCTGCGGAGTCTCTCCTGCCACCTCTGCAAGATGAGTGTGTCCTGAGAAGGTCACCGGAAGGGAGGGGAGGTGGGCAGAGAGCTGTGAAGGGTAGGACTGCTTACTTTTGGAAAGATGAGGGTGAGAAGGGATGGTCGGAAGCCCAAGGAATCGTGGCTAGGCGGAGGGCAATCAGTGGGTTTCATCCGCAAATCCAAGGCTGGTGGGATCAGGGGATGGCGAAGATTAGGGGGTCGCCCTTAGAAGGGGGGGGAAGATAGGTGACAGGAGCAAAGCAGAGGGGGCTCCAGGCCCACCAGCCATTGCCATAGTGGGTGTCCCACCCGCCTCCCCGGCTCCCCGCTCCTCTCTACCTCAGTTCCTCTCCCCGTCTCATCCCAACTCCACTTCTCGATGGCCCTGGGGCTGCAGGTCAGTGAGAGGGTAAGTGGCTCTGGCAGGAGCTAAAATCCCAGCCTCATAGAACCCAGGACAGAGATTGGGGCCCCCAGGCCCTCCTGGCTGGTGCACCGGAGGCCCCAGGCCTCCCAGCCGGAGCAGCGGCCCAGTCCTTTCTCAGCCTGGGCTTGAAAAGGAGAGGGAATAGTTCCTCTTGTTGGGAAGATGAAGCTAGACGAAAAAAAGCTGTAAAGTCACTGGATTGGAAAATGAGAAAGCAGAATAAATAGGCTCTCGGGAGGGAAATAGGTCTTCCCCGCTCTTTGAACAGGAATAAACAGGGAGAGCGCCTGTCAGGAGGGGACCCACGCCGGGAAATAGGTGACTTGGCCCCGTCAGGAGCCACAGGGAGAGGGTGCCAGGGAGGCTGCACCGTCTCTCCAGCCCACCCCTTCCTTCCCCAGGACCACCAGGCAGCAGGGGCCCCGCCCGTCAGCCACCTGCCTGTCCCCTCCCCATCCAGGCCCCACCTGCCTTTCCCTCTGCCCTGCTCCATCCTGACACCACCCCTCGGCCTCTGTTCCGCCGAAATGAAGCCACCCCTCTTCTCAGCCTCACTGCCTGTGAGAAGCCTTTCTACGCCTCTCTCGTCTCGTATCTGGCTGAGGCATAGTCCTATGAAAGACCGACTCTCTACCTGTCCCCCCACCCCCTGGGCACCTGCCTGCCACTCTGTCCCTTGACTGAGCCATTTGCCCAGCCTCCCGTGGCTCACAGCATGTAATCAATCCATGTTTCAATGTCTCCTCCTCCAGGAAGCCCTCCTTGATCCCTTCAACCCTCTTCTGGTGGACCGAACGCTTCCTCCTCGTACCGTTGAGGATTAGGGGTAATTACAGCTACAGCACAAGCCCCCCGGTCTGGTCTGATGGGGAAACACTCCCAGGATGGAGACTCGCCTCCTCTGTCTCCTTGAGAAGAAGTCCACTTCTGTATCCCCTGAGGCTTCAAGGTGGGGGGCGCTAGGTCTCGACTGGGAGGTGGGCTCACCCTGGGGAGTGTGAAATGCTAGGAGCGAACCCCCGCACCCCACAACACACAGGGGTGCACACCCCTCACAGCGCCCCGGAGACAAGCCAGATGGACACCCAGGCGCAGCCTGCTTCCATCTCCCTGCCCTCTCTGTACCTGCCGGTCCGCTTTACTGTACTTGAAAACCAGCGATGATCTCCCACCAAGATAAAAATCCTCACGCCGCTCAACACCAGAGTAGCCCTTCCCTCTAAGCACCCAACACCCTCCACTTGTCCGCGCCGTAAGGAACCTCGAACAAGCTCATCCAAAGTCTTCACAGATGAGGAAACTGAGGCCCAGAGTAGGGCAGTGCCTCCCCGAGGAGGCGCAGTACGGGTGGCAGCTGGGGACACGAGGCAGAGCTGCCGACGCCACCCCAAACCCCAGCTTCGCCTGGTGGAGGAAACCGGGCATCCACGAGAGGGAGGAAGGGGAAGGGAGGAGAGCTGGGCAGCCCAGGGCGGGGACACAAGGAGGACACGGGGAGGGCCACTTGGGAAGGAGAGGAGACGTGGGAAGGGACACGGGTCACCTCTGAGCTCCCAGGAAACACTCCTCTCCCATTCTCCTCGCCTCCTGTTGAGGTAAATGCCTTCCCTGGGGAGCTGTCTTCCCCCAACTTCCTCTGCCTGATTTGGGGAAAAATAACAATGAAAAGGTGGAAAATAGAGACCAGGAAGGTCTACCACCGGCTCCCGGCTCCTCCCTTACGTCTGTCTGTCCCTGTGTCTCCATTCCCCTCCCCTCTCTGACTCATCCATCCCGCCCACTCCGTCTGGGGGCTCCCTGCTTCAGGATCCCCCACTTGGACCACCTCACCCACATCTGCTCCTCCCGCATGCTGCCCTCCACGGCCACTTCCCGAAATCTCTCTGGGCGCTCCCTCTCCCGTCCCTTCCGTCTGTCCGTCCGTCCGTCTGCCAGAGATTCCCCAGGCAAGCTGCAAAGCCACCCGTGGGAATCTGTGTCACCGCCTGGGGCAGCATGGGTTGGTGGGGGGTGGGAGGTCAGCCAGCTCCATAGGGGAGGAGGTCCCAGGCCAGCTGCTTCCCGCAAGCCTGCGGGGACAAGGCAGACCCCGGTGGAGGCAAACACCTTGTCCGTGTCCAACAGAGGCGAGGGAGGAAATGGGACCAATTAATCCACATTTGCCTCTCCAGATTGGAGTCCAAGTGGGGAGATGGAAGAATTAACCTTTTCAAAAATGTAATTTCATAAAATCATCTCACTTGGCACAGACTCTCTCTTTATTACTATTATTTATGGCCGTGGCTGTGCCTCAGGCCAGCCCAGGTGTACAGAGAGAGAGAGAGAAGAGGGGCAGAGAGGCGAGGACATCGGTCCTGGGAGAGAGGAAGGGGCCACCCGACGGCAGCCCTGGCCTCAGGGCCCCCAGCCCCCCAGGTCACTGGCAGCTCTTGCATAGACGGGCTCCTCCCTGGGACTGAGTCTCAAGGCACTCCCACCCGTCGCAGGAAGGAACTGCTATTACGGTCCTCCTCAGCCCTGAGCTTCTCCATTATTTACCTGCTCCCTGACCTCTTTCCGGAGCGCACCCGGGCTGGTGCTGTGGTCCCCGAGCAGCCACCCCGGTGCCTAGACTTGCCAGGACAGGAGCAAGCGAGGACGCGCCGCCTGAGACTGGCGCCCAGGCTCGGACGGTGGGCATCGGGCTCCCTCCGCTGCCCACTGGGCTGGGGTGAGGCAGTCTCTTGCCTTCCCCAGCCTCTATTACCTGCCTGACCTCCCGGCCTCCCCAGCTGCCACCTCACTGAGCCTCCAGGGACGCCTCATGTCCCTGGTTCCCGCAGAGCCTGTGGGGCCCACCTGTAAAATCCAGGAGCCTGTGCGGCATGCAGGAGCAACAGCGAGGGAACCGATGTGGCTGCAGAGTGATGAGAAGGGAGAGGAGTGGCAACAAGGGCAGGGAGGGATCCCATGGGGCCTTGCAGGCCATCCTTAGGACTTTGGCATTTATTCTAAGCAAACTGGGAGCCAGTGCAGGGTCTGGAGCAGAGAAAAGGCAGTATTTTCAAAACTTGCTGCTCCCATGTTCTCAGGGGCCTGATCTGCCCAAGCTGCCCCATTCCCTGCCCACCAGATCTCCTTCCCCTCCCCAGGACCCACGGACCCCTCCCTCCATTCACTGAACAGTGTTCACTGGGTGCCCATCTCTGAGTGTGCCTGGAAGGCAGGGAAGGAGAAAGATGTGCCCCTGCCCTTGTCAAGGCCTCCACCTTGCAGAAGAGATAAGATTCCCTCCCCAGCATCTCCTACAGAGTACCAGGGGCACCTCTAGTGTCCCAGGCCCCGGGTCCACCCTGCCACTATGTTGCTGTGTGACTTTGGGTAAGCAGCTTACCCTCTCTGAGTCTCTGTTTTCCTCATCAAGGGTTTGGACCCTATGGTCTAAGGTCCTTTCCAGCCAGGCCATTCATTCTCTTGGGTCAATGGAGGAGGAGCAGGAGGAGGAGGAAGAGGGCAGAATGAAGGCAGGATTTCCCACAGGGCAGGGGAGCCCTCCCCTGAGTCCCGAAGGCTGGTCTAGCTAGAAGGTGAGGTTCCCGCCTCCTTGTCAGCTCCAGAGCCTCCTCTCCTTCGGGCTCGGGTGCCCCGCCCACCCCGCAGCTGCCCCGCCCACCCCGCAGCTGCCCCGCCCACCCCGCAGCTGCCCCTCCCGCTCCCTGCCCAGCCCCCTCGAGAGCAGGAAGCGCATTAAACCTGCCAGGTCAAACCAGATCAGCATGTGCAACAATTTAACAAAAGATGGATCTGGCTATGTGTGCGGTTTTTAAATAGAGCTTTTCTTTGGAGCTGGTTGTTTGCTCTGAATGAAAACAATTGATTATCTTTAGAGGCACTTACTGAAGCTTATCGGCCTTGATGCGACCAGCCTGGGGTTATCCTGGGCCCGCTCTGCTCCCCAGCCCAGGGGTCCTCAGCAGCCCAGTTCGCGGGGAGGGGGTGAGCACGGCAGACAGCCGGGGCCCCCTCCTCTGCTGGGGACAGATCTGAAGGCACAGGGAAACCAAACTCCTTCTCTTAGGGAAGCTTCCAGTCTAGAGCTAGTGTGGGAGGTGGGCAGGGGAGGATCAGAGTGCACATCCTAAGACATCAGGTAGTAAGCAACCCAAACTGCCAGGTAACAGAAAGTAGGTTAAACACTTGGAGGGGAGTGAAGGATGAAGCACGAGAACTCTTGAAACAGGCCAGTCAGGGAAGGTCTCTCCGAGGAGGGGACGGAGGGGACATATGAGCGCTAGCCTTGCTGACACGGGGTGCGGAGGGGGTGGGGAGAAGGGCTTTGGGGCACAGGGGACATCCTGGAGTCCTCTGTGCACTGGGGCCAGAACGGAGAGGGGAGCAGGGATGGGAAGTGGGCTCCCTGCCCCTATCCACCTATCCTGGCCTTCTGCCTCAGTTTCCCTGCCTGGCACTGCAGTTCCCTGCCAGCATGCTGTTATAGGGAGTGAGTCCTGACTTGTACTCCGACTCATTTGGCTGAGAAAGGGGGATCTGTTTAACACTTACCAGTCTCTTCCTAGGGGTACAGATACTGTCTCCCACATACCAGGTTGGGTGGGGTTCCGCTGGCCATGGGCAAATGGCTCAGAATCAGGAAGGGATGCCCTGCTGGCTTTGAGTACTGCCCTCTGCCTCCATGTCCCCCGTTACTAGGCTTGACCTGGTGGTCTGGATATGCTCCCCCGTACAGAGTCCTGGCTAGCACCTTCTTTACCATGGGTGAGGCCCAGTGGGACCTATAAAAAGCCCCCATGCTCTACAGCACCTCTGGAAACCCTCCAACTCTGTCTCCCCACCCTCTCCTGCCCCTCCCTGCTCCTGCAGTCTGATTTCTGTCCCACCGCCTTGCAGAAGGCTACTGTCTCTCGGCCACACTGATGTCTTGCTTGGGCATTCCACTTAGCTGGGTGCTGGCTTCACTTCTGGACCCTGGCCTCCAGCCTGTGGGTCCATCCCGCCTCGTCCATGTCCTGCCTCCCAGGCTCTAGGAGCCTGGTCATGGCCAAGTCCCTGATTGCGGTTCATCTCTGGCCCCAGATCTGGTCCCCCAAGGGCGGACCCTGTAGCTGGGTGTCCCTCAGCCTTCACTGCAGAGCTTCCCCCTGAGTGAGCCTAGCCCCCGGTGATGACGGCACAGCCCCGGGAAAGGCCAGCCGGAACGAGATGCACCAGCCTGGGGAGGGGCTGGAGTGGAACTTCCTGCTAACGCTGCGGTCAGTCCTGTGTTTTCAAGCAGTGTTCGAAAGCTCAGGGAAAAGCCACACGGAGTGGGAAAGCGGGTTTGCAGGGGTGATGGAGCCCAGGTCCAGTGGGAGGCAGGACATCCGGCTCTGTTCTCGGCTCTGCTCCCCATGACCCGGGTGACCTTGGATGAACAGCACTCTTGTTCCTCATAAAACAAGGGCCCTGGATCCGATCAGTGGTTCTCCAACTGGGTGCCGCGGAAGGTTCCACGGAGTTTTTCCAAAGCCTCCCTGCCCCAATCCCCTGCCCAGGATGGAGGTGAGAGTAAGGGGGTCCGGTTTCCCCCACCCGATTTCCAAACAGCAGCTAGAGTTGTGCTCTCGCTATTTGTCCAACCTCCCTCAAAAGGCTTCGTGCAAACAAGAGGAGAGAGTCTTCCAAATCCTTTTAAAACCACTTTACTAGATGACTTCAGGTTTCCGAGAATTAAGGGTTAGTCCCCAATTGATGACCTCAGCCCTTGGTATGTTCTCTCTCTGTCTCCCCCACCACAACTCTGGCCATCATCCTCAACATCTTCAGTGTCCCTACAGATGATCTGTACCATACCATGGCCCCTCAGTCCGCTGACCTCTCCCCCAGCACCAAATATCTTTTCCTTTCCTTAACCTTCCTGCACATGGCCACGCCCCAGACCTCGTCATCACCTGTAACTACCTGTCCTCTAAGTCCTCGACTTCAAGGACCCCGTTGTCTGACTCTTCCATCCCCTGTAGTATTCCTGCTCCTACGCTAATAATTCTGCCGCCTGCTGAGGCCCCCTCGTCCACGCTCACCTTGCTTACTATCAACCAAACACTGTTCTTATTTTCCTTCATTACTCAGCCCAGATTTCACGGACCAGTATCCCCCAGCCATCCTCTTCCTAGCACCCTGGATGCCCTTGGCCCCCTCTCCTTCCTCTAGCAATCACTTGGAAAAACCACAACCCTGGAAAAACCCAGCCATCCACTTACTGGGACCTGCACCCCATCAGCCCACCGCTATCTCCCCTGGGGAGAGCGTCACACCGCCCTCTGGACCTGTCACATTTATGACGGGGCATACCTCTTGCTGCCAGGTAATGTTTCTGTACTTGCCTAGTAAATTCGTTTTCTAACTCTCCATGAAAAATACTTAAAAATATCCTGCATTCCTCAAATCATCATTTTCTCCCTTTGCCAGCCCCCCGCCAGATGACAGCTTTGACGCACACTTCATAGAAAGATTGATGAACTCAGAAACTCATTTCTTCTTCCCACCCCTAGTTCACCAACCTACCTGCGTCTGTTCTCACCTTTTCTGCCCTCTTTTCTGTTCAAACCAGGGTGGGGAGGAAGGTCCTAGCTGCTTTCTAAGACCAAGCCTTGAACTCATGAATAGGATTCTGTTTGGTCTCATCTTCTCGGGGACTTTTCTCCTGCAATGATTCCCCCTGTCCCCCCGCATCTCCACTGTCCCTTTTGCTTTGGGTCATTCTCCTGGACAGACATGTCTTGGTGGTTTACATTACTTGACCCCACATTACTTTCCAGCGGCTCTATTTCCTTGGCCCACCTTCACCCCCCCAACAAAAGATTTACTGCTTTGTCCCATCTTTGTTGCTTCCTCCCCACTTCTCCATGACGAAGCTGTTGATGAAGGTCACCAACAACTTGCTGATATCTCAAAGTCAAATGCCAATTCTCCATCTTGTCCTTACCCAATCTCCCCACGGCTTCAGACCCAGTTGACCCTATCTTCTTCCTGAAACGCTGTTTTGGCCTCACACGTTGCTCCATCTCAGCCTCCCATGCCAGCTCCCAGACCTCTACCGCCATATTGCCCTTCACTCTGCCCTTCGGCCCTCTGCTTCCATGTCTGCACCCTCTTCACAGCTGATCATATCCAGTCGTATCCTTGTATTGGGTGAAGATTCCTCAAGTTGTATCTCCAGCCCAGACCTTTCCTCTGGACTTGGTCAGAATTACACAGCTGGCTACTAACTTGCCGTCTCTACGTGGATGACCACCGGGCGACTTGAACCAACAGAGAACAATAAATTCCCTCTTCCCATCCCACATCTGCCTCCCTGAGAGCAGCTCCGGTCTTCAAAACGCCCTACCAGGCAGCCATCCAGCTGCTCTTGACTCGTCCTCGAATCCCCTCACACCAAATAGCCCATCCATCCCTACATCCTCTCGGCTCTACCCCCGCAGTCTAGCTGGGATCCAATCCCTTCTCCTCACCTCCATGGCTACTGCCTGGCCCAAGCACCATCACCTCTCGCTCGGACCACAACATGAATCCCCTCATTTACCTCCTCCCTAGAATTTTCTGGCCTGCCTCTAATCTGTCCTCCTCAGAGCAGCCTGAGGGACCTATCCAAACCGCAATCAACCCTTCCGAGGCCCCTGCGGCACTGAGGATCAAAGCCTGCAAGGCTCTGTGGAATTCAGCTCCCGGCCACCCCTCCAGCCTCACCTTCCCCCAGCTCTGCCCTCAGTCAGGAACTCTGAACATCCTGCCATAGCTCCTCCCAGCCCTGGGGTCTCCGCACTCATCACTCCTTCTTCCCGGACCCTTCTCCCCCCTTGTCTCGTCTTCACGTGCCACCCTCATCATTCAGATCTCACTTTATGGGTCATCTCCCCTGAGAGACACTCCACCATCTGCCGCCACCTTCCATAATCTATTTTATCTTCTCCGTAGCTACTGAAAAGTGTCTTACTGCTGCATTTGTGTGCCATTCTCTGCCCCCTCCCACGAGAAAATAATATCTTTGAGGGTAGGGTTCTGACTCTTAGCACAGCACCTAAAAAGTGCCTGGCATACAGTAGGTGCTTATCAAGTAGACCTGACTAATTGCCCCAGTCCTCTGGTTCCTTGCTGACGGGCCCTGAAAAGCCAGTTAATCCCTCTGTGCCTTCCCGATCTATAAGGTAAGACCTAATACCTATGGACCTCCAGGGCTGGTATGAGGTTATTCAATGTGATAGACCTTCGCAGTATGTAAAGCTGCGTGCAGAGGCTCTGGCCCCTACCTGACTCTGCAGAAAAGGAGAGGAGTTTATAGAACCCCAGAGGGACCCTTCTGGTCCCATTCACTCCTGCCTGTCTAGCTCCGAAGTCTCTTCCCCTTCCTTTACACCCTTGCCTTTGTTCCCCGTCCCAACCTCAGAGAGTCCCCTCTGCATTCCTCTGGGTGTTCCTAACTCTGACCTTGACCAGCAGACCCCTCCCCGGCTCTCACCCTCGAGCACCCCAGCACCCTCCTCTTCCAGTGTCTCCTCCAAGTCTGCGAGGCCCAGCCAGTTGCCCTGTCAATCTCTGCTTGTCCCAAGGATGCTTCTCGTCTTTTCTGCCCCACTTTAAATCTGGCTTCCCCCCACACCTTGCCTCCACCAGACACCTGCCTCCAAACCTGTCCTGTGGCTTTGTTTTCCGGTGGAAACCGGCTAAGCATTCCCTTCTCCTTTTCTGGGAGTCCCCCCACCCCTTACGTTAGCATCGAATAAGTCCCTGTGCCACACAGAACGCGGGGTAAGATCATGTCTCCGGGAGACAGGAAAGCATGCACTTAGAACAAGGATGGGGTGAGGCGAGGAAGCCGAGTGCCAGACACACAGTGCCTCAGTTTCCGCAGCCGCATGGAGGAGGCTCTGCAGCGTAGACGTCCTAGATTTTCCTTAACACCTCCCCTCACCCCGCCTTCCTGTCTTCCCCAGGATTGATGCATGGCCTTTGCAGAGAGGACCGTGGGCTCCCCAGGAAGCGAGGATGATCAAAACACCCCGATCAGGACAACAAGAGCGTGCACACAGGGGATTCTTGGAAGGCTAGAGAAATGTCACCTCCCCGATCTCAGACCACAATAGCCATTTATCATCCTTACAGTTGGGGAGCAGTCCTGAGACGGAGCTGACCTTGAGGAAGGAGAGAATCGCTTCCGGGGGTGGCTGCTGGGGTGCAGAGGAACTAGGGCCATGGGGGGCGGGGTAGAGGCTGAGCAAGGCAAGGGGGACGAGATCCAGACCATCCGGAGGGGACGCGGACTGGAGGACGGGGTGCCTACAGACCTGTGTCCACGCCGAACGCTCCGTCCCTGGCAGGGAAGCCTGGCGAGACTAAATAAGAAGCAAAACAGCATTGCATGTGGAAACGGGAGATGGGAGGCAGCCGCAGGTTCTTCCAGAGCTCCAAGTGAGTAATGAGTGTGTGTGCCAAAAAGTCCAGTCTCCTGCCCTCGGGCCCTTCCTCATAATTGAATCTTAAGCTGCCTTCGTGGCTGAAGGGTCTACAATTAAGACCCAAATCCAAACATGCCAGGGCCATGGGCAGAGAAGCCAGAGCCTGCAGGAGAGAATCCTGACATATTGATGAAGCTATTTCTAGATATTTCTCTGTTGTTCCTGCTTCTAGTCACCGGCCCTGTCACCATCTACACATAGCTCTTTGCCCATTTCTGAACAAAGAAGCACGCACGCTTGCTCCCAAATGCGGCTACACCCAGTCCCGATATTCCCAGGCACGACGCTCTCCAAAGGCCCCGCTCCTCACATGTGATCTCTCGCACGCTGCATAAGCTCACACTCACACCCAGGCCAGCTCTGAGAGCCCCCGCCCACCCCCCCCCCACGGGCATGCAGCCACACGCCTTCCCCCACCCAGCACTGCCTTTGGGAACTGGGACCCAGCAGTGTAGGGAGCCCACCAAGATCGCTGCCCTCGGGAGATGGCCTTCTGCGGCTGCGTCCACGGAAATGCACAGACAGAAAGTCCACGGAAAGTCCCCTCCGGCCCCGGCAGGCAGACTCATTCACACACGTGCGGGTGCTCAAAGAGACCCTGAACAAACATGTACTGAGCACCTGCTTCGTTTCGGGAAGCATGTTTGGTGCCGGAGATACGCAGGCAAGGGAGACCAATATGGGCCCTGCCCTTATGATGACCCATAAAGGCGCATTCACAAACAGGCCAAACAACTTCACGCCACATGCGTGTGTGCACGCGTGCGCACGCGCACACACACACACACACACAGGGCTTTTGATGCCTTTAAATACAAACCCAAAGTCAAAGCATTTTGATGACGCCCTCGGAAGCGGCTCGCTTGGAATGAGGAGTGGGGCCCCCTCCAAGTTCAAAGTCAGATCTGTAAACTGTCCATTCCTCTCCCTGCCTGTGCGCTCCTCTCCTTTAATACCACATCATCACCACTCTGCGCTATCGTGTCCTTGCAATAATTAAAGCGCCAACACGCTGCCTGAGACGCCTCCCAGCCTCCTGTGGTCAGGACTGGAGCCAAGCGCGCCCAGCGGCCAGCGGCCAGAGATTTTTGCTGAGACATTACATTACAACAGAACCTGCTCCTTCCAGACACTTTTTTTTTTTTTTTTTTGCTTTTGCTTTTAAAGAATCAGAAATAACTTGGCTGTAAAAATGTGCTTTGGGCGGAAAGCTGACTCCCAGGGTCAGAGCCCAGGAGAAGATTTCTGCTACATAGTTTCGGGGAAAATAGCAGGCGCTCAGCAATTTTTATTTTCCAAGGGATAGAGAGAAAATACAATTGGAGTGGATTTAGGGGCTTTGTGGGGCTCCTCTTCACGTTGCCTGTGGTTCCGCTTTTTTCCTCCTGCTGGAGAGAGTGGCAGCAGAGAGTGGGCAGAGCGGAAATCAGAATGCCGGGCTGGGAACCGGCCCCTGCGTGAGCCCAGCGACCAGCTGACCCCATGGGGTGGGGGGTCCAGGGAGGTCCCAGCTTCGGATACCAGCTCTGCCTCCTTCTAGCTGTGGGAGCAACAGTCTTTAAAAGCTCTCTATGCCTCAGTTTCTTCATCTGTAAAGTGGGGGGAAATAGCATGTCCCTTGGGCTGTTGTAAGGATTATGTCTTTATAGTCAATATTAGACTAGTGTATAGATTCCCCTTGGCGGGGGGCGCCCTGACAAATCCTCAGAGCATGCTAGCTCTGGTCGGCCTCCCATCTTTATCTGAATCCCTTATCTCCAGACAGGTGGCCGCCAGCTCCCTGCTTATGACGTGAATGGAAGGTGAGCACCCCTGGCCCTGCCGGTCCCCCTGCCCCCCCGCTGCCCACGCCGCTTTGTGCTCCAGAGTCTGGCCACTGCAGACAGCGTTGTCCCCCAGGCCCCCTTTCTCTCCCACTTCCAGTTGGGTTTAGCCATTGGGATGTACCTGCAGGAGGTCAGAAGGCAGGATAGTCCCTCTGGCTTTCATGCCTCCCTTCGGCTTCCTCGCCTGATCACTTCGGGCCAGGGGTAGGTAGCTGATGGCTTCCCAGCACGGCCTGTCATTGGGGGCGTCAACATCCTTGCTGATTCTGTCAGCTGTGCCCAAACCTTTGTAAACGGCTCCTCCCTTAAATATTCTGGAAGGGAGTGAAAGGAGCAGGGGACAAGGAAATAATCATAAAGGCTTTCATGCAAAGATGTTCACCACAGTGTTGTTTATAATGACAAAAAGTGGAAGAAACCTACAAGTCCAACCATCAGGCGTTGGGTGGATACTGGGCTGTAGCTATTAAGAACAATGACATGGGGGCGCCTGGGTGGCACAGTTTGTTGAGCGACTGCATTCGGCTCAGGTCATGATCCCGGAGTCCTGGGATCGAGTCCCACGTCAGGCTCCCGGCTCCATGGGGAGTCCGCTTCTCACTCTGATCTTCTCCCTTCTCATGCTCTCTCTCACTCTCTCTTTCCTAATAAATAAATAAATAAATAATCATAAAAAAAAAAAAAAAAGAACAATGACAGGGCCACCTGGGGGGCTCAGTGGGTTGAGCATCTACCTTTGGCTCAGGTCATGATCCCAGGGTCCTGGGATTGAGCCCAGCATCGGGCTCCCTGCTCAGCAGAGAGTCTGTTTCTCCCTGTCCTTCTGTCCCTCCTCCCACTCATGCTCTCTCTCTGTTACTCTCTCTCTCAATTAAATAAGTAAAATCTTAAAAAAAAAAAAAAGGAAAAAAGGAAAAGAAGAACACTGACAAGTGCAAGAATATGCACGAATACTGGAGAATATTCACTACACACCTCCAAGGAGAGCAGCAGGCCTCAAAGACTACGGCCAGCCTGAAATCATCAAAAATAATACATACAGGTTTCAAAAGAGAATGTACGGGAAGGACATACCCCAAAATGTTAACTGTGTTATCCTTGAATATGTGAGTTATGGATAGTGGTTATTTTATCCCTTTGTACATATCTGTGTTGCTTTTGTTTTTCTGCATTCTCTGCTCTAAGCAAAAATTACTCTTTTGATGAGAAGTTTTGATAGTATAGGTGCAACTATTAAAAATGATGTTTTTTCCCCAAAAGTTAATGTTGTAGAAAAACAAACACCATAAAAAGTTGAGTGAAAAAAGCAAAATCCCTCTCTCTCCATCCACAGTGTTAAGTATATATATATATATGCACATAAATGTCTAACATAGCCTAAATATGACTTACTATTATATCTAAGATTTCATTTAAAAAGACTAAAAGGAACCACAGAATGTTAACAGAGGTTATCTGGGATGATGGGGTGCTAAACAATTATTTACATTTAGCAGGATTTTCTAAATTTTTTATAACATTGATTTTCAAATCATCAAATTACATTTCTTAATTGGGAGAGTCTAGGACACTTTAGGCCAAACTATTCCAGGGTGTGGACTCAGCCCTATGCCAATGTGCCTCCCTCTGCCCCCAGTACTCTGGCTTGGGGAGTCCCCTCCCCTGGGACCGTGGCAAGATGAGGCCAGGTATCCAAGGGCTGTAGGGCTGGAGAAATAGGGAGGCCCCGAAGAGTCTGAACTTTCTGCCTCATTTCTGCGTGTTTTACCCTCCGTCCTTCACCCAGCACATCTTGACTCTATGTGACTCGTCCTTTGCTGAGCCCAGTAGAGACCTGAGCAGGTGTGACGGCTCAGGAGGCAAGACGTATCCCCTGCAAAGGGAAACTGCCCTACAGTGTTAAGCGACAATACAGTTAAAATGACAAGACTTCCCTCTGTCTGGGGCCTTATGGGCTCAGAACACTCTCACCCACGTGACTTCAGTTAATCGCCACAGAAACCCTCTAGGAGGGCATCACCAGCCCCATCTTCCTGCAGAGGAAGCTGCAGCCCAGAGAGCTCCAGGGGCCCCTCCGGACCAGCCTACAATAGGAGACACTGTGAAGCATCGGCACGGAGAGCCACGTGGTGTGGGTCATGTCCAGCGGCTGAGAGGAGACTAGAAGGAGGGCCGACTGGGAGCCCGCTGGGCTGTCAGGATGAGGCAGAGAAGGGCTGCAGTTACAAGCCCTTGGAAAATACAGACCCATGTTAACGGGAGGAGGAAGACACTGGTTCTTCTCATCCCTCTAGCTGGACCCTCTGACTTCCATCCTTCCCAGAAGGGAGCGGGGAGGGAACTGGGAGGTGAGGCACCAAAGGGGACATTCGCTCACATCTATGAAGAGCTCTGTTGTATTCACCCTCGTGTTCCCCCGAGCCCAGGACGGTGGCTGGAACATGATCGTCCTCAGGAAGTATGTGCGGACTGAGGAAGGGGCTGAATGCGGGGCACCTGGTACCGGGATGGAGGAGCCCCAGACGTCATATCTGATCCTATGGGGCTGAGGGGCCAGCAAGGATGACAGAAACATTCAACATACACACCCACGGGCGAGGCTTGCGGACGGGGCAGTGCTCTGAAGGCACGCCCATGGTCCTATCAGAGAAAAGAACAAAAAAGCCAAGACTCGGCAGTGGTGGCGGGGGAGTGGGATTGGTGGACACACCAGCAGTGAGAAAATGCTCTACACAGAGCAAGCATGGTGGCCACGTCATCCAAGACTGCACGGTGAGCTCCAGGGACCGAGAGGCCATGGACTGGGCGAGCCCAGGGAGCAAGAGGGCAAAGAGGATGGGCACTAAGTCTGGAGAGTGGACATCGCCAGCCATGCAGGCCTTGGCCCCGTCACAGATGGAGGAAATGATCTCAAAAGCAACAAAAAAAACAAGGGTGTTTTCGGTGGGTTGAGGGTGAGGTTGTGGGTGACAGGATTTGAGTTGTGACGTGGGCCGTGGATTGGCCAGGTCGGGGACCCAGCAGAGGAGCAGCACAGAGATGCACGGATCCCACAGCTAGTTACCAGGGGGAAGGGACGTGGCCACTCGCCATGATGGACTGACGGCGTGGAGGGAGTGGAGGGAGGGAACTGGTGATACTAGAAAGAGCCATGCTGTTGGAGAGCAGAGTGAAAGGTGATTCAAAACAGGCGAAGGAGTCAAGAGAAGGAGGCAGAAGAGACAGCCCACTCTAAGATGTGTACACAGAGGTGGAGAAAGGTAGGGAAAATTGTTTGAGGGAACGTGGAATTAGGGAGGGAACATGTAGTTCAGGCCCCAGGATGAATGTCCCGGGGGCTGGGGTGAGGGCCTCTCCCGGGAAAGAGGATGCACGCAGCAGCCAGACGGGCAGAGAACCGCCCTCCACAGCTGCTGCTGCATCGGACCCAGCTGAGATGCCTGCAACGTGGGAAGTTAAAAGCTGGCATTTTGAGATCAGTCCTGGATCTGGTCACTTAGCTGTGTGACCTTAGGCAAGTAACTTAACGTCTCTGGACTTTCGTTTCTTAACCTGTAGATTGGAATGATCATGGAGCGACTGTAACTATGAAATGAGATGAAAGACTTAGCATGTGCTTAGCACAGTGCCTGGCATGTACTAAGTGCTCAATAAAGGGTCTCTCCAACCAATTCACTGTCAGAGGAGAGAAGAGTGGGGTTCTGAGGCAACCAGGACGGGGGCAACCCCTTATGAGAGTGGGAGTAGGAATGAGGGAAGAGGCACATTGGGCAGGGGTTGAACCTGGAGCCCAGGCAGAAAGCACCTGCTTTCACCAAGACCAAGAAACAGACGTGCAAGGAGTCCCAACAAGTCTCACCCGCCAGCCCTTCGCAATGTTTAAACTCTTTTATGTGCAGAATCGCATTTGATATTAGGATCTCCTTCCCGTGTGTGTGGGTTGCAGTGACCAAAGGCACGCCGACCACACTTGACGTGTCAGCACAAAGTCTCAAGCACGGAGTCAACCAAGGTCTCAAACCTCACCCAAGACTAAAGCCCCCGTCCCTATAAACTGCCCTCTCTCCTGGGAGGGCGAGTGCCTCACTTACAGCTAAAGAGCTTCCCTGTTGAACTGTTTCCAGGGTATGCGACATGATGGTGGCCGGGGTTGGGGGGGGGCGGGGTGCAGAAAATGCACCTCGATCTTTGGAGAGGACAGTCCCAGATCCCTTGGGGATTGCGGCACAGCATCCAGCGGACTCCCTCTGTGAGGCAGCAGGTGTGACGGTCTCCTCCTTCTCCTCCTCCTCCCCCTTCAGCCCTGCATCCATGATTGTTTACAACTCAGCAGCAGGGCCTCGGGGGCTCCATGGGGGCAAGGGGCGGGAGGGGGGCTGGTCAGTGAGATCCCTAACATGAGCAAATAGTCTCCCGGTGGGTCTAATCACCACTTTCCACAAGGAATTTTGCCATGCGTGCTCGTTTCTTTTTAATCACCCTCTAAATATGCATTTCCACGTTACACCCTAATGGCACCCAGAGAATCATTAGGATCTGTTGGGACCGCAATCCATGGCTTCGGAAGTCTCTAAGTATATAATTTCTCTCCGTGATGCAGGTTTCTAAAAGTCCACAAATAACCATTTGCATGATAAAGTCACAACTCCAAAGTCAATTACAGCTATGGCTGGAGAGAATTTATTTCCTTTTTGAAAATTAAAATATGAAATCAGGAAGTTGCCACACAAAAGCTTCCCCTTGCCTGGGTGGGGAGAGGGGAGGGAAGCTCGCCCCTCCGGGGGGGGGGGGGCGGGCCTGATTGGCAGAGCGCTGTTTGGGGACCTCTAGACAGGTCTGTGGTCGTGGCCTCTAGGGCATGCAGCGGAGGTGGCTTTGGGACTTCACCCTGCATAGGGATGATCTATCTCTCCCCAACTCCCATCTTAATTTCGTGCCTCCTAACCAGGACTGGAGTGGAAGCTGTGTCTCCAGGACGGGACTCCTCAGCGTGGCCATCTCTGCCGGCTGGTCAGGTGAGACCCCAAGACGCATAGATGTATAAGAGGGTCTGGGGCCAAAGGCCTACTGGATCAAGGCGACCCAAGCTGTTTCCCGTCTCAATATCCAGGATCCTGAAGGCTGGGCCTGAAAGGCCTCAGTGAGGGGCCAAATCTTTCCAGAAGCCTGGGCGCTGCTTGCAGCAGTATCCATTCATACAAAACCAGGGCCAAAGGACATCGTAAGATCCTGCACCCTCACTGAGCGGATGCGGGATGAAGGCAAGATGCTTGATTCAAGGCCATTCCAGGAAGGGACGGCAGAAAGGGTGTGGACACCCAGCTTCCTCTCTCAGAGGATGTCATCCTCTCAATCTGGTGGTTTCATCCAGACAAGGGCTCACCAGGATAAAAACCATCCTGGGGCATTTTTGTTCTCTGATCACGCAGAGATGTGCACAGGAACTCGAACTGAAGGCAGAGCTCTGACCAGAATGAATCTGCTAGCTCTCGGGAGCATGAATGGAACTATTTAAAAAAAAAAATACCCCAGAAACAGTAATGTACGCTAGAGCCAAACCTGCATCCTGCATGTTCTAAAATTATGCAGCTAGGGCCGGAGTACAGCCCAGAGCTCTCCTCCGAGCTTAACGGGTATTTCGTTGAGTTGGTGTTTGGGATTCCGAGTGAGACCGGGTCTCGTCTCTGGGAAGATGCCAGCCTGCTGGAGGCTCACTGCGCGTGGTCCTAGATGCCCTGCAAATTGGACAGGTTGCCCCCCGCGGTTGAGCCACACTGTCCCAGCCCATCTGCCGAGATGTCACTGTCCCCAAAGCCGGGGTCAGCCATGCCTCCCCCTGAGAAGGATCCCGGGATGGGGCGGAGAGAATTCTTTGATGCGGAGGATCGGAGTCCCAGCCCCCACATTCCCGGCGAACAGTCTGGAGAATTCGGGAGACTCACTTCCACTCTCTGAGCCTCAGCTTTGCCACAGCTGCCAGATGGGACTATCTGTCCCTAATTTGCCTGGCAGGGGTGTAAAGCAGAAAGGAAAAGACCACGGAATGTCTAAGTCTTATACCGTAGAGGGGAACACGGTTCGCAAACTACAATGCACTGAACAGCGCAAGGACCTTATTAACTTGGAAAGCATCGCACTGGTAAGCCAGGTGAAGATGACTAACTGGTAAGGACTTCGTGGGGGCTCCCTGTGCGGAGGAACTCTGAGCTCTGGGCTTGGAGTCACTCTCCGGGGTTCGGTGCCTATGTGGCTCCACTCAGCACCATGGCAGGATGGACAGAGCCCGCAGGCAGGATGAGCTCTTCTTAAGTAGGCTCTTTAGAAACGCTCACCCATGTGTTTCCTAGTCCCCGAGCCGGACCAATATTGCCCTGGCGGAGTCTGTGATGTAAAGAGGGGTTTCGTCCGCCCTGTACCCTAACAAAACAGGTGGGATTTCAATGACTACCGCTTATCGAGTGCTTAGCCTGTGTCAAACACGCACGAAATCCCGAACACACGAGATCTCATTTAATCCTGAGGGCTATAGGAACTGAGGCTCAGAAGGGTAAACCCTATGGCTGACTGAGGGCGGGGTCCTCGGAGAGTCCCTGCTCTTGGGCCTCAACGCCAAACGGCCTCTCCTAAGGCTGAAGCAGTTTCTTGAGATTCTCTGAACCTTGGTTTTTTCATCTGAAAACTGGGCAGAGTGATGTTTCTCCCTTACTGCTTTTTTTTTTAAAGATTTTATTTATTTATTTGACAGAGAGAGAGAGAGATCACAAGTAGGCAGAGAGGCAGGCAGAGAGAGAGGGGAAGCAGGCTCCCCATTGACCAGAGAGCCCGACGCGGGGCTCGATCCCAGGACCCCGAGATCATGACCTGAGCCAACGGCAGCTGCTCAACTGACTGAGCCACACAGACACCCCTTTTTTATTTTTTTTTAAAGATTCTATTTATTCATCAGGGGAAGACAGAGTATGAGTAAGGGGAGGGGGAGAGAGAGGGAGAAGCGGGCTCTTGGCTGAGCAAGGAGCCCGACGCGGGGCTCGATCCCAGGACCCCGGGATCATGACCTGAGCAGAAAGCAGACGCTTCACCGATGGGGCCCCCCAGGTGCCCCTCCCTTACTGCTTGGACGGGAAATGAGGACATAAAGGAGAAGATGCTCAGCCCCATGCCTGGCATCTCGCAAATGCCAAGAGATGCTGGTGACATCTTGTTTTGTTTTGGCTTGTCTTTTCGTCGTGCCTTTAGTGGCTTCTGAACGAGCTCCTCACAAAATGCTCAGGCCGTTGGCCCTGAAAAGTTTCAGATTCTCTCTGCATCTGATTAAGCCTCGAGCCACAGCTCGGAGCCAGGCGTTCTGACTCTGATGCCACGATGACAGTGAGATGAATAAGAGCTAACCAACAAGCGTGCCTTTTAGGAGCCCGACACCTGACAGCTATAAGAACAGTCGAGGGGGGAGCCTCTCTTTCCCCAGGAAGTGTGGGGCCATCAGCCTGCAGTAAGTACAGGGGTGAGAGCAGAGGCTCGGGAGTTGGGGGGTTGGCACTCACACCTGACTCTGGTCCCCAGATGTCACCTAGGGCTAATCACCTCCCCTCTGGGCCCCCACTTCCTCCTAAGCTTAGATCTGAAAATCTACACACAATACTGGCACCTGGTCCCATTCTATGATTTTTAACGGCGATTGTTTCTCCCGCCCAGCCATCCCACCCTGCCCGACTCGAGGGTCCCTCTCTGCCTGTCCCCACCCACAGCCCCCTCCTGCCAGCTTCACCATCAGCCATGCTGGAGGTGTGGAGGGTCTCCAAGGGGCCCGATCTGCCATGGGGGAAGGCCATCCCCCTGGCTACTTTTCCTGTGCCCAGAGAGGCTCTGTCTTCCCCCGACCAAGCCTCTAGCACACAGCTCCAGAGCGCATTGAGATTCAAATCCCTGCTCTACCACAAACGAGCGGACCAGCTTGAGCAAGTGGCTTTCCTCCTCTGTGCCTCAGTTTCCTCTCCAGGAAGAGAGGGATTAATAAGAGCACCTGCTTAACAGGGTTTGCATTATGAATAAATGACTGCATACACGTGAGGCACTTAAAACTCTGCTTGTCGTGAGTTTAGTGCTCCAGAAATGCTCACAGATGCTGCTCTAACTACTAGTAACACTCGTGGCGGGAGCACCGTGTTCTGGACCCCAAAGCCTGGACTCTGTGCATCACAGCGTCTCAGCACTGGCCTGGGAGCCAGCACGTGGGAGGTCCCAGCCCAGCCTCCCTAGTGACCACGGCGTGATTGCGTATACGCTGTGTCTCCTCTCTGGACCTCAGTGCCCACATCTGTGCAATGACAGCGTGGGCAAGAAGATCTCCCTGGCCCCTTCCAGGCCAGACTCTGACATCCCTGCCTCCTCAGGACCACGACAACCAGTGTGGCATCTTTTCCCTCCAACTGCAGGGTCGGTGCTGGGGAAGGGGGGTTATTCATTCCGCTACACACTGGCTCCCTCATCTAGTCAACGAAGCTTCTAGAGTGCCTGCCACAGGCAAGGTGGGCTCTCTCTTCCGGAATGACCCAGCCAGGGATGACACACCCACAGAACTTCCTTCCTGAGCTCTCATAGAACCTCCCACTTATTTTCCCAGAATAATCCTGTACTCTTGACACATGTAAGTTTCTGTACCTATTTCCCTGACAGGATTGCTCATTGGAAAGGGCACCGGTTTCGCATCCAGCAGGCTTGAGGTGACGGTCACCTTCCACACTCGGGAGCTCTGGGATGCCCATTTATGGGTTATGAGCTCAATGCAGTGGGTCATGTCTGGCATTAAAACATAATGAAAAAAAAGAACAAAAAATGAAAAAAAAGAAAAAATGAAAAAATAAGACATAATGAAAGCACAGAGAGTGGAATAAAAAGCATAAAAGTGTCCTGCTCAGGGGAGGGGGGAGGGCTCCCGTGTGTGTCTGTGGTGTGAACAGCAGGCATCGCTGTGGAACACGGTCAAAGAAGCTTGAGCCACACGCTTAGAGCACATAATCTGACTTCCTGGACCCAATTTCATGTAGCATGAAGGGATTTTTGCGAGGACGCAAGGAGAACAGCAGCAAGCCCAGTAAAGCTGGAGATCCCAGCTGGTGCCTCCCCTGGTGGTCTGGAGCCCCCTCTCTCCTGACCTTTGAGTCTCAGTCCGTGAAAAGCTGAGCCACCCCCCGCCCCGACCCCCGCCCCAAACCCTCTGCCCTCCGTTGGTCAACAAGCCAGCTGGTGAATAAGAACATGCATAGTAATTCCATGAGCATTAATTGAGCACCTACATTGTGCCAGTCCCCGGCTTGGGCTCATGGCCGGGACATAGGGATGAGGGAGACGATCGGGCTGCCGCCCCAGGGAGCTTACATTCCAGCACAAGAAGCCAACAAGAAACCAGCCGATACACACCCAGAACGACAGGCTGGGTAACATGCTGAAGACAACAAAAGCAAGGTCAAGGGCAGATATGGATGCTCTTTCAGACTGGGTGGCCACTTTGACAGTCTTTTCCCGGCAGAGTGGCTGGCAGAGTGTCGGGAGTAAGCATGTGACAACGACAGGGCTCTCTGTTCCCAGGAGCATCGGGAAGGTGAGACTTCCACGGCCGAAGCAGAGGAAAGTGGTACAAACGGAAAAGGTCAATACCACGGGAGAGAGTGGAGCTAACTACGGATGGGAAAGGGCGAGCCAGAGTGTGACCACGCTCCCCTTGGGGCAACAAGGAAGGGTAGAGCGCCATGGGTAAACAGGGGACTAGACGGCGGTCCACTGGAGGGGGAGGGGCGAGACCAGAAGGAAAAGGCCAAAGGGAGCCTGGTGCGGGCGGGAGCAGAGAGCAGTTATCGTGCCCACTAGTAGGGACCTTGAGGGGAGACTCTGAGACACGAAGGGCAGACGGAGTTTACTCCTGTGCTAACAGCACTAACAGCAGCTAGGAGACACCTGCTGTGTGCCAGCGCCCGTGCTAAGAATTTGTCACGTTCGCTAATGTAATCCTCGCAACCCTCGAAGCACACACTGCAACCTTTCATCAACTCTCAGGCTCTTTAGATCAGAAGATAGATTGTTTTGATATCCTCAAGACAGACATGTTGCTGCTAATTAAACTTTGACATGTCACAGATTGCAGAAGGCGTTCCGGTTTCAGAGACGTCAAAGATCTCAGAATGGATGGGACCCGAATCCTCGTTATCCTCAGGGAGCTGGGGCAGCGGGAGGGTTTGTAACTCGGCCCAGGTCACGCAGCTGGTAGTTGGCGGGGGGGCTTCGAACCCATGCCATGTGCCGCTGGGGCGAGTGCGGGGTCCCGCACCAGCCTGTCTGTGAGGTGCCAGGGCAGAAAGAGGCGTAACAGGTTTCCGAGAGGAGGTGTGACAGGTGTTTCAGGAAGCACATGGGACAAGCTGGAGAGGGAGAAGAGCCACTGGGAGGGTGACCGCGAGCCAGGCGTCGGCCGATGATGTGGCAGCCAGTCCAGGTCGGGGACAAGCGGGACGAGGGAGAAGAAAGGACTTATGATACTGTGATCCAAGATTTTAACATAATTGTCCTTTGCAGCAATAGGCAGGGTCTTCTTCCTCTCCCTCCTCCTCCTCCTCCTCCTTCTTCTCCTTCAGAGGGATCGGGGACAGAGGGAGAGGGAGAGAGAGAACCTTAAGGAGGCTCCCTGCCCAGCACAGAGCCCATCTCGAGGCTCCATCTCATGACCCTGAGATCATGACCTGAGTTGAAATCACGGGTCAGACACTTAACCCACTGAGGCACCCAGGTGCCTGTTAGGAAGCATCTCCTTAAAGGAGAAAAGCAAGGGGTGTAGATTTCAATAATTATAATTGTCACTGACAAGAAGGGAGGGCAGGTGGAGACAAAGAGGAAAGGAAGGAGGAGGAAAGAAGGGGAAGGGGGACAAGGAAGGAAGCTACGCACAGAGCTGGGCAAAGTGGGCGGATGAGCAGCCAGAAGAAGCATTTCGGAACTCCTAAGTCAGAAGAGCTCCTAAGGAAAGAGGAGGACTCTGGCCAAAGTCAGACTTGTGGGTCTTAGGACCCAGATCATTATGGCAGAGGATTCCCTGCCTCCAGGTTCCCTGTGCTCCCTGCACGTGCTGACCCGGGTCTCCAAGCCCCCACCAAGAGACCGGACTCTCTGCACACTTTATTTATGGGCGGAGAGGACAGATCTCTGTTGCCCTGTGTCATGTGCCCAGCGGGGTACTTAACTTCCCGCTGCCCCCACCTACTGCAGAGAACATGGCCACGTTCCCTTAATCCTAAGATTTCATATAATGTCTCTGCCTCGGAATGTGCCTTACAATCAATGTCGTGTCCAAGTGGAATCAGCAAGCAATGTTTCTTCCTTAAAATAATAGTCCATCTTTTAATCGAAGGAGCCTCTGATGCAATGAAATACTGTAGTATCCCCTTCAGCAGCTCAGACACACGGTGCTAGCAGAGACCCTCTGTCTGCCCACCCCCCAGGCCAGGCCCCACCCTCCCGGTTCTTTGGACCTCCTGCCCGAGAGCGCTCTGGGCTGCATTCAGCTCCGCTGGGTTCTCCCCGCTCCACCAATACGGATTCAGCCACACGGAAAATGAACACAGCGGAACCTGGATTCCTCCTGAGACCCCCCCACCACAGCCCCACCGCTCTCTGGACCCACTTTCTGAACCACCTTGGGACGAGCCAGACCCACTGGGAGGAGGCCAGGGCCCTGCTCTTAATGCCGAGAGAAAACGAGGCGAGAAAATCCTTGCCACTTTTCTGCGTGGGAAGAAATCAACTCCAGCCAACAACCCCATGTGGTGCGACAACTGTCAGCTGGGAGATGAGAGAGAAATCAAAAGAGAGGCAGCCGGGCTGGATGGGGTTGGGGTCTGCAAAATGCAGGGTCCCCCACCTTAGCTGGGAGGAGAGCTGTCTTCTCTGTTTATAAACATGGTGACTGATGCTTGGAAAGGGCGCTTTGTTTAGCGCCTCTTTAGTGGTGGGGACTTATTAACTGATGGGGCGCAGAAGTGGGACCCGGAGCAGGCGCCCTGGAGAAGCCAGTGTGCCTGGGAGGCAAGACATTGCAATGAGTATTTATTTCTAGGCCCAAGTGTTTACTATGGCCTCCTATTTAACAATCATTTTAGAGCACCTACTGTGTGTGGGTCCTGCAAACAGAGAACAGCATGGGCAGTGACCCCTATCCCTTGTGGAGCCAACATTCCAGAGGCAAGAGACAGACCACAAATGATAAAACGAATAGAGTAATGATATAATCCGTGCAAAGCTGCTCTGTGTCAAGGGCAGAAATAGATCGGGCAAGGGAATAGGGAGCTCTGGGGTCAGGGATTGCAATTTTAAGAGTCGTCAGGAAGGCTCATTAGATGGCAGCAGGATCAAGGAAAATTTCCCCCAGAGTGAAGTCTGAGCTGAGGGTTTTTTGGTTTTTTTTTTTTTAATTAACATATAATGTATTATTTGCCCCAGGGGTACAGGTCTGTGAATCAGCAGGCTTACACATTTCACAGCACCGAGCTGAGGTTTTGAAACATGAACAGGAGCTTGCCAAGCAGAAGGGGTTAGAGGGAGGACCTTCCCAAGAGAGGGCAGGTACGCAAAAGTCCATGGGTCTGGAAACTCAGGGCTTCCAGGTGAGCTGCCAAGAGAAGGGAGACTGGCCAGGTCATGGGGGGCCGGTACAGCTGGCTGAAGGAGTCAGAGCATCATCTGATAGGCCTGGGGAATCTTGAGGATCTGAAGCTGAGAAATGATGAACTTCTGCTTTCTGCTTTTAATAGGATCTGATGTGAACTGGATAGGACAAAGCTCTGGAAAAGTGCCAAATGGCATTCCCAAAGAATACTCCACAGGGCACTCACACAAGTGAAGAAAAGGGTTCCATAATCCAAACAAACAGTTTTGGCAAAAACAAAATACACACACGCGCATGCACACACACGCACGCACGCACACACACACACACACATGCATGTACATACATGCATACCTGCAGACTCCTATTCTTTGTTTCGAAAATCACAATGGTGATTTGCGTAGTAAAGGACCTGAGAAGTCCTGCAGTAAGTAAATTTTGCACTTTGTCAATTCCAGCTTTTTTCAGCCTAACTTGACCACACGGCTCTTTCTCTCTCTCCCCACACCTTCATAAAACCCATGAACTTCCTGGAGAAGCAGCAGATTGAGGGAAGTGCTGCCAATCAGTCCCCATTTCCCAAGCCCGGCTCTCGTCCCATATGTAGCCCCCGCCCCCATCCTGTCTCTGGCTCGAGGCCCCATCTCTAGAACGCTGCAGCAGCAGCCCGCTCTGCCTAGCCACCTGGCAGCAGGTAAACGCAGCAGTCCTGGTCACTCTCTGTGTGGATGGCGTGATCCGAAGCAGCAGATAATCCGAAAGCCATTTATTCTGGGCATGCTTAAGTGAGCTTATTTTTACTTCAGCCTTACCTTCCTAATTTGGCCTCACTCACCACATGCTAAAAAGAGCTCGCTTTTTCAAAACATGCTGAGTGAAGATGGGGGAAGGGGACCCAGGGAAATGCCTGGGGAAGCCGGCTGAGGAATTTCGTACACACTGTGGCTACCGTCTCCTTCCTCAGCTGCATGTTGGAAAGCCCTCCAGATTGGGAACTGTGCGCTGATCTGGTCCCTGAAAACAGGAGCCCCGAAAGAGAAATGAGCAGAATGGGTGATTCAGCGAGATCCGGTGCAAAAAGCGTGAGCTTGAGGGTCATACTCGCTGAGGTACGAAGCCCCATGTGGCGGGTGTTGGGCCTGCTCTGCCCAGAACCCTTGGCAAGTCCACGATGCCTGACTCCCAGCCGCCGGCCCCTGCGTCTTTCCAGCTGACGGCTTCTCTGTACCAAAGCCACTTTGTCTGCCCACGTGGTAGGCCCAAAGTGCCCAGGAATTAGCACAAGAAGTCTTCATCAATGCTCGCCAAAGTAGGGTATAATACCCCAGCCCACTCACCCCTCAGGTGGCACAACTTAGAGGGTTGTGTCTACACTGAATCCCAGGGGGCCTCCCAGGGGTAAGTGACTTGAAAACCCAGCCTTTATTGGCTATCTTCCCTGTCTTGCCTTCCCTCCTCCCCTCCCTCACCACCCGTCAGGGGGCCCTGAGCCCACCTCCCAGATAAACAACTTCCACTCAAATCCTTAAATGCAGGTCTGCTTCCAAGAAACCCGGCGGGGGCGCCTCCTGGCTGGGTAAGCTGGGAACAACCACTCAGCAAGGTCCGAGGCTCTGTCTCCCAGGCAGGAGAGAAGGCGCGTGAGCCTGCTCCATCCGGTTCTTCTGCGGGTTAGGAGGGTTACAGAGGTCCCAATAGGGGCTGAGTAAACCTCTGGTCAGTGTCTGCACCAAGGTCATGTATTCCAAGTTAGGCCTGGGAAGGTCAGCTGGCCGACTTCCCAGGAACACAAAGAGCCACAAAGAAACAGGACCAAAGATGATGGCTCAGAGAAAGGATGTGCATTTCAGCCTCAGGAGGCAGCCAAGGAAGCTCTGTGCACGGGTGTGCGCGAGCACGCACACACACACACACACACACACACACACACACACACACAGCTGTGGGAGGCCCCGAAGGGGGTCACTTGATTTAATTGGTAGGAACCAAAGGAATTTTGCCACCTGGTCTTCCTTATTAGGGCAATAATCCGCCAAAGGGTTTCTCCCCCTATCATCTGCTGGGGGGCTTGCTGGCCTCTTTCACTGAGAGTTGCCATTCATGCACCCTACGTGCTGTAACCACTCCCTAGGTTCCTGCAAGATTATGGGGGTGGCCGGGACAGGCGCCGTCCCCACTGAGCAGCCGGGGATATTCATGTTCCGGGTCATCTGGGGAGGACACCAGAGGGTGAGGCAGCTCTCGGGAGCTCCTCATCTAAGAAAAGGGCAGAGAAAGACCCTGGGGCTAGGCATACTGTCTTCTGTGATGGGGTCTTCGCTTCTGCCCCAATTACCATCATTGTATGGTGCCTTTGTAGCAGGCCCCCTTCTGGGTACTTGGGATATACACTAGGGAATAAACCAGAAAAGAATCCCTGCTCCCGCAGTGCTTCAGGTCTAGACTTAGGCATCAGCACTTGCTGGAAAGGACAGCTCTGCCTGTGACAAAAGGACTCTCATGCCCGTATTCAGAGGAGAGGACCAGCCCCGCTCCTCTCATCCCCAGCTGCAATACATCCTACGCCCTCCCCCTCGCCAGATTACAGGTGCCCCAAATCCCCACCTAAATCCATGCCATTGAACTGACATGTGATCTCCAAGAGACCTCGTGTCCAGTGAAAGGTGTGGTATCAGGGAGTGAGAGCCATGTCCGCGCTGCCCTGTGACGCAGAAGGGAATGGAGGTGTGGCTGAGGGGAATATCCAGGTCTACAAGACAGAAAGCTTAGCCTGGGTTCCTAAAATGCACACGTCCCCATGAATCCAATCTCAGGGGCTTACGACAAAAGTCGCGCTGCTTAGGGATGCCTGGGTGGCTCAGATGGTTAAGCCTCTGCCTTCGACTCAGGTCTTGATCTCCAGGTCCTGGGATCGAGCCCCATGTCCAGCAGGGAGCTTGCTTTTCCCTCTGCCCCTCCTTCTACTTGTGCTCTCTCTGTCTCTCTCTCTCAAATAAATAAATGAAATAATTTTTTAAAAATCACTCTGCTTCATTTGTGGGTCACTCTGGGCAGGGCATCAGGCCCTGCTTTCTGACCCAGACCCTGGACAAGGGAAGAGGAGCTTCTTGAACTCTCTTCTACCTGCGGAGGCGACTGAGCATGTGGATTTCTCTGCTCATCTCCAGGCACCTTCATCCCAACCAGAACTTCCTGCCCAGAATGTCTCCCTACCAGCCGAGCAGGTGCACTCGCAGGAAGCAGACTCATTTCAATATCAATTTGTGCAAAGCCTAAGTAGGGGGTCAATGTGCCAGCTCTCCTCGGACGCACACACCGGCCAGCAGCATGTACATGATGGCACCGTGTACGTATGGCAGAGTCGGGAAGAACGGGTTATGGGATTAGCTGCACTTTGGGATTATCTCTGCTCCATTAGTGCGGACAATTGGGGGATGGCAACAGAAATTGAATCACTCAATCAAGGTCCACAAGCGCTGTGAGGGAGCAAGGGTGATCGGGCCAGTCTCCCAGCCCCTTTTTGCAAACCGCTCATCTCCCAGGGGTCCTCTTTCCAAGGAAAAGTAAAGTACCAAAGAGCGCTGCTCAGGCATCAGGCAATTCAGTTTCTAGTACCAGTCCCATCCCTAATTTGCTGTGTGACCTTAGGTCAATGCCTCACCCTCTCTGGGCCTCAGTTTCTTCATCTGTCAAATGACAGGACTGGACCAGATGGCAGAGGAACAACGGCGAACTGGCTAAGGGTGCGATAGGAACTCAGCCTGGTGCTAAGATTCTCTTCCGTTCCCTGCTGTCCTCTCTCTAGTGCCTGGCACAGAGTTGGTGGCCAATAAATTTATCGTTCAACCCCCGTCTGAAGCAAGTGTTGCTATAATCCCACTTTCCTGAGGGAGACACTGACATACAGCAAGTAAGGAAATTGAGTCTGAATCTGGGCAGGCTGATTCTTCACCCGCATCCTCGCTCACCCTCCCTGGATGATGTACTGGGCACGCATGTCCCACGGGGGCAGCGCCCTGGCCCAGCACGCTCCCGAGCCCAGTGCAGGGCGAGCACTTAGTAAATGCCCGAGGAAAGGTAGCTGACCTCCTTCTCTCATGCCTTTCGTGATGACCCCTCTAGATGCCCTCTGCAAGCCTGTACAGATGAGACAATCCAGGATATACCCCTCCGCCCCTTTAGTCTCGCCCCGCCCCGGGACTGGCCCTGAGCGCCTACCGGATTCCGGGCTCTGCGGACCCGAAGAGGGGCAGGGCTGCCCCAGATGGTGGGCCGTCAGACAACACGGTGTGGTGAGCACTCCCCCATGAGCCATGCCTGAGGGGCGCTGGGGAACAGCAGGATGAGGTGAGTAGGGTGAGGGCATTGTGAGCAGAGGGAATGGAAGTGGAGAGCGCAGGAGGAGTGGGGTCCAGCTTCTTCGGGGTGGCTGCTCTGAGCAGTACAGGGGAATAGGGGTGAGCTGCAGGTGGAGCTGGGGACGAGGCCTGACCTCGTGGGAACCAATCAGGGGGCCCATCAGGGGGCTGCTGGTGCCTCTGTGGGACAGGGGAGGGGAGGGGCTTGCTCTGTGGACCAGACTCAGCATTCTACATAGCTCACTCAGTACTTAGAGCATAGTAGGTGCTGATGCATAGTAGGTGCTCAATAAATAGGCACCAAGTGAATGAATGAATTATTCTAATGCTCATAACATCTCTTGAAAAATAAAGAAATGGCCACTCTGAGAGGTGACGTGACCCTCTATACCAATAAGTGGGTAGATGGGGATTCAAGCCCTGGGAATGGGCCCAAATCTGCCCGTCCAGCCCCCATATTCACGTTCTTTGCTATAAGACTTTCAAGTGCCACCCATAAAGGGGTAAGTCTATTGCCCCATCCCTGGCTTTGGATCTGGCCGCAAGACTCGCTTTGGCCAACAGAATAAGGTAGAGCGATGTTGCATCAGCCCCGAGCCTGGGCGTTAAGAGGCCTTACAGTTCCTCCCGCCTTCTTGCGCCTCTGCCGCCGCCAGGAGCTCTGCCTGGGCTCGCCCCCAGCTACCAGACAGAGGAAGAGAGACAGGGAGCTGAGTTCCCCCAGCCGAGCCTCTCTATCCAGCCAGCTCTGCATCTCTGCTCTCGGCCTACTCGGCGCTGCGTATTTGTTACTTGGCAATAGCTAACAAATACAGCAGTCTGTGTTCATTTCAGGTAGGAAAAGCGACACATCGAAGGTGCCCAAATAACATACAGGGGCTGCAGGTAAGCCGAGGGCAGGTGGGAAGGCTTCTCAGAGGAGGGGACTTTTGAACTGGGGCTAGATGATGGGGAAGGTCTATTGTTCATTCAGAGAGGGCTAACTGAGCACACACTGTGTGCCAAGCACTGTTCTGGGCGCTGGGATTTCTCAGAGGAGAAGGGACAGGAAGGGCAATCTGGGCAGAGGGAACAGCATCTGCAAAGGCATGGCGGTCCTGGGGAGAGGATGGGGAACCCGCAGTAGAAAGGGACAGGAGAGGAAGCGAGGCCACAAGGGCAGGCGGGCCAGTTAGAGGAGTTTGGGCCGTATGCTGAGGTAACAGCAACCCCCTGAGGGGTTTTGATTAGTGTGGCAATGAGACCTGGCTTTGGTTTTTGCCAGAACCCTCTGGCTGCCATGATGACTGGTTAGCAAAAGGCAGGAAGGCCAGCCAAGAGGAGACGCTGCTGTGTTTCTGACGGCCGTGGTGAGGTGGGTAGAGAAGGGAGTGTAGAGAGGGAGTGGGCAGCTTTGGGTATGGACTAATGAGCAGGGGCAAGGATCACGTCCTGCTCTCCAGCCTGGGGAACCGGGCAGGTGGTTGTGGGAAAATGGGAGGAAGGTCAGTTCTGCAGGTGAGTGTGGGGAAGAAGAGAAAATCTGGGTGCACGCTCGCACTGCAGGGAGGCCCCCTTCCTTGGAGCCTTGGGGCCCGCCCCACTGCCCAGCCATCTGTGTGACCCACCTAGAGGCACCTTGGCCTTCCTGTCCTCTTAGCTCATACCCCAATAAGAAGGTACCTCTATTGGTCACAGCTGTTTCTATGCTCCTAGGACAAGCAGCTGGCTTTGGGTGACACAGCAAGGACAGGGGCCTCTGGAGGCTGAGGCCAGGTGGCAGCGGGTGGGGGGAGGAGGGGAGAGGGGCAGGCAGCAGCCACAGCTAGGTCTGCCTCCGTGCCCGACCTTGGCCTGCCCGACCAGGTCTTCATGGCAGGTGCTTGGCCGTGTGTCTGGGCGGGGGGGAGGGGGGCATTGCCGCCAGACTGAGACCCCACTCCCTCCAAGCACGGCGCATCCTCAGGGGGCAGCGCTCGGCCACCAGGGGCCGGAGGAACGTCCTCCCCAGTTCTGGCCAAGGCATGGAAGCAAACAGAGATGAGAAGGGAGGAGGAATTAGAGAGGCAGTGAGGAGAGGAGGGCGGCAGGTAGGGAACCCACAAGGAAGCCTTCGAGGACATGGAGCCGCTGTCCCTGAAGAAAGACAGCACTTGATCAGAGGGGACCTTGGAGCCAGCAGGAGGAGAGAGAGAGAGAGGAGGTGGGGACGCAAGTGCAAGTGCTCATGGAAGAGAGGGGGAGGGGAAGAATCCTCCAGACGGGGGCTGAGACTCTCCCTCCAACCTGTGACAGCTGGGCCTGGTGCGCCCCTTCTCAGCGCAGGGCCGTTTGCGTGGGCCAGGACCCAGGATGCCACCAAGACAAGACATCCTTCCCGGGGGGCGCCAGGCCCCCAACCAGGATCTCAGAGCCCGAGGCACCTGCGGGCGGTGGAGGCTGGGGCGGCCAGAGAGAGGGGGCTGCTTTGACAATTTGAAATAAAATGGGCACAGTGTTCTAATACTAACAGCCTGTTATTAAAATCAAGTGCTATTTTGCAAAATGCATTTGCCAGGGAATCGCTAATTACAGGCAAGGCGCATTTCTGTGTGTTGGTGCCGATTAATCCTGAACGGTTTAAGCAGTCGAATTTTATACACATAATTATCATTTGAGATTCACAAAACAACGACAAGATGCTCTGGGGCTCTGCCCTTGAGGGACTTGGGGGCCGGGGTACCGTGTCAGGGGCGGGGCCTGGGGCGGGGTGCAGAGAGTGTCCAGACAGGAAGATTGAGCCGTGTGCGGATTCAAGGGCCCTTTCCGTTTGACTTGCCTCCTTTCCATCCTTTGCATCAGAGATGGAACAGACTAAAGACTCTGATGGAGAGGACCAGGGACCCCGACGCTGGGGGAAGCTGGGACACGGCTCGCAGGAGGACCTTTAGCAAAGCTCCACGACTTTCCAGGCAGGATCCCACTGGGAGACAAAGGGTGTGTTCCTTTCTCTGTAAGCCTAGGCTTTTCATCTGTGAAATGGGTTGGCTGAGGAGTATGGGCAACGACCAAGGGAATCTGGTGCTCGCAGAAGGAGCAGACGGGGCCAGAGGGCTGAGTCCAGCCAGTTCTGTGGGAAGAGAAGGCCAGGGGCCCTTGCCCACCACCCCGCCCAGCAAGCATGGACTTGCAGGGAGCGGGAGCAGAGCTGTACGAGCTGCACCCCCATGCAGAGCGGAGGTGACACAGGGAGGGTCCCGGCTTCATGGAGCCCTCAGAAGACACCTGCCCTCCCCACCTGCCCTCCTCTCCAGCTGACGCTGCCGGTGACCCACTTCCCTGCTGGGACCGGGGTGGAACCTGAGCAAGCGGGCCAGCAAGGGGACTGTGTGAAGGTTGCTGTCTACCTGCCTCAGAATTCCCGGGGCCCGGGCCTTCACCACTTCAGAGCTCTTGTGGGGGAGGGCCCAGGAATCTTACGAGCACTACAGTTTGGAAGCTCTGGCTTCATAAGACAGCAGCATCTACGTGGGAACCCACAGGGTTTAAAGGAAACAGAATCAGGGATGGCAGCCTAAGATGCTTTCCCCGAGCCCTGTGTCAGTATCTGCTTCTCTTAGCTTTGTGCTACGGGCTGGAAGCATCAGGTGTGGGGCCCCACTGAATGTGGGCAGAATGGTCTGGAAACAGCCTGTGCCAGGGGCAAGCAGGCACAGGCCTGGGAAGCCCTCTGAGTGACATCAAGAAAACCAAGGCTGTCAAAGGGCACGAGGACCCACCGAGTCTCCACAGGTATAAGCTCGAGGCTCGAGGGGCCTTTTGAAGGTCAGGGCGAACAAATGTGACATCTGTGAATGTAGCCTAGCACACAGTAGGCGCTCAATAAGTGCTCGGTATCTGGAGAATGTGAACCCTTCCTTATCCTTCCTCTGAAGGGCCACTGAGAACGCTGACCTTCAGTTCTGCCCCTTCAGAGGGCCCCTTGATGGCATCAACCACTGAACTTGCCGCGAGGGGGCTGTACAAATGCTCAGGCAAGGGGCCCTAACCCCGGGCCTCAGCCCTGCCGTTTCAGGTGGGGAAGCATAACCACACTGAGTCATTGAGCCGGCTTCCCCTCCCTCCCTGTTTTTACTGCTTTAAGCATCTTTGGGTGCTTTACTATCAGCAGCACTCAGGAGTCAGCATAACAAGATTTTCTTTTACCAGAGACACTGAATAATAGCTCGGTCCACAAATCACCGACTGTGTGCATGCTGGAGACATTAAGTAAGACCCCCAAGGCCACAGACAATCACAGGACTGGGCCAAGCCCCTCCCACATCAGGGCAGGAATGCAAGTGCCCTGAATAAATTCTAGTACTTGCAGTCTCTACAGAGAGCATGGAAAAGTGAGTTGCCTGGCCCCAGGTCACAGAAACCGGTCCTTCCCACTTTTTAAACCGCCTTTTCTTATCTAATGAAACACTCTGTCAGTGAAAGAGTTTGGGGAGGCAGAGCCTGGTGGGGGAGATACTGTCAGGGGCAGGAGGCCTCTAGGCACCCTGAAATTAGGCCTCGGGAAAGACTTGTGAGCAAGAGCATCCTGAGAACAGGGCTCATCCTTATCCTGAACCCTCCACTCCTGACTGTGGCTCCAGGAAATGGAGTCAGGAGCCAACGGTTCTAGAAGCTGTAGACTCTTCCTCTCTGTCCTCTGAGGAAGAACCATAATGGCATCACAGCTAAAGCACGGCCCTTGGCGTCAGGAGCACTAGGTTCTAGTCCTGACACGGCTCCCACATTGCTGAGTGACTTTAGGCAAGTCACTGCCCCTCTCTGGCCTTCAGTTCATCATCTGTAAAATACAAGACTTCAAAACTTCTTCCAGTTCAGGCCCCCTGGATGCCGATTCTGCGGCAGTGCCCTTCTCTGGGACCGAGCTGGTGACTGGGGAGGGGGAGATGAAGACAGGCCACCTCTCTCCAGGCTCAGAGAGCACCCAGAACCCAGGGGTGGCCCTGCTGAGGGCTGACTCCACAAGGCAAATTATAGCCTCTCAAGGGTGCCTATGACAAATGATGACTGAATCCTGTGCTTCCCGTATGCAAATGAGGCCGCCAATTTACATTCATTTGCACCTGATGGGTGTCTAAAATGGAGGCATTTGATTTGTGCCTGATCTGTAAGTGTCTAATTTATTAATCAATAAAACGTCATGCACAGGCGCGAGGATCCCCCATTCCAGCCGGCCTCCATATATATGTAAATAACGCAATATCTCAATCTACTTGTTATGTAAATGTTAATATAAAACTGACAGAAAAATGCATCTGCAGAACTTTATGAGCAGAGGGAACTGAGATTTATACACACTCTGTACCCGCCCTGTGTCCCTTGGCTCTTTCGGTGCCACACCTTCCTCTCACTTTACTCAGGTCAGTTGACCCGTCACCTCCTCCAGGAAGCCCACCTGCGCTCCCAAGGCCTCCTACACCACAGGACCTCCACGCAGACGCTCTCGCTGTTACCTCCTACACAATCTTGTCTTTCTCTGGCCCTGGAACTTTGTCCCCGAGACCGCCCCTGACACAGTCTCCGCCTGTCCTGCTGTCCATCTGTCTCCTCTCCACCTCTGTGTGTTGAAATTTACCCCTCCAAGGACCAGCTAAAAGTCACCATCTTTAACCCACAAGGACACTGAGCACACAGGCACAGGATCCCTGCTGGGAAGAGGGAGGGTCAAAGGTCCCTGTCCTCAAGATGTTGGGGGGGGTTGCGGTGTTTTCCAGAGCTGTTGGGGGGCGCTGTTTTGAGCAGTGTGCGGGACAGCCACTGCCGGGAGGGTGGTACTGAGCAGGGGGGCAAGCCTTCTTCAGAGAGGTTATCTAGCACACAGGCGCAAAGAGGCAGAATGGGGGCATGTGAATCCAGATAGCGCGGTCCAGAGTGAGTCTCCAAACCACAGCAAGGCCTTTTCCCAAAAAGCAGGAAAGGTCATTCCAAGGCACGGAAGCCAAATTAAAACCCTTTTATAACACTCAAAGGGGCCATGAAACAACCCTTAGCAAAGACCGAATACGACAGCCTTCTCCAGCCCGCGCTCCCTGGAAGGCATATTGAGTGGATGTCATAGCCAGCTCGTCATTAGCCCACCTGTTCTGCATGCTGGCTGGGGCTCGCCCCCCTGCTCCAGAGCTCCCAGGGTCCCCCCAACAGCCCTGATGCTTCTCCACGTCTGGCCTCCGCTGTCCACTGTGAGATCAAGGCAGAGCCAGCTCTTCCCGTGGCGTCAGCAGCCCCCAGAGCCCAGAGACGTGTCGAATGACTGGACCAGAAGACCCACTCAAGGCCCTGCTGCCACTCCTGTCGTCACCGTGTCCTCAACCCCGGGCTTCAGGAACCACTCTCAGCCGCGCTTTACAGATGAAATCTGTAAGATGTGACAGATGGGGATAAGAATGGGACTAGCATCCATCGATGTTTATTCTGCACCAGGGGTTTGGAAGGTTAACACGCAGGAGGTGAAGTAGCATTCACGGCATCACGTGCCCAGGGGGAGGGTACGGCCAGTTTCAAATCCAGGTCTGCCCGGCACCAGGTCCGTCTTAGCGAGGGTCAGTCGAGACCCAGGCTGGATGACCTTTAAGGACGAAGAAGGCCACCCCCGCCCCCATATGTTCCCTATCCATCACCCTCACTGCCTTAGCGGCCACCGTTAAAGCCTTGGGACTCCTCGCCCATAGGCGAATCTCGAGAGCCCACACAGTCCCAAAGCAGTAACCAAAGGCAAGAACGCAGCCCAGACCCCTGTTCTGTCGAGATCAGCATTGAGTTACGTGTTGCTGGCAAGGAGGGGCTGCAGGAAGGGAAGGTGAGCAGAGCTTTGGTGCAGGCTGTATATCTCTTATCAAGAGAAAAGCCCCAAACTTTCATTCAATGTTTTGTATTACAAGGTTCCACCGAGGGCACAGACGTGGAGTTGCCAGCGGGAGACAAGGCTGTGACAGCAGAGCTGGCTAAGGGAACTCTGAATGTGGGCCCAGCTACGCACCCAGTCCGCGAGCACGTTCAGGAATTCCTTCGGAAGATGAGTATTTCATTCGCCCTTAAAAGTAAGATGAAAGTTGGCCTCCCCTGCACTGGAGAGCAGTTCTCCAGAAGCTGCCTGAAGTAAGGGTCTAGAACTGCAGTCAGGCTAGGGTTTTATTTCCAGTCCCTTGTCCAACAATACCATATTCCAGAACAGCCGAAAGTATGAAGATGGGAGACAAACGAAAAGAAAGATGCTAACATCCATTGACGCTTATTCGAAGCCAGAGGTCTGCAGATTTCATCTGATTTGATTGGTCACATCATCCATGATGTAATAGACTATTATGTTATGGAACATGGACTGGATCCTGGCCAAGCGGCACTCAGAGACCTTGGAGGATCAGAGATTTATTTTCTGCCGGCGGGCTCAGAGGAGAGTAATCTCTCGAGGTCTGAGCCCCAAGTACAATCAAAGGGGGTAGTTTATACACTGCTTCTGTATCTGTGCCACCCTCCGGACTGTGGCCGGTGGGGCTAGAGGAAAACCTGGAATGGCCCTGGGGGGCCGGGACTAGGGCCGGGACTGGAATTTCCCTGCTGGACTAGTCGGCCACCTCAGAACACAGATTTTCCTTATCAGTTATACACAGGGAGGTAGAGAGGCTCAGAGAGGTTAAGAGATTTATCTAAAGCCACACAGCGGGCAAATAGCAGAATCAGAATTTGAAATCGGATCTTTCTGACCACAACGCTGGACACCTTCCAGCACCCTGAGCCTCCAGTTATAGAAGGAAAAAGTCTGAGCCACTACAGATGACGGGCCAATCTGAAATAAGAATAGGAAGCTAGATTCCAGATCCTTTAGAAAGAGGATGCATAGACACCTGGCTGAAGATGTGCAGAATATGTAAATGATTAAAGAGAAAGGTACCCTATTGTACTTGAGAAGAGTTTGCAAATCTTATGATATACATTATTCTACCCATTAACGATGGCTTAATGATGCTATTTTAAAAATGATTAAAACGAAAACGCTGTAAGGCATTTGAAACTACATAGTTAAGAGTCTAGATTTGGGGCCAAGTCCAGTTTGTAGTTTGGGTCCTATAAAGCAGAGCGAGGAACCCCCGTCACCAGACGGAGTGATCATCGTTAACTATAATAGCTACCATACGCAGTTACTAACTGCAAGCGCTTTCAACACTCGAGCTCGTAATCCGATGACGTGACTACCATTCCCGTCCACAGACGAGAAAATGGGAGTCTCAGAGCCGTACCTGCCCAGCCCGAGGTCACACAGCTGGCTGGGGCAAGAGCTGGGATGTAAGTCCAGTTATCTCTGGTGCCAGATCTCAAGGAACCCCTACATCGCATCCTCGCTTATTTCTTTAAGAGGGATCTTAAAGGGAACCTTTAATTTCCTGTTGCCAACCCTCGAACTCGAATGTGACGAAGAAGATTCTCGGTCCCGGTTCCAGCCCCATCTTGCCGAGGCGAAGCCGTACAGCTGCACCAGGCAGAGCAGGTGAATCGGGCAGGAAGGCCTGGGCTCGGGCACTCTGGATGTCCTGTGGGCGTGCGGGCCCAGCCAAGCCACCTGACAGGGAGGCGCCCCCTCCCCCTCCAGGACGGACGTGAGGAGGGCGCTCAGATCCGGGGAGCCCATGCTTCTGCCTTCCTTACTCTGTCTGGGAACCCCTCTGGACACAAAGAGATGCCTCCAGCGTGTCCCGCTGCTGCTAACTAGGGGGCCAGGGGAAATCTCCTCAAAGTCAGGAGGCGTGGCTCACTCCAGAGGCTGAGGGCCCTGGGCTTAGGCTACCACGTCTTCCTTCCCTGAGGAGGACAGAGTCTTCCAGGCTACCTGATTCTCTTGCCAGGAATTCTTGCCTGTGGACTCTCCGGAAGCCTGCTAGAGTGGCTGCTCCAACCAGTTGCACCCCTACCCCGTTCCCACCACCCCCACCCCCGTTCCCACCACTCCCAAGACATAGTCTGGGCTCAGCTCATTTGCAAGTCTGGGGAAGGCAGTGCATGGACGGCTCCTGCTCCCCAAGTAAGCAGGAGCTCCCTGTGGGCGTACTGATACTAATTTGTCTTGATCCCCCCTCCCCTTTGTCTTTTTTTCCAGACCTCAAGGATGTTCTCAGAAAGAAAAAAAAAAAAAAAAGATACTGAGGTCATTGCCCCTTTTGTCTTTTTTAGGACAAAAAAAAAGTGGGGACTTAGTGATGAAAGTATTTGCAGTGTCCTGAAGGGAGGAAGGCAGAGTAGAGCAGCTCTGAAGGCACTGAGAAGAGGTGCAAAGTCAGCTGGCACTTCAAAGGACCCCAGGACCTTTGATAACCTGGAGCAGAATAGGAATGGAAAGTCCCAGTCATGAGAGAAACAGAAATCCCCACCACATCAGTGTGAGGTGGGGGCTTGGGGTCAGATTTATGGCAGTGGAAATAAAATAAAATGTGATATTTATTGCCCACCTAAATTTGTGGACCCAGCTGCCTTCCACGCTCTCCACATTTTTTCCCCGTCGTTGGTCAATGTGGGCTTAAGGGAAATGTAACTCATTTTCATATTTGCTTAAACCAAATGGAATATGGAAAGGAAATAAATCTGCTGCCAAGCCTTCAAGTTGTAGGCATTTTAAACCCAAAATAAAGGGCCCAAGGATCATCTATGTAAATCCATAGTTTCTGCCACAGCTCCCCGTGTTCACCTCACTAATGACACTTCATGAAAGGTGGTGGAGAGGTTGAGCTCTCTGGGCTCAAATCCCAGCTCTGCCATGTCCTGGCTGAGTGACTGTGGGCAAGGTAGTGAGCCTCTCTGTGCCTCAGTTTCCCCAGCCATAAAGTGGGCGTAATAGTGGCACGGAGCCCACAGGGTAGATGGGATTATTCAATCGTATCAACCTACGCGTGTGCTCGGCCCAGTCCTGGCACACAGTTAAGTTACACTAAAGGGTAACTCTTATTTCTACTTGAATTTGAAGTATTCTTAGTGTTTCGAACTCCCTAATTTCATATCACAGATAACAAAATAGAAGCACAGATTTTCATTTGCTTGCAAATGTTCCCTTCTTTCCCTGGTTAGAAGTTCCGTGTGGCCCCTGTGGGTAATGTGACAGGTGACACGCAC
>CM052802.1:99237767-99398501 GCA_028533885.1 Nasua narica
TAGGTAATAGCTGGGAAACTCAAGGCCTGTCCGGGCTGCAGCCCACTGAGGAGCAAGAAGCAGGGGGAGGCATCCCAGGAGAAGCCCGGCCAGAGGGAGCTAAGAATCCCACCTCAGCCCTAGGCCAACAGAAACTCTGGGGGAATAATCAGACAAGTACCACTGTCAGTATTAAGGCATCATTTATTGAGTACCTACTGTGTACCAGACACTGGTTCATGGAATTATGCGTACAAACAGAAACCTCACAATGAGACGAAGAAGGTATTATTAACTATTCCTATTAGGCAGAGGAGGAATCTGACGCACAGAGAATTTACAAAACTGTCCAAGAATAGGAAGCTAGGACACAGCAGCTGGAATTTAGACCCACGAGGTCTGATGTGGTGGTGATCCAATCTCTGTTTAACTGCTTCCAAAGTCTGGGAGCTCACTACCTTAAAAGATTGCTTTTGCTAAAGCACCTTCTAGCATTATCTGAAGCAGGAAGCAGGGGGCACATCACCTTAGAAAATCAAGGTCCCAGAAGGTAGTGACCAGACCAAGGAGAACAGTGTCCGGCTCATAGAAGGTGCTCAGGAATATCTGTGGAATGAATGCTCATCCACTAGAATCATTTCCTGGGGACACATCCCCTCGCTCGCGGGCCACAGCTAAAGCATAGCCAACGGGCTCTAGGCACCCGTCACAACCAAATGTGGTTCGAAAGAGCCTCAAGAATAAAAAACTCAAACAAGGCAATTCCTAATTCCCAAGGAGCAAGTGCCATGGGAATTAAGGGGGCTGCTATCAGAGCGGAGAGCCCCCTCCTCCAGGAAGCATCCCTGACCACTCCAGCCCCCGTTAGATTCCCACTGTCTTCACCTCTCCCCTGGTCCTGAGCCACACCCGATGGGGATAGTTCCTGTCTCTGGGGCTGGTCCGCCCCTCCGCCTGACCACAAGCCCCACTGGGGGGCAGAGAGCCGGCACCATGCTGCTGTTCAGCCCTCAGCGTCTTGGCATAGCATGAGGAACAAGGGAGACTTCCTCAGTGTTGAAGATGGAGGGACATCAAAAGTCACGGGAAGAGGGAGGCGGGGGCACACTCCCGTCCTCAACTCCTTCCACCCGCCAGCTGCAAATACGAGACCCGAGGACCCCCGGAGACTGATGGGGTCGTGCAGGCCAGTGGAGCCGCTTTTCCTGTGCTCTACCATCTCCCCTGTGGCTCCAGCATCACCCTGCTCAGGCCTGCGGACTACGGATAGAAGAAACCCCCAGGCATCCAAACCCGCCCCCGACCCACACCCTCTCTACTCTGAGCCTTGGGGGTCAACGGGAGGGGCTGCCTCTTCCAGTTCCTTCTTAGCTATTCTGAGAAGGTGAAACTGCAGAAACAATTATTCGAGCCTGGGCATTCAATGGTCTGGGGAGGGGCAGGAAGTGAGGGGCTACCATTCTGGGGCTGGCAGAGGAAACGGGGTTGGTGCTGGTGGCAGGGATGAGAAGCCCCTGGGAACAGGCTCCCTTACTCCCAGACCCCGTGCCCTGCACTCCACTGGAGTTTCGGATGGCCCCCAGCCACCCAACACTTTCCCTGGGACTGCTCTGTCCAGAGGAGAGAGCGCCCCCTCCCGGGCTCAGGATTCCTGCGCCCCAGTGTGAACGATGATAGGCACAATGGGTCCCGTTAGGTGGAGAGACTGCCTGGCTCAGGAAGAGAAGCCCTCACCTCCGCAGCTCTCCATATTCTCCCCCTGTTGGTGCTTCCCAATCTCACACCCCACTCACCACAGACCCCAGTCCTCTCCTCCCCCAATCACACCTCCCACTCACCCCCACCGGCACCCATCTCAAAACCAGAGGTCTCCTCTTGACACACCTTCCCCCCAACAAGCTCCCCAATTTCTGACTCCCTTCTGTGGCAGACCCAGGACTAGGCTAGCAGGAGGGCGTGAGGTTAAGTCATGCAAGCTTAAGTATCAGATCCTGACTTTGCTCATCATGCACAAATTTCTGCATTAATATATTTCTTAGAAATATTGCATTAGGGGCACCTGGGTGGCTCCATGGGTTCAAGCTTCTGCGTTCCGCTCGGGTCATAGTCTCAGGGTCCTGGGATCGAGCCCCTCATCGGAATCTCTGCTCGGCGGGGAGCCTGCTTCCCCCTCTCTCTCTGCCTGCCTCTCTGCCTACTTGTGATCCCCCTCTCTGTCAAAGAAATAAATAAAAGTCTTAAAAAAAAAAGAAATATTGCATTCAAAGATTATTTGTTTCAATTACCTGTAGCACACCCTTAAATTTTGCACCCAAGGCGGGGCCCTCATGCTCCTCCTGCCCTGTGCACCCTCCCTGCAATTGGGAGTCTGGGGCTCCCTGCAGACTCCTCCCTCTCTAAGGACGCAGGGCTGCTGAGAGCCAGATCCTCGCTGCGCCCCCTACCAATCCCAGCCCCCAAAGGAGTAGAACCCCCACTCTACTCCTCCTGTAGAGTGAGCCTCTCCTCTCTCCCCCACCTCGCCTGCCCACCTGCCTCACTGGCCGGGCCCAGGCTTCAGGGGACCGGAGCTGATAACCAGCTGTTAGCCACAGATATCTCAAGCCTTCTTAACCAGAGCTCCGAGGTTGTCTTCTCTTTTCAGGGGTCACTGACCCCCATCCTGTCAACATTGCCCCGGAGGTACCATTTTCCCAACTTTAATCATCTTGATGTTTCCTCCCTGACAGCCTCTGACAGGGGTTCAGGGTGAGCCAATACTAACTGTGTGGAGAACGGAGGAATAAATAAAGACAGAGAGTTCTCAGCGGTGGAGGAAACAGCCACTCTCAACAGCCTTGGGAAGCTTCCAGTTTCACTGCATGCATTTATTCGGTGAAGACCTCTCGAGCACCCACTATATGCCCCGTGCTGCTCGAGGAGCTGGGGACACGGCAGGGAACCAAGCAGAATCCCTGCCCTCGGGGTTCAGATGGGGAGGCACAGCCCCAAGGCAGAGATTTCCTTCCCCCCAGAGCCCGCCCCTCTCACTAGCTCCTTAGCACACGATTCAGGGCCCTTGGCGCTGGGGAGCCCGGATGATTGCCAGGCGTGTCCTTGTGTCTGGAACGGAGAATAAGTGGACATCTAAACTTCTGTGCAGGGTAGAGAGGCTTTAGATGGGTGTGGGAAGCCGGGGTCTTAGTTTGACTGTGGCCCCTGCCCTGTTCACCGTGGGTGCAGCGGTGTCTGACTCAGTTTCCCCACTGGGACCAGGAGAGGATAATCGTCACTCCTCTTCTCCCTTCTCCATCACCTCTCTGGGATGCTGTGAGCTACCAGGAAAGGACAGATGCTGGGATGCTTGAAATCTGGCAAGTTTCCCTCAATGTCAGAAAAGCACCAGGCCTAGAGCCAGGGTCATGTGTCTGGCGTGCCCACCGACCATGGAGTACAGCAGTTGAGAGAACAGATGCTGGCTTTGACTTTGGTCACAATACCAGCTCTGCCACTGCCCAGCTTAAATACCCTGTGCCTCAGTGTCCTCATTGGGTGTGCAGGGAAAATGCGACCCCACACTTGAGAGTGTTATTATAAGTAAAACGTTCCGAACAGCCCGGCGCTCTTCATAAATTGATGATTATGAGCTTGCCGGGTGACCCTGGGTGAGTCCATCCCCCCTCTAGGGTTCTGGGGCTCCATCTGTATAAGGAACAGGTTGAACCTAAGTTCCCTTTTGGATCCTGAGCTTTTGTAAAGCTCTGGGGCCTCTTTCCTTTGCACCCACAGCACCAGACCCTCGGGATGGGCCTAATCCCTCCCCCTCAGCACAGAGGCCTGGGGCATCTCCGCATTCCAGGTGCCCTGCTGGGGAGGAGGAGACAACCAGAGAGGTCGGAGAGACTACGTGGTTTTCTCTGTGGGTCGGTTGTGATTGGCAGTGCGGGGAAAGAGGATGTCGCCTCAAGGGGCTGCCAGCCGCCTCTGCTGTGGTGAGAGCAGAAAACATAATGGCATTTTCATTACACAAAGAAAGAGAAATGCGGGGCCAGGCTGTGCCTCCTGCAGAGCACTGTGCTCCTTTCCCTCCTGGCCTGGAGGCCAGCTCACCCGGTGGTGGAGGGAGCACGCTGTCCTGGGGACACACCTGTACCACTCCCCCGGGGGCCTCGGGAGCACAGCAGCGGTCTGCGGAGCCCAGGGAGGCAAACCTCTCAGTGACGGAATAGGGCACTGCAAATTAAAGTCCTTCCCCAGCTCCCTCTTCGGGCAGGAAGGGCCCTGTCTGAGGGGGCAGGAGGCCACTGGGATCAGGAGGGAATGAGATTTCTCCCCGGGAAAGGAGGAAGGGTGCTGTGAGCCCTCGGTCTACGCTGTGCCCTGGTTGCCCGCTCCCTCCCCCGGCTCTCCAGCAGCTGAACCTGCACGCCCAGGACCTGCGCACACACGGCTGCGCTCTAATTCTGCCGCCAACGTCCTGCATCGCTGGTGGAGCCAGCACATCCGGGCCCTCTTTCCGAGCCAGGCAGCAGCAAGTGCCAGGCTCCCTGCAATGAGCACCCACTTCAGCCCGGGATCGTTCTGCTCGGCCTGAATGTTCCCAAGTAATGCTGCTGCACAGACTGGCCCCCCCAGATACGCCCCTCCCCCACCTCCCGGGCTGGGTGACACCTCCCTGAGCATCCATGGGGCTGTGGGGCACATCCGTCCATTCATTCGCTTGCTTCGTGTTTCCCAAGAGAATTTCTGTGCCAGGCCCTGCTCCCAACAAGCCAATAGCTGAGCCCAGTAAAGTGTGTCCCCTGGGGAACAGCTGAGAACTCTTTGAGGGTCTTTGTTCACCATCTGTCCCAGTTCCACCGAGGTGTCAAGAAGTGATAGGGCCCTGGGGGGAGGTATTTCTGAGACCCCAGACAGAATGTGGTGGGGTTGGGGGAATGACAGGCAGACACGAGGGAGCTGAAGGCACAGGGGAACCCCAGGAGCCTCCTCTGTCCCCCCAGGGAGTGAAGATGCTGGAGAGAAGTCTCAGTTGTGAGGCAGAGCCCAGGGAGACACGGAGCTCACTGGCAAGGTCCCAGACACGCCAACCACAGGTGTAGGTGACAGGTCTCGGCTGCCACCAGTTGGGGCGGTCTCACTTGCAGAGGATGCTGGGAAGCATGGCTCCGCTGAAACCCGGCCTCAGCCAGGGCAGCCACACCCCCCTGCTCCGGGTCCTGCAGCCGCGCCCCCATAGAAACACGCCCAACAGCCGGCCCCCAGAGGTTCTTATCACGTGACTCAAACCATGCACCCCCAGACGCCGCGGCAGCGCGCAGTGTCAGACGGGCACCCAGAGCTCACCCTAGGGAGGCATACAAATCCCTACGGACACACAGACGTGCAGCGGGGAACAAGCCCCCCGCGCGAACACACGGGGCCGTGCCACGGGCAAGTGCACGCTGCCACGCCCAGCAGGCGTCTCCTCAGTGGCAGCCCCTGGCAGGGACCGCATCACACAGACCTGCATTCATGCGGACCCAAGTCCAGAGACTGGTGGTTCAATCACAAGGACACGCGCGTGCACGTGCTCGCGCACACACCCCGTCCCCAGGCCCACTGCTGCCTTGGGCCGGACGCTTGGTGCCAGCACGCTCCTGTCCATTCCAACATGTGAAGAAAGAGGATGGTGTCAGAAGGAAGGCCCGCACTCTGCGGGGAGCCTCCTATGCCCCCGGTCGCCTTTCCGAGAGATGCAGGCTATGAGTTTTCCACTTAGGAACCGGGAGCCCTGAGAGACCCGGTGCCGGCTGGGGAGGGGGGGGGGGGTCGGTAAGCATGCAGCCCAGGAGCCGGCCAGCTGCTGGCGAGGAGGACGGGACTGGGGGCAGCACACAGGTGGGTGGGCAGGGGGCACTGCAGTGAAACACAGCGGCCAAGGGAAGACTTTCAGCTGGCTTTGTACCATCTGCAGAGCCCGGACCCCAGCCTCAGCCAGCAGCCCCGGGGAGGCGGGGGCTTCCTCGATGGCTCCCCTCCTGGGAGAGTGACTACCACGCAGGCCACAGCAGGTACCCTGCAACGAGGTGGCCTCTAAGCTGGGCTGGATGGACAGAAGATGCTAAAAAGACCTACTCACCCTCTCTGCAGCCAGCCCTGTCCCCAGCTCTGACCATGCCTTGCCTCTCAACAGGTGAAGCTGTCCCTGATGCCCCAGGCCCTCACAGTTCCACCCAGAATGCAGGTCCCTTGGGCATCTACCTTGAACCCAGATGCTCTTTCTGCCTGGTGGAGGGTTGGGGGGGGGGTCCCCTAGGTATCTGTGGAGGCAGCAGGTGCTGGACTCCCCAGAGCCAGCATATCCACCTTTCCCCAAAGGGCATCTAATGCCAAAGCGCCTTCTAGATAAAAGCAGGGTTGCAAAGTGAAAGATTTCTAGGAATCAGGGTGCTAATCCCCATTCCCCTCACCGTGCCACTTAGATGACCCATCTGCAAAATGGGCAACAAACCCTTTGCAAACAAGTGATGGGGTCTGATAACTTCTAGAGCCCCTACCAGCTTTAAAAGCTGGGATATTCTGGATTAATTTTGAATGGCCCATTTTCAGACGTTATCAGGCACATTGAAAAGATCACACATCTGTTCCCTCTCTGATGCATGGACATCTCCTTGGCGTATTCAGTCCCCGCCCAAGAGCAGAGACTCCAGAGGGACCATCGTCCCTCCTGTTCTGGTTTCCCCGCTTACATCAGTCCCATAAATCCTCTCTGGATGAAGCACGGGGCACCTGCATATTATGCATACACATCTATGTGTACGTACCTCTCTCATTGCCGCCAGAAACGATTAGCTAGGTTTTTTGGCAGCTGAGTCATATTCTTGGCTTCCATTCAGCTTCTGGTCCACGCATACCCAGGTGTCTTGCACATCTGTATCCTCCCCGCCCCTATTCCTGACTACCCCCACCCTAGCTCCTCTGTCCTCTCTCTCCTCCTCCCTCTACTCACCTAGGGAAACAAGCTGTGGGAAAACAAGACTGTGATTTCTCATCGTGTTTATAAATCTCTTAAGCTCTGCGCAGTGCTTTTTTTTCCAGCTCGAAGGCTAGCTGGAATGTTGCTGTTTTCGCAGAGAAAATCAAAGGAAAGAGATTATAATTACAGGTCAGGCCCTGAGCGGAAAGCAGCTGCAGGTGTTGGGGGCTTCCCTAGCTTGGGCATCTTTTGTATCGGCAAAGAGCTAGGCATCCAAGAAGCGTGCTGAAAAGGGACGCGACCTGGGTTTTTGCCTCTTTTGGTGCTCCCCATCTTCTCCTCCATCTTCCCCTCCCTTCCTTCCCCCTCACTCCACTGAGTGTCTCCTGTCCTTGCCTATGCCAATGCCTGCGGCCAGGTTGTAAATGCTCATCTCAGGGCCACCGAGATACCTGTGCTGAGCAGCCTCATCCAGGAGAAGAAGCTTGCTGGCCCCCAACTTCCTTCCAGGGGCTGGCGAGAACAACCCCCACCCTGAATTCCTGGGCCATCCACAGTCTCTTGCCAGAGGGTGCAACGAGCCAATTCCACCCAAGCCTGGAAGTACCCATCCAATCAGGCAAGCTGGGAGAAGGAAGAGAAAAAGGCGAAGGGAGAGAGACTAGAACCTTCCTCAGTCAGAGCTCGTGCCTTCCTTCCCTGCATGCACAGTGACCTCCCTGACCCAGGGAAGTCCAGAGGGCATCTCATCCAACCTCCCTAACGCCAGATCTGAAAGTCCCACCTGAGGCTGACTTGTTGAAACCTGTTCTTGTTTTATTATTTACAACCAGAGCCCGAGTCAACTTGAAGCGGAAATGAAAGCCCCAGGCCCGGCATTCGTGTGGCGGAGCGTTTCAGGGCAGATTGGAGTAAACAGCCACGTATGATCCTGTGCTTCCCCAAAGGACCACTCGGACTTGCCCCCAAAGGTCTGTGGGCCCAGATCTCCCCCTCCCAAGTCCCAGCTCCAGACCTCGGAGTGGGAGAGAGCTAGGAAGTCATCTCTCCGGTGGTTTCCCCAGACAGATTAGGAGGAAGAAAACTGGTCCGAGCTCCTGCCTGCCCCCCCCCACCCCCGTCCTCCTCTTTAAAAAACCAGCGAGCCAGTTTCAAGGGATGGCTCATCTCCCCCATTCCAGCAGAACTGAGGATAAGCTGCATTTTCACGGCGCAGAGAAAGTGGTACTGGCCCGAGACGACAAATTCCAGGTCTGTGCTGGCTCCAAGGGGACCTCAAGCAAGTCACCTCCTCTCTTCGGACCCCAAACCTGAAATTTTATGAGGGGATAGAGCAAATGGATGACAGGGTGTCTGCAGCTGTGAGGGGTTCGGATATGTTAACTGGACAAGAGCTGTCACCAGGGGCAGAGGATGGCGGGGGGTGGGGGGGATAGTGTGAGTAGCACAGGGTCCTGAATTCGGATCCTGCTCCCCTAGCAGATAGTCCAGTATAAGTCCCTTTACATCTCTGAGCCGGAGTTTCGGTACTGTGTAAATTGGGGATACGAAGAGCACCTCTTCATGGGATGGTTGTGGCCTCAAAAGAACTAATTCATGCCCAGAGCTTCGTTCAGGGCCTGGCACAGAATAAGGGCTGAATAAATGGTATTATTTTTTATTCTATTGGAAATTGACCAGATAGCAAGGAGCCTCGTCCTTTAATTCTGAAGAACTGAGCAGTGGGGGGCTTGGAGAACACCGCAAAGGTGGCGTGCCAGGGCAGGGCAGCTGGCTCCCGGGTAATGCAGAGCCCAGCAGCCCCGGCCTCACTGCACTGCAACGACGTGTTCTGGGCAAAGACGGGGAGAGCACCTTCACTGAGCACAAACTGATTGAATGATTCGTATTCTCCCATCTTCCACACCCCAGCACTGGGGCAACCCCCAGAGCATGCTAAGTGGGTTACTGTCTGCCGTGGCATGGAGGCTGTGGGGACAGAAGGGAAAGGAGAGAAGGAGACATGTAGGAGAGGCCCTAGGAGGAGGAGAGAGGGAGGTGGAAGAAAAGGAAGGAAGGGGGAGAGGAGAGAGAAGTAAAATAGGAGAAAGGAAGAGGATGGACAGGGGCAGGGGGCCAGTGGGGAAGAAGTGTGGCCCAGGACCTGGTTCTTGAGTTGCAATGCAATTCTAGGCATCATTCAAAAGTTCTGCAAACATCCTCCCGCCTGGAAGCAAGAGCTATTTTAAAATGTAAGCTCTGAGAAGGCAGGGACTCTGTGTTACTGTTTCTTTTTCTCTTTCCTTCTCTTTCAGCATTGTATCTTCAGGTTCTAGAATTGCACTTGCCCAGGAGCCCACTCAGTAACTACTTGTTGAATGGAAATATTTCCCTGCAGAGAATCAGCTAGCAGGTGCAGCCCGGGGGCTCCCATGGGGTTCTGCCCTGCCCTCGGCGGCGGGGCGGGGTGGGGGGATGCCAGGAGACTCCAGGGAATCTCAGTGGCAGAGTTTGAGGATCACAGCTTGGCTACCGAAGGAGAGAAGGGCTGAGAGAAGGGAAGTAGAGAGATTTCAACAAAACAGCCCACAGTCCTTAGGGGATGGGTGTTGTGCCGGCAGGCGTCAGGAGAGGGCAGCACAGGGGCAGGGTCCTCACCTTAGCTGAGGTTGTGGCTCTTGATGTGTCTACTGGGTCCTAAAGGTATAGCACAGTCCAAAGGGTTTGTGCCCAATCAGGTACATCATAACTCATCCTTCCCGGGAAAGAGGACGGAGCTACGACCCCCAGTGACCTGCCGGTTCTGACCCGAAGCCTCCCTGCGGCATCTGCGCATCTCCCTACCCCTGACAGCCAGACTCCTCCAGTTCATTAAGGACCCAGGAGAGTAGCCAGGCTCAAGTCCAAAAACCACCTCCTGGCCAACACTAGTGGGGAGCTCAGCGGAGCCCCTGAAGACAGGCCTTCATTGGCTTGGCCAGTTCTTAACACGCAGACGATGATAAGGCGACATTCACCAGCTTTGGAGTCGCATCCAAACCCGACCTCTGCAGCTTCCAAATCAGGCCACCCAAGCCACTCAGTGCAGGGTAAGAGCTGATGTCAATTATTGAGTGCTGGCTCGGTTTCAGGCACTGTTCCAAGTGTTTTGTATCTATGTTCACCACCCGATGGACAGGTACTACTGTTATCCCATTTCTCAAAGAAAGAAACTGAGGCACAGAGAGGTGACGCAACAGGCAAAGAGTCAAGAGTAAGTGCCAGCAGCAGGATTTGAACTCAGGCAGTCATCCTGCACATCCCTGGCTCTTAACTTCTACATCACTTACTCGTACACCTTTTCTTGAAGTGATCGCTACACCCGACGGGGGGCTCGAACTCACAAGCCCAAGATCCAGAGTCACAGGCGCTGCTGGCCGAGCCAGCCAGGCGCCCCTCTCCATCAATTATTTAATTGACCTCCCTGAACCTCGGGTTACCCCCTTCTCAAATGAGGTTCATAATAGTAGCTTCTTTCGAGAGTTACTGAGCATTTGAAATAACATATACTAAGTGGTTGGTAGACTAGGAATTCCGTAAACCGCAGCTACTCAATGTTACAGACTGAAGAGTGTATTTCCGTGGTAAAAAATGGCAATAAAGCAGATCGTGGATTAATCTCCTTAAGGGGCCCCAAACCACGATGATGTTCCTGCCTCATAATACTTTATCTATCTATTAACACTATTTAGCCTAGTATGTCTTTGTCACTTTCGTTTCCCCTCCAGAACCTCCATTCAGGAGACTGGCCGTGTGTCCCCTTCAGTGGCCACCATGCTGACTGCCTTCTGCTTCCCTTACTGACAGGTCAGCAAGGAGGACCAGAAGGAGAGGAGAGGGAGGTGGGAGAGTGCGTTCAGGTTACTTATCACTCCCTCCCGCCCCCAACACACACAGCTCCGTCCCTGTCCCTGCGAGTCCGGTTGTGACCTTCAAGCAGAGGTGACAGCTCCTGTTGGGCGACCTTCTGGAGCTCACATACTCTTTGGGTTTCAGGAATTACCCTTTCCCTTCACCCCTTCAAGTTTAAGGACAGCAATGGCTTCCCACTGTCACTAGTCCCGTGGCACTACTACAGGATCCCTACAGCTTCCCCATGTCACGTGCCCAGCTTGGCCAATAGTTCCTTTTTAAATAACCCATTCAAATGTGCCTTCTGTTGCCTGACGGCATCCTGACCGATAGACAGCTTCAACAAGAAAGCCAGAAAGCATCATTTTCACTGAAGTCTGGCAGACTTTGGGTCAAATCTCATTCTAATATTTATCAGTCATGTGACTTAGGTAAGAACTTCCATTTTTCTCAACTATTTTTACATGGGAGTAAAATTAGGGGTAAAAATAGTACCTACCTTATAGGTTATTTTGATCCAATGCACACAGCAGGATCCCATAAATGATAGCCATCAGCATTATTAGCATTATATTTATCAGAAGCATGTATGGTTATCTTCCCCAAAGCCTCTGATTTTAGGTTTGGGTGAAGCTATGAATTTCTAGAAAGTTGACTCCATCCCCTCACCCCAACCTACACCATTCCAAAGGGTGTATTTAATTCCAGAAGCCCCGGTGATTGGTTACAAGAGAAGCACAAGACCCAAGGAGGTCCGATCAGAGTGTGACTCAGAACGCCTTCCAAGAGTGTTGGGTGAATGTGTTCTCTCTCCTTCTAGATGGCCTGGTTTGTGGATCCATGGCCATCTTGCTACCATGAGGAAGGCCAGCCTAAAGGCAAAGCCAAACTCTGGTGAATCCACACCTGGAGTTCGCCCCACTTTCTCGTGAGTCAAGCTAATAACATTCATTTTTAGAAGTCAGATCAAATTAGGATTTTGTCTACTTGTAATCAATTGCATTCAAAGGATTGAGACTTTGCACCTGGAGTGCGATGTTGATGTAACTTACCCAACAATGTCAGGCAGGGCGTATGCATCAAGCCAAAGAGACAGGCTGGCAAATGATCAAGTGTGGCCAGCCGGGGAAGGCCACCATGGTCTGCGGCTTGCACACCCCCCGGGGGGCACCACTAACATTCGCTGCCAGTATGGAAGTGTATCTTTACAAGTCAGCTTTCCAGAAAATGGCCCTCAAGTGATTCAAGAAGGCAGAGGCTCTTTCTAACTGGCACAAAGATGTCAACTGTGCCAGCAGCAGGGCTGCCATTTCCCACGTCGCAGACAGGGAACACTGGCAGACACAACAGCAAGGATAGGGTTAAATGGTGCCCCTCAAAAAAAAATGGTGCCCCTCTCCTCAGGTTGCAGCTCCCCCACCCCCCCTGCCTGATGAGGCTCTGGCAGGTAAGATGAATGTAGGATGTTGGAATACACTGACTACTTCTTATGCCTTCAGTAAAATGTAAGGTCCTACAATACGAAGACGACCTTTGGTTCAAGGTGGCCCACTGAGAACAGAGAGCAAAAAATATACATGGCTTTGCTAAGAGAGGCTGCCACCTTTGGTTTGTAATCCAGATTTCCTGAGATGATGGTGATCTGGAGCCTGGCAGGGGGAAAAATGATGCTGTCGGAGGGTGAGCAAAGCTACGTAATAGGGAACCATAATGGAACATAAAATCAGTATCACTAGGAAGTCTGAACCCCCTGACCACACACCAACATCCCTTCCTGGCATGAGGACAATCCTTTTTTGTCGTAAGAGTGCAGCTGAGGGGTAGCCAGTGTGCACAGGGCAGATGGGTGGTGTGTCCTATCGTGAGAAGGAGGCCCCTGGGAGGCACAGCAGAGAGGCAGAAGCTGGGACATTAGGGGCCAGGGAATGAGCACAGCAAGGAGGTCACTAGGAGACGATTCTCAGTCTTAAGACTGACTCAGCAATATCTGTTGGCCGCTGTTACTGGCATATGGTATTGACTGGGAAGGAAACAGCCTGGAAATCTAAGGTCTTCAGAGAGAGAGTTACATTGTCACGTCTGGCTGGTAATGGCTTTTGATTGCTCAACCCTTAAGGCAGTGCCCAAATCCTCAGCCTTATCTAACAGGAAGCAGCTGCTAAAGCAGGTAGAGAGGAGAAGGGTTCCTCGGGACCATCTCACAGGGGTCCGGAGAGGGAAATGGACAAGGACGCCCCCTCGCCCCACCCCCGACTGGCCAGCCAAGGAGGGAATGCACTTCCAGAAGTGCATGCTCTAGACCACAACCAGTGGTTTCCATTTTTCTCTTTCCAATCGGAAGGGGTACGTTTTCGTTTGTGATTTTTTTTTTTTGCAATTCTTATAGTCTCTCTCCACTGATGCATATTGGGTGTGTTGAGGCATAGATAGCGTCCCATTTAACAGCTCAGAGCCTGAGACATCAGGAGTCTTATCTGGATGGGATGAAGAGGGCATGCAGCACTAGAGATGCTGGAGAGGGGGCCGTAAGCTACAGCTGGGCATGACATGAGCACCCCGTATGTGTGGGGGTGCTTTTGAAACTGCGCAGGTCATACAAGGGTGGGCGTTGCAGCCAGAGGCGGGACTGTGGTGGACATTAGCACTGCCTTCCAGAGTCCGTGATAAATGTTCCCAATCTCTGTGTAGGATCTCCTGTAGGGCCGAGGAAGCTGATTCAATCTCCAGCTCCCTGTGTGTGACCCCAGGCAAGTTAGTGATGGTTCATGACCCAAGTCACAAAGACCAGTTCTCCAGGAACTCGTGATCCAAGTCAGTCTATTAAAAGTGACTCCTGGGGACAAAGCCCCCAGTAAGAGATAATTACAGAGGCCAACTGTGTGCCAGGCACGGTTCTGGGCAATTGTGGGTCTTGTAAAGAATGACAGAGGCATGGTTCTTGCCCTCCAAAAATCCCCATTTCTTCAAGAAAGCACAGTATGCAGATGTGAGGCCAGGGAGGAAGGCGGCGGCGGAGGACAATGCCAGCACGTAGAGGACAGGACGGCAAGAGCCCATGAGAAATGAAGCCTGAGGCTTGTTCGAGCTGCTCCTGAAGTCCACGTTACTTCCCAGGTTTCCGAACACATGAACCAATAAACGTCCTCCATTGTTTTACTTAGTTTCCCATTCTTTGTGTTTAAAAGATATGCCATGCAGGAATCTTGAGCTCAGGCCACTTCTTTGGGTCCCATCATGACACTTAACTCACCGGCAGGAGCATAGACCATGACTGGTAATGTGCATCGGGTGAATAACCAAATCTAGACGACCACCAAACATGTGAGCAGACGTGGCTGCTGAGAACCGATTCCAGCACCAAGCTGGAGAGGCCACCACGCTAAGACCGGACACGTGTCGTGAGGCTAGCAATGGAGGGTGACGGGGGAATTAACAGAGCATTCTCCATAAGAACCATGGACTGTTTTATCATAAAAGTTTCTCTGATCAGCTCTGACATGCAAATATGACAGAATCAATTAAGAAAAGATCAGACCTGGAGGGAGGAGGATTCTAGTTCATCAAATCCAAGCCACGCACTTGACTGACGGAAAGCCAAAGACAAAAGATGAGACAAGATCCCCAAGTCCATTCAGACGGGTGAGACGACACCACTGCCACGCTGTGTCCCACACTGGGGCCCCCGGCTCTTTGTTCCAACCTTGAGCCCAATGCTTCCCAAAGTGTGGTCTCCAACCTGCCACTCAGCGTCACCGGGGAACCTGTTAGAAATGCAAATTCTCTTGGGGGGAATGAGAACCTGAAGTGGGCCCAGCGATCCCGGTCTGACTTAGGCCTCCAGGTGATCCTGATGAATTCTCAAGCCGGAGAACCACTCTTCTGGAACCGTGGTGCTCCGATTGAAATGTGCACGCAAGTTCCTGGGGAGTTCTTATTAAACGGCCAATTCAAATTTCGTAGGTCTGGGGTAGGGCCCAAGAATCTTCATTTCTAACTCATTCCCAGGCGACGCCAAGGCTGCTGGCCCCAACCCACGGTTCAGAGAACAATGCTCTGTAGATTAAAACGTCACCATGCCTCTGCTCCCCTCATCTGTGGACACAGCAACTTGGACACAATCTTGTGGGACTTGAAAAAAGTAAAGTCCCAGAAAAACACCACACCGTGAAAAAGGAGATATATTTATAGCTAAATCATTAGCTCGTGCAGAAATAAAAGCCGGGTCTCAAACCTTACTTTTCTTTCTCGCTGAAAAAAAATTTTTTTTCATTATGAAAGTAATATCATTAAAAGATTTTCAGAAAAGGAAAGGAAGAAAAAACACTCATTCTCCCATAACCCTGGCTCAGCAACTAATTTTTTTTATATTTGCAGAATCCTCCCAATCTTGGCTCATAAGTATCCTTAAAAAAAATAATAATAACTAAAAGCAGGTCCTATCATGTACTCGGGGGTTTTCTCAACTACAATTCTGTATAGGAGAGCCCTAATTCTAGCCCCATTTAATCTTAATCAGTAAAAACCCACACGTAATCACTTCATTAACATACCCAGCCAGTCGACCGTTAGCTGGGGGCTACACTGTCTTGAATTCGCACTGATATTTTCCTGGTTCCCAGGGCAGGCGTGTGCCCTCCGCTCTGTCTTTTCCTCCAGCAACGGAGCACCTCCCTTCTCACTCACTTGCCTCTGCCTCTTTGGTTTGCCCCCCACCTCTAGTTCCTGACCCATCCCCATCCCTGGGAGAAAGAAGCCCATCTCAGCCTCCTGACTGTAGAGATACGGGCTAAAAAAAGCATCGACCAATGTAGATCGAATAAACAAAGCAATTAGGAGTTCAAGACAACCTATTATTATAATTTGTTTTATAATCAGCAAAACCTACACAGAGGGGAATGAACCCAATATATGATTGCACAGTTGAGGGTCTTCAAGCAGCACAAGAAACCGAGTCACATAGAAGGAAAGCCTGATGTGGTCCAAGTTAGGGAGGCACCACACACACACACACACACACACACACGCACACGCACACACACACACAAGATAAGAGAGTAGACCAATGGGTGGGTTAGCTCAGGACCTGGGGACACTCCATCCCTAACCAGTAACCAGGTGAGCACTTTCCCAGCAGTGCCTGGACCAGAAGCCTGCGAGAGCGGAGAGGCGAGCTGCTCCTGAAGGCGAGCGGAGAGGCGAGCTGCTCCTAAATGCTCACGGCACGGAATATGTGAGTGGACATCGGAGTGGCCAGGAGAGAACCGTGTGCCATCGAGTGATGAAGACGTGCTGCTTATGTGGGCCCCGTAAGGGGCCTCGGGTGGGGAGTGCGGGCGCTCGGTGAACCCCAGGACGGGACCCAGCTGTGCTGCTTCCAGTCAGACAGTGGTGGGCAGAGGTGGGCTGTGCTTCTCCCTCTCGGGTCATCTGGGCAGATCCTGCTTTGGGCCACAGACATCTCTCTGGCCTGGATACTGTTGTTCAGGGACCCAGAGAGGCCTTTGTCTCTCCCGTGGCTTCAGACAGGCCTCTCCTGTCTTGGCTGACTTTTCATAGTCTTCAGAACATAAGTTCCCCTCCACCGCCCTCTCTTCCCAACCCACATACCTACTGGGGTCCCTCCATTCACACCCCCTAGGAATCAGGGCTTTCTTGCTGGGCACAAGCCTCTGCCCCTTTTGCCTGCTCTCCTCCCCAGAGGTCTGTGGGGCATGCAAAAGCACAAGGGAGTATGTCAGAGAACAGGAGGCCCTGAAATCTGGGTAGGAGGGTGTAAGTGGACCCCGGATACCAGAGAGGAGATCACCTCAGTTCTGGAGGCTTCTGTCCAATAGGCCAACGTCACACCCTCCCAAGGTCTCCTTGGGCCTTTCAGAGCCACATGTTCCCTCCCTTGGTGCCACCCAGGAAGAAGCTAGAATCCAAGGTGCGTAGCGGGATGAGTACTCGGTTAGAAGGATGCATGGGATAGATGGGCGGGCGGGCAGACAAATGGGGTGGGGGACGGTGTGAACGCATAAAGAGGTACATAAATGCATAGGCAGACAGACAGAAATGATAGGAGGCAGCCTGAAAGGACACACTGACAGGAAGCAGAAAGGCCCCAAGGAAACAGATGACTATTTTTACTCCTTTCTTTGCCTGTTTCCCAAGAGCTGCCATTAATTCAAGGTAAAATGGACCCAACCACTGTTCAACCCTCCAGACCATCGCTTTGTAATCGGATTGTCAAATCATAATCGCGGCTTCATAAACCACCGACGGTTTAAGCTGAAATGAGGGCCCCTTTTACAGATGAGCAAACTGAGGAGGTGAGCTGATGGGCCCAAAGTCTCAAACACTGTTTTTTTTAATGCTTTTGTTTTTTAATCTCTCTCTGTTTCTCTCTCTGTCTCCCTCCCTCCGCCCCCTTTCCTCTCCCTGAAAAATCCCTCTTGTCCTGACTTTCACCTACATATCTTTCAGCTTTTATCCCTGCCCTAGCCAGCTTCTTGGTTAAAAGTCACCCCACAGTAAGCCAACCTACGAGCACAGTGGTTTCCACAGCAAAAGCGGGAGGTGAGGCCGACGTTCTGATTCTAACAAAGCCACTTTCAATAATGTATAATTAATTATAATGTATAAGAAAGGCTTTCGCCTTGCATGCTGGTAGAAAGTTCTTCCTGACATCTAACATAACTCCATCCTTCTTTACAGCTGATTAAATAATTTCCCCCATTCTCTCCTCCCTGGGAATGTAAGGCATTGTCTTTGCCAATTTCAGTTCAATGCATTCTGCAGGGTGGGGTGGGGGGTGCTCTCCCGATGGCTCCTCCTCATTGGGGGTTGGAGGGGGGAGGCTGGGCCGGAGATGAGCTCACCCCCCGGTAAGGAGGTCAGGGGGCCCCTATTCCTTCTCTCCCCCACGCACATGAAACTGAGCCGGCAGGATGCAGGAAACCTGTCTCAGAGTATTGATCACAAAGGGATGACTGGCAGCCACTGATGGGCTGTCTGGACCCCATCCGGGAGGTAAGGGCCAGATGCAGTCACCGCTCGGAGCCCCCTCCCCTTGCCACTGCTCCAAGGGGGCAAGGGGGCAGCAACTGGCATTATGAGAGCAATCCTGTATTCTCGTTCCCTTATCCGTGCTCCCCGGCCTGCTTCTCTCCCATCCTTCCCAGGGCCTCAGAAACCTCCTCCCAGGCAGGAAGCCTCCTTGCACTGAATAGAGGGCCGTCAGCGGTGATTCTGCTCCAGCCCGCTCTACCGTGCCTTGAATCCCTGCCACCGAGCACACATATCGACACTCCAACTACACATATCTCTGACGTGCGTCCAGTCCACGTAGCGTCTCACCTGGCCTGGACTGCTTTAGTGAGCTACATCTGTACGTCCTTCTTCCGTGCCGACTTCCATGTCAACTCGCCTGGGAGCTCCCTAAGGGCAAGAGGCACCATCAAGGTCGGGACAACCCTAACCATAATAATACACCAAGAAGGGACTGTTCCGGGCTCTGAGGCACGTTTCCGGGTACCTGACTCTGTCAGCAGACCCGCTCGTCTCGAGCTCTACCCATCCCGCCCACCTGAGCCACCTGGAAAGGGTCCCACCAGCTGGAGGGTCTAGTGTTGGCCCAGCTTGGGGGTCGGCGAGCACGGGAGGAGCCACGGGCACCAGAGGGAGGGTCCTCCTCAGTGTGGGCCTGGGCAGCATGGCCAGCTTTCCTGTCTAGCCCTTCTGGGACAGATGGGGCCCAGTCCTGTATGAATTCAGGCCCTTGTCTGGGCCCTGACCCTCTGACAGGCCCCTGTGAAGTTATGCCAAAGACGCAGAGCAGCGAGAAGATATGGAGCCCACATGCTCTTCCGAAAGGGCGGGAGCAGGGGGGACCATTCTCACAGGACACTGTCACCCGCGCCCCGATTCTGCAGGACTTCCCACCATTACAGTCATTCAGAGGCCACACTCTTGTCCTGAGGATGGCAGGTTTTTCCAGAAGACAGAACACATGTTGGGCACAAAGTCTCACAGCTGGTTAGCAGCAGAGAAGGAACTAGAAGCCCATCTCTCTCTTACACACACATACACACACACCCCCTACTCATGCCCAGGGACCTATTCTGAATGGGTGATTTCTTGGGACTCATGTCCTCCTGAGTGAACCCAAACCTGGCCCATGCCCAGAATTCCTGAGGCCACGGCCATCGAGGCTCGATTCCAAAGATACAATTCCAGTCCAGATCTTGCCCAAGGTAGGCTTCCACGTGTCTAACTTATGTCAGCCCAGACTGAGAGCTCCTTACACAACAGACGTAATAAGCAGCAGGATCCCAGTCAGCGCTCAGCTGTCGGGTGCCTCCCCGGGCGCCCCGCCCTCCATCCGTGTGTCTCACAGCCCGTCTGCCTTCCATGCCGGAGCCCAGCCGGCACGCCGGTGTCGTCTGGGATAGGGCGGCTGGGAGCCCGTGACTGAGGGCGTCACACCGTTCAGCAGACCCTCCTTCCCTCTGAGGCGAGGCCCCCATGGGCCCAGCACAAGGCTGATCTTTGGAGGGCTCCGACGAAGCAGAGGACAAGAGTCTGCCCTCGAGGAAGAAACGATGTGTTGGCTCTCTCGAAGAACTGACAGGGACAAAGCAGAAAAGGGAAAGAAGCAGAGGTGTGGGGGCTCAGAAGGGGTCAGGACGGTGGCTGTCACTAAGAACCTTTACCCCGGGAGAGCCACAAGGAGACAAGATCCACAGGCAAGGTTCCGAGGACGCCTCGGGTTCAGGGACAGGCCTTGGCCTTGAGGGCCCCGTCGGACCTCTATAAACAAAGATGAGAGTGTGGTGTGCCTAGGGAAAGAAGCTGGGGCAGCCGAGGTGGCATGGCTGGGCCCCACGCCACCACATCAGCGATGCTCTCGCACACCACAATGGAGCTCGCAGAGCCCGGCTCTGCTGTGTGACCCCGGGCAAGTTACTTAGCCTTCCTGGGCCTTATCCGTAAAACGAGAGCGAAAACAGCACCTGCTTCGTGAGATCCTTGTGAGGTTTTGGTGAGTTAATATTTACAAAGCATTTACGGGAGCGCTTGGCACACAGTCAGGGCGATGTGAGAGATGACGATATACTGTTGATGACAATGCTGGTTCATTGCACAGAAGGCTTTTCTATATTTGGGGCAAAGATTCACGTGCCCATTTATCGGAAAGCAGTAACGGGGTCCCGCGGTGAGCAGTGGAGACCCCTGATGGCATGCCACGTGCCTCCTGACCCCCATGTGAAGAAGTTGGAAGAGAAGAGGTGCCTTCCAGCAGATGGGGGTTTCTGGGGTTCCCGGGCCTGAGTAAGCTGAGGTCCCCAGGGAAGGAGTTCTGATCACCCAGAGGGAACCCCTCCAACGCCACACCTCCTTCAGCCCCTGGGGATCCGGACAGGAGTGGCTGGCCCGAACCTGGGAACTGGAGGAAATCCGTTCGCACCCGCAGCCCCCGCAAAGGGACAGCACGCCGGTCTGGCCAGTTCATGGCCAGTGGAGGAACAACCAGGACTTCCTTCGGCTGGGCTGTCGAAGGCCTGGGCCACTGCCTTCTGCTAAGGCTCTGCCCCTCCCTCCTCCAGCCCCACCCCGGCCAGGGGCTGCAAGAGGGGTCTGCACTGGGGGGGCAGTGGGTGTGTGGCTGCTCGGCTCCTGCGGGGTTTAGGCGGTCAGTGAGCTGAACGTAGGAGGCAAGCAGGTCACAGGAGGGCGAGGAGGGGAGAGTGTGATGGGGAAGAGGGTCCCTGATTTTGTGGAGTCTGGGGTCTAGCAGAGGAAGGCAAGAACTACGCTGATACTAGAATCATTAAATTTATTAGTGTTATTAATAATGGCTCCTATTCCTATTACTACAGAGCTCCTACTCTGTTATTCTAAGCACCTGCATCGTGTCGTTCAATCCCCATAAAACCCACTATGAGGTGGGGAGTGCCATGAGCGCCTCGATTTTGCAGATGAGGACCAGGCATGGGGAAGTTATGTAACCTGCCCAAGGTCTGCAGCAGTCAGAGGCAGCTCAGGGGCCACCGGCCAGGCTGCACGGTGACCCTGCCCGGCGCGGGGAAACAGAGCGAGCCAGCAGCGCGCGCTCACACACACACACACACACACACACACACACACACACACACACACACACACACCGCCATGGGTGCCCGCATCAGGGTGAAGGATGGCGGGAGGCTGGCTGGGAAGGCGGCCCAGGGGAGTGACTTTGGAAGACAGTAAGGATTAATGGGGACACGGAAAGGAGCATATGTTGGGGTGCAGATCCAAGCAGGAAAGCGTGTCAAGATGGTGAGAGATGAAGCCACTGATGAGGGTGAGGGTGGGGTGGACGGCAGGTGGGTGGCGGCGAGGGAGGGCGGCTCTGGGTCTCTCCCATTTGTCAGGTGTAGAGTGGGAGCTGGCAGGCGGGAGCGATCGGCCGCTAAACGCTCCTCCTGTGGGGAGCGGGGCTGGGAGGCTTCCTGATGACGCTGTAAATCAGGGCTCCTAAGTAAACCCATTACCGTGCCTCCAGCGCTCAGTCTACTGCCCGATGCCACTGTTCGAGCCTCTCTCGAATTTAGTTTATGACTCCCGCACTGTAAATCCCGACGACAGCAGACAGGGGCGGCGCACGCAATAACCCCTCACCCTGGGCATTCTTGGCCTGGCTGGGACCATCCGAGGCTAGGGCTCTGAGAGCCTGTCCGGGCCTGGCCAGGCCTGGGGTGGAGCGGAGGTGGGGGAGGGGAGAGGTGGAGGGGGCAGAGGTGGTACTTAGCCTCTCCTGTAATGTCCAGACTTTTGACCCTGAGAAGTATCAGCCTCTGAGATCCCAGGCCGGCGGGAGGGGGGGCGGGGGGGGGGCTGGGACTCAAGCCTGCCCCTCCCCCCAGGTCTGTCCTGCCCTTGCTGCCAACTCCACCGCTGCCCCCCGCACCTCCCCAAACTGAGCAGCATCGACTCTGCCCCTCGGACCCCTACCTCCCCATCCTGGGCAGGCCTCCTCAGTCCCATTCAGGAACCTTCAGGAATCCCCGTTTCTCCCCCTCTGCCGTTCTTCCCAGTCCCGCCCACGCGGGAGCATCTGGGGCACAAAGGCCAGCCTCCTTCCCTCCTCCATCTCCTGGGCACACGCCTGACTTGGCCCTCCCCACGCCAAGGACAGTTTTCACCACTGCGCGCACCTGCCTCCCCGCCCCCCCGTCCCCGATGGCCAGCTCTCGGAGAGCGGGGCGGAATCTCCATCTCTGCGTGGTCCCCGTTAGCCCTGGGCCCAGCGCTCGGAGGAAGCTCAGTCCACATTTGGTGACGAGAACCATTCCTTCCTGCAGCCTGAATGTACCAGAGTGCGGGAAACAGGGTAGGTGCTAAATAAGTGTTTGTGGACTTAAAGGAGTCCAGTCGGGGAGGCCCGCTCCAACCGAGGCAACACTCCAGCCGGAAGCAGGGGCCACCCCCCCCCAAAGGACACGTGCTTCGGGCCTACGGGCCTCTCCCTGGGACCAGGCCGGGATGCTGCGAGGCGTGAGACACACCATCCCTGGTGCGGCAGCCCCTGTAAGTCCAGGGACCCTCACCGATGCAGAGATACCTGGGGAGCATCCACAAGTCCCAGGGGTGAGGGGGCACGAGGAGGGGTGCCTGAGTCCTGTGGGCCAAGGGTCTCTGGTAGAGGCACTGTGCTAAGTGCGATGTGCTGTCTGGATCAGCCAGCCTGAGGGTCCCTCAGGAGGCAAGCTGCCCCCACTAACACGCCCTGGGACAGACGCGCCCTGCGCCCATCACGCCGGCTCTGCCCGCTCGCTCTGATCCATGTCTATCAAACTGTAGTGCGTCAGCCATCGGTGGGTCGCCTGTCACGTGATCGACGCAGTAGGGCATAACCAGCATGCCCAACAGGTAGGAAGAGGATAGAAGAGGAGAGGAGGGGACAGAATAGGGCAGGTACTTAGTAAGAACGCTGTTTTAAACTGTGTCCATTATACACGTATGGAGTATTTGTATGCATCAAATGGAAATACGAGGTTGTGACAGAAAATACATTTCTTGGGGCGCCTGGGTGGCTTCGTTGGTTAAACATCTGCCTTTGGCTCAGGTCGTGATCCCCGGGTCCTGGGATCGAGCCTCTCATCAGGCTCCCTGCTCGGGGCGGGGGGGGGGGGGGGCCTGCCTCTCCCTCTCCCTCTCGCACTCCCCCTGCTTGGGTTCCCTCTCTTGCTGTGTCTCTGTCAATTTTTTTTTTAAATCTTAAAAAAAAAAAGAAAGAAAATAAAAGCCATTTCTTACTGTGCATTCCAGTTGATAAAGTCTAAAAGCCACTAGCACGGAGGACCCGGAGGCCCCCCAGATCTACCGGACCCTAACGGACGTGTGCTCCCTGCCTGTCTGTAATGTGATGTGTCCACAGCGTGGAGCGTCTGAGCTGAGGGCTGTTCGGGGCCCCCCACCCGGCGTCATCAGCCGAGTGTGTTCAGTAGGCAGACACATCCAACGGGGCCTCAGGACATTCTGCCCTCAGGGCCGTGGTGCCAGGAGCTCAGGCCCTCCAGGAGGCGCCCCGAGCCCCTCTGATTGGCCCCCTCACAGTGCCCCCTCTACAGCTGGCCACGGGCACTCCTCCGCTGCCTTCCAGGGAACAGGAAGGAAAGGGGGGCACTGTGCGGGCTGCAGGAGAGCTGGCCTTCCCTCACGGCCTCGGGGCTGGAAGGGACCCCAGGCAGCTTCTGCAGCAACCCTCCTTTTGTAGATGGGGAACCTGCAGCCCCTCAGAGGGGGGCCCAATGGCTGGCTTGGGGACTGGCCTGCGGGGCCGGCCCTAGCACTGGGCAGCAGGTGGGCCGCACGGCAGCGCCCTCTCCCTGCTGGGGGCTGGCTACCGAAGGCCCTGCCAGCTCAGGGGGTCTAGAGAGCCCTGGATTCCTGGGTTCTTCCCTTCCTGCACTTTCTAGGGGAGGCACCAGAGTGGGAGGGTTTGGAGGAGGCTGCTCAGTACGGAAGGGCTGAAATGAGGGAAGCAGAGCCCTTTCAGATACAAGACAACAAGAACCCTGGCTTTCCCCACACTGAGCCCTAGCAGGAGAGTCAGGAAGGAGAGGGAATGCCAGGGAGGACAAGAGGGGCTGGGCTGAGGGGTTGGAGGAAAGGGGGGGATGCAGGAGGCCTGGGGGGCCCACCCCAGCTGCTCACCTTTCCGAGGTTCCAGGGGTACCCTTCTCCCCAGTAGGCCTCCCCTCCCCATCCCCTTCTCTAACCTCGGGCTGCAGGGAGCCCAGGGCATCTCCCCTCTGCCGAGCTGGAGTCCAGGAGCCCTCAGGCGGGAAACCTTAGTCTTACTGACTTCCACAGCCCCCGAGCCCAGCCCAGTGTCTGGCTCCTATCAGACAGGAAGTTTAAGACGTATATGAAGAGTGGGTAAGTGAATGAATGAATGAATGAGTGAACAGAGACTAAGGAGCACAGGACCTGCCCTCTGGGAGATGACAACAGTCCGGCTTGGGCATGACGACAGAGAAGTGGAGGAAAATCAAGTAAAAGGGGACATACACTGAGAGACAGCTAAGGGACACAGATGAGGAATGAGGGGGGAGCCGGGGGCAAGACTGGGCTCGAACAATCACAGAAGACTTCTTGGAGGCGGAGGTTAGGGGAAGGTTGGGTTCGGCTGGGCAGCACGGTGCACAGACTGGGGAAATAGAGCCCTGAAGGGTGCTGGGAGAGTGGTAACTAGGAACTGGGCCAGGCCATCAGGGAGGGTATGGTGCAAAGGAAGAAGAGAAGACGCACATCTTCCAATTTCACGGCCCCCAGGGGAAACAGGGTCGGTCTACCTGGAGGGGGTGTCATTCTGCCAGAACCTGTGATCCCAGCCAGAGGCGGAGTTCGCTGGAGTCTCCCTCTACTGCCCCTGAGGCTTGAAGGGTCTCAGTCACTGGACAAGCAGAGAGGAGGGGTTTCCTGGTCCTGCTGACACATAACTCTTAATCAGCCAGGGAAAGCTCTGGAAAAAAGCCCAGTCTATTTCTGTCACCTCTTGGAAGTGAAGGCTTTTCTAGAAATTGCCGATTGAGCCTCTGTTGTACATGCAAAGGCACCTGTATACTTGCAACACGCACACAAACACACACACACACCCCATTAGGCCAACCATGGAGCTTGCCCCTGGCTGCATCCACCAAGGGACTGCCCGCAAGTCTTGGAGGGGCTGGCCACGGAGGGTGTGAGGGTTGGTCCGTGGGCCTCTGTGTGTAGGACTGTGGTTTATAGCCTCACGACCTAAGTCCAGATTTTGACCCAGTCCTGCTGACCCACCGGCTGGCTCTTGCCCCTACCTGTCTTTCCCTGAGGGCAGACTCTGTAGAGACCCCTCCCTGCACACCTGCACGGTACCCACAGAGGACCCGGGTGCGGATGAGGCCTCTCTCGGTCCTGCTCTCGGAATATCTGCCTCTCTGCGTCCCGTCTAAGGCTCGGCGTCTGTGATTCTGTCTCCCTCCCCCTCTGGCCCAGATACACAAGGAAGATAGCAGCAGGGCCAGCCCCGCGGGGCCAGTGAACTCCTACCGCCTCCTCCTCCGGGGGGCCCTCGAGGGTCCTCAGGCTTGCAGACTCCTGGCTTCCTCATCAAAGGGAGGAAGAGCGCAGGGAGCCGCATCTGCCAGGGGCTCCCTGTCAATCCACAGTCATTTATCATGGTGCAAAGACCATTAGGGAGCATTGGTTTTTAGGGGGTTCCATCTGGATGAACAGACCTGTTGCTATTTTTAAAACACATTTCTTTGTGACTAAGCGGGGATTAAGCCGAGGCAGAGGTAAATATGGAAGCAGCTGAGTCCCCAGACGGTCTGCCTTCCCATCGGCACGGAGGGCCTGCCATGAGCCCCGGAGGCCAATGTCACAAACAGTCTCCTCTCCTGGACAGCCAAGGAGCAGGAATAGAAATCAGGGTAGAAGCAAGAGGCCTGCAGAAGCAGCCTCCCACAGCATGTCCCCCGGGACATTTGTCTGAAGTGTTCAGTGGCTCCCCCCCCCACTCCCTCCCTCCCCGTCACCCCGCGCTGTGTGCCCAGCAATGTGCTGATGTCATGCAGGTGAGCGATTTTCTTAAACGGCCACCATCACACTCAGCGACCACAGTCCAGCAGCTGGGCTGGGCACTGTACAACATTATCGTATTATAGGACCTCATTTCATCAGTGTAACTCTGTAAGACCTCTTTGCATCCCCATTTGTTAGGTGAATATATGGAGGCCCAGGGAAGTTAAATAACTTTCCCCAAATCACACAGCCAGTAAAAGGAAGGTCTTAGGATTCGAACTCATTTCATCAGTGTAACTCTGTAAGACCTCTTTGCAACCCCATTTGTTAGGTGAATATATGGAGGCCCAGGGAAGTTAAATAACTTTCCCCAAATCACACAGCCAGTAAAAGGAAGGTCTTAGGATTCGAACTCGGGTGTACGTGATTCTGAGGTCCAGCCCCATGGCCGTGAACCATCTGTGAGCCAGCTCCAAACGTGTCTGGTGTCCCATGGAGGACACAGGAACCAAAAATTACAGGAGACACTTTCCATCATGGTCATGACCAAGAGTCAACAGTAATAGTTACCCGGCCAAAATTTACTGAGGCCCTACCTTGGGTGAGCTGCTGCCCTAGGACCTGGGGATACAGGTGGGCCAAAGTTCCTGGACCCACGGAGCTTATTAATCTATGATCTGTGCAGTTGCCCAAGCCACAAGGCTAAGGTGCATCTCTGTTGCGTCCTTTCCATGCACAGCGCCGCCAATCTGATCAAGGTATCGGGTAAGCGTCACCACGCCGTGTTGATTTCACCACGTAAGCAGCGGCAATCTGCCGACTTCTCTGCATCCACCTCTGCCCCCCAGTCCAAGCCACCTCTCTCCCTCTCCTGGACTTTTCCAGTGGCCTCCTCACCGGTCTGCAAGCACCCAGGCCTGCCATCCTCCGATCAGCTTTCCACCACGAAATCACAGAGAGCTTTTCAAGACATAATTTTGGTCCCCCTTCCCTTAAATTACAAGCCTTCAGTGCTTTTCTCCATTGCTGCAGAAGTACTTCTGAACTGCCTCAGATGCTCTACCTATCTCTGCAGCCTTTCCCTATGCCTCGACCACAATAATCACCTCCACTGTCCTTGTGATCATAACATCCATCCCAGGACCACCTCACCGTCCTCCACTACCGTCCCCTGCCCCCACTGCAGTCCTCACCACCACAGAAGTGTGAGTCTTCGTAAAGCACCGCCTCCACATGTGTGGCCCCACCAGGTGCCATGTGCAATGATGGAAACAGACAGCCCCGCAGTCAGAGCTCTCACCATTTGAGACACGGACTCAGAAGCACATCATCATGGCACCTCTCTGCTCAAGTGCAAGCCATAAGAAGGATCTGGAGTTTCTAGCCTTCCCACATCTCTAAGAAAAGCTCCCAAGACATAGTCAAAGGGAGGACTGCTCTTCCTGCCCCAAGGCAGGGTGTGTGACAACAGGGTGTGTGACAACCAGGACCCCCTGAAAGGGGATCTGGACCCCAAGACGAATTATTGGGACTGACTGGAATGCTTACATTCCAGCCAAATCTTGGGATAATGACCTTTGAGAGTGGCCTTAAAGAGAAACATGGAGAGTACGCTTAGAGTAGAAAGTGGCAGGTCCATTTCCTTAGAGCTCTTGGGGCATGATGTGCATATCATATCATGTCACCTAGCTTTAAGGATAAGGAAACAGAAAAGGGTTGCAGGGGAGACCCTCTTGATCAAGGTCATACTGCAAGTCCTTAGGACAGCCAGGGCTCCACAGTCAGCCTCTGAGACTCCTGTCCCTTAGCCCACCTGGCTTCCTAGAGAGAAAGAAGTACAGAGGGAAGACACTCAAGAAGAGAACAGCCTTCTGCTACCACGGTTCTCATCCCCACATCCCACCGAGAAGAGAGCAGGACAATCTCTCTGGGTTCTGGGCTTCTCGTTACCCTCTATCCCGAGGGGAAAACCAAAATGGTGGACACAACCTGTGCTGGCCAATGGCATGAAATCATGGGAGACGGGGGGAGCCTCTGATTGAGGCTTCTGGGGCCAAAAGGAGACAAAAGAAATTCTCCCTGACTCTAGGCTCTAAAGGGCTCCAGGGGAGGAACCTGACTACTTTATTGCTTAAAACCAACTATTCCAAAGCTGTCTGGGTTCTTGGCTTCCGCTCTGGGTCCCCATCTTCCTCCTCTCCCCTTCTGATCTCAGTCCCAGAAGAGATATGGGACATCAGGCAACAGCAGCTGGAGAGGCCAAAGAGACGGAAGCCAGGGAGAGAAAGAATAGTAGGCAGAACTTCCTAAACACGGGCCGTGCATTTATTTCCATGGGGACACTGGTCCCTTACTGCTTTGAGGACTCGGTGTGCCTTGGCCCATTTAACCCCACGGTGGCCCTCGGCGGGGAGAGCACAGACTAACAAGGCTGAACTGGAGGTGCTGGTGAGGGGCCCCGGCAGGCATCCCCCGGAGACCCTGCCTCCCCAGGTGAAGTCCTGGGGTTCTGCTGCAAAACCCCTAACGATCACCACTGTGTTCTTTGCCGCCCCCTAGACAGCCTGCACGGGGACAGAAGCGCCCAGACTAACCACTCTGCCAGCCGCGCCAGCTGCTCTGTTTACCCCCTCAATGTGGAAACATTCTCCCCTCGCTCCTCTCTCTCTCTCTCATCAATCCAGTTCTTGCCTTCATAGTTGCCAGCAGTCTCCTGACTGTCCCACCCCACGAGAAATGGAAGGCACAGCAGAGGCTTGCCGGCAGCCCTGCCCGGCCTCCGCGTCCCTGGGGAAACGGCCCGGGCTGTCCTTCCACCGTGCAGGGAAGGCACGCCCGAGCTTCGGGATTTGTCCATGTACCGCCAGACCCCCGGTCCCCGGGAACTGCGAGCCCGCAGACGGGCCTGGGTCTTTAATTAAGATGGCGTATAGATGGGGGGAAACTGAGGCCGCAGGTTCTCCGTCGCAAGGAGACTCACGTGCATCTCAGCCACTAGCCACAGCAGCTGACGTGCCCCATGTGGGTGTGGGGTAAAAAAAAGTGGTTCACGTGGACAGCGGCGGGGCCTCCCACAGGGTGAAAACAAAGATGCTTTATAGGCCATCCTGTCCCGAATCCTTCCTTAACGCCAAGAAACATGGTGGTGAGTACAGCCTATGGTGTCCTCTGAACTGGATGGCCAGTCCGAACCCATGACCAGGGCTGGTGGCCCTGAACTAACTCAGTGCTTATGAGCTCTCACCCCATTTTATGCAGAAGGAAACTGAGGCACAGCGAGGTCAAATGACCTGCCCAGGATCACACAGCCTGTAAAGGGCAGAGCCAGACCACAGACCGGAGGACCCATCGGCACGGGGTGGTACGCAGCGTGGTTCCGAGGGAGGGACGTGGTCGCTTTACCGAGAGCCCTGCCCTCCAAAGGCAGCTCTGGGACCCACATCCAGGTGCAAGAGGTAGATGGGAACAGCTCGGTGGCCAGGGAGCTGGGGGTCGGGAAGCGGGACCTCCGCCTACAAAGCAGGTAAGCGGAAGACTGAGTTGACCGGCGCTCGCGTTGCTGCTGAGAAGCCCCAGGGATGGGGTCTAGGGCTTCCAGGGTGGACCAGCCCGGAACGTGAGCCCAAACAGGCGTCTTCAGATTGCAGGCTGGGAGGGCATCCTGGACCAGGAGGCGGGCTTGGTGGGGGGCGGGCTTCCCGGTTGGAACAACAAGCTCAGGGGCCCAGGGGCTGCAGAATAGAGACTTCTCACGGCGACTTGGGAGTCTGCTTTAGAACCCGGACAGAAGAGCCATTCGGTGGTCAGGAGGAGACGGGGTTTATGGACCCCAGCCTGGGTTACGTCCACACGGCTTGTGGCCGTAGCTGGGGACACGGGGGCACGCAGGAGTTCTGCACTGGCCAGATTTCACTGCTCAGACTCGCCACGGAGGATTAAGTCATTAAGGGGGGACAAGCACATCACCTTCCCTGTGCCAGCCAGGCCCTGAACGGCTCCTGCAGTAGCAGAAGGCCTTCTGCGCTCTGAACTGCGTGCCTTCAACGTCACTCCCGGTAATTCATCCTCCACACACATCCACCCGGGCCAATTTCCTTACAGGCAAATCGGACCATGTCATTCCCAGCTGAAAAGCCTCCCAGGATCCCTACTGGCTTCCCCACCAAGCCCAGCCTGAGCTCCTGAGTACGGCATGCGGGGCCCATCCTGACTTGGCCCTGCCCTCCTGGGCCACAGTCAACTCCCTGCCCCTGGTCTCTCTCTACACCCCTCTTTGAGGTCTTCTCCCTGCAAGGCCTCCCCGGCCGCAGGCCGTTCTCGCAGCCCTGACTGCCTTCCCCGCCCCATCTCCGATGTTCACAACCCCGGAATCAGAGTCCCAGGAGAGCCTGAAAACACCAATGGCCGGGCCACACCCAGAACAGTGAAATCAGACTCTCTTAGGAGTGGGGCGGAGGCGTCCCTGGGGTTTGAAAGGCCTCAGGGGACTTCAGTGTGCAGCTAGGGCTGATATCCCGTTCTCTCTTTAACCAACTCCGACCTGCTCCCTTGAAGATTCAGCCCAGGTGTCTCATCTAATCATCAAATATTCATTGAGTTGGGCACTATTCTAAGCACTGGATATAAAAATAATGATGATAGCTAATATTTATTGAGCACTTACCACGGGCCAGACACTGCTCTACGCGCTTTACGTGTATTAACTCATTAAACCAGCATGACGCCTCCGTGGGGTAGGTCTTATTATTTTCCCCATCTACACACAGGGAAATGGGGACACAGAGAGGGCAAGCGACCTCCCCGGGGTCACGCAGCTGGTGAGCACTTGCTCAAGCACCGGGGTGTGGCCCTCACATTGTTCACAGGCTGCAAGAGACAAGCAATAAACAAATAAGCAAATACCAAGTAGGGACAAAGATCCGGAAAAAACAAAAGCCGCCCTGAATGAAAGCAGCAAGGGACCAACTTTAGCCTGGTGGGGGGGGGGGGGTTGTCAGGCCATCCCCCTCCCCCACCCCCCGGGAGCAGCATTTCAGCAGACACCTGAAGGAGAAGGTTCCAGCCAAGCTGGATGTGGGGGATGGGTGCTCCAGGCAGGGGACCCGGTGAACCCGAAGGCCCAGGGATGGGAAAGAGCATGAAGTGGTCTGGGAACTGGGGAGACCCAGTAAGGGGGTGGGGGGGCACACCCCAGGGAAAGAAGCTGATGGGACCAGTGCCTCGCAGGCCACCTGACGAATTGGGATTTTATCCTGAGGACAGTGAGTCTTCAGCAAGGCACGCACACGGTCTGAGGGTGGACTGGGGAGCCTGGGGAGGCAGGGCCCTCCGGAGGCTGTAGCGGCCATTTAGCGAAAGGGGACCGGAGTGGAGCCAGAGAAAAGCACCTCCTCCTAGAAGCTCTCCCGGTTCCTCACTTCCAGTGGAGTTCTGTTAGAGTGCATTATAACTGCCTGTTTACGTCGGAGCCTCCCCTGCCAGACGGGGAGCACCGTGAGGGCAGGGACCAGGTCTGGCTGACCTGTGTAGCCCAGCAGCTGGCCAATGCTAGCTGCTCGGAGACGACTGTCATTGGCACGTGAGGTGAATGGAGGCATGCCAGGCTGGCAGCGTGCCGAAGGACGTCGAAGAAGGGAAGGCACCAGAGAAGGTCCCCATGCTCACTTTCTCCTCCGTAGATCTGGGGTTTCACAGACCTCGGCCAGAAGAAGAGGATGCGGCGTCCCCACTGCCCCCAGAAAAGCCCCTCTCCCCACCCTCTTGGACGAACACCTGATGGGGAAGCGTGTTAGCGCCATAAATGATGGGCGGTGGCCAAGCCCATCCCTTGCCCTTGAACTCTAGCAAACTCCATTAGGTAGGACAATGGGGAGGGAGGCAGCCCCAGCCCAGACCCCTCCTAAAACAGCAGAACCTCCAAGTTCCAGGCAGTGCCGGACACTTTAAAGAGCCCGGGTATTTAGCTGCACTTTGGGCACCGGCTGCTGCTCTGGGTTTCCACAGTGAGGGTGACCCCAGGAGTTTCTGTGTTCCTCCCTCTGCTGCCATCACGACCGCCAGGAAAGCCCCCCAAAAAACCATATGATGCTGCACCCTGTCCAGATCAGCGCAGGGCAGAGGCAAAGGGGCGGGAAGGCTCAGAGGGGTCACCCAGGTCCCAAGGCCAGCAGGTGGCAGAGCTGAGGCCAGGCATCCAGGCTACCAGACTCTCAGCCCCGGGAATTGGTCCAAGGCCATTTGCCACCTGCATGCCCTGCCTGCTCCTTCAGGAACGCTCTTATGTGGCGGTGCCAAAGCTGCCCAGAGCACACAGCGCTGTCTCCCAGGCAGAGGAAGCCAGGTCCTCCAGGGACAGTAGGGACCCCTCCTCACCCCCACAGGCCATTCTGCCTCCTTGCTAACGGCAATATGGTTAAGGGTGTGCATCCAAATCTTGGCTCTGCAACGTCCCAGCTGTGAGGTCCTGGGTCAGTCATTTAAACTCTGCCTCAGTTTCCTCACTATAAAATAGAAACCCCAGTGACAACAGTCCTGTGTCCTACAGCGGTGGCAGGGGGTTAAATGAGTTAATAAGCATAGAGTGCTTAGAACATTCCCGGTAGGTAGTAAGGGCCCATCAGTACAAGTGTTAGTAAGAATTTCCTAGGACAGAGTCAAGGGACCTAGGCTATTCGCCAATCCATCCATGCCTCGGTTTCCCCATCTGTTAAATGGGGGAGTAGTTCGTCCGTGTGAGTCGTTCGGGGACAACCACAAAATGCCAACAACTATGAAAAGAGCTTGGAAGTTAAAAAGGAAAAGTACCTCACAAGTGGGAAGCTTGATGGGCAGGTGACCCCAAGGCGATGAAGGGCTCCATAAATCACCCCCAACAGCAGGCTGCCTGGCTTTTATGGGCGCTAAGGCCCAGGCCCCTTTCCTGAACATCATTCAGAATTTATAGACTCTTGTCACTGTCTTTCCCCGTTCTTTTATTTAGTTGCTTCAGAAGCAAGCCTGGAGTTAATAGAGCTTTTGCTGTCCTTCCATGAAAACACAGCCCGTGCTGCAGTCAGTCCCCAGCCGGTGGCGGGGTGGGGGCTGGTGGCCTGTCCACTCTGCAGCAGCCTGCCTCCTCCACCTGCCCGGGGAATCCAATGACATCCCAGGGGCCCGGGCCTGGGAACCAGCCCTCTGCACGTGGGACCCAGTGATGACGGAGACCTCCTGCCTTCTAGGAATCTGAACAGGACTGGGCTCGGCTGGGGGCCTCCTCCCACTTATCGAACAAGGAAACCACAGCAAGAAGCACCAGCCGAGAACCTCTGATGAAACCTCATCCTGCTTCTGTCCCTTACAAGCTCTGTGATGTTAGCTAAGTTACTTGACCTCTCTGAACTTGTGTGTTCAGAGCTGTAAACAGCGATACTGTCTACAGGCCACTGGGATGAGGAAATGAGACCATGTGCTACGGAGGGAGCTGGGAAGAGATACCCGGCGAGGTGTAGCAGAGCGACCAGGAGCGTAGGGCACGGCATCCAGAGAGCCCGGGCTCAAATCCCGGCTCAGCCCCTTCCTGGCTGGGTGACCCAGAGCAAGTTACTCTACGTCTTTGTGTCGGTCTCAGTTGTCTCTTTCGCATGCTTTGGATAAGATTATCTAATTCACCGGGTCTTTCGAGGATGAAAGAGGAGACTGCCAGCCGGGGCTCAGCAAATGTAAGCAGCTAAGAGAGGCACTGGCCCCCAGGGAGGCTGGTGTGGTGGTTAAGGGCCATGGGAATCCGACACGATTGGGTTCAAATCCTGGCTCGGCGATGCAGTTTCTGCAGGACCTGGGACTCATCCCAGTGGCCTGGAACTTCCCTGGTTTTAGAGCTGAAAGTCCTGCATCCCAGGAATCCCCTCAGTCCCGGGCAAACAACCCCCTTACTCTTCTAAGCCTCAGTTTCCACATCTGCACAGAAAGTAGCAATACCTATTTGGAAAGGCAGTGAGGGAACTAACGGAGAGAAAGCATGTCGGTCAGGGCTCCAGCAGGCCACACACGCCCGGAGCCAGGCACTGGAGTGCTTTGTAGATGTCTCCTCATTTCATACTCACCACAGCCCTGGGGATTCCGTGCTTCTGGGAGCCCCATTCTACAGAGGAGGAAATTGGGCTCAGAGGGGAGTGGCCTGCCCGAGGCCTCACGGCTCATAGGTGCAATCGCTAAGATTTGAACCCAGGCTCTCTGGCTCCTGGGCCTCACTGTGCTAGACTTCCTCTCACGTAGTAAGTGCTCAATAAGGGCGCCTGGGTGGCTCAGTGGGTTAAAGCCTCTGCCTTCGGCTCAGGTCGTGATCTCAGGGTCCTGGGATCAAGCCCCATGTCGGGCTCTCTACTCAGCAGGGAGTCTTCTTCCCCCCCTCTCTCTGCCTCTCTGCCTACTTGTGATCTCTCTCAGTCAAATAAATAATAAATAAACTCTTTAAAAAAATAAGTGCTCAATAAATAGTACCAATTAATAAGAAAAACCAAAAATGCATCCCTCCTTTTGAATGATGTTTCCAGTTTGCATTCTGCAGGGGGTGGGAGTTAAGGATTCTGAGCCCGTGGGAGGGAAGGTAAAGGTCCCTTTACTGTATACTTGACATTTTCCTTGCTTGAGGGTGCTTCACAGGGGAAGATGGTAGGGAGCCTGCCAAGGGAGCAGCAGCGGCAGCCCCCCAGATATGCGGGCTGCACCCCCCGCCCTGGGAGAGCTTATTTCCAGGAAGTCAGGCTGCAGTAATATTCTCAGGCTCAGGCCCCATTTGCTCACTCTCCTCCCCACCCCTAGTAGGGGCTGCGAAGAGGTGGACGGAGCAGGGGATTCCTGCTTGTCCCAGAACGCCTGCCTCGTCTCCCCCGTGGAAGAGACAGCGGGGACAGTGAGACGAGCTGCGTTACGTGACACAGACTCCAGCCGCGGCTGTGCCTGCTCAGGGTGGAGGCAGGAGACAGGGACCGTCAGGAGTCTGGACCGGAAGGGCCCATGGCTGTCGTGCAGAGTGAAGCCTTCTAAACTCCTGCTCAGACAGGAGTCTCAGGCCGCAGAGGGCGATGCTCGGCAAGGCCCCCCCGCCCCCCCCCCCAGTCAGGGACAGGGCTGGACGCTGCCGAACATGCAGGGCCCCCAGGCACCCTCAGCAACTCTCCTGATGCCCGCTGGCCTGCTGTGCCCCTGGGAGCCAGGTCCGGCTTGGAGGTGGGCCCGGCCCCCAAGCAGTTTTGCCAGTGACTGGAGCAGAAACCCAAAGTGCGAGGGAAAATGCATGAAGACAGGCCATTGGGACCCCATGGAGGTCAGGACGGCAGCTTGCTTGCAGGGACATGGGAAAGAAGGAGGCAGGCAGCCAGCGAGCCACCCAGCCGGGACGTCCATCACCCCTTCCCTGTGCCCGCCCTCCTGCCCTGGCCTGGCAGCCCAAATTACAGATATTGGGGGCCCGGTGGGGTACATGGTCTCCACTCAGGAGCATTTCCAACTGGCGCCAGGGTCCCTGTCTTTCCCTCAGGTGCAGTGAAATGAATACAGACATTGAAGGTGTGTGAGGCCAAGAATGTCTCTAGCGACATGGGGAAGCCAGCTCGCCCCCCGCCCCCCATCCCTTACCACCCTCTCACCCCACTCCAGCCCAGCGGTCACAGCATGTGACAGCCTGAATCGCAGACCAGAGTGTGGGCTCAGGAGTCACGCTGCTGGGTCCTGAACCTAAGCTCTGCCCTCTTCGTATCTGCGTGACCTTGGTCAAGCTACTTGACTTCTCTGGGCCTCTGTTTCCTCACCTATAAAATGAACTCAGAGCAGTGCCCACCCCATGGAATTAATGTGGGGATAAAACGAGCCCACAACGCTTATGTTAGAAAAATGGCGGGCCCACCGTAAGCAGGCAGCACCCGCAAGCCATTATCCTGATGGTATAATACCGGATCATTCAATCGCACAGGACCTGGTCATCCCATCAGCCTCTCTGAGGCCAGCTTCCCCACCTTTAGGTGGGGACAGTTCTGCTTCCCCTACTCCCTCGCCGTCCTGGGGTCCAAAGTAGATAAACGTGGCCACAAGCCGAGCTTGAAAAACTATCAAGGGCTGCTGCCTATGTGGAAGGGATGAACAGAATATATACTCTCATAAATATCAGGTAATATAAACATAATACTAGCGGGTTACGATACAATGTAAGATAATACTCTGCATTACAAACCCAGCGAAGAGAGAGACAAGACAGATGGAGGAAGAGGAGGAGAGGCAGAGAGAGGCCGGGCGAGACGGGGACGGTGATTGAGGCCCGAGCTTGAAGAGCAGGGAATCAATGTTGTACTGTAATTTAAAAACCAATATACAGTAAATAGCAGCCCAGTGCCACGGAGCAGCTGCGTGGCAGGGTGGCCCCGCCTGAGATTACTCACCCCCGAGCCACCAGCTCCCACCAGCCTCCCCTGTAACTCGGGATCCGCCGCTCCCTCCCTGCGCAGATTTGATCCTGGAGCCCTCAGCGCCTACCTCCCAACTACGAGTCATATTTACATGGCACGAGATGGATGGCCCCTGCGGATCCCGTAGCCCTGGAAATGAGGCTGGGGCCTGGGTTTGTCCCCTGGAGAGAGGGGGTCTGGGGTGGGGCGTTGGTCCCAGGCAGCCAGGTTTTGTGGCAGGAGCAGCCGGGAGGCCCAGGTCGCAGTTGGCTCCCAACCCCTGCTCTCCCCCCGGGGCTCTTCGCCTCTGCTGGCCTTCCCTGCTCCCGGACCCCTGTCCCCTCCTCATGGCCACACACCTACTCCCCATCGCCATCCCACGTCCCACCCTAGACACTGAGCCCATCATCTATTTCCGCACCCCAACTCCCCCAGCTCATAAGCATCCCTCCGGGCCTGGTTTCTCTCCACTGGAAGTCTTCATTCCCTTGCCTGTGTCCCGGCTCAAGGTTCATTTTCCTGCCCCAGATGCTTTCCCAGCTCCTTCAAACCAAAGGATCCAGGAGGTCCCTCCTCCCACTACCGGGATGGGCCCTGGGGCATGGGTGTTGGAGGCTGGGGGGCAGCAATCACGGCCCAGGCCTTCTATTTCCGGCCTTCTACTCACATACAGACCAGGCTGAATGAAGGATCTCCTTTCTGACAGACGTTCCCCCTGTCCCGGTTCCACAGCCCCCTTTGGACCCCCAGCATGTCCCACCTCCAACGCCATCCCAGGGCATCCATAACAGTTTCAAAAAGATCCAAATAAGTATATCCCGTGACCCTGCCACTAACTCCCATCCCCTGATGTACTGTGTAGTATAGACACAACCCACTTTCCCCTGTGCCATGATGTGTAGACCCAGTCTGGGAACGCAGACCCGGAACACGGCAGAAACTCGCCGCCCCTAACGTTGTGCCTCCTTTCCCAGCAATCTGAGCCCAACACCAATAAGGACCAGGCAACCACTTTGGTAACCTCTGTGCCTCAGTTTCCCCTCATGTAAAATGGGTATGATCATAACGTCAGTCCTGCCTGCCTCATAGGATTGTCAGGAGGGTCCAATGGGATCACGTGAAAGTATTATGAAATTCCCCAGGTTGCTATAGAATTTAAGGAGTGCTTATTTGGAAACAGTATCAATTAAGTTGGTCTACAGTGTTCTTCTCTGCGCCTAGGGAGATGCCATTATTATACCCACTATGAATAACCACATCTCATGCTTACACGGCGTTCAGTGTGTGCTGGGCACTGCTCCAAGCACTCTCCATATAGTAATCCGTTACATTTTCCTAACAACCCCATGTGGTGGGTACTATTATTATCCCCATTTTGCAGATGAGGAAACCGAGGGACAGAGTTCACACAACCAGGAAAACAGGACACAGTGTAAACCCCAGGAACGGCGGTGGGGGGGGTGCCCGAGGTGCACACATAGTCCCTACGTAAGGAGGATGCTGCGTCCTAGTGGTTTAGGGTCTGAGTGTCCCCGCATAAGGCACCGTGTTTATCTGCCGCCTTCTCCTCTTGGACGTAAGCTGCCCCGGGACAAGGAGCTTGCCTTTCCCCATTAGAGGAGGCTTCTCAAGGGTCAGGAATTTGCCCGGCCTACTTGCAACCCCTGTGTGGTCCTCCCTGCCGGCAGGCAACGCCCAGGTTCTTGCCCTTCGGAGGCTGGGCCATCTTCGTCCCCGAGGTGTGACGGCCCGCACCTGTCACGTGCTTAGAAGCCATCACTGGACAGAGGGTCCAGGATTTACGTCTATTCTAAGGCCTCTCCTTCCCTCCCCTTCTCACCAGCTCAGCCCCCGTGACGCAGGTAACCAGGCCAGAAGGAAGATTACATGGTTCCTCTAGGGTCAGCTGCCCCTAAGTGGGGACCACAACCCCTAAATCTCTTCATCCAGTCAGTTTGCATTTGGGTGAGACGGTAAGATGTCAGCTTAGGCGTGGGGCAGAGGGGGGGTCTGGGGAAGCAGCGTGAGACGGCACTGTTTCTTTTCTTTTCTTTTTTCGTTTTCAGTGTGAGAGAAGATTTCTTAAGTGATCTTCATCCCCACCATCATCACCATCACCGTGGCCTGCAAGTGCGTAGGTCACGTGTGACCTTCAGCCGAGTCCTGGGAATAGACATACGCACATATAGGGGGTGGGAATGCAGGCGAGGGAAGGCACGAGAAAGAAGCCAGACTGGGCCCCCGCCCCCACCTCTACCGAGTCCTGGGGGTCACAGGCAGGCCTGGAAAACTGTACAGGTGGTGGACGTGAGGGGGCTGCGTGCGCATGCGCGCTTGGAGACGTGACTCAGCTTCGCCGCACCCGGCCTGCTGGGCGGCACACAGTAGGCGTTCAGTAGCTGCTTGCGAACTGCACCGCAATCTGCGAGGACTGCCGACCAGCCAGCCACGAGAGGGCCGGGTGACGGAGCACGGGCTGGAGCGCCAGATGCTGAACTACCAGGCTCTCCGGACCCGAGGGCTCGCGGGGGCTGGAGGGGGCACGCTGGAACAAGCGACAGGAGCCTCGCTCCCAGGGCAGGCAGCAAATCCCAGAACTGACAGCCTCAGGAGCACAAATATGCAAGCAAGCTGAGGCTCTGGTGATGACCGGGGCCAGTCCTCTCCTGCGCCCTATCCAGCTCCACGGGAAGGAGGGGCTTTGGGGTTGGGATGCCCGTGGGGCTGAGGGCAGCGCTGTCCATTGCTGAACCGAAGCTCCTAAGAGCAGACCGACAGGCAAGCAGGAAGGAAACCAAACAGCCACAGGAGCGCACGCGCGTCCCAGGGCCAGCTCCATCACCCCGTGCATGCATCTCCCGGGACCCAGTTCCCCACGGTTCACTCAGGAACAGAGAGAGCCTCCTGTTTCCCGGGGACGTTCTGCCGCAGGCCCCGTGACCTGTGGGAGCGCCCCGCGGCAGTTCTGCTGTGACCCCGAACCTCTGCATGGCATCTGAAGTCTGGCTTCTCCTGGCTCTGCTGGTCCCCCCCCCCCCCCGTCTGAGTCTAGCTCCTCGTCCAAACAGGGAGGAGGGCAAAACAGGCGCTGCCCAGCTCAGAGACCCACAGGGACTGCAGGAGAGCCTGCCCAGAAACGTTCTTGTCAGCTGGCCTGCGCTCTGCAAAGGCTGGATGGCATGTGTCCATGTCTTCGAGGGAGAAGTGACAGCAGCAGACATAGGAAGCATGTGCTAGTGTGTGTGTGTGTGTGTGTGTGTCCATACGTGGGTATGAGTGTGTGCATGTGTGCACATGTGTATGAAGATATAAGTATGGGAGTGCGTGTGTGCGGGAGTGTGTGTATGCATGTGAATGTGCGCGTGTGCAGACGTGTGACTATTTGAGAGTGTGCGTATCTGCAAGTCTGCTTGTGGCTGCGTGTGCACATGCCTAAGTGCACGTGAGTCTGTAGGAGTGTGTGTGCGTGTGTGTGCGTGTGCGCGAGCGCTGGAGTGAGGGAGGAAGGAGATACTGGCATTCCCAGTGTAGCCCTAGGATCCTGGTTATTCAAAACTGAACTCAGTAACCTAGTAACGGGATTTGGGGCAGGTTTGCAGCAGTCAGAGGGCATCAGGCTGAAGGAAACATCAGGTCAGCGCTGCTTGGGAGGACAGGATGAGAAGGAAGCTAGAGAATAAGTCACTTCCGGAGCCTGGGTGGCTCAGCCAAGGTACCTTTCCTCAGGCAGATTCAGAGACTTATAAATCAAAGGATCAAATACCTGAACTGAAGGGACTTGAGGAGCCTTGGGCCCCACTACACAGGTGAGGACAGAAAGGGAGACAGGCCGCCGAAGTCACTGGGCGAGATCCTGGCAGAGCCGAACAGAGAAAACTCATTCCAGGGCCCCCTGCACAGCAGAGGGTCCGCCCCCACCAGCCCTGGTGCCTTGTGCTGCAAGAGGACCTCTAACCTTTAATCCCACGACCCCGAGTCACCATCCACCCCCCTGTTTCTCTGCCCCAGCAGGACCTAGGTGGGTATAACACTGGCTTCATCAAGGGGGCGGGGGGTCCTGAATCAAGGTAACAACTTTGCCCACCCCAAAATCTTCAATACCTTTTTAGAATGGCAAGGACTCATCTCACAGCCTTTGTTGGGAATCTCCAGGGGTTTCCAGGAGCTCAGAGAGTCAAACACGCCTTTACCTTCATCCATCATGCCGGGGGCTCCCATATCTCTCTCTCATCCGACTCTGAGACCCAAGCTGGAGCCCAAGCCGGGCTCATTCCCCAAGGTCCTCCAAGTTCTACAGGCTGAGTGACCATGTATCACTCATTTGGGGGACCAGGAAGAGTTCAATCTAATAGCAAGACCTAGTTTACAGCTACAGTTGACCTTTGAACTAAGGGGGCCAGATCTCCACACAGTTGTAAAATTTACGTATAGCTTCTGATTGCCTCAAAAACTCAATTACAAATACAAATTACAAATTCTCCTGTTGACCAGAAGTCTTACCGACATCACGGCTGATGTATTTATTATTATTAACATGTGATTGTATGTTATCTGCATTATATATACTGTATCCTTACAGTAAAGCTAGAGAAAGGAAAATGTAACTAAGAAAATCATAAGAGAAAATACATTTCCAGTACTATGCCGTGTTTTGAAAAAAATCCGCACACAAGTGGACCCACGTCGTTCAAGTCGATGTCAAGGGTCAATTGTACCCTGAAGTAAGAGCCTTCACAGTCTCAGCTGGGGACCACGGTGGATCCCCTCCCCCAGTTTTATTCGACTCAAGCTGCCTTAGAACAGGGCACTAGATGAGGAAGCGTAGGTGAGCAGGAAGGCGCTCGCTCTGGGGACGGGAACGGGAATAGGCAGTTTGTTTTCGGAAAGTGGAGATGGGAAGACCAAATTGGTATTAGGGACCTGAGTTCGGACAAGAAGGAAGACCGATGAGTGCTGGCCTAGGTCAAAGTCGGGAAGATGAAGGGAGGGGTTGGGGGAGCTGACCCAGAGGAAGGGGGCTTAAGAGGGACGCGGCGTCCTGCTTCTCACCCTGGTTGTGTCTGGGCAGAGTGACCAGCGTGCAGCCCAGCCGGTGCGGCGACAAACACTGGACATGCCCATAATAAATGCACTGAACTCTAAAGAGCCCAACTTTGGGATTTTGCAGTCTCTCGTGTTCGCTGCCCTGTTAATACAGGGCTGCTGCAAGAATTCCCAGGGCTACGGCAGACAATCCCATGTAGGTTGATAAAGTACAAGAGCTCAGTTTAGTTACTTAATCCAGCTTGACACGGTTTAAAACCTAAGTCTTGTCTCTCGGGTCTCGGTCCGTCCCTCGGGCTGGTCTGGTGCCCATGAGCCTTGGCCCTTAGGGGTATTCAAGAAAGAAGGTCCAGATCTGTAGGGACCCCTTACCCCTTCTAAACATCCTGCAGCTACAATGCAAGGAAATCACCTGGAAAAAAGTAAAGGTTGATAGATCAGGACAATGTCACTCCTTAAACTTGCTTGCTGCATTTGGACTCGATGGTTTAACAAGCCAGTGGCCCAGCACACGGCTGTCTCTGCTCTTTGCCTTCTTACCTCTTGTCCTTCAGCCCTCTGTTCAAAGACTAGCCTTGGGTGGGGGGGGCAGTGTATCCAACCCCGCCCCCGCTCTCCCTCTTGATAAAATGAAGATGCCTATTCAGGAGGTCCGAAATGGAACGGCATTTGCATTGCTGGCCCCCTCCCCGGAGACGTTGATGCTGCTGGGCCCATGGACCACCCCTGGGGAAGCGACTCGTCACAGTGAGTTTGTCCTCCTCACCATCTCCTGGATTCTCCCAGGCTCGTTATAATCCACTTTTTTTCTTATCCTGGTCTGTGAGCCCTAAAGCATGCATTCTCAATGGGGACAACAGCGCCCCCAAGGGGGCAAACATTTGTTCTTGGGAGGGGTGAAAAAAATTACTTAGTTTTGGTATATGAGGCAGTACATAAACAGATATGCACTGTACCTATGGTATTAAAATCCATCCTGGGGTGCAATTAGGAAAAAAAATATCTAAGAAGCCTCCTGGGAGAGGGTCGCAGTGAAAAGAAGGTCTAGAAACATCAGCCTAAGGAAAATGCATTCTGCCTACTCCAGTGCCAACCTTCACTGATGCCTGCCAGATTACAAGAGTAAATGATGTCTGTCAGTGTGTCCCTTCCTAGCTGCCTGCCACTGATGCCACCCAACCGTCTGGCCCCCATGCCCTTCTTCAGCAGGGTCTGAACCCTTCCTTTTCCCAAAAGGCACAGCGCCCACTGGCTGGCCTATGACCTTATCGGTTAACCTTAGTCCCACATGAAACTGATACATTTGAGTCCACCTTCTACGCCCTCATCCCCAAGAAGTCATACATTTAACATTTTAGTTACTCGGTCTCAATAAGGAAGTGGTCACAAAAATTCCCCTGAGCGTTAACAGTATTATTCACTGGACGAAGTGCTTTCACACATTCCGTGAGCATTATAATCCTGATTCATCAGTAAGGAACTGAGGCCCCAGGTAGTAAAGAGAGTTGCTCCTTACTCAAGTCAGACACACAGCAGAGCTGGGTTGCCAGACTCTCCATCTGGTGCTCCCTCCACTGTCCCATCTTCTGTTCTACCATGAGGACGGTGCTGCCCGGTGGAGGGGAGCTTATAAACTGGTGGGAGTGAGTGGGTAGGACGGACAGACATGCGCACGGGCGAGGCTGGGCTGGCAGGGTCTGCAATGGGAGCTCTGGGGTCAGCCTCCCCAGGAGGCCGGCAGAATCTGGAGAAGCATAAGCCTACGGGGTCCACCGCTCCTCACCTGCAGGGCAAGGCGGCATGGAGGACTTAAGTGTGTGCATTAGCTTTGAATTCAGACAGACATGAGGGTCAAGTGACCGTTCTATCCCGCACGACCGACCTGGCAAGTCCCAACCTCTCTGAACCCCAGAGTTCTCATCTGGAAGGCAGAGGGAGCAATAACGGCAAATTCATGGAATTGGGAGAATTGTTTCGAGGAGCTGGAATTGTTTTGAGGAGCTGGGCCTGACCAGCCTCAGGAATTTCTCAGAATATCCATTCTGCTTGCTGAGTATCCCACCCCTGAAACCTCCCAAATCCCCAGTAACCTCTAAGAATTTAAGAGAAAGCAAAATCTGCCTTCTATGGACGTCTATGGGCTTTTGCTCTTCCTGAGATCCTTACCTCCTCCAAGGAGCCCTCCTGATTGCCCTCACTCTGAGCAGGCTGGACGTGACTACTCTCCCTGGTCCCCATCCTCATATCGGAAGCCTTGATCCCTGAAAATACCTTTACTTAGGCATTATGGCAAAAGCTCCTTCTCCACTCCTATTCCATTTGGTTCATTAGTCAGACCCTGCTAAATACACACCAGGTCTGAGCCTTTCTCCCCAGCTGGGTGTGCCCTCCAACTCTACGGATGGGACCCAGGTCCAATCACAGGCCCTGCACAGACCCCAGCAGGAGTCGTGCCCATTCAGTGGGTCTGGGCCCGACACCATCCTGTTGAGGTCACTCTTGGGGCTGCAAGAGGCAGAGGCAGAGAAGAGAAGGCAGGGGCCAGGTTCTGGGAGAAATTTCACACTCAAGCCTCGGATAGGAAAGGGTGAAGGATGACACTTGCAAGCCACAGAGCCTGTGCTTCCTGAGCAAGTGGGCATGGCCGTAAAAATCCGAAGCAATCAAGAAAGAGAGGGAAGCAGGTGCCACAGCCCCAGAGGTGAAACTGGCTTCCCAAATAGCAATTCCCGAAGTTTTCTGGAGGGCTTCCTGGAGTCTTTCGATGATCAGTTTACGGGTGATGGCATCAAACCCACCTGAGAGCTAGGTGCATGGGGGGAAGCTAAAAGTGTCACCCTCCTGTCTCTGAGGGGCCTTGCCCCCTCCAGCCAAATGCTCCTCCAGATCTGAACAGGGGTTTGGGGAGCACCGGGACAAATAGGACTTTATAACCCATCTGGGCGGCACGTGCTATTACTTCCTTTCATCCAAGGAGAACATAGAGGCTCCCAGGGTCAACCAACAAAGACAGGGCAGAGGCAGCATTTGAACCCAGGCCTTCCAAGTGTAGGTCCCATTCCATGATATGCTGACTCTATCCCTTCAAATAGGCTGGACCCTAAAATACCAATGGCGTCCTAAGAAAAATCACAAAATCCCCAAACCGTTGCTTTAGTTGGAGGGTCCAGTTCCGCTTGGCTATGTCTAGTGGGTACTGTGCTATCATCTCTGCTCTCAGTCTGGAGGCCTCCCCCGTTGGAATGGGAATGCCAGATGCCAGCCACGGTGCTCCTCTCCACCCCGGTCAGGGGACTTTCTGAAAGGAGGAGCAGCCCTCCTCCACTTTCCTGGCTGGAGAGACGTGACGACCCTGACACTTGGGAGCCAGAACCCTGGGATCCTCGGCTTCACTTTGGAGACACAGCTGAGACAAGAAAGCGGATTCCCACTCTAGCCAAACCAGAGCCTGGGTGGCCAAAAGCGGCCAAGTTTCCCCAGTGGCGCCACCTACCTCATCTGCATTTCCCACCCCATCCATCCCCTCCTCAGTCTCTAGCCTCTGGGGAGGCTCCTCGCTCCCCCTCTCTGGGGCCACACTCCCCAGTTTCCCCAGCCGGCTGGGCCTGGGCAAGGAAGTGGCACCGCAGAGAAGCAGGGAGCCCGAGCCCCAGCAGCCGCCCCGCGGGCACCCCGGCCAGCCGGCCAGGAGCCGCAGCTGGGAGCCGACCTCCTGGAGAAGCCATGCCAGAGGCTGAGACCGAAATGCCAAGTTGGCTGTCTGTATTCCCCAGGGCGAGGAGGACAGGAAGATAAGTAAGGATATTCCCAAGCAGGAATCAGACCAGAAACTCTAAATCGAGAGCTGGGCAGGGGGCCTAAGTAGACGCAAGTGAGGAGCCGGAGGAGAGAGACGGAACTCTGCATCCCAGCCAGAGTCAGAAGGGAAAGACGACAACCAAGCGTCAGCAGAAGGGGCCCAGGCAGCTGGTGTGGTCCGCGGAGACTGACAGCTCCAAGACCAGGCCCCCGTGAGAGCTTCCTCCCGAGTCCTCCCTGCGCGACCCTGACCCCTTCAGCCTCCGAAGTACCCCACACCACGTCCCAAGCTGGCTGGGCTCCCCTGTGTGTGGCTGCATGAAGCCAAGGGCGGCAACCAGCCCAGGGCACAACCCCAGGACCAGGGACTCACACTCCCAGTCTCCCCACAGTCCCCCAGCTCGGCCTCCCCACCATTAGTTCCAAACTGCACCCCCACTGCAGGGACAACGGCCCACCCGGAACCTTCCGCCCTGGTCCCTGCAACTTCCTCGCTCAGAGCTTGGCAGTTTCCTCCCCAGCCATGGGGATCAGTTTCCTGAAGCAGCCAGCGCCCTCCCCCAGCCCCACAAGGCCAATCAGCCCATTGCAGCCACAGCGCCCCCCCATACACACACACAACACGCACACGCGCGCACGCACATACACACACACACACACACACACACACACACACCCCACTGTGGCAAGGCAGGGGGTCAGCCTCTACAGCCAAGCCTAGGACTCCAGCTCCCTCTCCCCACCAAGTGTCTGTGTGTCTGTCCGCGTCTGTGATTCTCAGCATGCACTTGGTGGCGACGGGGTTCAGTCCCTCTGCAGTCTCTGCTCAGGCTCCCTCCTCATTCTTTCTCAGGCTCTGGCTTTCAGGGGCTCGGGCTCCCTCGAACTTGCTGCCTATGTCCTTTGTACTGGGGTGACTGGAAGAGGAGCAGGACACCTCCCTGTCGGAGCCTCGGGGTCTGTGCGGAGCACAACACCACCGGCCTCAGAGCAGTCGGTCCCTCTCCGTCCTCCCTGCTCAGCCAACCTTTTAGAACCAGGGCAGGGCTAGGTGGGAGACAGACCTACCAACCAGGCACGGCTAATGCCAGTTTCCATATTGCTTCATCATGCCATTCTGATGCCCCAAGCTGCACACACACAATCCCCCTGTTCTCCCTGCCTTGTGCCTGAGGCCAGGGCAGGGCCCTGAGCCTGCCCTACCTGCCTCCCCAAACTGCAGCGATGCCTGCCTTCCCTCCATCAACGCTGAATCCACTACCCCACCCCATCCAGCCCACGGAGCGCGGGGAGCCCTGGCGTCCGACCCAGCCCCCAGCAATAGCTCGAGCCAGGCCTCGCGTGTGGGGAGATGCAACAGAGTGGTCTGGCGGCAAAGTTCTCCTGCTGCTTTCAACGTTGCGGTACACCTGAGGTTCCCGTCTCTCCCTGCTGCTCGCCGGCCTCACACGGACCCACTCTCGTCGGTCCTCGCCAGAGTTTCACCCCCACTCCCGGGGGAAAAAGAAAGGAAAGGAAACCTCCCGCGATAAGGATGGGCGAAAAGAAAAGATGCCCGCACGAGTGCCCGGGTCAGGGAGTGCTCCAGTGAAAAAGAAAGGGATGCAAAGTTCCCGGTTCCCTTCCGGCGCATTCAGCCCCGCGCCGAGCTCCCGCAAACACCCCGATCGCGGAGACGCGGCGGCGGCGACCACTCACCTGGGCGAGGCAGCATCTATCCCCGGCTGGGAGGCTCCGAGGCCGGCTCCGCGGGGCGCCCGGGCTCCCCGGCTCGGCCACGCATCCTTCCCCGCCCGAGACAGGCTCGAGCTAAGCTCTCCGGCTGCGGCGAACGCAGGCAGATGGTGGCCTCGGACGTCCACGCGGAAGAGCTCTGAGCGGCTTATTCTGTTATATCCATGGCATTTAGCGAAAAGAAGGGAGGAAAAAGCACAACTTGTTCTCTTCTCTTCCAGATTAAAAAACAAAAAACAACAACAACAACAAAAAAAACGGTAATCCCCCCCTAGGAAGACGCCGGTAGGATTCTCCAGATCGAAGAACCCTGGGCATTCCCGGGGACCTCGGGCATCTTGGAATGTGGGGTGTCTTCAAGTTCAGACGAGCCAGCCGGGTTGTGCGTGTGTGAGTGTGTGTGTGTGTCTCAGCGAGAGCGAGCCAGGCACTCACACCCACACGCACACACACAAACACACTCCCCCGCACTCCCCGCGTGCACACCGCCCCCCGCGCGCGCGCACACGCGCGCACCCGGACACAAACACGCACAGCGATCACACGCGCAGATCCGGGAGGGAGCCGGGCTCGCTGCGGAGGCAGCGCGGGGCCGGCGGTGGAGAAAGCCCAGCGGCCAGAGGCGCCCGGGAAGCCCGGGCCATGCGTACGGTCCCCGCCGAGCTCGCCGGCGTGGCAGCCCCCAGTGGCGGCCGGCGGAGCTGCAAGAGCCGGGCCCGCCGCCCAGCTCACCCCCTTCAGAGCCGACCTACACCGCCGCCGAAACCGGAGGGATTCGCGGTCCCCGCGCGGGTGGCGCGGAGACGGCGGGAGCCGGCCCGCGGGGCCCGTGCGGAGGGGCGGCAGGGCGGCGGGCGGGCCGAGACCCCCGGAAGCCGGGAGGGTGGGCTCGGCGACCCAGCGGCGCGGGCAGCCCCTGCGCAAGGCGAGCGGGGCGGCCGGGGCTGCGCCGCTGCGGCCGGTGCCGGTGCTGCCGCCTCACGTGCGGAGCGCGCCGTGCAGCCTTCAGCCCGCCGCCTGCAGGACGAAAAGCCGCCGCGCCGGCCCCGGGCTGCGGGGTGGGGGCTGGGAGGATCGCGCCCACCCAGCCCGGGGCCCAGCCCCGAGTCCCGCATCCTGGCGAGGGACCGCTGAAAAATGAGCGCCCGGAACACGCACACACAGACTTAGACTTTCCGTGAGTATCACGGGGATCCGTGAGGTGTGCAGTGGCGCCCGCTGTTCGCACAGCACCTTTGCAACTCTTTCCTTGCCTGATCTTCCCAGCAGCCTTCATCTGGGAAGAGTAAAGCGACTTGTCCACGGCACGTGGCAGGTAGTCCCTACTCCAAGCCGACTGTGGGCTTAGCATCAGAAGGTCTGGGTCTGGCCAGAGTGTCATCTTCCTTTGGCTATCCTCTTTGCCTACTAGGATCAGCAACCAGTTTTCCTGGGAAGGCTAGACTGGGCTATCCTTTACTGAGCTTCCCAAGAAGGACCTGTACCTGTCCCACTGAAGGAAATGAAAATTTGAGATTCCTGCTGGTACTCTAGCTGGTAAATCCAGGGGCAGGGACAATGTCTCAACCCATCTCTTCTCTCCTAGTGGCTAGCAGAGCACCTGTCCCAAATACCCACGAGGAGGCACATGTGGCCTGTGGATGTGTCTCTGCAGCCCAGGATTGGCTCAGCTGGATAAATCTGTACTATAAGACCCTGCCTCCTACCTGTCTATGCACACAGGTGAGTGCATGCTGGCAGAAGCCCAGGGACCTAGGCCTCATGTTCTGGGCATCCTCTCCATGGGCATCCAGGGAAACTGCCAGGTCAGCCTACTGATTCTGGAAAGCTTGGGGGGAAGAGGGAGGGGTGCATGACCAGGACCAAAGTCAAGGTATATCAGAGTGTGCTGGCTTTAAAAAAGAGAGTCAGAAACAGGGGGTAGAGATAGAGGAGGAGAAAAGAAAGGAGGAGAGGAAGGAGGAGGTACTTAGAAGGAGGTAGGGGTTAGGAAGGAGGAGTGAAGGGAGGAGGATGGGAAAGGGACAAAGGAGGAGCAGATCAGCCAGGCCAGTGCTCGCTTCTTTCTTTACTTGTGGTTTTGCATACCATAAAGTGGGGGTTTCCAGGGAGGGAGGTTAGGAATGGAAGGAGGAGCTTTACTCCAGGCTCAAGTATCTGAATTCTCCTAAGAGAAGGGGGCAGAAGGCTAGGTTATCTCCTTACCCTACAGTCACCCATGAGAGGACCAAAATCTAGTGGCAGGGATGAGACCAGGCTGGCAGCAGAGCAAGATGGAGCTTCTCTGGGAAAAAAGCATCAGGAGGGGCCGGGCACCCCGGGATGCAGGATGGTTGCCCCGATCCCTGCTCCAAAGTGAACCCGATGCCTCATCAGAAAGTTTTCCCAGCTCAGAGAAGGAAATGGATAGACTATGAAAAGCCAGGACCTGGATCATTTCTTTTCTTTTTTTAAAAAATGCACATGCATGAGATTTATTTAAATGAACGGTTCATTTCTTGCACTTTGGGTGATTCTGAGGACAACTGGTTTATGTTTCGAATCCTCACCTAGCTACTGAGCGTGGGGCCAGGAGTCAGGTGGCCTAGGTGGTCAGGAGGGCTTTGTACTAACAAGCAATGTGACAATCCCTTCCCTTTGGAGGGATTGGACTGTGTTCTCTCTGAGGGTCCCCCCAGCTCTAGGAACCCCCACCCCCAGGGATCTTGGCAGTTGGACCAGGGTGGGGACCCAGTTGTACCTTGGGACGCCAAGAGAAAGCCAATGGGCCATCACCATTCACAGTGGAAAACCCCCAGAAGATAATCCGCATTTCAATAATGGAAACCTGAATGATGGTGGATTTTCTGATTACTTGAACAAACCCATTAGGGCTGGGGAGGGGTACTGCTGCACCAACTACCGGCTGCTTTTCCTGACGGCTGACCACAGAGGAGAGTCTGGGCTTCCCAAAGGGGTGCATATGGCTGGGGTAGGGGTGAAGGAACAAAGAGGAGAGAAAGCTGCTACGCAAGCCATTCTAATGATGGGCATTTGGATTCTTCTACATCTCACATTGTCACCCTTCTAAATAACACTGTAACAGACATCTTTGTGCGTAACTCTCCACCCACAATCTTGTGTCTCTGCTCGCACTAGATTCCTGGAAATAGAATTACTGTGCCAAAGGACATGCATATATTTCAGGTTCTTGGTCCATACTTCTTTGTTTCCATTCGAGAGTCAAGGCACTGAAGTGCAGGGCAGACGTGATTTCCCGGAGAGCGCCCAGCAGCTACTTAAGGATATTTTCACACACCCTTTCTCTGTGTCTCACGGTGGCAGACGGTGACTGTGTATCTAGGCCATGCTGCCCCCTTGGATATAGATCTAATACATCTACCTGAATTTAACCCAAGGTCTTCCTGCCCCCAGCCGTTGGCCCAGGCCAACTGGTCTTCTCTGCTCTCCTGGGGACTTGTGACCAGCATCACCTTATTGTCTGCATCCCTTGACTTTCTGGTCGGGCTGGAGCCATCAACCCCCCAGCCCCCAGCACCTTTCTGGGCACATGGCTGGCTCCCAATACCCCCTGCTGGGTAGGATCACAGCGCCCACTCAGAAGAAGTCTCAGGAGGGTCTGGGGTGGGGAAGCCTCCAGCATGAGGAAGAGAAGGCCGAGCTGGCCTGGGCCTTCCTAACCAATAGAAGGACCCCTGGGCAAAGAGCCATGGGGAGCCTCTCTTTTCTCTAACCACCAAGTGTGAAAAAGAGAAGAAACCGGTGTAAGTAGCAGTGAGGGATTCAGGTTAGACGGTAGGACAGAGTCAGGTGCCTGAGCTGGAGTCACAGTGTGGGGACTATGAAGCTTGCTCTACAAAAGAGATAGTGGTCTGTAATCCCAGGAAGGCTCTAGATGCTTCTCAGAGTCACCTGTGGTGTGTTGTGGCCTAAAGAGTGACTTTGTGGCCCAGGGGAATAAGACAGATACTGGGACACAGACTCATAAAGCCATGGGATCACCCTCCACTGAGTCTACCCTAAGAGCTGGAAGTGGGGAACCACTCCTAAATTTCTAGCACCCCATTCACTCTGCCTCCCCCAGGACCAACAGCCAGCCCGGCCCCAGCTTATCCCACTGGCCATATGGAACTCCGACAAATGCGTCCTCAGAAGCTGAGGCCCAACCCCAACCCAGAGAGTGTACTTTCTGGAGAGGAAGGTCCAGTGTCTTTTAATCCTGCAGTACCCTCTACCCCTCCTCCCTTCCAAGTGCTGGAGTAAGAAGCAGCCCAAATAACTCCCTATTAGTATGCATATGTATTCCCAAATTCCTTAACAGCATGACTAACACCACCTACAGCCATTAGCTCGAGTATGTTTTCTAAATCCAGTTTACTTTTCATCAGCAAGCCCTCTGTTTACTCCTCCCCTTCCCCAGGCCCCGTGAGCTCCCTTCACAGCCTTACCCTCTTGCCCCAACACCAGATCTGGGGGCCGGGGCTTGATGCATCAGTAGATCAGAGGATCCTGAGAGATCATATTCAATCAACAGAGACAAAAGTGTCTCTCTGAGTATCTTTGTGCACCACCCATCCCTCCGCTAAATACTGTATGTAGGGAGAAGGGAGGGAAGGAGAAGGCAGTCCCTTCCCGGAGAGAAAGGACACAAACCAACTCTGGCACCATGCCTTGCAGTCTATAAAGAGCATTCCCAAATGCTACCTCACTTGTTCCTCACAACAATCTCATGGAATACATCATCATCCCATTTTACCAGCAAAGACACTCGAGGTCCTATATAGATAGCATGATGGCTCCAAGAGTTTGAAGCTCTGAATGGATGGCCCTGGATTTCAGACCAGATTATCTGCTTCCACTTCCCAGACCCATTCCTGGGTACAGAGCAGCCTCTCTGAGAGCCGCCTGGGTGCCACCCTGGAGTGGCAGGTTAGCTGGTACAGCCAGGGGTGCGGGGGGCATCCGGTGAAGGGAAGGCCAAGGCGGCCGGGACCAGCTCAGCGCAGATTCTGCACCGGGGAGAACCACTCGGGCAAATGCAGAGTTAAGAGCCCCTGGGCTTGTGGGATAGTGTGGGAAAAAGGGCACCAGAGGGGAAGAGAGTGGATCCGGATTCTGGTTCTTCAGGGTGACCTTGCTTAGCTCTTCCCTTCTCCGGGTCTCAGCTTCTCCAGCTCTAAAATGGGAGAGTTGGGGCTAAATGATCTCCAGGATCCGATGAAGATGAGGAAATTAAATAGTCAGCCGGAGTGGGACTTGGGGGTGCCTCGGCTCAGTGGACAGTGGACAAGGGACTGATGCCGTTGACTTCCCTGATTGTGCCTCCTGCCAGGGAACCCCCAAGTCCTAAAGGTAGTATTGAGGCGGAAACTCTGTGGGCTGTGGCAAGTCCCCAAGGGGACCTGGGAAGGATCGGGACTCTTAGCTCCACGCAGGCACTTGCCCCAGCCCTCCCAGGGCTTCCGCGGACCACCGCGTGCCCCAAGCCCCATCTCCTCCCTTGCCGTCATGACAGCAGGCTTGCCAGGCAGCACGTATGGCACGCGATGTGCCGGGCACTCCTCTTTGCCCTGGACAGTGGTTATTTTATTTACTTCTCACAAAATCCCATGAGGCAGGTACTGTTATTATCCCCATTGTACAGACAGGGAAACCATGGCGCAGAGAGGCTGAGTAACTTGCTAGGTCAGAGAGTGGGCAGGGGGCAGAGCCAGCGTCCTGACCGCGACACTCGAACTCCAGGGCTTATGCAAGAAGTGACTGGTTGTAAAATAAAATCTTGTTTCAGGAGAATCAGGGTAAGGAAAAATCGCCATCCCGAGCTTCCAAATGGACCAGACCTTCTGCTTTCACACCAGGGGTTAGTCCCTCTCCCTGCTTTCTTTTATGTATTGTTTGGAGCATATAGTCATAAGTATGTGGTTTGTTTTATAATCCAGTCAACTGTGGAAGCATAGCTATTGTCATTTATGTCCCTGACTTAGCATCCTTCACCCAAGAGATTTATTGCAGCAGGAATTGACTGACTACAAAATTCTTTCCATTCCTTAATCAAGCCCTTGGCTTTTCTTTCAAAGGGACTTGGAGAGTGGAGCAGAAACCGACCCGCTCCTGGTCCCGCACAGGACAACAACTCAACTTCCTCCAATAAAACTGCCTTTGTAGGTTTCATGTGAAAAGTACAAAGAAGGATGAAGGGAAAGAACAGCTGGGACCCCATCCTACATTCCGGTAGAGCTGACCAGCTCTGTCTTCACATGGCTATAAGAAAATGAGGTAAAAGGGAGAAGTTTGGGGAAATTCTCAATTTCCAGAATGGATAGGTCACTTGCAAGCAAAGAAATCAGCCAAGATTTCAAGGAGGCATTGACATTTGAATGACACTGGAAGGATGGATGGCATTTTTTGGTGGGTTAAAAAGATGAGAGAAACTGGCAGTCTCTGTGGGGGTAACAGGAGAGGTGAAGGCAGGGAGGAAGGGCAGTGAAGTGAGTATGGTGAGTTTTCTGGTGTGACCAAAGCAACAGAAGGAGAAGGCAAGGTGGTAAGAAATGCGCGTTCTGGATGTGGACTCTTGAAGTTACTTCAAGCTAGTTGCTGAGCCTCTCCGTGGTTCCATTTCTTCAACGGTACAGGGAGATTAATAACAATGACAATGTCACAAGCTGGGTGAGAAGATTCAATGACATAAATGACTTTGGAATACTAGAGCGGCACATGTTAAATTTTTAAGAAGTGTTGGTTGTTGCTATTACTATTATTCTTTTATAAAAGCATAGCAGGAGGAGAGGAGCAGACTGGGCTGCCAGTCCTTGAACGTGAAGGTAATGGGTCCCGGTTCCTTTATGCAGACATATGGACACTGTAGTTTTGAACCGACCCATGTAGGGGGTTGGTGGTTGAGCGGAAGGGGGAAGGACCTGAACAACAGAAGTAGTCCAGGAAGAGGGAAAAAGGGTCACATCAAAGGATACCTTAATGATGATAAAAGTAGAATGGACCAGACCCCAGAAAGGACAAATTGTGGGGTTCGAGGGGAAGGAGGATCGTGGTCAAAGCCCACTTCATGCTATGAAGCCTACTCAGCTGGAAGAGTGGTTGGCCCTAGGACCATGGGAGAGAGTGGGAGGTGGGGAATGGTGAGTTCCACCCTGCATGTTTGGAGTTTGGGAACTTGGGGGAGCCTAGGGCCTCTTGCCTGGGATATAATTCAATAAATGGGCTTGGAAGAAATAGTCAGAGGTAGAACGGAATGGAAGGTCATGAGAGTGGAGCAAATCCCCAGGGAAGAAAGTGTAGAGTGAGAGGGGGGTGGGGGTTAGAAACCTACACGTACTCAGCTTTACTCCATGTGAGGTCCTACGCTACCCATTTTACACATATTATTACTCGTGATCTTCTTTGCAAAGCAGGGTTAGCCCCATTTTATGAATGAGGAGTCTGAGGCTCGACTAGATTAAGTAGCTTGTCCAAGGTCACCCTGTTAGAGAAGCCAGGCAAAGACATAGAAAAGCAGCCCACCAAGGGATAGAAGAACATATTCCTATCATGGGAAGCGAAGAGGGGGAGGGACTGAGAGTTTTACTTCTGAATGTCCCCATGCACAGGCTCACATAGAAAATAATATTTGTATGGCACATGGAGGGTAAACAGAGAGGCTGTTCTTCGGGGTGGGGGAGAGCGGGACAGTGTTTTGCCTCAGACCCCCACCTCCTCCTGCATGTGGCTATGGCCAATGCAGTAGTAATCGGCATCTCAGTACAGCAGTAAGCGTGGTGATATTGAAGCTATCTAACAACTGGTACATATAGGTAACCACCAATAAGAGCAGAAGCCCCCCCGCCACACCGGATATAGTTCTGCCTCATGGTTACATAATGGTGAGGTCTGTCTTGGGGTCCTAGACCCGGGGCTTTGGCAGCCAGGTAGGAGAAAGGGGACTCTGGCAGTGGCTCGGAAATATTTCCATATTCTAATCACCCATCTGGCTGAATAGTGCATCCCAGGCCTGACTGCAACCAACATCCAGTACACCCGTGCGCTATGACGCACCGGCGAGGACCACTGGCTCAGAGTTTGGTCACGTGGTATATTTGACCTGGCAAAGGATTAGGTCTATGAGGATGGTAACCGGTAAAGCAGAGCTCAGGTTTGGCGATTCAGGGGTCATTGTTGGCCTTTAAGAGAGCAATTTCTGCAGTGTTATGGGTATGGAAACCAGATTGCTAGTGGTTGGGACTGAGTGGGAGGTGAGGAAGTAGAGGCGGTGAGCATATAATACTTTTTCGAGAAGTTTAGCTGTGAAAGGAGGGTGGAAGGTGGGATGGAAGCTCAGGAGAAATCAGAATGGAGGAAAGACTTTCTTGGGGGTGGGAAACACTTGGGTGTAAGCCAGAGTGAAGCAGCCGGTGTAGAGAGAAAGCAAGAAGAGATCGTTCTGGGGGAAGGGAGGGGCAGGAAGGGTTCAGGCATGAACCCTAGAAAGAGAAAGGGGTTCTTCTTCTGCAGAGACCGGAGGAAATAAACAAAGGAAAGGGAGATGATGTTTGAGGTGGAGGGAAGTGATATGTGGTCTGGATCTTGTTAAGTCGCCTGGTACAGAGAGAGGAGGTGGGATTTGAGGGGAGGAGGTGATTGGAGCAGCCCCTTGGGGATGAAACTGGCAGTCTGCCCGAGGATGAATATGGGGATTTCAGGCAGAAGTGAAGCCCATTGTTTTTATTTTGCTAGGGTGAGAAACTCGAGGAGGGCATGGGACTTTGCTCTGCAATTTATCAGCTTGGAAACGAGAAAGAACCGGCGTGTATGTGCCCTAGGGTTTGGGGTAGTCGGGAGGGAGTGGGATGTATTGACAATGCGGGAAACTTGGAGTTCTGTGAAGGATGGATTGTGGGGTCCTGGTCAGCAGGCTAGTGAGGACAGGATGGGGAGTGGGGTAGGCTTGCTTTGAAGGGGAGACCGGGGTTCAACAGACTTGGAGGGACAGATGAAAGGATAACGGCGTGTGGTCAGAGCAAAAGAGAATACGGACTTCCAGGTGTTTAAGATTGTGCTGAGCGTTGCCTGTTGGCAAGCGACCCATACCCACTCTTCCCTACTCCCCCTTGTACCGCTGGGGTCTGGACACACAGAACTCATTCCCAAGACTCCCTTTCTAGCTGGATTCCGCAAAGGGTCTACCGATGGGACGCACTCCAGTGAGCTTAGAAGACATGAAGAAGGTGGAAGCTATTTCTGCTCCTCGTGGCAGCACTGTCAGAGACGTGGGCTCAGGGATCCTACCCAGTGTTAGCGGTGGTTCTGCTTTGTCACCGTCATGTTACAGAATGCAGGACCCTGGCATCTGGAGCGTGACACTTTCCCCTTTTTACTCTTTCAGCTCTGGGAGCAGTGACGGCTTCTTGAAGCTATCAATCTTTTTTTTTTTTTTTTTTTTAAATCCAACCAACACCTTTGCTACACATGCCCTGGATTAAATCCCCCTCTGTCTGAGATACCTAGGGTGATTTCTGTTTTCCAGATGACATGGTTTTACCTACTGGAAAGCCCAGGATGCAATGCGGCATGTGGATGAGTGAAGAGGTGAAGCAGATAAAGGCCTTGGGATGAAGGTATGAAGATCTAATAACTGAGATATCAGGGAGGTGAAGGCTCAGTGTAAGAAGCCATAATTGAGGCTAGGGAGGAGCTCTCATACCTTCCTCCAGGCTCTGGATTCTATTGGGATATTAGGAGATTCCTCCAATGTGCCTTCTCAGCTTTCTCTCAACCAGAGAGCACTCTCCTTTCACCCAGCTCCCCGAGTTACTTTCCTCCTCTGAACCCCCAGGGAGTCCACCAGTGCATCAAACTGTGATATGTTTGTCATCCACTCTCCCTCTAAAACTAAGTCCCCTTCCTAGTTTCCCCACTCACCCAAATCTCCAGGAATGTATTTTGCCCTCAAGTTTTTGAAAATTTTCTTCCTTCTTAAGAGTTTTTTAAATCTGAAGACTGTGGGTGATTCTAAGGGGAACTATGACCCGCCTGAAATTGGATAGCCAATTTCACATGTTGTGCATGGTCGTTTTTGCCTTGAGAGAGAGAGGCTATTATATCTATCTCACTTGCAAAGGTATCCCTGTTCCCTTTACCTTGGGTGTGGTTCTAGGGAGAGGCAAAGAAAGTTACCCGTGAGTCTTAGGAACTTCATTGGCTCAAGGTCTCTAACATTTTCTGTGACCTTGAAAAAAGTCACTTTTACTCTCTGGGCCTTAGTTTTTCATCCGTAAAATGGAAAAATATAATTTCTGCCTTTCTGGATTATTGTAAGGATTAGAAACACTATCAAAGCCAGCACAGCACCTGCCATGGTTGAATTTTCATGCAAGGTAGCTGTTGGTATTGTTTTGGTTTGTTAGAAACAGACTCTTATGTAGGGGTTTGAGTACAAGTATTCGATTTGGGAGGTGACCCAGAAAATGTCAGTAGGAGAGTCAAGACGGATGTGGGGCCCGATCCCAGGACCCTGAGATCATGACCCAAGCCAGAGGCAGAGGCTTTAACCCACTGAGCCACCCAGGCGCCCCCAAGAAAGTATTTTCAGCTGGAGCTCATTCCCCTGGGAATCTCTGGGCTACAGTATGAACACACTCTGAATTGCCCCTTCCAGGGCTAAGGAAGTGGAGTATTAGCTACCTACTTGCCATCTATCATTGGTCGAGGGCTTTCAGGGACATTAAATCTCCAGCACAACTGACTCCCTTGGCCAGGAGAAAACCTTTAGACATAAAGTCTCAGGTGTTCATAACAGCAGCTTAGTCGTGTAAAGGTGAATGTTCAAGAGATAAGAGCAGGGCAATGATGGTGACTGACACGGTGAGTAATAGGAAGCCTTCCCCTATCCCCACAATCAGCATTGATGGATTGCCCACTCTCTGTCTCATCGGCCCTTACCTTGTCCTCTTTGCTCTGTGCTGGACTAGCTTTGCAGTGTCCTGTGCATGCACACCTGTATCTCCAAGAGGACTGGGAGCTTTTTGAAGGCAGGGGTTGTACCTCATTCCAATACCCTGATAACCAGATTTGACATAATGGCTGATACAAAATGAAATTATCTGGTACGTTTTTATAATGAATGAACTTCCCTTGGAATGGCAGTTTGGAGGTGTCTGATGACCTCCCCTCCCCCCGTCAAAAGGGTGGCACCATTAGGCATGCCACACACACACCGTTGGAGATTAATGTCCCCTCCTATTCCTGTGGCAGGTGCCTTTATCACAGCGTGTACGGTTCCTGAATCATTTGCCAAGGGATTCATGTCTCAATATTATAATCTCCAAAGCGGTGATATTAGAAATTCAATTTTAAAAAGGAACTGTTTAGGGTGTCAGCACGTTATGATAATTATCTGGGAGGATTTTTTCCCCCCTGCTTGTTCTTGAACTGCTCTGGTAAGCTCTTTTTCACCTCAATACAAAGCATGGGGAGAATATGGACTATTTATGTGTATGTCCCCCACCCCCACCCTCACGCTCATCTCCCATCCCCATATTGCCAACACATGGGGAGCCTTACGTTGTTCCCCCGAGCACATGCCTGAATAAGCCTGATTGCTTTCCTGTATTTCTTTATAAAACTTTAAATATTCATCACGCCATCAAATTAAATGGGATTCTTTGACTGTCATTCTTTTCAACACGCTGAGTTCTTTTCTCAGGTACTTGTCCTACCACCATTTAAAGCCTCTGGAGACTTGGCATTTATCTAACGTTATCCCCTATAAGCTGGGCTCCCAATCAAGTGAGAAGGATGCTAATGAAAATAGAAGGGTGGGGCTTGCTGCCCAGGCCAGGAAATCAGTGGGGGCTGGAGGGTATGAGGACAGCAAAGAAAGTCCAGCTGGTTTCTCCTAGCTCAAAAGAAGAGGTCTGAGGATGAAAGGCCCAGACAGGAGACACAATGGAGTGGGTCAAAGGTGAAATGGAAACCACCCAGCGGGTCCATTTCAGCCTTCCTTCTTCAGTCTTCACTAAGTTTAAGGGCAGAGTTCAGGATTTCAATATTCCTGGGCCAGACACCGAGAGCTGGGTAGATGACATTTTGAAGGCCCTTCTAGCCCCTCAAGTCATTAAATTTCTTTGTCCGGCAGTGACAGAAGCTTAAGAGGAAAGGGCCAATGGGACTCTCCAGGAGAAATGGGGGAGGGGGGAACGTGAATATGCAAATCCAGCTGAATATTATGTATAGCATTGTGTTAAATTTCAATGCAATACATTATATTTTAATCTACTTCCTCTGCTTGTGCGGTCCCTTAACAGAGGAATCGATCAGCCAGCGGCTAGCTAATGTGCCAGCGCCCGGGTCGCCATCTCCACGCTGTAGCCATTTATAACCGCCCTGAATTTGGAAAACGCTGGGCGAGAGAAGCCCCGCGCTGTGGCTGTGGCGGGCTCGCGCGCCGCCGGGGGCAGGGGGCGGGGCGGGGGGCACTGCAGGCGGGCACTGCTGCAGTCCGCACTGCGGGGCCGCCCACCAGTCGTGTAACTCGCCGCCGTGCCAGACGCGGGAGTTCGCCCAGCTGCAGGCCGGCGTGCTTCAGGAGCACGCGGTGCTGGACAGCGCACTGCGCGCTCAGGCCCGCGTTTGGTGTCTCTGAGGAATCGCATCACCTGGACCACGCAGATGGCAGCGGGGGCGATGGGGGAACTCTGTGTGACATTTCCTCAGCAGAAGTACCAGGTGGCAGCGTGGAGTTGGGTAAGGCCAATCTCCTCACCGGGCCTCTACTTTTTTCATCGGTAAGGTGTGGATTTGTTCCGGATGTTGTCAAAGGCCCCTCAGTGTGCTAGTCACCTAGGAATCAGTTGCTCCTAAATGCAATAGATTCTCCCACCTGGGGGGCCATCAGTAGCACCTGTGGAGGGAGAGACAAGGCAAAATTCTCAGGCCCAACTGTAGAGTTCTGATTCAGGGACAGCACTAGAAGAGTGTGTATTTTTAGTATGCATCCTGGTTGACTCTCCCCAACTAGTCAGAGGAGTTTGAGAAATATTGTAGTGGAACACCTCTCTGATTTTTTTTATTTGCCCTCACATGCCCTGCCCTCACATCTGTGCAAAACACACACACACACACACACATGCACCAGCCACCAGCGTCCCTGTGCACAAATGACTGACTTATTCCCCAAACCTTCAAAGCATTCATTACGTTTCAGGGAGACCTTAGTTTCCTCCAAGGTAAACAATGTGTAAGAGAAGGCAGTTGTTCTCAGAGAGGTCTTACTCTCACAGATAGGCAGACAGCTAATTGTAACACAGAGGGATAAGGGCCCCAGTAAGGGTGTGTGGCTGAGTGCCGCCAAAGCACAGATGTGTAGGCTCATGCTGTGTGCTCATTCAGTGGGGCAGATGGCTGTCACCCTTGGGCAGGGTGTCACTCTCGTGGGCCTGCTGCACGAGGGTTTTTCATGCACAGTTACCTCGGTATCATGGACAGCTCTCCATCTGTGTGGTACATAGCATGCCGCCAAGTAGAGCGATAATTGCTCTGCTCATTCATCATGGAATCTCAGGGGACCCCTTACTTGCTGAAAGAGCTCCCTCCACCTAGTCGTCTGCACCAAAACGGTTCTGTTTATCCCCTTCTCCTCTTTGCCTTCCTCCCTCTCTAGAGCTCTTCCTCCCTCCCTCCCTAGCCACCTGTCTCCACTTTTGTGCCTCTCCACCCCCAACAGAGTCTCATTCCCCCCCCCAACTCCATTTCTTGTCCCTAGCTGCCAGATGCCATTTAGGCTGAGGCTGGTTTGTAGTTGCAGCAAGTGAGGGAGCTCCTTGAAGAGATGGAGTATCACAACACATGGTGAAGATGGGATGACATTTGACTTCAGCACAGTGACACTTGGGTTAGCTTGGTGCTGAAGTGGTAGGATTGGCAAAGCAGGCCTCAGGTAAAAATCAAAGTCCCTAGCAGTAACTGCAACCAGACTGGCTCAGCACTGGTCGCAGTTCCCTCTTACCCAGAGGTCTAGACACAAGACTCCTTCATTGCTAGGTGAATACTGAATCTTTCCCTCCTCTATCCCTGCTTGTCTTGCTTTTTCTCCTTTGTCCATCCATCAGTTGGTATCCCTTTATTGCTCTTTTTTTTTTTTCTGTTTTCATGAATCTGATGCTTTAGACATCCATCCTCATTGTGAACACTTCTGAATACCCAAACACTTCCCTTTTATCCACCAGGTCATTCTGATGGACAGCCTCTTCTAGGTCCTTCCAGTCAAGCTCCCAATTCTTCAGGGTCCATACAAATCCATACATGTGTTAGAAGGCTCAAGAATCCCTTATCCCGGGCGCCTGGGCGGCTCAGTTGGTTGCGTGACTGCCTTCGGCTCAGGTCATGATCCCGGAGACCCGAGATCGAGTCCCACATCGGGCTCCCAGCTTCACGGGGAGTCCGCTTCTCACTCTGACCTTCTCCCTTCTCATGTTCTCTCTCACTCTCTCTCTCTTTCTCTAATGAATAAATAAATAAAATCTTAAAAAAAAAAAAAGAATCCCTTATCGCTACTCTGACAACTTCTGAATCAAATAAAGCGATTGTATTACTCTCCTGCATAAACCTGATTCCTGAGTGGCCGATTTTCACCAATGATGGCCATGTTTTTTTATGATACATCTTTTGCTTCCATTAAGTAAGGTCTGGAATGAATATTTCTGTGGAAGTTCTAAGCAAGGTTTCTGATGTAAGCCCTACACACTAGCATCAGGGTTCCCTCAGTTTCTCTTTATATCATGACTCATATTTTACTTTCCTCCTGGAACTGTCCTAGAAGATGTTTCCCAACTTTGGTGATTCCTTCTCCCTGAGTCTAAGCTCTGTTTCCCTTATCAGCTCATCTGGTTTTATGTCTGATGTTCCAAAGCAGAAGTCTTATCTAGAACCAAGAGTATATGTCTCACAGAACTTAGTGTATTTCTTTTACCTCTAAGTCCCACTATTGTGTCCCACCATAACATTGATTGCCTCCTTGGATATAGAAGCTAGTTCAAATCCAGCTCCAGTTCCCTAGTCCTCTTCCTATGCTGTAACATGGACCATTGGACATTGTACTAGAAAAAATTAGATGTATTCTCCTCAGTTACCCAGGCCCCAGCCCAACCCTGCTCTTCTTTTGGCCACTTACTCATTATGTTTAATTATAATGACAATTCTTCAAGGTAAGGATTAGTGTTCCTTCTTCGCAGGTGTGGAAGTCGAAGCTCACAAAAGTTGACTAATTCTCCCGTAGTAACTAGTAGGTTTGAGACTATATCACAGGCTATCAGCCTTCTTAATGTAGGAAAGATTATCAGAATATATGAGTTTTAAGCTTTAGAGGAAGGGAGGGTCAGACATTCAAAGCAAAAAAGAACTGTTTGCCTACTAGTCCTTTCAAGATGGATGGTTCTTCTCACTCTTCATTTGGTCAAAGGAAGTCATAGAATTTTGAGGACATTAAATATTCATGAAAAATGCTGCCAGTGTCCTACTCATATCCCCTTAGCACTCACTGGTTCTGTGCCTGCTGAGAGCCTCTTATTGCAAGCACCTGCATCTCCCTGCCTGAGGGCTTTCTCTAGCAGTGAGATCATGCTTCCCTCTCCCCTACCCCAGAAAAGCCTGTAAATGCTAGAGACTTAGCACCCTGAGAGAAGCACCCAATGAATGACAAGTGGGAATTTGGTGATTAATTACCTTGTCACCTCTCATGAGGGACAACTCTGAGACATGTGTCCTATACCACCTCCCAAAAGTTCCCATTGAGATTGAACCCCAGTTGTCCACAGTGGTAAACTGCTCATTTACAGACTTGTGTTGGCTTATTTCCCCGTCTCACTTCCTGATTCTGCTACTGTGCTTCCTGGGCTCATGTCCCAAATAAACTGCTTGCACTCGAATCCTAGACTCAGTGTCTGCTTCTGAGGAAAGCCAGACTAAGACAATCTGCTTGGAATCTCAGAAGACATCTGGCTCAACCATCTCATGACTAAATTAAGTCCCAGAGAGGGAGGTGACCTGCCCAGGGTCATACTTGGCAGAGCTAGGATGGAGCCACAGATGTCGCCAACTCAGTCCAGTTCCCATTCTGTCTTGGGATTCTGTAACCCTGGCAGCCACATATCACTGGGAATGTATCACCAGGAATTGGTGGAACTGGTTGGGGAGTGGAGTAAGGAGGGAAAGGGTCAAGTGAATGAGCAGAAAAAAAAAAAGAAAAGAAAAGAAAGAGAAAAAAAAAGAAAACTCATAAAAATAAACCCATAAAAATTAAAACCCTTATGATTCACTCCTATAAATTGTCTGTCAACAATTTCACATCATTTTGCATATCTGGCCAGTTATGGGCACCAGGGATCTGCAGCCCTGACCCAGGTTAATTACACGGTTCTGAGACTTTGGGACCAGAGGGGTTAAAGCTTTGCATCTATGTCCTGGCTGGTGTATGCCATTTTCAAGCAGCCACTGGTGCTACTGAGCATAAGTGGGCTGGACTGGGTTGAGCTGGTATAGGCTGCTAGGGGTTAGAGGCTCAGAACATCACTAGAGATGGACAGGAGCTTTGTAGCCACTATTTCGCTTACCTCATAGTGCAGGTGGGAGATGTGAGACCCAGAGGGGACATGGGAGTGCTCTGTTGGCATGGTTATACCTGCTATTTAAGAAGATCAAATATAACCTGGCTTTGATTACCTGTGTCAATGGAAGGAAAGAGGAAACTCATAGAATTCCAAATAGTACATGGTACTATTAAATAGTAAATTATATAAAAATAATTTCTATTTTGAGTGCATATTGAATTAGAAGACATTTTAGAGGAAGGGAAGGGCTTGCAGGTGTACCTTTGTAATCATGTTGAGCCCTGCTTGAAGAGGCAAGAGAGGAAGATGGAGAAGCTATGGAGAAAAGTCAGGAGGTAGCGGCCTAGGATTACGGATGCTCTGTAGAAAGTCTATATGAGGTAAACTACGCCATTCCACTAATACAAATGTATTTTTTTCACCAGTCTTCCCAATATTGCCCTACATAAACGTACATGTGTGTGCACACACACACTGCAAGGTTTTAGTATCTAGCTCCAAAAAAGCATCATATTCACCACATTTTTCCAGAATCTCCAGCATCTTCATCTCCATGTCAGTCTGAAAAATACATTCTGAAATCCTTCAAATTTGGTCCATTTAACCATCTTTCCCTATCCCTCTGCTGCTGAGCCCTGGGGAGAAAATGTGTATACTGAACTGGGACCAGAGTTTGGATCTCATGCCTCAATCTGGCCCTTATTCCCTTTTGAGACTTGGGCTTGAATAATCTCCTTTTCTGATTCTCTGCAGCAGCTGTGCTAACCTTCCTCAACTTTTCTGAAAACCTTTAAATTCCCCAACTTCCTCTCAGTAAGTGATAGGGCATCCCTGTTAATAATGAAGAATCAGGTCATCAGGCATAGATTCCCTCAATCCCATTAAAAATCCATCTGCTTTCACAATTATACATTCCCTTTTTCCTTCTCTCATGAAGGAGCAAGTGTTCCTTCCTCTGCCCAAGGGAAACCCTTCCATCCTGATGTAGTGCCATTCTCCTTCTAGCTTTGTAAGGATCCTGTCCCATCAGTAATGCACCCTCTCTTCATCAACCTCTCCTTCCCACTGACTTTCCTTTCAGTGCAGAAGCAGGTTAAATTTTTTTCCATTTTATAAAAGCTCCTTCTAGCTTATTATCTCCTTTCTTACCTTCTTTAAAGCCACATTTTCTTAAAGAGTAACCTACATTCCCTATTCACACCTCCACCCACCCCATTCATCCCTCAACCTACTACTTGTGGGTAGCCAAATCACTCCACCAAAACCACCTTTGTTTAGGACACCAATGACCTCATAATTGCAATGTCCTGTGTGCCCCATTCCTCACAAACCTTTTCTTACTTAGTTTCTTTACACTGCTTCACATTTTTAAGTACTTTAAAAATCATTCTTTTTCCCTGATTATTTGTGACTACAATGGTTTTTTCCCTACCTCTTGGGTCACACCTTTTTTTTTTTTTTAAAGATTTATTTATTTATTTGATATACAGAGAGAGATCACAAGTAGGCAGAGAGGCAGGCAGAGAGAGAGAGGAGGAAGCAGGCTCCCTGCTGAGCAGAGAGCCCGACCCGGGGCTCGATCCCAGGACCCTGAGATCATGACCTGAGCCGAAGGCAGAGGCTTCAACCCACTGAGCCACCCAGGCGCCCCTTGGGTCACACCTTCTTAATCATTTGAGCACTCCTTAAAATTTTTGATGTTCGCCATATCCTTCCTGCCTTTGATCACCCTCGCTTCTCACTCTATGAATTCTCCTTGGGTAAATGTACCTATGCTCTGGGATTCTCTCCTGAGTTAATTGCTCCCAGACACATGACTCAGAGCAGCCCTCTCCTCTAAACCAGAGAAGAATATACAAAGGTCTATGAACACCTCCATTGGTTGCTCATAAGCACCTCAGATTCACCCTGTCCTCCACAGAAATCATCACCTTTCCCCCCACAAGTGGCTTTCTTCTCTTATTTTCTATAGCAAAGAACTTGAGTCACCCTTGCCTCTACCCCCTACCTTTCTCATGCCTACCTATACTAATATTCCATTGATTATGGGCCTGTAGTCACCCAACATTTCGTCCCATGGCCACTCAACACACCCTTATTTATTTGCTGTTAATTTGACTCTTAGGTGCTGGCATGTGTGTTTGTCTGTCTATCCTTGTTTTATTCTTAGTAAAACACACTTTTAGGCAGGGAAAAGGCGATTTCCCTTCAGTCATCTATACTTTAGTGTGAATAAGTTTGCTGACATAAGAATATGATAAGGGACACAGGGAAAAAGCCTGAGTGCCTTAGACAGTAGTAGCTAAATGGAGAACAAAGAGGCAGTCCTAGGTACAGAACCAGGCAGCTGGCACACTTGAGCCAAACTCTGCCAATTTCTCAATTTTCTCTCAGCCTTGGCATTGTAATTTCACTAGCTTCAAATTCCAAGAAGCTTGTTATTGCTTCACATCTATCTCAGAGCTGACCCATCTGTGTCTGGTTCACAGTGACTGTTGCACTTGGGAAGATTTGAAGATTTAGGATAGAGTTGTCTGGTCTATAAACATAAGCTATACCCCCCACACTTCTCTCTCTCTCTCTCGCTTGCTTGCTTGCTTGCTTGCTTTTACTTAGCTAGAATGTAATTAAATTTGAACTGCGGCCAAAGCCGATTTGTGAGACAAGCATTTGGTTAGTGATATCGAGCCAACCAGGTGAAAAAAAACTCAGAAAAACTTCAAAAAGGCCAATAATCACATTGTGATTGAAATTCAGTCCCTCTCTTCTCATCCCCTCTCCTATTAACTCGGACAAGAGCTGGAATCCCTCTTGGGACCCTTACCTCATTGCATTTCACAGATGGGTTTAGGTGTATATGTGCACATAGCAGGGGTGGGGGGATACCGCATCCCCACCAATCATAGCTGAAGAGCTCTGGTTTGACTAACATCTTCCAGGAGGTTAGAAGTCTCGATGACTAGAGTTAGCAGAATTAGGGGGTTAGGGAATTGGGAAAGAGACAATAATGGAGGGATGATGGAGGAGCAAGGATGAAGGGTCAGAGGATTGGGACATCAAATTTGGAACCTGAGGATAAAACATAAAAAGAAAAATCAGTTTAAGAGTCAAAGGGGAAGGGTTTTTTAAGGGTTATTCATTCATGAAACAGCAGATTCTTAAAGTTGGGAATGACCTCAAGTGGCATCTGGTCTAATATCCCTTCTCCATTTTCCTGCCATAGAACTTGAGGCCCAAGAAGGAAATAGTCTTACCCAAGGTCACCTAATAGTATTCAATAAATCATTGATGCATAATGATGTGCTCCATGCCTGATGTCCTTGGAGCTTTGGAGGAGTGTTGAGGTATATAGTCCCTGAGTACCTCTGAATGACAACAAACACACCCCTCTCAGCAGCCTCAATTTTCTGTGACCAGCAGCATACCTCCTCTAGGTTAGCTGTAACTCTGGCCCTTCCTTTCCTAACTCTTCCCAGGCTTATTTCTGGGGAGTTCATTTAGGGCAGCTATGGGCAGGCAGGAGTGTGTGTATGCATGTGTATGTTCACACAAGCACGCTGGGCAAGCAGGAGTCCACTTGCCCTTTCTCATTACCTTTCGGTACCAGAAAGAAAGGGTCTGTAGGATGTTTATTACTTTGGGTTCTCCATGGCTCTTTTGCCCTTCCTTAATGTGGCCAGCTCTTCATTACTCTCCTTTGTGAACATGTCAGGTAGCTCTCTACCACCTACTGGTGGACTATATGTAGGTTAGGAAGGCAGGGATCATGCTAGTACTTCCCTTGGATCCCAAACATCTCTAGTTGAGCTTGTAGGTTTTCTACGCACACTTGTTGAGTGGATGGATGGATAGATGGGTGGATGGATGGATGAATGGATGGATGGATAAACAATGGGCAGTGAATAAGGAAGCAGAAACCCCGAGAAGCTCAATAACCTACCCAAGGTCACACAGTTAGTTCTGGGCTGATTTGAGACTAAAATGTATGTCTTTTGACTCCCTGCCCAATGTTCCATGTGGCCTTTATAGCACTAAGAAAAAGCCTTTAAAGGCAGAGGCAGACATAGGGATGCACCAGAGAATGACTAACTTCTTGGTCAAAGCCAGCTCAATGCCCTTGCATGAAACACCTTAAAACTTAAGAACAAAGACCATTAAATTGAGTCCCAAATATCTGAAATTTGGTCTAGTCTGGGCTCTGATGTTGGGTGTACAAATCACATGATCTCTTTCAGCCTCAGCTTCCTTATTTGTAGAGCATGTTATATTTGACTATATGGAATTCGAGGTCCTCTGAGACTTGGTATTTTATAAGTCCATTATTCTAGTGGGTTTGGCTCAGTTGGGGGAGCAAGGAACTCTTGATCTTGGGGTTATGAGTTCAAGCCCCATGTTGGGTGTAGAGATTACTTAAAAAAATGAATAAATAAACTTAAAAGCATAAAAATAAAAAATAAAACCCCATTATTCTTGATGCCAATGGATATCCAAGTCCCATTAATTCATTTAGTCAATAAATAATAAAAATAATAAAAATAATCATATGATTGTGGGATTTTCCAGCTGGATGGGATGTTTGGATGGGAGGCTCTTCCTCCATGTTGCTATTTGGGGAATTCAGAGCTAAATAAAGCCCAGTTCCAGGCATTCCAAACACCATCATCTCAAATTAGGAAATACATTTGCACCTCCTATCAACAGTCCTGTGGCAGACACGCTGTCAACGCTGGCAAAGATGCAGGAAGACTATTTCTTCCCATGAAAAAAAAATCCATGTCTGCCTCCTGGAAAAAATGGTCCAGAGATTCTATGGAAGGATCCCATCTGATAGTATGATAAGGGGGTGTAGGGATGTATCTAAGGATGGGTTCTACCACTTGAGAGGACTGGCACACAATCTCTACTGTTTATTGAGAACCTACTATGTGCCAGGCTGTATCCTAAGAATTTACATGTGTTACTTCCAGTCTTCATGGCAACCTTGAAAAATAATCTCTCAAAGCCACATAGCTTATAAGTTACAGAGGAAAGGTGTTCATCTACGGCTGTCTCCATCCAAAGTTTATGTATCAGCAGTGACATTGTAGCCTTCCTGCAGCTCCTGCCTTCCCTCTTTCTTTGAACACAAATGGATGCTTACCATGTTTCTGACCCTGTGCTAAGCATACAAAGGTAAACAAGACTCAGTTCTTGCTCTCAAAGACCTCCCAGGTAATGCTTAACTGAAAACATTAACTGATAACCAAAATACATACAGCAAGACACAATGATAAAGATAAACAGAGGGTAAGGTAAGAACATATCCTTGGGGTGACATGAAAAATCCCAGAAAGGAAACAAAGTTTGAGTCAAAACATAAAGGATGACCAGCAGGTGACAAGGTCACTGAGGCATGAGATGGCAATCTGCAAGAGGAGCACTGTGGGAAAGTCAGGGAGAATTGAGAGAGCACACTGGGTTCGGGAAGCAGCGATGGGTGCAGGGGAAGTCTCGCCCCCACCTTACCCCTGCAGTACACCATCTCCATTCCCATCTTGTGGCACTATTAGTGCACCAAGGGAGAAGAGCCGGTTTAAGGCACCCAAATTAGGGAGCTCTCTTCTTCCTGCTTCACAAAGTAAGAGAAGCATCCAGTTAAGGTCTCCCTATCCCTGGGAGACCTTAAATTCCAGTTCAGGGATTAAAAACAGAAACAAACACAAACAAGCAAAACCCTGTGGGTGGTGGCCTGGGACCAGAAGAAGCTTAGAAAACCCTTCCCCCTCCTTTGGCTTCCAAGCCACTCTTTGCAACCCTGGTGCCTGAGCGGGACAGCGTCTCCAGGGAGTTGAAGCCTTTTTTGTTGAAACTGACTGTTGCCTTTGGCTCTTAGTGCCTTCCCACTGGGAAGGGAGATGGATGTATGTCCTACAGTGCAGCATTCCTCCCTCCTCTCTCCTCCTTCCCCTCCGCAGCAAGTCACACCCTGGCAGAGTTCTCCTGCCCTCCACTCCATCATTTCCTCCTCTTCTCCCTGGCCCCTTCCCATCTTCCGCTGCCTTCCTTCCCACTTCTCTCCCTCAACTTTCCTCATTCTTCCCTAGCACCTCTCTCTCTAGCCTGAGCTTCATGATGTCAGAAAGGAAAAACAAGCCATTTTTATGCTTTGCTTCTAAACCCAAGCCAATAAAATGCTTCTTTCATTTGAGAAGGGAAAGCAATAACTCAGGCATTAGCAGGGAGTACAACACACTTATTTGTAGTCTTCTTAGAGCTCTGTGGGGCCAGCTCCTCCCACATGCAGGGCCTGCTCTCAGAGCACTGAGCATGAGGTATAAGAATCAGAAAATAGCCTGAGGGGCGTGGAAGAACAGGTTTTGACAGAGCTGTGCCCTGATATGTGTTCCCTGTCTGTCCCCTCCTTTTGGGATGTGGCTGAGTCCCATCACTTGACCAGGACCTAGGACAGTCTCCATCATCCCTGCACAAAGAGGATTCAAATATCCTGAGCCCAGCTCAGGGATGGCTTTCATGGCCCGGCCAGACCAGCCCTGCCTTCTATTCCCTCTTGCAGTAAGCTGCCATGAGCCCAGAATTCCCAGTGTAAGAGGAAGACTCAGTTTGTGGCCTCAGGGATTCCCCAGTTTTATGGAGCCAGTCTATACAGTTCACACTCTCAAAGAGTTTCTGGTCTGATGGAATGAAGACAACCCCTCCCCTCAAGGTGTTCCTGGGCTAGCAGCTCCCAGGGCGACACAACAGAAAGGGAAGGCAAAATGGTCTTTGGAGCCAATGGTCCTGCCCATAAATCCCAGCTCTAGTCCAATTGGCATATTCATCTATGAACTGGGGCTTTTCCTAGCAACCTGCATCCCAGAGAAGCACCATGGAAGGCTTTGATTGCATTCCCTTGAGCATGCCCTTGGAAGAACCCTGGAATGTCTGCTCTCGTAGCCATTTCCCCCTTTCCTTTTTCCTCCCACCCTCCATGACTCTCCTTTCAATCTCTGCCTCTCAGATTCTCTCTAGAGCAACAACAATGGTGCCTTTTTACAGAGGCCTTGCTTCACGCCATGTACTGTACCAGCTCCTTAACAAAGCCTCAATCTCCATTTCTTGGGTTTAGATCCACTCTCCTTTCTGGGAATTGTTGGTTGCCAAAGACAAATTCTACTTCTCTGCGATTCTCATGCCCTGCTCAGATTGGCTGCACATTTTGGGTACCCCATTAGGGAGGTCAGTCGGATGAACACCTGTAATCAAATGTTGTGGTTTGTAAACCTGCCCATAACAATCAGCTACCACAGTGCCTCTGGGCCTCTTACACAGCTTAACATCCCGACTCCTACAGCCCAAAGTTCCCATCAGTGAGTTCATTTCTTGAGCCCACTATTATTCGGTTACAAATCCATTTTCCAGATGGTGTTGCTGGCACAGGGAAAGCCTGGGACATTGGCTCAATGTCGCCCACTGCCTTGCATCAAGAAAGAGGGCGAGTGTCTGGAGGTGGGTGTAAGAGGCGATAGAGGCCATGATATAAAGGGCAGGGGGCCCCACCCAGCCAGTGCATCTCAGCGAGCGTCATGCCCCGCTCCTGCATGCCAGCTTCCAGGTCCCTGGCACCTTGCGGCACTGATCCGGGATGCTGCAGTGGTCAGAATAGAAGCCAGAGAGGCGGGCCTGACACGAAGCTAACATGACTGTCGCACTCCTGCCAGGGACGCTGAGGAGCTGTGAGGCTGGCTGCCAAGCAGTTAGGGCTGATGATCTTTGAGGGTGGCCAGAATGGAAGGCCCCCTTCTCTGAACAACTGCCCAGAAAGCAGAGTGACCCAAACTCAGGTGGATCTGTGACTTCTCGGATCCCTCCACTGCAGGGCTAGCAGAGGGAAGACAGTGCTTATCACCGTCCCTTCCTCAGTCTCCAGAACAGACGAGGTGGAAAGAGAAGGGGAAGGAGCAGTTCTAAGCTAGAGACTTCTGGATCCTTAAGACAGGGCTCTGGCACTACTGGGTAAGAGAACTTCAGCTCTACCACCCCTGCTTCTTCTGGGATCCCTCAGGGTGGTAGATCAGTATTGTCCTACCTAGCCTCTGGAGGGCACAGGAGAGCTATGGGTGACCACCTATCCCAGTTTGCCCAGGACTAAGGTTGAGGAGGGAGGTTCCCTGGATGTGGGACTTCCAGTGCTACAACTGGCAAAGCCCTAGGCAAAACAGGATAAGTTAGTTACCCTGGAGAATGGCCTTGTCTTACCTGTTATGGGCCCCTGTCTCCTGGTTCCCATCCTCCTTCTTCTTCAAGCATCCTCTGGAGGAAAAGTTTCCTGTTTAGTATTTGTCCTAGTATAGAGGTTAAAGGAGGGATGCTAGAGAAATCGGTGAGTAGATAACATCCCCATGGCCACAGTCTACAAAGGCTGAAACCAAGCAATGATGGCATGTAGAGCACACAATAGAGGTGTGTTGGAAAGAAGAGGAAGTTAACTATCTTCTAGGGAGGGAGGTGCTCTGACCAGGAGGCTGAAACCCGTGACAATGACCTTACACCTTTATCAAGGTTGCCACTGTTCATCCCAGGGGACCTCAAAGTAAAGACCCAGATGTGACGAGGGATGTCATGGGATTGGAAGCTTTCAGTGATCTGGTGTATGGGAAGGTGAGCCATCTCTCCGCCATGTGCATGGCAGTTGGCCTCTGTATGTCCTTTCCTTGCACTCTTGTTCACGCATTGCCTCCTGGAGCAACCTCTTCCTCCCTTTGTTGGTTCTTATGTTTTCTTCTCATTCTCAGCTGATCTTGGAGCTCCCCTCTTCCATGAAGCCTACCAAAAGGAGGAGTTTCAATGAGCTTCCATTCGTCTTTATTTCACTTTCAGGTGAGAAGAATGTACATCTTTAATTAAGGGGTCCCACTCCAGTTTCCAAGTTGGTGAAGGATGTGTATCTCTTAACCTAGACCTTTCACATAGAGGGACAGATTTCCTGAGGACAGGGCCTGTACACAGCAAAATGGATGCATCATTTCTCAAATGTGTTGGGCGTCCTTTTCACCACCTGGCATGTTTCTAGCACGCATATTGTGACTTTTATTACAGTGTGCTTTTAAAGGCTTTACAATATAAACTATAATATTTGTACTAAAATGAAATTCCGCTGCCTCTTCCATTATCATGTATGTGTGTGTATGCACATGTGTGTAAAACAACCATTGCATATTTTTTTAATTGGGCATTTACAAACTAGGTGGGGAGTAGAAAAAACTGCCCCGACCAATCCTCCAGGAAGGAAAAAAATAATAGCTTCAAGGTTTGATATGTTTGGGGAGAGAAACAGAGCAACTGGCTAATGTTCCTAAGAACTAATAATTAGCAAATTAGAACTCAAGGTATTTCTTTCTCACAGAGTAATCATTTGTTTGTCTTAAATGAACAAATGGGTTGATTACAATTATTAGCATGTGAGAGTGTTGACTGAGCCTCACTAGCAGCTGTGAAATGCAAACAGACGTGTGGAGACATAATCACATTCTCATAACCGCTAATGACTTTGATGAAGGCAGAATATCATACTAAAAATTGAAAAGATTAGCCTTGAGGTTATACGTTTATGTGAAAGTTCTTTAATTAATGCACGTCGTCTCTGTTCTTTGGGGCAGCCTTTTGCTGCAAATCTGTTGCTTAAAAGCTAAGTATCTTAGCATATATCATTATAAAAAATTTTATTCCCCGTAAATTTGGGGGTGTATGCAAATGCTTTTTCAACAATATTTTCTTCATAGTCTTTTCATACTTTTTAATTTATTTCAGATAGAGAGAAAGAATGTGTGTGTGTGTGTGCGTGCACACACACACACATATGCACAAGTGGGGGGAGGGGCAGAGGAAGAGGGAGAAGCAGACTCCCCACTGAGCAGGGAGCCTGATGATGGTGTGGGGCTTGATCCCAGGACCTGGGGATCTTGACCTGAGCCGAAGGCAGATACTTAACCGACTGAGTCAACTAGGCGCCCCCTCCTCACATTTTTTAAATGAAAAATTTCAAATACACCAAGAAGGGAAAAGAATTTATCAGTGAACACCATATACTTGTGACTTGTATTCTATAATCAACACTTTCGAATATTTCCTTTGTCATCTATCTATTACCTATCCATCCATTAATAAATCTTATTTTTGATGCATTTGAAAGCATATTACAGACATCAGTGCAATCCATCTTTAAATACGTCAGTATACATGTCATTAACTAGAGTTTGATGCTTGTTTTACAGTTCCTTTTTTAGGTGAAATTTACATACAGCGAATGCATCCACCTTAAATATATCATTTGATGAATTTGGACAAATACACATCCTTGTGGGACCCAAAGCCCTAGAACATTGCCAAAGCTCCAGAAAGTCCCCTCCCATCTCTTCCAGTAAATTCTGCAACACAAGCAGTGTTCTGATTTTTTTCACCAAAGCATCGTTTGCCAGATTTTATGTAAATGGACACATAAGCATATAGTACATACTCTTCTGCATAAGGGCTCTTTCACTTAGCTTCTGAGCATCCTCCATGCTGGGTGAATCAGTAAATCATTCCTTTTGATGGCTGAGTAGTAGCTCATTGAATGAATATATCACAGTTTGATTACCCATTCTCCCGCTGATGGACACCTAGGCTGCTTCCATTTCTGAGCAATTATGAATAAAGCTGATATGAACAACACTTCCTGTGGACATATGATCCTGTTTCATAAGGATAAATATCCAGAAATGAATTTACTGGGTCATAGGTTAGACGTATGCTTAGTTTTATTAAGACAAAACAAAACAGGACACCTGACAAAATGTCCCACAGTAATTGTACCATCTTACACTCCCACATCAAAAATATATGACAACTCCAGTTCCTCTTCCACATCTCACCAACAGTGGTGCTGTCCATCATTTTAACTTAGGGCATTCAAATGGGTATGCAGCAGTATATTAGTGTAGTTTTAATTTACATTTTCCTGATGACTAACGATATTGAGCATTTTTTATGTGACTATTGGCCAATCATTTGTCTTTCTCTGTGACGTGTCTATTCACATCGTTGCCTATTTTTATTGGGTTGTTTGTTTTTTTATTATTGAATTACAGGAATGATGTATACATTCTGGACACTAGTCCTTTGTCAGATATATGTTTTGCAAACATTTCCCCCAATCGGTGGGTTGCCTGGTTCTTCCTCAATAGTGTTTTTTGATGAGCAGAAGTTTTTAATTTTTGTGAAGTCTGATTTAACAACATTTTCTTTTATGGTTATTGTCTTTCTTAATCCTGTCTAGGAAACCCTTGCTATCTATCCCTAAGTCACAAAGATATTTTCCAGTTTCTTCTGGCAGCTTTATAGTTTATGATCCATATCAAATTAATTTGTGTGTGTGTGTAAAGCGAGGGCTGAGATTAATTTTTTCCATGTTAATATCCAGTTCTTCCAGTGTTATTTGCTGAAAAGACTTTCCTTTTCCATTACATTAATTTGGTGCCTTCCCAAAAATCAAATGTTTATAGATATATGGGTCTATTTTGAGGCTCTCTATGTTATCCCATTGACCTATTTGCTGATCTTCATGTCGATCCATACTGTTTGGATTAATATAGCTTTGATAATAAATCTTGGAGACAAATAGCATAAGCCCTCCAACTTTGTGCTTTTTAAAAGGATTGCCTTATATATTCTAAATCCTTTGCATTTCAATATAAAATTTAAAATTAGCATGTCAGTACTTTTTAAAAAAATCTGTTGAGATTATGATTGAGATTGCATTGAATCTAAGGGGAAAATCTAATTTGGGGAGACTTGACATTATACCAATTTTGAGTCTTCCAATTCATGAACATGGAATATCATTCCAGTTATTTAGATCTTCTTTACTTCTTCTCAGTGTGTTTTGTATCTCTTAGTTTTGAATTTATTTTCTCAAATGTGTTCTTAAGTGCTTTATGACTTGTTGCTATTAAAAGTAGAATTTTAAGAATTTTTTATTGGTGTATAGACATCTAGTTGCCTTTAGTATTTGACCTTGTATCTTGTGATCTTTCTAAAGTCACTTAATAATTCTAGTTGTTGTTTTGTAGTACAACTCCTAATTCCTGAGCATTTTCTATGTAAACAGCCAGATCATCTACAAATACAGTTTCATTTCTTTCTTTCCAATCTCTGTGCCTTTCTTGGAACGCTCACTGGCCGTCATGTCTAGTCTATCATTGAATTAAAGTGGTAAGATGGGTGTCCTTCCCATGGTCTCTATCTTAGGACTGTTGGAAAATAATTCTCCATGGATCTCATGCATTTGTGCAAGAGATTTCTCTTCTGTAAGAGAAATGCGGACCGGCAGAGACATGAATTTCTGGAGTATTTTTTTATTCTAGTCTATTTTTTCAAGAATATTTGTAAGTGAACAGTCTAGGAAGACAGAGATAGTGTCTCTCTCTGCAAAGAGGAATGATTTGTTAGCTGTCTAGGATAGTCCTTTCAGCGCAAAGGCTTGGCAGGTTCACATACAACCCCTTACAAAAGATTGGAGTTCCCTAAGCTTAGCATTCCTCATCTGTGACACAAACTAGTTTGTGTAGAGTATCCATTTAGGTCCAATAGGACCTGGGGGGGGGCAATGATAAGAACATGAGGCTCATGCTGCATGCTGTGCAGTGAGCAATTAAGCTCTTTGTTTCTGACCCAGAGGTCTCATGTCACCTGTCAGCATCTGTTATGGATTGAATTGTATCCCCCCCAAATTCACATGTTGAAGCACTAAACCTCAATGTGACTAACCCCAATGCATTTAGAAATAGGGCCTATAAGGAGAAGACTAGGGTTAAGTGAGATCATAAGGATGGGACCTTGACCCTATAGGATTAGTGTCTTTATAAGAAGAGACACCAGAGAGCTTGTTTCTCTCCCCCCCACCTTCTCTCATTCTTTCTCTTATTCTCCCTTCCACTCTCCCTTCCCCCATCTTATTCTCTCTCTCTCTCTCTCTCTCTCTCTCATTCTTTCTCTCTCTCTGCCACACTCAGAGGAAAGGCCATGTGAGGCCCAAGTACTGTCTATAAGCCAGTAAGGGAGCTCTCACCTGAAGCTAACCCTGATCAAAACCTGACCTTGGACTTTTTATGCCTCCAGAACTGGGAAAAAATAAAATTTCCATTGTTTAAGGCACAATTGGTGGTATTTAGTTAATGGCAGCCCTAGCCAACTAATACAATATCCACAAGACTGTGGTAGGCTAACTTGTTAGCTTGCAAGTAGAGTAAAATTCAGATTCTTCATATTTTTTGACAAGAGAGAAAGCATTAAATCTTTAACTATTAAGTATAATGTTTGCTATAAGATTTTTGTAGACATTTTTAATCAAATTGAGGAAGTTCTCCTCTATTTTCAATTTGCTAAGAGTTTTTAATATAATTGGGTGTTGCATTTTTGTCAAATTCTTTGTCTGCATCTGCTGATGTGGTCATTTTTTTTCCCCTTTATTCTGCTTATAGAGAGAATTACATTGATTGATTTTTGAATGTTAATCCAATCTGGCATTACTGGAATAAACCTTATTTAGTCATGATGTCACATAAATATATATGCATTGCTGTACTCATTTTGCTAATATTTTGTTAAAGACTTTTTTTTGGCAAGAAATCTAGATTCATGAGGGATTTTGGTTCATTACACTTTTTTTTTTCATACTGTATTTTTCTAGTTTTGGTATTCAGGTAATGCTGACCTCATAAAATGGGTTAGAAAGTTTTCTCACCTTCTTTGTTTTATGGAAAAGTTTGTATTAGTCAGCTCAGGCTACCATAACAAAACATCATAGACTGGGTGTCTCAAATAACAGAAATGCATTTTCTCACACTTCTGAAGACTGGAAGTCCAAAATATAGGTGCCAGGTTCAGGTGGTGAGGTTCTGATGAGAACTCTCTTCCTGGCTTGTAGATGGCTACCTCTCCCCTGTGTCCTCCCTTGGCAGATAGAGAGAAAAAGAGAGAGACAGAGACAGAGAGAGAGAGAGGATCTATGTCTCTTGTTGTAAGGACACTAATCCCATCATGGGACCCCACCCTCGTGGCTTCATCTAAACCTAATTACCTACCAAAGTCCCATCCCAAATAACAAATACCAGTATTAGAGTTCAGGATTTCAACATATGGATCAGGCATGGGGGTACAATACAGTCCTCTGAAGATTTTGAGTAGAATCGGTATTACTGCCTTCTTAAATGCTTGATAGAATTTACTAGTGAAATCACCCAAGCCTGGAGTTTTCTTTGTACAGAAGTTTTAATTACAAATTCAATTTCTTTACTAGATATAGAACTATTAATATTTTTCTATTTATTCTTGAATCAGTTGTGCAATTTGATTCTGTTAAGAAATTGTTCCGCTTAAATTATTAAGTTTATTGGGACAAAGTTACTCATATTTCCTTATTATCTTTTTAATATCTTTAAGATCTACGGAGACAGTCTCACTTCATTCCTGAGATTAGTCATTTGTATTCTTTCTTTCTTTTTTTTCTTAATGAATCTCGCCAGAAGTTTTATTGTAGCTTTTGATGGGTGATTTTTTTCTGTCATCGGTTTTTGACTTCACTGATCTCTGCTTTTATCTTTATTCTTTGCCTTCTACTTACTCTGTGTTTGCTTTGCTCTGTTTTCCAGCTTCTTTTTAAAATGATTTTATTTGTTTTAGAGAGAGAGAGGAGGGGAGGAGCAGAGGGAGAGAGAAAACCCAAGCAGATTCCACACCGAGCTTGAAGACTGATGAGGGCTCAATCTTACGACCCTGAGGTCAGACCTGAGCTGAAACCAAGGTCAGACGCTCAACCAACTGCACCACCCAGGTGCCCCTGTTTTTTAGCTTCTTAGGTAGAACCTTAAATAATTGATTTCAGACATGTCTTTTTTTTCTAATATAAATGTTTAAAGCCATAAATTGCCCTCAAAGCACTGCTTTAGCTATGTCCCACACATTTTGATGTGATGTAGAAATGAGCTAAAGGTGTCCCCAGGGAGCTGGCTAATGGAAGGATTATGCAGAAGGACACTCGGGGGAGGGCGGTGGTGGTGGAGCCAGCAGGCTGCCCTCTGGGCCGCTCTGACATCCTCCAACCCAAGACACAGGCAACACCAGTGGGGCAGGCTGCCCAGACTTGAACTCCGATGACCTCAACCTTGGCCACACATAGACTCACCTGGGGCCCAATAAATCTCTTCAAGGGGAGCAGGGAGCAGTGCTTTTGAAAACTCCCCAGGTGAGCCCCATGTGAAGCCTTGGGTGAGGGTATAGGCATCTCCCCAAACCAGCTCTGCTGCCTGGACCCAGTCATTTCACTAATCAGTCTTCCTTTCCTCATTGTTAACAAAGGAGAAAGCCCACCTGCTATGGTTGCATGCAGGTGCTCCAGAAAGATGTCCAAGTCCTAGCCCCTGGTACTCTGAATATGGCCATGCTTAGAACTGAAGTCTTTACAGATGCAATCAAGTTAACGGAAGGTCATTAGCATGGATCCCTAATCCAATACGACTAGTGTTGGGGAAAATTGGGGAAATTTGAACACAGTGATTCATAGAAAGAATGTCATATGAAGATTTGTGTTTTGCTGCCACGAGCCCAGGAGCTACCAGAAGCTGGGAGAGGGGCCCAGACCACACCCTTCTCTAGCACCTTCGGAGGGAGCATGGCCCTTGTTGACACCTTGATCTTGGACATCTGGCCTCCAAGAACCATGAGACAATACATTTCTCTTGTGTAAGCCACCCAGTTTGTGATACGTTGTTGCGACAGCCCTAGCAAGCTAATACACCACCCTAAAGGGGTTTCGTAAGACTTAAGAATAGAACCCATAGGGCACCTGGGTGGCTCACTTGGTTGGGCGACTGCCTTCGGCTCAGGTCATGATCCCGGAGTTCCGGGATCGAGTCCCATATCGGACTCCCGGCTCTGCGGGAGGTCTGCTTCTCTCTGATGTTCTCCCCTCTCATTCTCAATCTCTCTTTCTCTAATAAATAAATAAAATCTTAAAAAAAAAAAGAATAGAACCCATAAAGCCTCTGACATTAACGTATGCACTCAGTAAATTATGAGGATAATATTGCATTTTTCTAAGTCTTTATCTCTTTATATACTGTGGCTGTGTGGCCATGGATAAATTACATCACCTCTCTGTGCCTCAGGGTTTTTTTTTTTTTTATCTGTAGAAGGGCCATGGCAAGAGCACCTATGTCGTAGGATCATTGTGAGATAAAACATACTCAAGTGTGGAGTGCACTTAGAACAGGGCCCGGCACATAGCAAGTTCTCCATGAAAACGATCGTCGGGACAATGATATACAGTGAGAGGGAGGGACTAGATAATCCTTCTAGAAACATTTCCAGCTAGAAAAACAATCAACCACTGCTTTCAAAATGGTCAAACAAATGTCAAAACTTCTCTGCAGGTAGGATACAGAGTAAAACTTGCAGGGAAGGTCATTTAGGAAGTCTGAAGAGAGATGTTCTGGGCCGGGGAGCCCTTAGGTGCCTCTGACACCGTCCTGGGATTCATCTCTCAACCAACAACTGCTGCCTAGTCTGTAGTTTGTCCCTTGATGGGTCCTCACTCTGCGGATCATGGTTGTTACAGCTCATGGGATAATCAAGCCCAAGTAGGTCGAGGTGTGAGGGACCATGGGGAGCCCCGGGCATAGACAGATGGCTCCAAGGAGCTGTTGCCTGGGGTGGGATCGTCAGGCTCCCACAGGAGCCAAGGAGAGCAGGGGTCTGTGAGATATCACCCTACCCACGGTGCTGAACAACCCGAGGGGGCACTGGGGACAGTGAAGGTGACGGTGCCAATGCTGAGACTTGCTGTGATTGGACGACTAGCCCAACCCATACCTACTAAGCTTGGGAGGCTGGGAGGATAAATCTGCCCTTTTTTATTGATGCTTTCGCCTTGTCCTCCCAGAGAAATCTGATTATCTGGGCTATGCTGGCAGACGTCAAAATGAAATGTTTGCCTCCAGGTCCCTACTTGGGGGGGCGGCTGGGGCCAGCTCCTGCCTTCCTGTCAACAAACCATCATTAATCCCCCTCTCTTACAGTCGATATCTGATGTCACTTTTTCCTGGTTTATGTGGCTCGGTGACCTTCCTTTATTTTGTTCCTAATAAAGACGGCTCCAACGGGGCCCGGCCTGCCGCAAGCCCTTTAATTCAGAGGGTGTTAAATCAGTGGGCGCCATCTGGGACAGCCAGCAGCTCCTGGGGGCAGCTTCGTGGGGCTCTGGCCACCTGCTGCTCCAGCCACTGTCACGACGTGTTTCTGGGCTTGTGACATGGTCCTTGCTTCTCCCTTGGGTGGGAGTTTCTTACCTTCTCTTGGCAAGTATGCCTTCTGGAAGGCTCCAGCTCTCAGCTGCTCCCCCAGGGCATCCCAGACTCAGGGTTATGACTCCTTATAGGTGCCTTTGCTGCACCTACACACACACACACACACACACACACACACACACACACACACACACACAAAGTCTGCCCTACCTTCACCAATTCTGTCTCCCAAAGCCAAAAGCTTCCTACCCTAATGGCTAAGACACAGAAATTCTCAACCCCGCTTATGTGTTACTATCACCAGGGGAGCTTTAAAAAAATACAGACGTCTGGAGAAAAACTTTTACCAAGCACTTTACAAAAGAGGCTACCTAAGCGGACCATAAACATGTCGAGGTGCTCAGCCTCACTAGCCATCAGGGAGAGGCAGAATAAACCACAGCGGGACTCCCCTGCATTCACCCCAGGCTGCCGAAAGTGAACAGTACCCATGATACCAAGTCCAGGCTGGGTGCCGAGACACCAGAATTCTCATACGCTGCCGGTGGGAGCATAAACGGTACAAGCACACCGGAAAACTACTTGGCACCGTCGCAACTAAATGTCCATGTGCCTCCCGCCCCGGCACTTCCGTAGGTGTGTACCCACCAACAGGCAGGCACATACCCACCAGAAACACGCGCAGAAGTGCTCACAGCAGCCGCCGTCACAGTGAGCCAACCCAGAAATGATTCATGCGCTCGTCAATCCTCGAACCGATAGGGGTGGCACGTTCACACAGTGAGATCCAGGAGCACCGTGAGATGAACAAATGTGATGAGAGGCGATTGCAAGGAGGCCTCCCACAAACAAAATGCTCATGAATGAGGCCAGACGTGCAAGAAAGTATGTCCTTTTTTATTCCATTTGTATGACGTTTGCAAATGGGCAAAACTGATCTCAGCCATCAGAAGTGGGGATACGAGTCAACCTTAGGGGATGCCTCGAGGGGGCACAAGGAGGGTTCCTCGTGGCTGGCGATGCCCTGTTTCTTTTTCTTTTTTTCTAAATTTATTTTTATTATTTATTTATATTCTTTATTAACATATAATGTATTATTTGCCCCCAGGGTACATGTCTGTGAGTCATAAGGCTTACACATTTCACAGAACTCACCATAGCACGTACCCTCCCCAATGTCCATAACCCACCCACCCTATCCCTACCCCCCAGCAACCCTCAGTTTGTTTCATGAGTTTAGAAGTCTCTTATGATTTGTCTCCTTCCTGATCCCATCTTGTTTCATTTCCCTCGCCCGCCCCCCACAACCCACCACCACCTTGCCTCTCAAATTCATATCAGAGAGATCCTGTGATAATTGTCTTTCTCTGACTGACTTATTTCGCTTAGCATAATACCCTCTAGTTCCATCCACGTCGTTGCAAATGGCAATACGTTTCTCTTGATGGCTGCATAGTATTCCATTGTGTATATATACCACATCTTCTTTAGCCATTCATCTGTTGATGGACATCTAGGTTCTTTCCATAGCTTGACTATTGTGGACATTGCTGCTATAAACATTCCGATGCCCTGTTTCTTGAGTCGGGAGCTAGCTGCATGAATGTCTTTAGTTTGTGATCGTTGATTAAGTGTGCAATTTAGGATCTGTAGACTTTTCTAGAAGGATCTTATTCAATAAATAGACTTAAAAAAAACACCAGGGGAGCCCGGGTGGCTCAGTCAGTTAAGGGTCTGACTTCGGCTCCGGTCATGATCTCAGGGTTTTGGGATTGGCCCCTTGTTGGGCTCTGTGCTCAGCGGGGAGTCTGCTTCTCCCTCTGCCCCTTCCCCCACCCGTACTCTCCCCCCACCAAATAAATAAATAAAATCTTAAAAAAATATACCAATACCTCGGCTCTACCTCCAGAGATTCTGATTCAGTTAGTCTGGGCTTCAGCCCTGGCATGGGGGTTTTGAAGTTCGAACAGCAGCCAGGCCAGAGAATCCTGGATTTTGGGGGTGGGGGTTTGGAGTCAGAGGCAGTCAGCTCGGAAGACTAGTTCCTCCATAAACGTGCTTGCCTGAGTTACGGAGTCTGTCTGGATCTGCAGTGGTGGTCTTGCTGCTTTTTCCTTTAGGCCTCAGTTTCCCCCAGGGTAACATGAACGAGTCAGACAGAAGAGCCAATGCTCTTTCTGGCTCTGACGTTCAGGAGGCGCCATTATGGACCTCTAGAACCTGTTACAGCTCCAGCTTCATCCCCTGTCCCCACGCCGTGTCTGGGAGCACTGTATGTCAAGACAGAGCCATTTCGGCTGATGACCCCAGAGAGGTCCCCCGAGACTTGGAAATCTCTGGGCTCTATGGAGTCAAACGGTGCCTCTGCTGAAGGTCAAGTATGAGAAGGGAGCACACACTGATTTTATAAGCCAGGCTTCCCTGCCCGTCCTTTTCCCACCCTCCCGCAGGGGAAAAGGGCTGGGGTAAAGAACACAGGGGGAGGGGGGTGCCAGCTATCCCTTATGCCCAGGGATCTTTCTCTCAGCCCTTGACGTTCCTAACTTCTTAGCACCCTAAGCCAAACCCCCAAAGACCTCCAGTTCTGGATTTGCTCTGCCAGCCGGAGAGACGCGTGCCTTCTTCAGTTCCCCACCCACGTCCAGGTGTCAGGGACTGTACCCAGGTAGAGAGCCTGGAACCCCACAGGTTTAACTGGAACATTCTAGCTCCATTAAGCAAGCAGAAAGGTTGCCAAGGAAAGCCAGGGTGCAGATGTTGCAGAGTTATTCTGCCTGGAGAAAATGCCACCCCCCTAGCACGGAATGGGGCAGGGGGCCAAGCTCCAAAGTTTCCTGCCCCCTCTGAGTTCGCTGAGGATTTTGTTCCAACATTAGTCATCGGGATGGTTAAGAATATGACAGCTCGGCTCCCAGATAGGGGAGTGGGGGCAAACGGTTGTGGGGGACGACTGCCAATCAGCCGATAGAGCAGGTGTCTGACGAGGTGACCCCTTCCTCATTTACCTTCTCTGTAGGTAGCAGGAGTGGTGGCCAGAGACCTTAACACTGACCCAGGCCTGGCCCCTGGGGCTGGGAAGGGCCTGGGGTGGAAGCCGGGTCGTTCCCTTTAGTGACCTGCAATGCATAATTTTCCTCAAGTCCTCAAGCAGCCCCAAAGCAAATTTATTCTGTTTGTCGAAGTTAGGGGAAATGGCGTTGCACAATTTCAGCTGAAAAGCATGACTCTGAAAGAGAAGGGAACCTGGGTCCCACCACAGACAGAGGATCAGAAGTACGTATCAGCTGTGAGAAGAAAATGCCATCCGCCCTTCAAATGCCAAGGGCAGCTGTGTATCACCCCTAGACCTAAGGGGTTTCTGAGTTTAAAAACTGAAGGCCTCTTTTTTTTTGTAAATTAAAACTCTTTATTTATTTGCCTGAGACAGAGAGCCCAAGCAGGGGGAGAGGCAGAGGGAGAGGGAGAAGCCAACTCCCTGGTGAGCAAGGGAGGAGTCCCGTGCGGGGCTCGATCCCAGGATCCTGGGATCATGACCTGAGCTGGAGGGAGACGCTTAACCGCTGAGCCACCCAGGTGTCCCCCAAAATGAAGGTCTTTATGAAGACCCTGTAGAGACAAACGTGACCTCCCAGAAAGTCAGCAAACACTTGGCTGGAAGAAAGACCAATAGGGACCAGGTACAGACAGAACAACACACAAGGTGATAATGACACACACACACACACACACACACACACACACACACACGCCAATAAGAAGTGGCGACAAAGATAGGCACCTCGAAGCAGAGAGGGAGCGACAGCATCCCATTCCCGCAGGGCCCATTATAAACACGCGGGGAAGGACAGCAGAGACATTCACCCCACAGGGAAACAGACGACGCCCCTTAGGGTTCCCTCTTCTCCAGCACTCGGGTCCCCTGGCTGCATCCCCTTGCAGTGCACGCTGGTCCAGAGCCTTGTACTTCCCTTCCCCCTTGCTCCAAACCCCTGTCCTGGAAGCTATGCTGGGATGTGCTGAGGAATTCTCCAAATCCCTGTGAATTTTGCATGCGAACCCACTTGGCTGGGGCTGACGCTTCTTACTGTAAAAGCTGAGGCCGTGGCTCCACGCCCGCGTGGGGCGGGGGATCGGAACAGCAAGGCCAACCGGCCGGTGGTTGGTTCCCTGAAGGCTGGAGGGCAGAGCCATGATCTTCCCCAAATCCCTGAATCGGACACCCCTGCTGGGTTTGGGGGAGGGGACACTGGTGGAACCACAGGTCCTAAATATGGGGCTGGACATGGGAGCCATGGTGAGAGAGAACAGGAGACTTTTCCAGTTGGTGGGAAGATAGAGCAGACGGAGGGGGGCCGAGCCACTTAAGGACTGGTAGGAAGAGAGAAGAGTTGTTTCTCCTGGATCCACAGCTTGGCCAATGGAGGCTTGTCTTGGGAGTCCTGGGGGGGGAGACCTCCAGGCTAAAATTCTCTCCCTGGTTTTGGATGTGACTTGAAACACCTTGGTATCTGTGGGGGGGGGGGGTGCCTTCAGCTGTCGGTAGCTGAATTAAACCAACAGTTAAAATTTGCATAACAGGAATCAGAGAGAGGCCATTTCGGAGGTGATTATACAGACAGTCCCTGAGCTGGGCTCAGGTTGGAGGCGAGGAGGCACAGACCCCCATATCTTGGGGGGAGCAGTGCGAACAAATTTGAGAAGCCTAAATAAATAAACAAATAAACGTGGAGATAAACACATATTGTTTCAGACCAAGTGAGTTTCGGGGTGGTCTTTTCATACAGCGTCATGTGACGCTGACCCACTGATAGGCCTTTCGAACCTATCTTGTGGGGGAGTCAGCCGTTGTTGCAAGGTTGGCCTCGACTGGAAGAAAGGGAGCTGCAGAAAGGCCATTTGAGGTGGCCTCCCTGCTCCCATGGTGGCCACCCTCCCCGCCTCCCGTGGTCTTTCCCCCTCAATCACCAACTAGGACCGAAGATGCCCACGGAAGCGCCTCTGGCCCTCAGCATCCACCCGCCTTCCCGCTATGGCGGCCCTCCTGCCCGAGCTGCTATTTTCAGATGCCTTCTTACTGCCAAAGCTGCACACTCTCTGGCGAGGCCTCCTCATTTGTTGCTCACAAAGCCTCCTCTGCAGACCTTCTTTTCTTAAAAATCCCTATTTATTCTCTTTTTGTACAACATGGGCTCCACACGTTTCCCAAACCAGAGGCCAGCTCTGCTGGAAGTCCCGCAGGCCAGCCAAGTGGGTGAGGCAAGGGCACGGTTAGCTCCTGCCTTTTCTCCGGGTGCCTCTGACACTTGTTATCTTTCACCCATCGGCCTCCTCCAGATGGCTCTCCGCGGCTTGCCTGCCCCCCACTCCAGCCTCGGCGCTCCGTAAGTGCTCCGGACTCGGGTTTCTACTCCTCGCCCAAGATGGAGCTCGATTACGCCCTGGATTCCAGGAATCCCCTATGTTCGATCAACACCCGAGTCTTACCTACCGGCCAAGTGCCTGCCACGGTGCCAGGGTCAAGGGCACACAGCCCCGGGCCTGCCCTAGAGGGGTGTGCACGTGGCATTGAGAGGCACAGATGAAAGTGAAGATGTGAAATGTTATCAGGGGGGTCTTCATATTCCAAAAGATATTTCTTGAGCGCCTGGTTTGAGCTGAGCAGTGTGCCGGGCACGGGGCACGACCGCGGCGTGTCCTACACGGTGGCCGAGAGGTCCTCAGTGGGAGGGAGAACCACTTCTCCATCGCGGAAGCGGTTCCCTGACACCCAGCATTGGCTCCCTCCCCACCCCTGCCCCCACTCCCCCACGTCCTTGCTGGTGCTTCTGGGGCTCGCGTCCCGGATAAACTAACGGCACCCAGATCCTTGTCCCAGGGTCTGCTTGGGGCAGAGCACTGAATAAACATAATAGCCAGTAGCAGGGGTCACAGCCCCGGGAGAGCTCCCCACGCGGCAGGCCCCTCTTGAACTGCTTGACTTTCATTATGCATCAGTCTCAACAATGGCTAAGGATTGCAAGTACCTCATCCTTGAGAAGGAGGCAGTAGAGTCACGAGAGGGGAAACTGGCACCGAAGACCTCTGGCCAAAATCCAGGATTCCAGGCCCAGCTTTGGACCACACTGCTCATGATATCAGGCTACAGCCTCAGTTTCCTTTCCCTTCACCATGGGGTGATGCCTTCTCTCTGCCCTCCTCAGAGGCCTCATAGAGCGATCGTAAAGTGGTTGTAGAGCTCCAACAACAGAGAGGCCATGAAAAGCCTTTAGGGAGAGTGAAGCTGTGTGAAAAGGAAGGATGAAGAACTCTAGGCAGTGGCTCTCAGGGCTTCCATCTAGGAGGCGCGAGATCCCCGGTCCTGCCTCTCCCCGCTCCCGGAGCAACTTTGGGGTTCATGGCCCTGGGAAGTTCTTCTCCAGAAGTGCTTGATCTCTTCTTTAATGTCCTAGTCTTCTGTTTGTTTGTTTAAAATCTCCCCTGCATGGGGCACGTGGGTGGCTCAGTTGGTTAAGCGTCCCACCTTTGTTTTCCGCTCAGGTCATTTTCTCAGGGTCCTGGGGCCCAGCCCCAGGTCCGGCTCTGAGCTCAGCAGGGAGCCTGCTTGAGATTCTCTCTCCCTCCCACTCTGCCCCCTCTGCCATTGTGCTCTCTCTCTCAAATAAATTTTTTTAAGTATTTTTTTAAAAGATTTTATTTATTTATTTGAGAGAGAAAGAGAGACAGGAAGAGAGGGAACACAAGTAGGGGGAGTGGGAGAGGGAGAAGGAGGCTTCCCGCTGAGCAGGGAGCCCGATGCAGGGCTGGATCCCAGGACCCTCGAATCATGACCTGAGCCGAAGGCAGACGCTTAACGACTGAGCAACCCAGGTGCCCTTAAGTAAAATCTTTAAAATAATCAGTAAAATAAAATAAAATAAAATAAAATAAAATAAAATAAAATAAAATAAAATAAAATAAAATAAAATAAAATAAAATAAATAAAATAAAATCTCCCCCTCAAACTGGGGCTCCCTGAGGACAGGGCTGTGTCTCCCCCTCCCGGCAATCCCAATATCAGTCCTGAGCATGGACAGCTGAAGCAGAAACCTTTAGGTTGGGCAATCCCATGTCAGATCCAGGAAATTTGAGCAGCTCTGGGAACTGGGGAGGGGGGAGGCCAGGATCTTGACCCAGACTGACGGGGAGCAGAGAGTCCAAGTGTTAACTGAGGGTGTCCTAATTTTGTTTGTGTAACTTTCCACTTGACTTATTTATAGGTGTCCACACTGAGTGAGTTCCTGGCAGTGGGGCCGTGGCCTCTAGGGATCTCTGTGGGGGCAGGGGCTGCCGGGCGGGGCGGGGCAGAAAAAGGGGCGGGGCAGAGAAGGAAAGGGGGTTTCTCCGGGACAGAAATTAAGCGAAATGTGCCCAGGACCCTCCAGTTCCCAGGCCGTACGGTTCCGCAAGAGCTATATGGGCCAAACTGTGCCATTTCACATGATATTTTTATAAAGAAGGTTTGGGTACAGGATATATTTCTGGAGGATGAAATTCGATTCTGCCTGAAGGCCTAGCCTGGCCCAGATCAGAAGTGGGTAAGACATGTTTCTGGCTACAGGCCTTACCTCTCGGGGCCCTCCACCGCAGAGTCTGGCCTGCCTCTTCTCCCTGCGCCGTGTCCGCCAACCTCAGCGCCCTGCTCTGTCAGTCTGGGCCCCCGCCGCTATCGCTGGGCTGGTGCTGGGTCCTCCCGATGATCACCTGCACACCCGGGGAGCACGATTCCTTGATTGGATCGACCCCAGGGCAGCTCACTGAGCACTTAGCCAACACCAGGCCTGTCCTGGGCAGTTCGCACACCCTACCTCGGAACCACCTTACCATGGTCATAACCCCATTTTACAGAGGACGAAACTGAGGAGCAGGGAAATGAAGTGACTGGCCCAAGGTCACAGGACTATCAGCGGCCCAAGGAGACTTGCCCCCAGGCTGTCTGTTCCTGGTGGTACCAGGGGATTTGGATTCTCCCCCACCACCTGCCAACCCCCTTCCCTCCCCTGACCACACTCTGGCCTTTCCTTCCTCCAAGCCCTGAGCATCTTTGGCCACGCTTCCCGTGTTTCTTAAGTGCACCGATGGTTGTCAGCGTTCCCTACTAGCCTGCAGGCTCCCTGAGGGCAGGCACTTCCCCGCCCCCGGAGGAGGACCTGTCACTAGGAGCCACTCTGCTGCGTATGCTTGTGGGTGAATAAAGCAATGATTGCGTGGCGGGTTGTCACCTGAGGGGTGGGCTTCTCTGTTTGTTTGTTTTTTTTTTTTTAAGATTTTATTATGTATTTGACACAGACACAGCGAGAGAGGGAACACAAGCAGGGGGAGTGGGAGAGGGGGAAGCAGGCTTCCCACTGAGCTGGGAGCCCGATGCGGGGCTCGATCCCAGGACCCTGAGATCATGACCTGAGCCGAAGGCAGACGCTTAACAACTGAGCCACCCGGGCACCCCGGGGCTTCTCTGTTTAAACAGGTTTCCCTGCTCACAAAGTGAGGCCCCAGATCCAGTGCGTGCACGAGTGCGTGTACACATGTGTGCGTGCATGTCTGTGTGTGTGCGAGTGCATGTGTGTGCGCACGGAAATGAGTGCAGGCGCGCAGGTGTGCGGGCACCTGGGAGGCCAGTGCCGGAAGCCATCAGCCTGCTGGGCTGGCTGCGCTGAGTGGCCCGAGACTCACAGCGGCCTAATCATGCCTGACAGATTGATTAGGGGAGAAAGTTGCTGCGTCTCTATCGCAGCAGACAGGGTGAGCGTGTCTCCACTTAACCTTTCCCTTCACACAGGAAGGAAGGGGGTGCAGGCGAGGGCGGAGGAGGAAGGGCCGGGCAGGGAGGGCGAGGAGGTCTTGGGGGAGGCGGAGGGAGAGGCAGCAAGCACAGCGGCGCGTGGAGAGAGGCTGGAAAGCAGGATTTGCAGAGCGGGGGCAAATATTTGCAAGACGAGGGAGCCGGTGTGACCAGGATGTGATCCGAGGGCTAGCAGGGCCACGGATGACCTCCTTGGGGTTCTGCGTGGCCCTCTCCCTCCCCGAGTGCTGGCTGGGGGGGTTCTTGGATCATCCACAGTTCAGGAGCCCGTCTGGAGGCCCTAAAGCCTGGCCCTGCTGTGCTCAGCCGCCGTCAGCCTGGGTGGTGCCGGGGGTCACTCTGCCTTTCGGCTGGGAGCAGAGAGGAGGAGATCGAGGGTGACAGAGTTGCGGAGGACCTGGGAAACGAAAGAGGAGGTCTGTCCCTCCATCCCTCTCCACAGGAGGAGATGGCCTAGTGCCAGGAAGGTGCCTTCCCAGGCCAGTCGCCCACCCAGCACCGGCAGTAGCGTTCTATCCCCGCTAGGGGCTCAAGCAGGTGGGGGCCCAGGGAGACAGGCTGAGAGCGTGCATCGGGAGGGCGCGGTGGGCCACGCCCCCGGATCCGGCGCTTCTGTCCAGGGGGGACTACTTTTTAAACTGAGAGTCTAGTGACGGATCTCTTATGCCGCCAAGCCACTCCTTATATTATCTTTTTGTAGAACTTCTAAATGTACAGGTTAACCAGGGTTAAAAAAAAAAATCTATGTATATAGTAGTATAATCTCAAATATTTTATTTTAGAATGCGTAGGGAGGAAAAATAAGACTAGAATGGATCCAGCAGAATAACCGTGGCTGTCACTGGGGAATGAAGTCTAGCTAATTGTGATTTGTATTTCTCGGCATCTCTTCAGTTTTATCATTAGAACAGTAAGCACGGCTCTCCTAAAACTAGTGCGCCTGATTTTCAATATGCGCAGGGTTCCAATTTTTAGTGAGCAAGACACACATGGCAAAACGTCTAATAAAGAAAATAAAACAAAAAGGTAATAGTGACTGTGTTTTGAAGCTATATGTGACTTTTTTCTTTTTTTCTGCCCCCCTACCCACCCGACCCCGCCGAAATCAGCTACATTACTAACGCTGAAGGTACAGGATGGGTGTGGATGTGATGGGAAAGGGGAGAGAGGTATTTCAAACAAATAAGATCATTCCTACCCTTCTCTCCCACCCTCATCAAGAGGAAGAGAGGAGGATAATGGTTGCTTTACCCAATGCTCTGGTCTGGGTCAGAGGTCTTTGGAAGGACACACCATGAAGTCCGTGCCACGGTCAGCAGGCCTTGTTAATGACCTCCTCAAATCTATTCCCCTCTTTGTGTCTCTTGCAGTTTTTTGGTCCCATTTTTGTCAACTCCAGGATGTTCTGCCCCGTGCCCTGGATTAGACCCCAGTGTAGCTCGGTGGAGCACTATTGGCATCCAACTATAGGACGGGTTGCATTTCTGCCCCCAGGGACTGTGTGCTCGGAGGGGCCCTGGTGTTAGGACTTCTGGAAACACTCCCACATGTCCAAACACCCGGAGTGAAGCTGTTACATCTTGGTTGACAGTCGCTGGGCACCAGTTGCAATGGCTTCATTCTTCTTGCCAGTGATTTAAGAGAAGGCAGGCGTTCAGGGTTGAATTGTGCCTCCCCCAAAAGATAGGTTGAAATCCTAACACCCTGTATTGTTGAGGGTGACCTTATCTGGAAATAGCGTCTTTGCAAATGAGGAAGTTGAGGTCACTGGGGTGGGTCCCAGTCCAATGCAATGTGTCCTTATAAAAAGGGGGAAATTTGGACACAGACACAGCATGCAGAGAGGGAAGACAATGTGTGTGACAGGGGGAAGGCCATGTGAAGATCGGAGGGATGCTACACAAGCCCAGGAAGGGCGGGGGCCATAGGAGCTGGGAGAGTAAAGAAGGATCCTTCCCCTACAGGCTTCAGAGGGAGTACGGCTTCTGCTGGAACTTGGACTATGGACTTATCACCTCCAGAATTGTGAGACAATACATTTCTAAGCTCTGGAGGTTGTGGTAGTTTGTTATAGCAGCCCTGGGAAACTGATGCAGCATCTGACCCCATTTGGGCCAATAATATTGGAAGGAAAGTTGGCTGGGGGAAATGTTTCCCACTGATACAAAACCCCAAAGGAATGAATTGATTTTTCTTTTTTTTTTTTAAGATTTTATTTATTTATTTGACAGAGAGAGAGAAAGTTATTACAAGCAGGGGGAGCAACAGAGGGAGAGGGAGAAGCAGGTATCCTGCTGAGCAGGGAGCCAGATGTGGGGGCTCAACCCAGGACCCTGGGATCATGACCTGAACCAAAAGCAGAGCCTTAACCAACTGAGCCACCCAGGTGCCCCATGAATGGTTTTCCTGATGATGATCTAGTGTCTGCCTGTGATGGTGGGGGTTGCTGCAGCCATCTTGTGAACATGAGACAGGAGGCTGAAATAATCAGCCTATGGTGAAAGAAGATGCAAAGGATCCGGGGAATTGATGATTACGATGGAGCCTCCAAAACAAGCAGCTTTACAACTTCCTAACCTCGGGGCTTCTCGCTATGTGAGATAATCAATTCACTTATGGTTGCAATCATTTTGAGCTTGGTTTTCTGTTTCTTACATTGAAGTGCATCATCCAAGACACAGCGTATCATATCAATCAATCAACAGCCTCAGTTTGAGGCCAATGGTGGATGCCATCAGAGAAGCTGGTAACGATTGATGGCGCAGCTTAGAAGTCACCAAAGCTTAGTTATCAATATTAGGCCCATGAGTGTGTGTCGCCAAAGAGAAACTGGAGGAAGCAACTGCTTGCTTTTGTCTTAGTCAATCTTAATTTTTCAGGGATAGTCACAGAAACGTAGAGAAGCACAGCCTGACTGAGCAGGGAGGGAGCTCAACATTCAGCTCGTACTGGGCTTCTCAAAGCATGGGCTGGGACCTCTGGGGGAACCATGAGGTCCAACTTATTTTTATAATCCAACTAAGATGTGATTTGCCTTTTCCACTCTGGTTCTCTCATGAATGTGCAGCAGCGCCTTCCAGAAAACTGCATGTGATCTCACAACACACTGCATGCAGAAACAGGAGAATCCAGCTGTCTTCAAAATAAGGCAGACATTAAAGAGATTTCCAAAAAATGTAAAGGAGGTCACTCTTTTTACAAATTTATTTGGTAGGCTACAGTTATTTTCCATAAAATGTGATTTATAGTAACTAGTGATGGGCTCGTCATTGCTATTTTAAAATAATAGGTATTTGTCAAATTTCTCGGTCGATAAAAGTAGAAGTAACACATAAATCAGAGCTCTTTGGAGCCCTCAACAGTGTGCAACAGGGCAAAGGGGTGCTGTGATCAAAGGGTTTGAGGATTGCTGATAAAGTGAGCCCACGGGATTGCAGACAGGGGATGGAAACTCGACCCACTGATAACGATAAAAGCAAACACGTGCAGGTGTCTGCAGTGGGCCGGGCACGACGGCGAGCATCTACACCTGTCACCTTGTATAATCCTCACACCGACCATTCATCCTTCACAACCGCCTATAACAGAGGCAGATGAGGCTACAATCCCCATTTGGAAGATGAGAAAGTCATAAATCAGGCAAGTTTGTTCTCTCCCCAGTGTCCTTCGGGATTCAAATCTAACGTCACTGCTAATATTTCTGAATCTAGTGTCCCACATGTCCCACAGAGTCAGGAACTCAAGTTCGGACACTTAGCAGTGTTCGGACTTCAGTCTATGCTCTGAGCCCTCTGAGCCCCAGGATACTCCTCTGTAAAATGGGCATGAGAATATCCATGTTGGATGAACGGAGACAGTGAATATGAGAGCAAATTGTAAGGACTGGATATGACCAGTCATTCTAGCTGTGCTCTCCTTTGCAGGGACCATTTTTGGGACTACCAGCTGGTTGTGAAAAGGGAAAACATGGACACAATTATGTATATGCATGCATATGTACGTGCACATATACGCACGCCACCAAGGTGACTTGTGGCAATTACACTTTTATAGTTATACTCAGAGATTTGCTTTCATCGTGAATGTTTAAGTTCTTTGTGTGTGCCTGTCTGTCTCTATCTCTTTCTCTCACGCATTATCTCAGCAGCTTTTGTGAAGAGCAAGGCTGGCTGAATCCAGTTAATAAAAGCACGCATATCCTCTCGAGCATCAGCTCCAGGTGCTGGTCCGAGGGCTACCCCTCCCCTCTGGACCACAAATAGTCAACCTCACTTGAGATGAGACAGGTGTTTTGCAGGCCTTTTCTGAGTCTTTCTCCCTCGGCACAAAATTAAATAAGCACCTTTTCCAGGCACTATTTTGTGAGGCAAGTAATAGAGTCTGAGACGATTATTAGATATTTACTGTAGCAAAAGCACTGAACTGAGATGTGCTTTAAAAACATTAAACAGTAAACAAGGGAAGGAGGGGAGCCTCTGGGACCAGTTCTGGGAGATGCAGGCTGTGCTTCAGGCTGTGGTCCCGCTGGCTGTGCCTCGGGGTGCCAGTGCCATCCCAGCTCCTGCCTTTGCAGTGGGGTAAGAGTCTGGCCTGGCTCCCAGTATGCCAGAATCTCCCCTCCGCTAACCTCATCCCTCCTCCACTCCCCCACCCCCTCCCACTAGTAGGTGTCCTCACGCAAGCCCCATCTCCTCTGTCTGTTTCCTCCACTGTGTCCCGAGGGTTGACCAGATGACCCGTATCATTCTGCAGTCCTTGCAGATGAGGGTCCCTGGGGTCCCACCACGAGAGGCTGGTGTCCAGGGGCAGGGAGAGTAGAGAAGCAGGAATGAGCGATAGGAGAGACTGGGCTCTGGGCCAGAGTCTTGGACCAGGTGTTTTCAGGCCTCCTGTGATCTTCCCAGCACCCCAGAAATCCTCTAGAGTATATGCATAGGGGGTGGGGAGCACCAAGGACCAGCTCTGGAAGGGACGGATGCCAAGTAAAGGAGGCAAGGACAGAAGGAAAGAGGCCCTTAGAGGGAGCAGCTGGAGGTATCTGTCTGCCCTCCTCATCCCTACAGGATGCTGCACCCCACAGCCCCCTTCTGTCCCTGAAGACCCTATGCTCCTCATGCCTGCTCCTCCCAACTGCTCCTCTACCCTCAGAAACTTTCCTGTCCCCTCCCTCCTCTAGCCATTGGCCTGGACTCTCTGGATGGAAGCTTATTCCTGGTTCACTCAGAGGTTCTCTTGTCCTGGATGTTTGGGCACACCTAGTCCCCTGCTCTCGCCAACTCTTCGTGAGGCAGAAAGAGCTCCTGCTTGTGGTCACAAGAAGTGGTCTCCAGGCCCACCTCCGTCGTTCACCGGTAGTGAATCTTCAGACAGGTGGCTTATCTCATCGGAGCCTCAGTTTCCTCATTTGTAATTCAGAGCTAACAAGGCTACTTCACAAGATGTTCTGGTGATTAAATGGGAAAGCATTGTGTAAGCCGATACGGCGTTTGCATGCTGTAATGGAGCCACATTGTGCTCCATTTAATTTAATTTTATTATCCCTCTCAAAGCCCTTGTGGAAATGGTAAGGTTTGCACACACAGGCATGTCTTGGAGAGAAAGACTTCCCCTTTCTCCAGGGGGGGCCCTCTGCTTTTACACACACACACACACACACGCACACGCACACACGCACTTACACGCACACCATTGAGGCTCCAAAGTGGGACTTGGACCAAGATAGGTGATGGGGGATGGGTGGTGTACCCCCCAGGGAGGAAGGAAGGGCAGGAGGAAGAGAGAGGGGAAGGAAAGGCTGGGAGGTTCTCTGATGCTGTCTGTGGGTTTTCTCACCTGAATATCCATTATTAGTTGGAAGATACTCATTATTGTCTGGTTGTATAAAAACGCTCCTGGGAAGTGCCTCCTCCCCACTTCCCTCCTCTTGGTGCTCTTTTCACTTCTGCATACCACCTCTCTAGAATCCTATAACCCTGACCAGAATAAAAAATGAGCAAGAATGAGTGCCTGGGTCTAAGCCCTGCGAATCCCAATTCTCCCAGCTTCTCTACCCAAGCTCACCTTCGGTGGAAGAGGACTTTGTAGTCACAAAGATGGTGGAAAAAAGGTTCGCATCTAGCCATCCCCTTGCCATTCCATGTGACAAATGCTCATGTTCTTGCCACCCCAGTCACACGTGCCAGTAAATAGTATAACCATCAATCCACATAGCTCACGTCTATGGCCTCTGTTCTATCAGCGTCCTTAAGCAGTTCTTTGAGTCCCTTTCTTGTCAACAGGTGGAGGGGTCAGCACCACGAGGCCACCCTGGGGCTATGCTCTGGAGTGTGAGGCATGTGCTGGAGACCTCACCGTCGGCCAATTTCAGTAGGGTCTCAACACCTTGACACCAAACTGTAGGGAGTGGGGTTGGTGGCACTTTTCTATGTGGGGGTCTAAGTTCCAAGGAGAAAGGATGAAACCTTTTGCTTTCTTCTGTACAGTATTCAGCTTCAGGCAGGAGAAAGGCATCAAGAAAACCAGATGACACTTGGCAAGGACCTAGATCCGAAGGAGCTGGAACAGAAGAACATGGATAAGAAGGAGGAGGTTGAGAGTAAGACCGGAAATGGGAAGGATGAAGAGAAAAGAAGGAAAGAGGACAGCCTGTCTAGGCTGACCTCCTTCTACTTCCCTCCTGATCTCAGGTAGGAAAGGGCAGCCCTCATTGACAGCCGCCCCAATCAGGGAACACGTCTCCTACAAATGACCTTGGGGAACTAGTTTGGGGTTCTAGCAGGCAAGTCAACTTCTGGAGCGCCATTGAAAAATGAATCTCCTCTTTTTGGAAAGGTCACCCTGTCAGATGAGAGAGTGGGATGGAGAGGATATTTAGGGCAGAAAAATTCTTTGCTGTGGGGGCTGATCCTGAATTGTGGGGTGTTCCGCAGCATCGCCCGCCCCCCCTCACCGAATACCAATAGAGCCCCCCAGTGTGACAACCAGAAATGTCTCCAAACATCACCAGAGTTGCCCACGGTTGAGAACTGCTGCTATAGGAGCCGTTCGCTTCCTGAGATGAGTTTACAGAAATAGCCACTCCACACTCCTAGGTCTCCAGAGGACCTGCCCCACAAGATGGTCTCGATGTCTATCCTCCACCCTTTCCCGGGGTCCAATGATACACTTCCAAAAGCACCAAGAAGGAGACAATTTGTATAAACATCAAAGATGGATGCTTTTCTTCATCTGTGTCTTGGGGTCCACTCCTCTCAGACCCCCTGCAGAGTCTGGTCAGGGCTAGAAATAAAAAGCTGTAGCACCGATTCCGTGAGAGGCAGCACAGAGAGGAGGATTCTGAACTGACAGAGCCTTGCCATGGGGGCACTCTGCCTCTGCCCCTGGAAGGGCATGGACGTTTCCATCTTTCACCTGTTCAGGTAGAAGCAGAGGGCACCTGTGGCTCTCCGTGCCTCTGGCCTTCCACCTGCGCCACGGAAAGGGGCTGAACTGGAAAACATCTTGGGTTTCTGCCCAACTCTGATGAACCACATTCTAAGATCCTCCAGCTCTAAGATTATAATTAGAAAAAGCCCGATCTTGTCGTGCATCAAGGATAGGCAGAGCACGCTATGAATTCCCCCACAGTTACCTCTTAATTACCTGAACAGTTTGGGCAAGCATTGCTAATTCCAAAGGAAAAAATGAATCAAACTGAATCTGGCTGGCCCTCATATGCAACCTGAGTCTCTTTCTCTGTCTATCTCTGCCTCTCCCCCCCCCCACCCAAACATTTATAATAGAAGGGAGACCCCCATGGACCCACGGAGAAGCTACACGCTGCAACAATTCACTGGTAATTGAGAGCTGACCCATTGTTTTAATTAATCATTAGCAGTGAACACAAGCCTAATATGACCTGAGTGCCTGGTTAACAATTGAAAGCTTCCCAGCCCCCAACACACTCCCTCCTACCACCAAAAATCTAAGAAAACACCTCTGCCCTCCATTCTGAATGTCCTCGCAGCTGTGGCATTTTCTCTGTGTTTCTGTCTCTCCTTCTCTCCCTGTCTCAGCATCACTGCCTCAAGGTCTCTGGGTCTCTGGATCCGCACGCGTCTCTGGGAGTCTGCAGCCCTGTCACTGTCCAGCTCTCTGGAGCTCCCTCGCCGCCTTCCCCGCTGCCTCCCACCGATCACAACATATTGACACGGAGTGGAGGCCCTGTCAGGAACATTATCTGCCTGTTCAGACCAAAGGGGTTTTCTTTGTGCATCTCGCTGTGATTCATCTTCAGAAGGGATCGATTCCTGGGCATCCATCTCTGCGTCTGCAGAAAAACTCTGTGAAGTGGCTGCTTCCCCACTCGGCCGGACCTCTGGCTCTCATTGGGCAGCAAGAGCTCTGCTGCTCGCTGGCTTCCGCCCCCGCCCCCCCCAGGAGGAACATCAGCCACGGAGGGGAGGAGGGGCTGACACCCCCCAGTGAGCTAACAGGCAGCTTCTCGGAGGAAACGTGCCTGGACAAGGGGCCCTGGGATGAGAACCCCAGCCAGTCCCCAGCCCCCTCCGCCCACTGGGAGGGTGCAACTCCCATCCTGTGCACTCAACATCCTGATTCTTTATGGAGGTGTAAAGTGTCCTTCAAGCGGCTCATTCTTCTCAGCAAGCTGAAAGGCCGGTGAGGGAAGGCGCCAGCCCAAACAAGACCGCTCAGGGAGAAGTTGGAGGGGGAGGGATGCTGGGAGAGACCCCGTCATCCTCCTCCGGCTCAACTCGCCTTTCAGGCTGACCTTGAAGAATGGACGCTGGCTCGGATTTCCTGTATATGTCCAGCTCCGACAGCAGGTAGAAAGGGAAAGTGTGCTCCAGGAGAGGCGATCTGGAGCAGATCCAGGGTCTAGGCAAAGGCAGAGGGAGGTGTTAGATGGCCGCACCACTGCCTCCCCTCCCTGAAGGTCCTCTGCAGTGTTCCCACCTCCAATTTGGGGGAGCACAGTTGGACCTCAGAGCGTCCTCCGAACACGGTGGCAATAACATGTCAAAGATAGCAGCTCCCGCTGTGACCAGATCTTCTTTAAGGTCTCTGTCACCTCCTGGTTCCCCAGGTGGGGAGGCAGGGTCTCCTCGCCCTGCTAGGCAGACTGGGTACAGCCTCAATACACCCCCGTCCCAGGCCTGAGTCAGCAGAAGAGATCATTGGTCAAAGTTACTGGGGCGGGGCTGAAGCTCTCTGGAGGCTCCTGTGGCTGAGGTCAAGGATGAGGCCATGGGGTTTCCCCGGGGTCAAGTCAAATGTGGTCGGGCGCTCCTAAGTGTTTCAGATGATGATGACGCTCTGAGGCTCCCCAATGTGAGTTGGGGTAATGCTGGACTTCAGGAATGGGTTTCCTAGTAGCATGGCATACTGACATCTGGGTCAGACCAATTATATTCTTGCCCATGTCTTTCGTACAAGAATGTATCACTGAATGCATTAAAGATCCAAATGGAAGTGGACTGGAGGTTGAGAGATAAGTCCCGAGAGGCCTCGAATGTGAGCTGACCGGTGAATAACTCACAACACGCAGCAGCCTAGGGGAGGGACCACTTCGTCCTGGAATTAGAGACTAAGGGGTGGCTACTAGAGACACAGAGTTCCCCAGAAGCTGGAATGGTGGGCACAGGCTTAGAGTGTAGTGTGGTGGTTCTGCCCATAGTCTTCGGCATCAGATGGCTTGGGCTTGAATCCAACAAGCTGTGATAACCTAGGGAGTTCACTTAACCTCTCTGTGCCTCAGTTTTCTTAACTGTACAATGGGACTAACAACAGCAATCTACCTCCTAGGTTAGCCGTGAAGATGTAATGAGGTAACAGAACACTGCTTGGCAGATAGTGAATAGTACATAAGTGTGATTTATTATTTTTACAGGGCTTGGATTTGATTTCCACCTGATTCCAAGTCCACCCCTTGAACCAGGTGCTTAGTTTCTTGAGACTCTGGTTTCTCGTATAAGCCTATTCCTATGTCATAAAGCTGTCGTGGGGATTCAACATAATGGACGCGTTTACTAGAGCTGTACGTGACTGTGCAAACAGGAGCTTTTCTCAGGGGCCACCAAGAAAGGGATAGCACTCAGAGATGGGGAAGGAAGGGAAGTGAGCTACAGGGACCGTGTCTAGATCATCCAGAGGTATCAGGCCCACTCCCTGAAGCAATCCAGGAAGGCTTCATGCAAGAGGAAGGTTGCACGAACTTGTCTCCCAGCGCTGAGAAGAGGTGACTCACTCTGGGAAATCTGTTTGCTGGGGGGCTCTGCAAAGTGGCACCAAATGCCACAGTTTCTGCAACGAGAAGCAGAAACGTTAACCCAGGGTGCTGTCCTCCTGGCTCTGCAAAGGTAGATCCTCTTGTCCCCACTTCCAGATGAGAAAAACTAAAGCACCGAGAAATGAAGTCCCCTGCCCAGGATTACACAGCCCACTCAAATCCAGTCCGCCGGACTCCGTCGCCCACAGCTGCACGCCACGAACATGACATTGTACCTGCCTGGGATCTGGCTCCTCTGCGAGGGTCCGTCCCCAGGTCTCCTATCTTGGGGAGACTCGGGAGTAGGGTTGGAGCTCCGAGCATCATTTGGACAAGGCGGCTCTAACATGTCAAAGGCATCAGACCCCTTTCCACCCGCACCCCCCTGGTCTCCAGCCCCACCGGCAGCTGCCCATCTATCATTTCAAGACCAGCTCTGCTGCCTACCTCAGAAGCATGCTGACTTCTTGAGGTACACCCTGTGTTCACGGCTACCCAGCAGCTGCTGCCTTCTCCTCCCTTCCATTTTGGATGGGACTGTGCCAAGCCCCAGGGGATGAAATCTGTTTGGTCTAACTCAGTTGTGATAATCCCATTCTGTCTTGCCAGTGATTGGTTTAGGACTGGGCATATAACTGTGCTCTGGCCAATGAGACCACAAAGAAGCCTGCAAGGGGGGGCGGGGGGCGCTGGGGGCGGGGCACTGGGAAACCTATGCCTCCTGAGGAGGCACGCCCCTCCCCGACCGGCTGCGCGGGAGCTGGGCAGCCATCTTGCCACGCTAAGGGCCAGCAGGATGGACAGGAAAAGCCTGGGCTTTGATAATATCAGCTGCCCCAAATCTCGTGTGGACCTTTGGTTATGTGACTTGAATAAACCCCTATAGGTGAAATCACTTTGGTCAGATGTTTTATTACTTGCTGTCTAAAGAATTCACCAGAATCAGTTCTCACTGCCTTCTTTCTTCCTAAGACCCAGTAAGGCAGGGGATCCAGTCGTCCCTGAAGTAACCATGTTCCCACACTTAGGAAGACCACTTTGGTAATACCCAAGGAAGGAAAGCATTCTTTGGGCCAGGTCTCAATGACCGACACACAATTAACCATGACTCATTTCAAATCAAAGTATATTCACTATCTAACCCTAAATATAATCACATGACTTCTCCTTTTCCAGGGAGACAAAATTCTAATAATATCCTATAGAAAACTCCCCCATCGACAGGTTGACACTTGGTTTCTCTTCTCTAGTTCCAAGTGGGGATGATAACACATGGAACTTTAAGAAACTTGGTCTGGCGGGGTGCCTGGGTGGCTCAGTGCTTAAAGCCTGTGCCTTCAGCTCAGGTCATGATCTCGGGGCCCTGGGATCGAGCCCCACATCGGGCTCTCTGCTCAGCGGGGAGCCTGCTTCCCCCTCTCTCTCTGCCTGCCTCTCTGCCTACTTGTGATCACTCTCTCTTTCTCTGTGTCAAATAAATAAATAAATAAATCTTTAAAAAAAGAAAAAAGAAACTTTGTCTGTAGGGTGCTGGGAGGTGTTGGGATACGTGGAAGGGATAGAATTTTATACCCAGGAGGCTGCCTTGACAAGGACCAGAGAAGCTGCGTAGAATAGGAACTCATTTCTCCCTGGGAAGGGGGGCAGTCCCCAGAGGCTTGACAGTCAGAACAGAGTTCAGGGCTTCCCAGACCGACAGCATGGGCTTTTGAGCTCCTCATCCACATTCGCCGTGCGGCCCCCCGCCCTGTGCTTCTCCAAGTTTCCGCACACTCAAGGGTAAAATGGGAACAGCGATACCACCCCAATTTGCTGTGACAATGGAAGCTTGGAGGAGGAGAAAGGGAAGTCGCAGCTACCACTGGTGCTCGGCACTGTCCAGGCTTCAGAGAAGGTCAGCTCCAGAGGCAGGAGACTGCAAACTCCCAGCAGGGAGCCAACGGCCGCCTGGGACAGCCCGAAGGGAAGGGGTGGCCCTGCCCACGGAGGCACCCCAGCTGAGCACTGGCGGTTCTAAATGGCACTGGCCACTGGGAGGACCGCTCTGTTCTTTTGGGGGGGCAGACTGGAGTGGAGCTGAGTCTGCCCCTGTCTTGCTCAGATGGCAAGAAGCAGTTAAGCTTTCTGTGGGCTTGGGATCCTAGAAGATCAGGACGGAAATGTCCCAAGGCAGCATGGCGTGGCAGGTTGTGCCGGGGAGCCAAAGATATTAAGATTTTTACGTCTGCTCTGCCCTTGAACCAGCTGTGCTGCCTTGGGCAATGTACTTACCGGGCACATGCCACCGCTTTCCCACTGAAAGATGGAAGTCACAGCAAATAAAATAATAATAGTAACAGAAAGCTGGCACCCACAGTCCTGCCATCCCTGGAGGGGGTGGGACTGGGTGCACTTGCCAAAGCTTCTCTCACTGACTGCTGTTTGCATCCCAGGCCTGAGTGACCCTGCGCAAGTGCCCGGCATACGTGGGAAGGAAGGGAACGTTCTGAGTAGTGAGCAACGTGGCTCATTTTCAAGTCCAATTCCCACTTTAATCGAGTTTTGCCGAAAAGCCCCATGCAAGCACTTTTCCTGCCATTTTGCCAGATTTGATTCTCCCTGATAACAAAGACGCAAGGGGCCGCAGAAGATGGATGGCTGCTACTGGTAACTGGGTGAGAAGGGTGGGTGAGCGGCGGGCCTGGGGGCTGCCGGGGGGGGGGCCTCCCTAGTAACCAGGGCCCCTCTCGATATGCCTCGCCCCACCACCCCCTGCTCTCACTCAACCTGTCTGGCACCCCAGCTGGCAGGGTAAACAAAACCCTCAATCTCGGGGCCACCCTGGTGGAGGAGGCAAGACGATGCCCACACCACACTGTCTATTACACTTCCTTCAAGGCCACACTTTCGGAAGCTGTCCTCTCAAGGATCCTTAAGTAGGGTCTGTCCACCAGACGACCTGGCAGGTAGCAGGACACTGATGGGCTGGGACACTGGATCAGTGAGCTCCAATGAGGGAGGGACATGGAGTGGTGCCTCCTGGGGCACGAGTCAGGTCACAGGCTTTCGTACTGGAGTGAGGCCCCCACACATGGAAGGACTTTATCGGCTCAGTTTCAAAGAGGACTGGTCCCACCTTCCCTGCCAGCCAAGAAGCCACACGGAAAGGTTTCTCCCGCACCATGGTGTCCCCTACTCCGTGCATCCTGAACACGTCAGCTGGGCAAGGGAAATCTGGGCTGTTAGCGCTAGCACCGGTTAGCAAAAAAGCAAACTGAAAACCAAACAGGAGTGAAAGGATCCGGACGCCTCGCAGACAATCATGGCCATCTGTCACAAGAAACTCCAGTTCTGGGGCTGCCTGGGTGGCTCATGGGTTAAAGCCTCTGCCTTCAGCTCAGGTCATGATCTCAGGGTCCTGGGATCGAGCCCCACATTGGGCTCTCTGCTCAGCAGGGAACCTGCTTCCCCCTCTCTCTCTGCCTGCCTCTCTGCCCACTTGTGATCTCTCTCCTCTCTGTCAAATAAATAAATAAAATCTTTAAAAAGAAAAAAAAGAAACTCCAGTCATTTTCTCTAAATGGAAGATTCTTATCTAAAAAACAAAACAAAAAACAAAAAACAGAACGAAACAAAAAAACGTACCTGCAACTTGAAGACAAATCAAGTGAGGAAATAAAGCCTCCAGTAGGATTCTAACTCCGACCGCAGAGGAATCCTGGAGAAACACACACCTTAGGTTCTCTTTTGATCTCGTATCTTTTAAAATAAAATAGTTTGGATAGTTTGGACATAAAACATATAACTAATAACGCAGTGAACATCAGGCAGCCAGCTTCTGGTTTATGAAGTTAAACGTTATAGCTTCAGCTGAAGCCCTTATGAACTTGACCCAGTCTTGACCCCCGGCCCCTGGCTCGGGGCCGCCACACTCCTGAATCGGGCGTCTATCATGCCCACTCCCGTTGTGTGGGATTCTGTGCTCTTCAGTCATGTATCCGCAAGCCACGCATAGCACTGACTTGTATGTTCACATGATTTACACAAACGGCATAATAACGGGATCCTTCTAGAACTTGCTTTTCTTTATGAAATGTTACGTGCTCGAGATTTATTCATGTTGATCCACGCAGTTCTGCTTCAATCATTTTTTTCCGCTACGTAGTTGGACATTCGGGTTTTCTCCAATCGGTAGCCCTATCTGCAACCACGAGCCTCTGAGCTCGCGTCTCCCTGGACGCACATGAGAGGGAGCTCCGGGACATAGGCAGGAGGGGACTGGTTGGGTAAGGGTGTAGTCAGTCATTTCTGCTGGGCGGACTGCAGAACCTCCAAGGTCTACATGGCTGCGGGGACGCTTCGTCCAGGGGCAGTGGCAACCACACTAATAAGGTCAGACTGTGGTCAAAGCAACCAAAAGCTTTATCCCAAGGAAACGGTAGACAAAAAAGCATGGCGTGGGGGGCGGGGGAGGTAGGAGTACATATGGCTGTGTGTGCGCATCTGTCTGTGTGTGTGTGTGTGTGTGTGTGTGTGTAATATTCACAGGAGCAACGTCCTTGTCTGTCTTTTTGGCCAATGCCACACCCCAGCACCTAGAACAGTGCCTGACCTCAATGTTCAATCAGTAAATATTTGTTGGTGAAAATATACCACGCACGTCTATCTGTGCATACGTGCAGGCGAGCGTGTGATCTGTGTGCAGCGTGTCTCCCCAGTCAGGGAGGGCAGGAGAGCCAGCACCTGTGGCTGGAGAAGGGACACGCCCTGCACCCCCAAGCCCTCAGCGCAAGTGAAACAGCAGATCGCTGAGTCGCGAAGAAAAGCCAGAGGGTCTGAAACACGAAACAGAGCGCGTGCACCGTCTGCACTTCTGGGAAAGGATCTAAGATGATAATTGGTAATTAGGCCAGAGGACGAAGCCAAAAGAAAAGTCAGAGGATGGCATTCGGTCATCTTCCCCACAATCACAAACTTCCTCCTCAGCAAGTTGAGAGAACGAGCAAACTTGAAGCCAAAGAATGAACGAACGGAAACGAAAGGAAATTAAACAATGAATCAGACAAGACAGATAAACACAGACACTGAGAAGGGCTGCACAGCAGTCCAGTCTTGTGTAACCACTGCTTGACGGGAGGGGCCCTCACACACCTGGAAGTTTGTTGCCCTTGCCCTTGCCTGTAGCCTTTGCCTTCTCAGGCCACGGCAGTCTGGGGGACGACCAAAGTCGAGGTAATAATCTCAGTGGTTTCTGGGTTTGCGTCCCCATGGTAGGAATAAGGCAATCAGGCAGGAATTCCTTCAGGAAGGATGACAAGGTCGGAAGGCGGGACGGGAGTGGTGATGGGGTGGGGAGGAACCAGGGTACATATACGACCTGGGAATCTAGGCGCAGGCGAGCTGACAGTCGGTATCAGGGGGTCTGACTGCCACACAGGCAAGGATAAGGCTCGGGCCACCCGCAGGAGTAAAAGAGTAGGTTTCTGGTCATTGGCCAGTTCCCTAGCAAGAGCAAGGCAAGTGCTAATAGAAGGAAGGATGCGGGCCCTAGAGCCAGAGGCCCAGGGCCAGACCTTGGGCTGCTCTATACTGCCCTGCATGCCCTTGGGCAACTTGCTTGTTCTCTCCATACCTTGATTTGGTCATCGTAAAACAGGAATGATGGTCATAGGGGGCACTGGTTTAGTGCCCACAATGGGCCATGCATTGTGCTAAGAGCTGTCTACACATCATGCAGGCAGGGGCCCTAGCTCGACCCATTTTCCAGAGAGGTGCTCCTGAAACTGCAGCGAGGAGCTCAAGTGCATAGCCAGCTGTGGTGGCACTGTCGCTACCATAGTGGGACTGAAGGGCTGGGTGTGCTGGCCAGACGGGGCCTTCCCACACACAGGTAGGGGTCCGGGCATCTCTCATATCCGGGGCTTGGGAAAGACTAGTACCTGGTCTCAGACCCAAAGCAGAGCCTGCTTTTGAGACCTGGAGGCTCATCCATTTATCAACCCAGCACCATCTGCCTGAGGTCCTCCCGTGGGCCGGCCACTGTCCTGGCACTATCTAGTGGCTTCTCCTGCGTTCTTCCGGGCAGCAGCAAACAGCTTAGACTCCCCCACTCCAGGACCAATGCCACCTGCAGAGCGGGGTTTCCAACCCCAACCCCAACCATGCCTTCCTCTCAATCCTCGGCCTCTCTCCCTGGTCCCACCAACCCCTCTTCCATATTACCTGCCTGTGCTTATCGATATCCCAACCTCAAGCCCTCTGCCTCCAGCCCCGCCCCTGTCCCACTGCCCCAAGTCCCCACCACGCTGGAACGAGCCTGCAACCCTCACAGGCTGCTGCCCTCACCCTAGCCCCCCGGCCCTGTGTTTCACGCTGCCCTAAATGTTTAGAGAATCTGAACGAGTTGAGGTGTTTTAAACACCTTTAAAAAAGAGTCAATTTGCTCCCGTAAAAACCAACCCTCTCTCCTTGGGTAATAGGGCAGCCCGTGCTAGGCAGGCAAATTGCCCTGCTCGGCATTTCACCTCGGTCAGATTGGCGTAACAACCAAGAGAAGGATCTCCACACACAGACACACGGTCACATGACCCCCGTAAGAAAATGCACAATAATACACGCATGCACCGCAGGCACAGCGCACATCACACACGCACGGATAACAAACACACGCCTAGCACACGGAAGGCGGGCTCACAGCACGTACTTGGCCCCCCTGCGCCCGCTCATTGCACAGGCAGAGACAGGAGGGCTGCCCTACTGTCATCTCCGCCTGTTGGGGGAAGGATGTGGACTGCAGTTGTGGGGCAGTGGCCGTCCCTCTGGTCGAGAAGACTCTGCCATCCCCTGACCTGCGCCGGCTCTGGGGCCGGAGGTAGGGTGGAAACGTGAGAGGGGGAGGGATCTAAATCACTGATGCCTGGACCCCCCGCGGCAGCCCAGAGCCTCAGTTAATCTCTGACCCTGGTGGCCAGATCTATTTATTTCCAGCAGAATAAATAATGATCATTATTGATTTTCTAAAGAAAACACTCCTTTGTGGACCCTGACACAAGAAGCAAGTGTTAGGAGCTGGAGTCTGGGAAAAGGAGACGTGTGAGTCCCTGCCTCTGAGCTGGTACCTACGTGGTCCCCTCTTCCCTGGACACCATCGCGGGACCCGGCAATCGGAGCCATGGGACCTTCGTCTCCACGCCGGGAGGCCCCAGCCCCTGCCACCCTCACCCAAGAGAGAACCAGCGGCACCTGGATACTCCGGGGTGAGGGATCTAGATCACTGTTCTGCAACCTTTTTCTTCATTATTGTCCTGGGGCAACATGGTAGAAAAACCGTCATCAACTCTGCAGATTTACCCTGCATCTGTGGTGGCCACACGCCATTGTGACATCTGAGATGATTCCCCCCCTCCCCCGGAAGAGTCTGTTTGTGCCCCCCTGAGGACAATACTGCCCCGGCGGAAGCACTCCTGATCTGATCGATGGGTCCCAGGAGAGAAAGCCCCCCGCCCAGCCCAGGGGAGCCCAGAGGGGCCTGCTCTTGCGTCGGAGGAGTTGGGGCATGATGAGCTGGTGCAAGTGGGGAGCGGCCAGGAATGTAGCGAGAATGATCAGGTCCCCAGAGGTTTATTAAAGGGAGGAAACCAAGCCCACATTCCTGGTCTCCAACAAACTAAGGAAATTTCAGCAGCACAGACGGATGCGAGACACCGGGAAGCACTTCCTGGCACCACAGTGCTGATAAGCACCTTGGGGGCCGAGGTAATTACTTGTTTATTGATTGGCTGAGAGTAAGAGGAAAGCATCCATCCAGGAGGTGGACGTGAAGGGAAGGGTGGCGGGAGAGGGCACAGGCAGACGGCGCACCCTCTGGCGCCTATGCTGATGGGCTCCGGGATCCTGGACCGGACCCCAAAGCACATCTCCCAGCCCTGGTTTACTCACACACAGGATGGGGCAAAGCCCACCCTAGGGCCTGGCTGTGAGGACGGGGCTGCAGAATGCCCAGCTCCACACCTGTGCCTTGTCAGCCAAAGCTAGCTCCTGAGTGGGTTTTCTTTGATTCTCCCCCTGGAATCATTCTCCAGCCTTCTCTATCTTCCTCCGTCTTCTCCCACAGCATCTTCAAGACGCCAGATGTCAGTCCAGGGTTCCCACGAGGGTGTGCACCCCAGCCCACTGTGCACAGCCTTGACCCCAGGGCACAAGCTAAAGCACCAGGAGAGCTATGCTTTATGGCAAACTGACATCGTGCGAGGCATCAGGTATAAAGCAGCTTCGTTTAACACTGTTCCCGTATCTACAAACTACCCCGAAACAGTGATCTGAAACAATGACAGTTATTTGCCTTTCTCATGTGTCTGGGGTTTAATGGGGATCAACTGGATAGGTCTTACTTAGGGTTTTGTCCACAGCGAGTGATAAAGCCAGATGGAGTCATCTCAGAGGTTTCTCTCTCACGTGTCTGGAAGTCAGTGTTCGCTGTCATCAGACCTGAGCTGACACTGACAGAGGGGACACCCCCCACATAGCCTCTTCATGTGCCTTGGTTTCCCCACAGCATGCATGGTGTTTGGGTTCCACGAGCAAGTGACAGGAAAGCAGAGAGAGAGAGAGAGAGAGTCAGGTGGAAGGTGCATTGTTTTTTATGACCTCCGCCTTGGAAGTCAGCACTGCTCCTGCCACATTCATTTCATTTCACCAGAAGCAGGTCACGGAGGTCGGTCCACAGTCAAGGGGAGAAAGTGAGACTTGAACAGAAGAGTGCCCCAGAGTTTCCGATGTGTTTTTAAGTCACAACCTTCCAAAGGATCCTGCAAGGAAAGCATTCATATGCTCAGTATGCAGAAGAGGAACTCAAGGTGCCCTGGAGGAAGAACCCAGAGATGGGTCCAGGAGGCGCTGACAAGAGGAACTAGAAAAATTCGGCTCACTGACCTGAGGAAGTAGCAGGTGCTCCCCTGCATCCGCTAAGACCAAGGACAAGACCAGCTCTTCCTCTGCGGGGATTGAGGGGGATGCGGGGCTGGGAAACCTGTGGAGTTGGACTCCTCTTTATACAGAAGAGGCTGTTCTTTGGTCCTCCATGCAGTCTGGACCCTGAGGATGAGTCAGAATAGCAAAGCTCTTCAAGTCACCCGGAGCAGTTAGTGAAGACGTGTCCTTGCTCCCTTGCCTCCCACCTGCCCAACCAGGAAACAAAAGTAGTGCACTTACCAGAGACCTGCTTTGGTCTCGGAATTGACTACTATGGTTTCCCTATGCTCATTCATTCCATGCTGTTCTCTCTGGGCCTCAGTTTCCTCATTTGTGAAATGAAGATAGTAACAGTAGCTACATTATGGATTGCTCAAGGGTTAAAGGAGCTCATTAGATGGATGGTTAGAATGGTTCCTGACATATGGTAAATGCTTAAAAATGTTACATGTTATCATCTAATAATTATATGATTATATTCTATGACAAATTATCCCATTTCCATAGGTAGAGGTTGGTTATTCTGTTTAACCCCTTTCAAAACTATGTGTGCAATTTTGGAGGGTAATAGTGATGACAACGGTCATGATGTAAGGAGTGGCTTCAGCAATGAGGAAGGTTAGTTTCCATAGCAATGCTGCTGCACCTGGTGATGATGGTGATGATAGTGATGATGATGATGGTGATGGTGATGATGATGGTGATGGTAACAATGGTGATGGTGATGGTGATGATGATGATGATGGTGATGGTAACAATGGTGATGGTGATGATGATGATAGTGATGGTAATAATCACGATGGTGATTGTGATGGTGATGATGATAGTGATGATGATGGTAACAATGGTGATGGGGATGGTGATGATGATGGTGATGGTAACAATGGTGATGGTGATGATGATGATAGTGATGGTAATAATCATGATGGTGATTGTGATGGTGATGATGATAATGGTGATGGTGATGATGATGGTAACAATGGTGACAGTGATGATGATGATGGTGATGGTGATGATGATGGTAACAATGGTGATGGTGATGGTGATGGTAATAATCATGATGGCGATTGTGATGTGATGATGGTGATGATGATGGTGATGATGATGGTAACAATGGTGAGGGTGATGATGATGGTGATGGTAATAATCACGATGGTGATGGTGATGATGATGATGGTGATGGTAATAATCGTGATGTGATTGTGATGGTGAGGATGATGGTGATGACAGTGATGGCAATGACGATATGGCATTGATGGTGATGGTGATGATGGTAACAATGGTGACAGTGATGATGATGGTGATGATGATGGTGACGGTGATGATGATGGTGATGATGATGGTAACAACGGTGATGGTGATGATGAGGGTGATGGAGATGAGAATGATGACAATGGTGATGGTAGTGATGGTAATGATGATAGTGTTGATCACGGTAAAGATGGTGATGGTGGTGATGGTGATGATGATGGCGGTGATGATGTAAGCAATGATGAAGACTCTTTGTGGTGATGATTGATACCCAGCAACAGTAGCTTTGAGAATCTCGTGCTTTCATTCCAGTTCCAGTTATATTGGCGAGATCCCGAGGACATGCTCCATGTGCCTTTCCTCTTGGTATTTCCTCCACATCCTGTGCTCTGTGCTGAGACTGGTAATGAGCACGTGGTCAGTGCACAAGGCATGTTTGCCGCATGCATGCCAGACTTAACTCCAGCTGGGTCACTCTCAGAACCTTATCACCACAAGAAAAGAAATGCCACCCTTTCTTCTAGTAACAGCTTCCATATCTTTCATGACTCAGGTAAGAGATCCTGACTTTTTTTTTTTACCTGAATCACTCTCATTGCAATTGAAGGTCCTTCCCCACTCCTGTTCCATGGTGGGAACACATTAATGATACCCCACTTTTTTCTGGAGCCCATGCTGGTGCAGGAGCTGACGTAAAGCATCACTGCTGCCCTGCCAAGCTGGGGCTGAGTGTGTTGGGGGCACTGTCTAAATGTTGACTGTTGGTGACTGAGAGATACTTGTGGAGAAAAGAGAAGTCTGGCTCCTCCAAGAGATCAAGAAAGAAATAACCCCAAAAAGTCTGTTGGAGCCACATGTTCAGGGCAGCCAAATCACCCTGGTAGACTATCCTACCGGAGTGCTGTCCTTCCCGCCCCCCGAGAGCAAACCCTTCTCCAAAACAGCGATGGCCTTTCACTAGGCAGTCTCCAAGTGACCAGATCCCATGCCCCCCTCCCACCGCCACCACAAAATCCACTCTCTTGTTTCCTCATTTTATTAGTACTTTTTAAAATCAGGCACATGATTATCTTAAGTCGAGAATAACAATTTTTCCTGACCTTCATTACAACTAAGTTGACTATATGACTGAGTTTGGGCCAATGGGATATGAGAAGAAGTGGAGTGTGCAACTTCTGGAAAATATCATCGAAAGGAAGGAAACAGGGACACCTGGGTGGCTCAATCAGTTAAGTGTGTGCCTTTGGCTCAGGTCATGATCTCATGGTCCTGGAATTAAGTCCCACATTGGGCTCCCTGCTCAGTGCGGAGACTGCTTCTCCCTCTGCTTGCCGCTCCTCCTGCTTGTGCTCTTCCTCTCTCTGTCAAAAAAATAAAACTTAAAAAAAAAAAAGGAAGGAAATGATCTTCTGCCCTTCCTTTGTCTTGCTGGCTGGAATGAAGACATAATGGATGGGGATCCAGCAGCCATCATGGACCACGAGATAATGTTGGAATAGAGGCCATGAATGATAGAGGAACAGGATAGAAGGAGTCTGGATACCATGTAACACTTTAGTAGTCTAGGATTGACTGACTACTTCTGAATTTCTTAGACGTGAGAGAGAAATAAACTATATTAATTAAGCCACTGTTATTTATTTGTTTGTTTTCTGTTACTACTGGATAAATTTAATTCTAATTGACACATCCAGGGACTGAATCTGGTCCCCAGGCATATTTTGTTTGTTTACGCAGCAATATTCAAATATTTTAAATTCAAGTCCAGCATTTTAAAATCAAGAGGTTTTTTTTTTTTCCCCATATTAAAATTTGAATTGACTTCTGAAAATATGGAAGATCTGATACTCCCAGGCCTACAGTCGAGCCTGGCAAAATTGGAAGAGGCTGAATAATGGCTATCCTTTTCAGCTGGGACGTGGGTCCTTCTGTTCAACAGTCTCTACCAGGCCCTCTTCACTCCACATTCTGGCGCCTAGTGGCTCTGAGTTTGAGTCCCGAGCAGGTATTCCTATTGTCCACCCTCAGTTCCCTGAGAACCTTCCTTGCCCTACCTTCTCCCTAAGAGCCGGGGACGCTTACACATGTTCTGGGACCAGTCCGGGAGTCTCATTCACTGGCATGGCCACAAGGAGGAAGCCTCCTCGGGGAAAGAGTTATATCTGGAGGCAAAAGCCTCCAGTGAGGAGCAGGTGTTTGGATGTCTGGGCGTCTGGGACTAGGTCAAGAACTCACCCCGGACCACTCGCAAGTCTATGGTTAAGCAGACTGCGAGTCTGGTGTCCGAAGCCCCGGCCCCAGAGGGTGAAGCTCCTGAGTCTCTGGAAGTTGTTGCCTGGAAAGAAACGCTTTTTCTGTTCTACAAACGAACAAAAATAAACAAAAAATCCCAAACCATTTTGACTGTGTCCAAATCCAAGCAGTGGTGGGAGTGGTGGGAGTGCACGTGTGGTGTCTCGGTGAAGATGGCCCACCCCTCTCCCTACTCTGGACCCTCACCCCCAAAATGCCTGTGGCAGGGACAGCAGGAACAGCTGTATCCTAGTTCTGGGCTAGGAGTTCCCCCTCACAGAGGTCGTCAGTTGTCATTCTTTCATTTTGGCATCCCTGGGGTTAGTGAAGAGCCTCGGATGTGGAAGAGGCTAAACAAACAACAACAAAGCAACCCCCCTACAGTTGAATGAATGAATGAATGAATGAATGAATGAATGAAATGGTGAGACTCCAGGGCCTTGTGTGATAAGCCCCAGATGAATGGCACAGTCCCCAAAACTCATCTTCTCCTCCCTGTCTCCCATCTTTAGAAATCACCAAACACTCCCGAATGGGGCACTGGAGGCCTGTTGGTCCCCATCCCCATCCTTCCCTCTACTCTGTGTTCCCCTCCTGGGTTGAGGAAAGAGCCCAGAAGTAAAGAAAAATTCCTACGTGGCCATAGTGACCCCCCTGGATGGAGCCCCGCTGCTTGCGGTCCCTGTGGGCCTGAGAGAACTAAGGCCTGATGCCCCATGCTGGTGCCTCAGTGACCAACAGAAAATTGCTCCACTATTAGGTCCCATGATTTGTCTCTACAAGAAGCAAAATTAACTAGAACAGCTAATTAATCAGAGAAATGTGCAACATCTCTGTTATTTGTAATTCCTCACCCACATTAATGCATTATTGGTTTACTTTAGAACTAATTCACAGCCCGGGCTTGATAGCCTTATCTCAGGGTTGCCAGCTCTAGGCTGGACGCAGAGCGAGCTCCAAGGCTGATTTCCGCATGCTTCAAATCATCTCTAAGCACATTAGAGTCACATAAACAGGACATGTAATGAGACGGCCCTACTTTGCTTTGATACTTTTAATTACCAGCCTGAGAAAGGCGGGGAAGAGGATGGGAGGCCCAGGAGAGATGCCTGGGGCCTGGTGACACTCCTACATTCTCTGGTGCACAAATAAAGTCAAAACCAACTGTCTCTTCCCTGAGCGCTTTCCCCGTGTCCCTGGGCGCCAGCAACAGAGAGTCCCGGGGAACAAGTAGGGGAGGCACGAGACCCACGTCGATTCAGTGCACACAAAATGAGTTTCCCTTCTCAGACCCGGGGTTCCTTCTCTTTACAGAGTGCTGGCAATCTGGCAAAGAAATTTCCCGCACAGGAGATAATCAAGCAGGGACTTTCTCCTTCCTCACACAACCATTTATTCATTTAACCAACACATTCTGAGCACCTATTGTGTACCAGGCACCTATTGTGTACCAGGCACTTTTCGGTAAACAAACGAAACCTCAATGCTGGCCCTCACGGAGCATCCACTCCGGCAGGAAAACACAAATATAACAATAATGTGAATAATTATTCTAGTTATTAATATATAATATAATAACTATTCTCCACAGTTGTTAATGTCCAAAGAGACTTATTCATGCGTCTTGCCTTTCTGCACATCTTGCAAGTGAGGAACTGATTGCTTCTTGTTCTGGATTGCCTTTGCAAGGATGTTCGCAAACATCCTTGCGAACAGTCTTGGAGGCTAGAGATAGTACCTCCCGCTGCGGCAGAGGCAGACATACCTACTATCCAGAATAATACAATTATGGTCTCTTCTGGATGGCTACTGTCCACGATAAAAGGTTTGGGTTCCCTAGCAAAGTTTCCTCTCCTGTAACATAACCCGCTGGGTGGGCAGATATCGCCTGGTCCTCCTGACATCGCCCTCAGGGAACTGGGGTTTGAGGAACTAGGGTTCGGGGAACTGATGTGAAAATTACATGAGACATGAGATGAGCTTTGTCCCTGGCATTTCTGAGAAGGACCAATAATGGCACTTCCACATTCAGAGACATTTAAGTCAGCTTCAACCCCCTGTCCAGGGTCGTTCCCAAAGACAGAATTTCCCTGGCCTTTCTCCTGGCAGGTCTGTGTGACCGATACCATATCCTGCTACACCAGGAGGGCTCCCAAAAAGGGGGAGGCATGCTGCAGCAGAATGCAGGCCGACAGGGCCACTCAGTGCCCCTGAGCACCCCCGGATTGCTCTGCTCTTGATGAGCTCCCCACCCCCCGCATCCCCAGCATGAGCTCCCCACATGGTGCTGGCAATCTTTGTCATCTTCCCTTGGATATTGCTCTGGCCTCTCTAACTAGGTTGTAAACTCAGGGCAGGTACCATGTGTCTATGGTTCCAATCTGTCCCACACCTAGCAGAGTGCTCTGCTCTTCCTAAACCATCAATAAAGTCTTGGTGACAATGACAACAAGCCTCCTACTCAATGCCAAGCACGGCACCTGTCCTCACCTCACGTAACCTGTGCTGGGGTCGGGGAGGGAAGAGGAAGTCACACCAGAGCCGGGCTGCTGGGGCCACAGTGTCCAAGCTGCTTCTCCCGTCCAGCCTGCTCTGCCCACCCGCCCACCTCCCAGAGGCATGGCTACCCCCACTGCCACCCTTCTCAGCCAAAGGACAGGCCACTCCTCCCCCACCCCCAAGCATCCCAGGGAAGAAGGAGGTGGGGAAGCCTGGTTAAGTATTTTCCCTGTCTGCGTCCTGCTCCCCCAGCCTCTGTGACTATTATTGGTAAGTGAACCAATTTTCTCCCCTGACATCTGTAGCTCTTAGCAGTGAATATATTTGAAAACCCTTTATGATTACTTGAAATCTTCCCTGCAATTTGATTCCTGATATTTCTCTTTACTCACTGAACGATTCTTTTAACTCATTATTTCTTACACTGTAGGCCAGCCTGTCTCCCCACCGCCACACGCTACCTTGGACATTTATCCCCCTCCTCCTACAATCAGGCGGAGGGCACCCCCACCTTCCCCAGCGGCCTCCCCCACTGCTTCCCCAGGCTGAAGACATCCCCTTCTGGAAACCTCGCACCCAGTCCAGGACTTCGTGAAGAAGAGAATTTCTTTTCTTTTCTTTTCTTTCCTTTTCTTTTCTTAAGATTTTATTTATTTATCTGACCGAGAGAGATCACAAGTAGGCAGAGAGGCAGGCAGAGAGAGAGGGGGAAGCAAGGAGGAGGATTTCTTGGGAAGGAAAATGGTCTCCTCCTTCCTCACCTACCATGAGCCTCGTACACCACCCCCCACCCGTCGTCACGATTATTTCCAATTCCTTCTAGAACACTTAGCTTTCCAGCCACAGCATGTGAAGTGACTCTTCCTCCAGGGGAAAAACACAGTTAGGGATTAGTAATAATACTAGTGGTCATAATAACAATACAAAGCAGAATGGGTCTCAGAATATTGGCCGCTGACTGGGGGGGTGGTGGTAGATGTGACGAGGTTGGATGGTGGCCTCACTTGGCCCTAGAGACATTGCTGCAATGCGCTTCTCCATGGTACATTGGTAGTAAAGGTTTTCAAGACACAGACATTGTAGTTGGATCCCAGGTCACTGCTAAGTCTTGTGACTCTAATGAGCATGTGTGCAACCAGGCCTCGGAGCCTCCACAGGGCCCGTCCTGCTGGAGACCTCTGCTGTCTTTGCACTGCCAGGCCTTCAGGATCCCCCTTGATCTAGACTCCAAAGCTTTTCATTGGCACCTGCCACAATGCTATTTATCCATTTATTTACATAACAAATGGTTCCTAGGCACCTGGTTTGTGCTGGGAGTTATGCCTAGAGCTAGAGAGGGTTCAAAAGGAAATAAGCCAGGTTCCTGCTCCAGGAATTCACAGTCCAGTGAGAAACGGACACAGGACACCAGGACTGCAAGAGACGGGCTCGCCGGAGCTTAAGGGCACAGATTCAAGGGTAAGGTTCTTTAGCGTTTGAATGCCAGTTACTACTTGGTAATTGCGGGACCTTGGGCAAGTCTCTTAATTTTTCTGGGCCTTAATTTCCCCTTCTATAAAACGGGGGATATTACCAGGACCTACTTCATAGGATGGACACGAGTAATATATGAAAAACCATTAGGACAGAGCCTGGCAGATGGTAAACATTGCATAAATGCTAGCTTTCCCTGCTAAAGGGAGAAAGCCGGATGCAGCTTCTTAGTACCTGTGCTTGAAAGAGGTCTTACTATACTGATCATCGTTTACCTTCAAGCTTTCTGTTCTCAGGACAAAGGGAGACCAGAAGACTCTCCACCATTTCTCAAGAGGGAAGGCTGAGACCTAAAGTGGTTGGGAAGACCTTTCGGGGGGTAGGGGAGGCGGAATGTACCCAAAAAAATCAGCTGAGTCAGAGAGGCAGGGTGTGCCTTTTGCTGACTGCACAAGTGTGTCCCTTGATCCCCATCTTCTCATATCCGGAAAGCATGTCTTTGCTATGTCCACAGCTCAGGAAGTAGGTGTGGACCTGATTCCCTCCAGAGGGACTCACGGGGTGAGGGCACAGACCTTCCCAGACCCCCTTCCCCTGGCAGTTGCCCCACCCCAAGGGACCACTTGCCCCCAACCACCTGGCAGGTGTCTCTAGCTGCTTTTGCTCTGGACTGATGTGAGGGTCTCCTGCACCTGGAGCCTTTCCACCTGGACCAGGAGGTTCAGAGAGTGGGCCACATCCCCCAACCAAAGTGGAAGGGCCCACAGCTGGAGTAGGATCTCCAGGTACATGTGGATCTTCTCTCAGTCCTTGGTGGGCTGTGCCCACAGGGCTCAGGTCTGGTTGTGGGGGTGGGGCTGAGGGTCAGGTGCTGTGAATCATGGAAACTTCCTTGAGGCTGGAGCATCCTATCCTCCCCAACATGCCGCTTATACACATTGGGTTCTCATGATGGGACCAGGCAGCCCTGCCCCCCAGACCTCCAATGCCCCATGCACAGTAGCCCCCACCCTAGACTCATCCATCAAGATAATGTGGGCACAGCTGGGGTGATGTGTTGCTCAGAAAGGTCCACAGGGAGGAGCCAGAGGGCACCTTGTCTCCATCCATTGTGCAGGGAGGGGCCTCTCGTGAAGCGCAAGGCAACTTCCAGGCATTTATTGTTTGATGTAGCATCTAAAGCAATTCCCATTTATTAAGTAGTACACCTCAGTCCTATGTTCTAGCCAGGATGGGCCAACTGTCCCCATTTCACAGATAAAGAAACCGAGGCTTAGAAAGGTGAAGAGGCTTACCTTGGGCACACAGCACATAAGAGCAGCATGGACTCTACAGTCACGGTCTCCCAGCTCTGAACGCAGTGCTTTTCCTCAGTCCTTGCTGTGGCGTGCATGCAATTCCTGCTTGCATTTGGGTTCTTAGCAGGCGAAGAGCTCGGAAACCTGGAGCCATAGGAGGAAGGCCGAATGGAATGCATCCACATCTCAGAAAGCCAGAGGAATTCAGTTGTTCCTTTCCAGGTCTGGTTTTACCCCAGTTGGGGAGCCTGGGGTAGAGGGCGTAGGGTGAGTGTGTGCACGCCGCTGCAGGAGGATACCCTTGGCCCAGCACCGCAGGGCTGCTGCTGCTGGAACCACTATTGCAGTGATTAATTAGGCCCCTTCCATATAGAGCCTCTGGGTTCCTGGGGCTGCCTGTCAAAACTGCGGGGTTCGGCAAACTGAGGGGGCACCAACCCAGAACCACCATCAAGACCCGCTGGGCTGAGGAGGGAGGTAGGGAAGAGACTCTGACATACTTAAGGTCTGTGCCCTGGTTCAGGCCCCCTCTGTCTGGGGGCAGTGGCTTTGGGAGTGGGTCTTTTATTGCTTGTCCTGAAAGGTTTAAGGACCCCCACCAGCTTCGACGACCATTTATTGCAGACCTCAGCTACTTTCATGAGTTAACACAGGTCATTCCCACAGCAAGCCCATTCTCCAGATAAAGAAACTGAGGCTCAGAGGCGCGAAGAAGCTGCCCACTTGCAGTCTAAACAAGAGGGCAGAGTAGGGTTCTGTCTTACTCACAGTAGTACTAGACCCCTCCAGCTACTTTATCAACACTAAGAAGGAGGAGGGGTTCCCATAGCCTGCAGCTTGGCAACCGGGTCCCCGCTATCCCTAGTAATCTGTCTCTTTTAGAGAAATCATTCATGAGTCCCCACATCATCATGCTCCTCCCTCCGCTCCTTCATCCGAGATGCACATATCCCTGCGGTCCGGGAGGGAGGTGGGGTGGAATAAGGGAGAAAGCCAGCAGTGGCTCCTTCCCCCGAGCACAGGCCAATGGAAACACCCCACCGGCAAGCGTCCGCAGGCCTCTTCTCCAGGTACAGGCTGGAAATACTTGAATAACAGATGACGACCATCTTAGCTTCGGGGCTATTTCAACTCATTTTCTAGTTTAATAGTCAAGGTGCTCAGTGCTGTTAGGATCGGGAGTTAAGAGTCAGACTGTAAATAAAGGGCAAGAAAGCCCACGCCGAAACCTTCCACCCAGGTCTAGGCAAACTCCAGCATCGCCCAGGCAAGCCGGAGCATGCGCGTTGTGTGTCCCCTTGCTAAGGGCGAGGTACGGAGCCTGTGCAAGGAGGGGGAGCTTGCCTCTGTCCTCAGGCGCTCCCCCTGGTGGAGGAGACGGGATGCGCCCGGCTGCAGCTGCTCTGAGATTGGTGCGTACTTGTTGGTGCCGCCCTGGTGTTGGGCCAGAGGCGCAGCAGGCAGCCAGTAACATTGGCGGTGGGGAGGGAGGCAGAGGAGCTTCCAGAAACCAGGGAATAGGAATGGAGAGCTTTATGTTCTCACCTGTCATGTCTGCAGTGAGGCCAATGACAGGAGAAAGGCAGCCGAGAAGGATCCCAGGACGTGGTGTAGAGCACAGTGCTGCCCTGGGAGGTGTCGGGCAAGCGTGGCGTGGGGCAAGAGAGGAACCCACATCCCCGAGGACTTAATGTTCCTTGTGCCAACGGCCGGGCTCAGTGCTTTGCCAGCTTTCGCTCATGTAATCCTCACCGCAACCCTGTGGGGATAGAGATGGTAGAACTCCATTCTGGCCGATGTGGAAACTGAGGCTCAGAGAGTCGACTAACTTGCGCAGGCTTACGGAATTGAAAGGGACAGGGACGGGGCTCACACAGGACCTCGGACTCTGCGCAGCTCTGTCCTCTGCTCTGCAGCTCTGAGTCGCCGAGGGGCCGGCTGGAGGAGGGAGGAAGGGAAGGGCAGTGGCTGCAGCAGGCGTGACCGGCCCCAGCGAGACTGAGGGACCCTCTGGCTACTTGGACGATGCTTGACTATATGACGTTGCCCCACCAAGGGTTCACATCTGTGCTGAAGCCGGTGGGAAAGCTACTAGGAGCTGCCGGCTTGTGGCCCAGGCCCCATCTGCAGAGGATGCATAAAGGTGGAGAGAGGTCAGAAGAGGGACACAGTTCACCCTTTCTGTGGTCTTTCTGTGTGGCCTTATCTCCTCTACATATAAGGACACCAGGCAGATTAGATTAGGATCAACCCCAATTCACTGACCTCATTAGAGGCCCTCTCAGCAGATGCAGCGATATTCTAAGGTCTTTGAGAGTTAGGGCTTCAATACAGGACTTTGAAGAGACCACAATATCCCACCCTTCAGATCCCTCAAATTCATGTCCTTTTCACATGCAAAATACATTCCCCCTGTCCCAACAGCCCCAGAGCCTTAAGGCACTCCGGTATCAGCTCGGAGCTGCACAACTCTGACCTGGGCCCTGAATTGCTGGAGATGAGTGAGGGTGGAGAGGAGATACAAAGAGGAAGGGGATGTTATCGAGCCCGTAGCTCCATAAAGCAGAGTCTAAGCTTTGGGTGGGACTACCCCGGACACACCCAAAGCCATTGGTCTGACCCTAAGCTCTCACCCGGCCAAGGCCATCCTCATTAAAGAGGGTGGGCCAGCGAGGACAGCGTGGGATGAGAGGACAGGAGAGGACAGAGGCTTTCCAGACTTGGACCATAAGAGAGCAGTCTGCCTGTTCAGCCTCTGTGTGGGACAATTGTGTGTGTGTGTGCACGTGTGTGTGTGTGTATGTTTAAACACCATCTTTGGTTTGTGTTCCCTGCATCTGTGCAGCTCAGAGACACAGAGGCCAAGATGATGGATCTATTGATTAACATTTTCATTCACTTCAAGATATGAAATGTGAGTCCCTTTTGAGACACATTTTGCTGGAGGCAGCTGCCTTACCTTGAATGTTATTGAGCAGCATCATGCCCTGACCTCTAGAAGAAGATGTGGGCCCCCCCTAGGGAGGCCGGGAGGGACCTGATACTGTGTGGCCTTTCCAGAGTGGGATAGACACACCACAGGAGCCTGAACCCAGGATAGAGATGGCTTCCAGGGTGGGGGAGGTTTAGTTCTCTCTGGGGAAACCTGCAGAGCTCAGCCCTGGCAGGCCCAATCTTGAATCTTTGGTGACCTTGAAGGCCCTCCAAGTGACAGATTCTCAAGCTTTGCTGCCCATGTTCCACCTGAGGAGCTTGTTAAAATCATGGATTTCAGGTCTTTTGTTTGGAGGCCTCTAGGAGTAAGGTCCAGGGCCCTGCATTTCACCCAAGGGCTCAAGGGAAGGTGAGGCGATGGCCCATTAACCAACACTTCCTTGTTCCCTTATCAGGGTGATCAGCTGAGAAGCTGGGGCCCAGAAAGTGGTGCTCAGGCTTCCTGAACTGCACCACGTGCTGGTCACCCCATCTGTCTTTCCAGGAGAAGGGAAGACCCTTATCAGAGGAAGGGATGTTATTAACCCGTCCTGAGGCACTAGAAGTAACACCCTCCACACCTCTGGCAATACCCTTCGGACCTCCAGGAACCTAGCAGTAGGGGAACAGTGGGTTCATTACCTGTTGCCATGAGGGAGAACATGCACCGGGGGACTACGGGCCATCTCAGGAAGAGGACAGGGTTTGGGAGAAGCAGTTGTAGGACTGGGGCTCGAGTTAGATGATTTGGGGAAGGATCTGAGGAGCCTGGGGTTTGCTCGGGGTTGAGTGCTGTCGGAAACCAGGGACAAGTCTATGATTGGGGATCAGTCAGCCTGACCTAGAGACAGGGCAACCTGGAACCGGGCTAGAACTGTAGCTGGGGGAAAGACAGAAGTCCCTCACATTGGCTGGAGAAGGGGCTGGTTGGCACTTTATGGTTTGGACGGTGTTCGTGCTTTGTCTACATTCGGACATGATTGCAGAAAAGATTTGGCTTTGTCTTGATCTATCATGATCCCAGGTGGCCTTGTGTGATGTTGATGTCCTGTGAAATTGTTCATGTTCAACAGGGGGGCACCAAGGGCAGCTCCCAGACTCCTGGGGCTGCCTTCCTCTTTCTCACCGCCCTATCCTGGCCCTGTCCGGGGAAACTGGGCACTTAGTGGGCCATCTGGAGGAAGGAGGGCAATAGCCAGTGCAACCCGCGTTCATCTCCCACCCTCCAGCCACTCCGACTGCTCCTCCATGTAGTTCCCAGTGTCCCTCCACCAATTCCAGACGTGGGGTCTGCTGCCTCTCTAGCGGTGGATTTCCCTTTCCATCCCTTTAGCCACGGCTCCTCCCACTGCAGAAATGCCCCGTGCAGAAATAACCCCTCTCCATTCCTTCGTGTCTTGACTTCACGCTGCCATTCTGTACGAGTTTCTTATGTCGGCTGGACCGTGTCTGTTGAGAGCCCCAAAGTCACTCTTGTCCTACAGTACTTGGTGCAGCCAAAGCCTCTTAGAGGAGGAAGGCGTGTGAGATGTGGTGGTCGATGCTGCTCTAGTGCACATTAGGGTAATGGAGCTCATAGTGATAGTGATCTTCCTAACAGCGACAGGAAGAATGATGGGAGGGAGTGACAGGGATGGCGGTGGGGGTGTTTGATGGAGGAGATAGTGGTGACAGCAGTGATGGTGACGCTACTTGGTGGTGGTGACGATGATAGAGTTCAGGGCCGTCACAGAGACGGGGATGGCAATAGCGGTGATCATGACGGAGATGAGTTTGTAGACTGAAACCCTTAGGGCCTATCACAGTGTTCACGGAATAATCTCAGAGAGTTTATTAAGTCATCCACTTCTTTCTTCAGGCAAGAAAACTCTAAAATCAACTTTCTAAGGTTGCTCGTGGGCAGATAATGATGCAGAATGAAGCTGGTGTGACAGATCTCCCACGGTGCCTACCTTCACGTCTCCAGCCCCAGGCTCGCTCCTTTTCCAGGCTCATGGAAAGGAGATGAGATGCCTGCTGCCTTTCTGCCAGTGTCCTTGGACAGAGGGGGGGCTCGCTGATGGGTGCCAACAGCTGCAAGGCACCTGGGGGGGGACTCAAGAAACTGGTTTCTAACAAGGCCTGTCCTGTGTAAGTGTGGTCGAAGATAAATACAGAATAAAGATCCTGGAGGCCCAGAGCCAGAGCTGTCCCACGGGGCAGGAGCACATGGATCGGATGGGCTGGGCCAGACCACTCGTAAGCCAAGATGCGGGAAGTTTTGGTGAGCTGAATCTAAGTGAGCGGGCAGGAGTGGAGAAGGGGAAGCTGACAGTCTAGAATGGAACAGTCGGGGGTGAGTTTGGGGGAGGATCTGAGTGTTCTTCACCTCGGGGATCTTCCTGCTGACAGCACATACTTTTGGCCCTTCTGCGTTATGGAGAAGTTAAATCAGGTCAAGATTGCCTCCAAGGATGGACTGTTATGCCTCTCCCCCAGCTACAGGAGCATCCAGTGACTGACTTCTCAGGGCAAGGAAAGCCCACCCTATAGGCTGTTACACTCCACCCTCATCTTGACTCTACCTTGAGGGTCTCCATGATTTCATCCCTCTTTGGGACATCCAGGACTTGGGAGTGTAGAGGTCAGGGGCCTGAGGTTTGGATGGATCCCCAGGGAATTGTGAATCACATGGGGACCTTCAAGAAGCTTGCCATCCGGAGAATCAGAATACATAAATTCCCCGAGCAGAGACTGTGTTCTGTATCATTCAGGATCCATTCATGAACATCTCAATGAATTTAGATATTCCCATCAAAGGTGAGGAATACAATAAATTGGTTACACGAGTGTTAGAAGAGCTGAGAAACAAAATAGAGGGAGGGGAAACAACCAGAGGTCAGCAGGGAGCCACTCTGAACCTCAGGGCTGGAGGGACAACTGGAGGTACTGATATGGGAAACCACAGCAATACTGTCTGGCAGAGGCCAGAACCATGTTGGGGATCCAGCCCCCTTGAAGACATCCACTGAAGCAGGATGAGAGAGGGAGAATACCTTGGCCTCTCACTTTTTCATTCCTGTGGTCTCTTTCTCTTGTTCTCATTGGCTGGCCCTCACCAGAGGCTAGGAAATGTTGTGTGCAGATGGGCAGGGAGGAGATCTGGAAGCAAGTAGTCATTGACTTCTCTGTTTTCCAACCTTAGGAAGTTGAACTACTTTAGAGTCTGGGGGGGGAGGGTGGTCTAATACCCTTTCTTCCACACTCAGTTCAGAGCTTTCTAAGAAATAGATAAAGGAGCCAACCAGCTGGAGGCCAAGATATTATCTTAATACCACTGCGACAGTGGACATTGTGCCATTACGTAGAGTCTCGTACCTAGGTAGGCTTGCTCACAACTCATGCCTGAATTTGACAAGACTCATGAGTCTCAGGCAGAGCCACGCACCTGCGGTCCCCTCTCCCAATCCTGTGGGGGGGCGGGGAGCCAAAAATCTGTGCCTTCTGTCAGTAGGAAGATCTTCAAAGTGGAGAACAATCAGATTCTCCCCCAAATTTACCAACAGAGAAACTGCCTCCTCCCAAAGGCAAGGAGAGAGTCAATGGAGAGAGGAGAGGATTATGTCTCTAATAAAGGTCCCTCCCCAGGGAACTGGAGACTAGCTGGTAGGAATCATAGGGTCTCCCATTGGGAATGCAGAGTCACCTCTCTGCATCCCCACCAAGTGGTCGTTCAGCTGCTCTTGAAGATGGTCAGTAGTGAGGACTCGGTCCCATCCAAAGAAGTCCATTCCATCATCACACACTTGTGATGGTTCAAATATTCCTTATATTAACCTAAAAATTTCCTGTAATTTCTATTTATCGCTTAGGGGCCTCACATAACACCTCAGATCCTTCTTCAACAAGAAGGTGTTGAAGATGTACTTAAGGATGGCAAGTATGTCACCCCAAAACATAACATCTCCAGGCTAAATACTTCCAGTGCCTTCTATTTGCTCTTACATGTTCATGGCTCCCCAATCATTCAGCACCTTAGTCACTTCTCTCTGGACAAACTGAGTTGGTAAACATCCTTTTTAAGGTATGCACCCAGAGTCAGCCACACTGAGAAATCACACCGTCATCTCCACCAGCCAAGTGGCCACTGTAGACACCTTTATGGTAAGGGCTTTATATTTTCCATCATCGATCCAAGGAGATGGATACGTTGTTTCCCCACTTGCAGTTGGGGAAACTGAGGTTCAGAGAAGGTGAGACTTGCCCAGGTCACATAGACAGCAAGTGACTTGGGTGTGTCAGATCACAAAGCCCGTGTTCATTCCTCTATGACAATCTATTTCCAATGCTAAATGCAAAGCAGTGAGCAGCCCACCTGTAGCGTCCAAGGCTAAAGAAGCAGAGGAGAGTAAAAGCCTGCAGCTCTGAATCTGTCTAGAATTAGGGGAAGACAAGGGAAGGGGAGCAAGAGGGATCCTGAGGTCTGGTGCCTCCTCTGCCCCAACGTGGACACCGTGCCTTGTCGGCCTGTCGGTGTCCCTGCCTTCTTGGGCAGGGGATACGACCCTTCCTCTGCCAACAAACCTAAGAGATGGATTGCACAGAGCAGCAATCTCTTAGCTCCTCACCAACAGGAAACCCCAGAACACAAAGCCACGGTTTTCTTGGGTTTATTTGAATGTGTTTTAGGCAAACAGCTTCAGTAGAAACACTCATCTCTGACTGTAGCTGAATAAAGCCCTCAGCTGTTCCCAGTGCCTGAGACAGAAAGGAAGTCACGTGTTAATAATTCATCAGAGGGGTGTGTGTGTGTGTGTAGGGCTACCTGAGAACAAGTCTCATATTTCTCATTTATAGCCTCTGATACTATCCGACAGAAATCCTTTCTTAAGTGAAATATTGATAGGTTTACTCTGCAATCTTAAGCGTGCCTCCTAAATTGCTGTAATTAAGGCTAGCAAAGAGGGGTGGCAGCAGAGAGGGGAGACCAGAGACGCTGGGCCTGAAAACACACACACACACACACACACACACACACACACACACAGAGGCTGCCCTGAACAGAGGGGATGGTTGAGATAAGATAATTGACTCTCTCCAGTTGACTTATTTCACTCCGCATAATCTCTTCTAGTCCTGTCCATGTGGATACAAAAGTTGGATATTCATCCTTTCCGATGGAGGCATAATATTCCATTGTATAGATGGACCACATCTTCCTTATCCACTCATCTGTTGAAGGGCATTTTGGTTCTTTCCACAGTTTGGCTATTGTGGCCATTGCAGCTATGAACATTGGGGTACATGTGGCCCTTCTTTGTACTGCATCTGCTTCTTTGGGGTAAACACCGAGTAGTGCAATCGCAGAAAGAGTTTTAAAAGGCAGCTCACAGCGATCAAACGGCCATCCCCGCACCCACATCTGCCTTTCACTTGTGGCTCAGCTGACCCAACACATGGAGGACTCTGGTGGGAACCAGGGGACCATGAGATGCCTCCCTCAGGGGGCAAGCCAAAGCCCCTCACTCAGGAAGGACCTCCCAGGTGGCCTTCCTGTGTGACCCCAGCTGCCCTGCGGATGGGGAGTAGTGAAGTGGGTAGGGCAGGAAGGGCAAGAATTAGCAACACAGGATGATTGGAGGGACAAGTTGTCTTGTCTTCGGAATGGAGTTTTCAGCTCCAAGGATTTGAGTGACGGACAGGCCTGGGGGAATAACCAAGGGTGGTCAGGACAGGGCCTTGCTTGAAGGAGTTGGGGGGACATTCCACACTGGCTTCTTGCTTGCTCTCCTTCTATTGGTCTTTTTCTCACTGTGTGCCCCTCCCCCTCCCTTCCCTTCGCTTCCTTCCTCCTCCTCTTCCTCCTCTTCCTACTTCCTTCTCCTTGCTCTCTATCCTACTTCCTTCCTCCTTTCTGTCTCCCAGGCAGCATCAGAAGCGGTGGTAAACATTTATCAGAGAGACTTTAATTAAAACGTTAAACACTCAGCTGCAGCCCAGCTACTTCCCGGCACTATGTGTCCTCCCAGCACTTCATTATTTAGGGAAAAGAGTGGCCTTCCTTCTGGAAAGGAGAGATTAACATATTAATGGGAGGTAATTATGCTCTAAGGCGGGGGGTCTCTGTGGTGGAGTCTGGGAGGGAGCGGAAGCTTCAGTGGGCCAGCCCCCCACCCCCACCGCCGCGGCCCTTCTCCCTCCAGACCCCTGAGTGGAAGTGGGAGGCCGGGTTCCCTTCCAGAGACTCTTTCTCTCTCTCTGAGAATGATACATCCTGATGGCAGAAAGGCAAGAGCTAGAGGAGGAGGGGTGGGGGAAGCAGCAAAGCGCACAGTGATGAGAAGTGGGGAGCAGGGGGCGTGGCCAGTGGCAGGGGAATGGGGACACACTGTAATTGTCAGTGAAAGGTTCTCAGCTGCTGATACAAAAGGACATGGCAGAAGGGAGGCTGTCACCCTCCAGATCACGGGGTTGGCGTGGGGAATGGGGGCAGGGTGGGAGGAGGAATCAGACCTGAAGGGGGATCTTCTGGAGAGGCTGAGTCTTGTTCCTGCGTGCTTATTGATTCATCCATTAATTTGCTTATTCATCAGCTGTGATTATATGTGAGCAGCAAGCCAGGCACTGTATTGTGCACTGAGTGCTAGAGCAGCCAATTCAGCCCTTGGCTTCAGGGAACAGCCTGACATCCCGGTCACCGGTCTGCCTCCCTGAGATGGAGACGCACGTTCTCAGCATTTCCAGGGTGCGAGGGTCATCAGAAGGATGAAAGGCCTGAGAGGCATAGACCTGAGCAGGAAGAGATGCCCCACCCCCACCACCCCCACCACTCACCCTAAGACAGAGAGGAGCACCCATCCCAGCACGCCCGCCTGGAGGCCTTCGGTGCCCCTGGATTAGTCGCAATGTCTCCTTGTATGGTTGGGAGACTGAGCCCAGAGAGGGTGTGATGCTACCCGAAAGCTACACAGCTAGTCCGGACTGCAGCGGTACGAGATCCAGGACAAGCCTCACGGATATTTCTTAAGGGTTGACATCCGACAGGGGATATTGTCCACAAGAATGCACCCATGTCCTACCAGGTTCCCATGTGTGGCCATGATGCTGGCCGCCTAGTGGGTGCTTACTCAGAGTCACGGGCCAAAGGAGAGGATCCCAGCCAGGCCACCTCCCCACCAGCCTGGCTACAAGTCTGGAAGCCAGACCTGGGGCTAGAAACTTTGGCTCAGAGACTTTGGAGGAAAATATATGTACCTAGCTCCCAATCCTCTGTCTTAACTAAGGAGACCAAATGTGTGTGTGTGTGTGTGTGTGTGTGTGTGTGTGTGTGTATAAAAGAATGTGATCACATTTTGGGGGCTGAAGTGGGGGCGGGGACAGGCTCTTTCCTAATGGTGTTTGGAAGCATGGGAGATGAGTTCAACAGATCTGGACCCAAATTCCATCTCAAAAGCTTAGTTGCCATGCAGTCCTTCATAAGTTAGTAAAGGGTCTGAATTCTTGTTTGTGTCTTTTGCAAAATGGGCACAATAAAGCCTGTCATCCCCCAAAGGTATAAGGATTAGCATATGTGTAGGCCCAGGGAGCCCAGAAGGAGATGAATAATGGTATCAGGCAGCTACTTGCTTGCTAAGCCCCTTGTGAAGGGCGCCCCTCAAGCTGGGTCAACTCAGGAGTTCCTGAGAACAAGACACACAATCTTGGGATTTTAAAAAAATATATTCAACAGAAGATCCACTAATAAAATCACTCAATGCTGGTCATTGGGAATTAACTCACATCTCACACCATGAGGCATTATGGGCAAAAAAAGCAAAAGGAAAACTTGATGTCCTTCATATTACCATACACAAGATGTACCTCAGTTACGTCCTGTCCACACTCCAGCCTGCTCTAACGGACGAGAGCCAGGAAGCCAGCATGGGGTCCAGGAACCCCTGATGGATACGTTGTGTATCTGTTCATTTTTCAGACAAAAGAATTTGTGGTCTTCCTCAAGATGCCTTCCCTTGGGAAATCCTTGGTCTGATGGGGAGATTTATATGCTGCCCTCAATCTGAGGTAGAAACACAGCCTTGCTTCAGGGAGCCCCAGTCTGAGGGGGAGACACAACCCTGTCCTTAGGGAGCCCCAGTCTGAGAGGGGAGACCCAGCACTCCCCTCAGGGAGCCCCAGTCTGAGAGGGGAGACCCAGCACTCCCCTCAGGGAGCTCCAGACTAAGGGGAGACACAGCCCTGCCCTCAGGGAGCCCCAGTCTGAGGGAGGAGACATAGCATCTGCCATCAAGGAGCCCCATTCTGAGGGAAGAGATAAAGCCCAAGTGCCTGCTTATATGACAAAAGGGGAGATATTCAGGGACCCAGTTCTGAGGATACAACTGAGATTCAGTGAGCAAGACACAAGGTAAAGGGGAGTGTGTGGTCAGGGCTGAAGAAGTCCCATTGGATAAGCTAGCGTTGGCAGTCAGGAGGCCTGTCCAAATAGGCCATGCACACTCTTGAGGTGTTTGTTCTCGGTGGCCGCATGATAAGGGGGCCCTGCGCAGAGGTGGAAGCAAGAGCAGGCAACAACGTGAAGGGACTGGGGTGGGTGCTAAATAAATTGGAGCTGTAATTCCGAGAGAGTGAGGATGGCAATGTCAGTAAATAACACGGAGGAGCCTCGGAGCCATGAACTGTCCCCACCGCTCTATTATCAAAGGTCCCATCACAGGAACTTCCAGAGAGATTTATCTCCATTTCAGTACCTGACTCTTCCAAGTTGGAAATTATAGCGAGACTGGGGAGCAGAACCTGAGGCTATGGTGTGGGAACAGGTACTTAGGAGGAGTATTTAAAAAAAAAGCTAAGGCCAACTCAACCACTGACTGCAGATGAAGAGGGATTTTTTTTTTTTTTTTTTTTTTTTTTTTAGAGAGAGAAGTAGTTGGGGGAAAATTTCTAATGAATCCTATCCAACCATAAAATCATGTAGAAAATGAATCCTATCTGACAATAAAATAAAAGTGAAACAAATTACTAAGTTCTCATATGTGTAGGACAAATTAATTTCATGTTTAGAATACTAATTGCTCGCCGAAGGGTCTGTAACCACGTGCTGCCTGAATTTAGCCTGAGCCTTAAAATTTGGAGAGGGGGTTAGGGGGTTGGCTGTAGCCCGGCCTGGAATCTTCAGCCTGAACCTTGCTCCAGGGCTCAGGGCACAGTTGGTAAAACATTGCTTGGCACATGTGAGAGCTCTTAAATTGTTTTCTATATTTTCTGCTTCCTTCAGATTGAGGTGTGCCTAGGAACAGCAGCTGTCCCCTCCATCAGATGTGAGCGTCCTGAGGGCAGGGCTGTGTCTCCCCTCAGACTGGGGCTCCCTGAGGGCAGGGTTATGTCTTCCCCCCTCACACTGGGGCTCCCTGAGGACAGGGCTTTGTCTCCCCTCAGACTGGTGCTCCCTGAGGGCAGGGCTGTGTCTCCCCTCAGACTGGGGCTCCTTGAGGTCAGGACTGTGTGTCCTTTGCTGAGACTATGGTGACCTGGGATACCGTGTCATGAGGCACCACAGGGCTATCAATGCTGGAGCTGGCAAGAACACACTAGGTTATCTTCTTTGGGCCATAGTTCACCTCCCAAGGGTCTTAGTGGAGAAACCAGTGTTGCCTGAGGGAATGGCCAGGGGCTTCTTCCTCAAATGATGAGAGCTTCTAAGTTGGTTTCCCTATTTCTATGTGTCCTTTGGGATCCTTTTCCCATCAGGTCTGCAGTGGCACAACCCCAAGCAACCTACTGTGATGGGGAAACATCAGGGGTCACCAGCAGCTAAGGTACAGTCCAGGCACCGGAAAGTCAGCAGGCCTCAGTCAGCTCCCGCCTCCGCCAGGGTGCCCTCCCTCCACAACGGGTTTCAGTGTCATCTCTCTGGTCACTGTGAGGCTTGCATGAGAGAAGTCAGCCTAAAACAACCAGCCCAGAGCCTGGCTCCCCACAGACCCTCCTGCAAAGTGGCCTTCTTCCCTGCTTCTCTCACTCCTCTGATCTACTCGTCAGCAGACATGCTGCCTCTGATGCCACCGTAATTTGCTGGTTACATAACAAGTGTCCTCACTGGGTGGCAATTCTCATTCACTGGAGAGCTTCCAAATTAATAATCTATTATTTATGCCATCCACAGTGTCTCTTCATGGATGTCAATAAAAAAGAAAAGCTATATGCAAAAGAAAAGAGAGGGAAGGAGGGGATCCTTGGGAGCAAACAGGGCCTGAGGACTGATGTCTTTGAAAGACTCAGAGCAGGACAGAGCCTCGGTGGGGCCACTGACCTGACAGAACCCTTCAGGGTGTTTCTGAAGAGCTTGTTTTCAGTGTTTCCTGAAGGGACAAGGTTGACAGCAGAAGAAAGGACCCGGAGGAAGCAGCTCCTGGGGGTTTACCAGGCAGAGTCTCCAGTTTCCAAACGCAGAGTCCTTTCTTAGATATTGAGGTGGGATAAAGAGGAAAAGATGGAGACAAGGAAGGAGACACAGCCCTGTCCTCAGGAAGCCAGGGAGCCCCAGTCTGAGGGGAGACACAGCCCTGCCCTCAGGGAGCCCCAGTCTGAGGGGAGACACAGCCCTGCCCTCAGGGAGCCCCAGTCTCATGAAGATACATGACCCTGCCTTAGGGAATTCAGTGACAATATAAACCCTCTGCCCTCAGGGAGCATCCGAATAAAGAAAAAAAAGTAGATCCTGCTTTCCTTGACTCTGAAAACATACGTTTTCCTATGGGCAACCGAGAAGAGCTATCTATTAATCTTAGATAGAAACTAGAAGACAAGAGTAAACAGGTGTAACAGACATCTAGACTGTTCTTCTTTAAGTTTGGGGGGAGGGGAGAGATTTTAAGGACTCATTTGTAAATTTTACACTTTCTCACAGTGGAAAATCTGCCATAGTTTTCAGCTGAATGTGGCAGATAGAACACAGTCATTTAGCTCTGCTCCCTCCCCAAAGTCTAAAATGTGAGTAGAGGAATAAACAAAATAGAGGCAATTACTAGCTCTAAGAAAATTAAAAATAGTTTAATAAAGACACTATTACCATACACAGTTCTTTTCTAAACAGTATTTATATAATCATAAATGTTAATGTAAACATCCAATACTTGTTTTTAACCAACCATGGGGATAAAACTCCATTGGGAGACTGGTGGGGAATGTGATTAAGCTACTGGGGATGGGGGGTTAAGAGGAAGCAAAACAGAACGCTACATGCTCACACTCCGTGGTAGGAAGTCAACAGCTAATGTCTCCGAGGGAAAAATCAAGGGAGAGCCACTAAAAGGGAAATAAATACCAAAGGAAAGAGCTAGAGAGTTGAAAGGTTGTCCCTGAGGAGAGGGAATCTCAATGGACGGGTTGCAACTGGACACTGTCCCTTCACATGATAAACCTATTCGACTAAAATATATAAAACTCTGATAAAAATAAAAATGAATATTTTTGTTACGGTGGAGGATGTTGTCCAATCTTTGCTATCTGGACGACAACAGGTGCCAGGTTGTTAATCCAATCAGTGGATAAAATGTCAAAGCTGCACCAGAAGGAGAGGAGTCTGGGGTTGTTGGCACAGGCTCGGTTAGAGGTATCAAGCATCATGGCGCCCATGCTGCCCAAGTGCACACTGCGCAGGGGGATGGGACAGTGGCCAGAGGAGCCCGCTCCAGACTAAAAATGTCAGCCACAGATGTTTTCAAAGTAAACAACCCACTGCATCAAGTTTGAAGTTCTTTTATATCCAAAAACACAGGGCTGGGAGAATAAAGCAGTTTACATAAGATTATATCATCATAAGAGGTGAAGATGGGCTGCTTCCATGGTTCTCTACCCTGGTGGCACTTTGGGCCACCCAGACAGTTTTTTAAAAAAGTAACCCATGCCCAGACTCCACCCAGTTGAATTAGAATTTTTGTGGTGGTTTAAAGTCTCCCCAAGTGATTCCGATGCCCCGTAAGAGGCCACCTTTGATCCCTCTTCACTAATCAAACCCCATGTCCCGCTACTTACTATATCCCCTTCTGTGGACATCAGGGAAGTCTAGGTCATCCCAAGAACAAGCCCCACCAAGATTTCAGTGCTCAATATGACACTCATTAATTTATCACTCACTTAAAATCCACTGTGGGTCCAAGCAACTCTCTGGAGCAGCTGTCTCCCCAATGGGGACTCAGTGTCCTCGGTTCCTTGGTTCCTTCGGCCTGGCAGCTCTCCCATCTCAGCACAGGCTCCTGTGGTTGCCATGGCAGGAGCAAAATCCATGAAAGACTTGCAGCCCACATTACATGCTTGAGTGTGTAAGTGACACACATCATCCCATTTGCAACCCACTGGCCAGATTGAGTCCGATGACCCCCCACATAACAGCAAGTGTGTCAGGGTGGGTGTGTGATCCTCTCATGTCCCCTGCAGAGAGGAAAACCCAGTGTGGGTAAGTACTAGCAACATCTGTTACACATTTCATGGTACCCTGGTGGGGCTGGCCGCCCCTTGCTTGCCGGTCTCCTATCTCCTCCATCCTCTCTTCTCTTACCACTCTTTAAGACCTGCCCGGAATCCCATCTCCTCTTCAAAGCATTCCATGCCATTGCTTTCTGCACACATCCCCTCAGCCTGGCCAGCAACAGTTCTCTTTATTTGTGGATGCATTTTGGCACTTACAGTTTATGATGCATTTTCAGGGCCTTTACATTTCCCCTGTTGGGAATGATTTAATCTTCTGGACTTTGGGCAAAGTATCAAGAAGGATTACTGTTCTGGCTAATAGAGAAAAATTCATCAGAAAAAGGGGAAGGATGAGAGCCTGGGGAGTGTGCCCCATGACTTCTGAGCTTTTGTGCATTGGAGGGAGGGGAGCCAGAGATACAAGTGAACCCTGGGACTTGGAAAGATTGTTTTCAAAATCCCTCATCCTGAGAAGCTTAGGCTAAAAAGTGAATGCTAGTCAAGAGTTGGGAATGTTGGCAGGAGTAGATTGGCCTTAGAACCATTAATTATCTTAATGAGGGGAAAAGAAGTATTGAAAAAAACCACAGGCTGCATAGGAAGCCCACCAATGAGCCCCAGGCTTAAAAGGACATGTGCAAAAGATGGCAGGTGAAGGACATTGCCCCTTCTGAGCTCCCACCGCACCTTAAGCAAACAGAGTCTCTCTAATTTCCACACACTCTTACCACTTTCTGCTGACATGGCTATTTATTTATCTATCTTTATTTTTTTAAAGATTATTTATTTGAGAGAGAGCTCTCTCAAATGAGAGAGAGAATGAGAGCATGGAAGGGAAAGGGCAGAGGGAGAGGAAGAGAGTCTTAAACAGACTCCACACTGAGCACAAAGCCCTATACGGGACTCGATCTCATGACCCTGAGACCATGACCTGAGCTGAAACCAAGAGTCAGATGCTTAACTGCGTGGCCCACCCAGGCACCCTATTTATCTATTTATTTTTATTTAACAAACATAACACTTACTATGTGGCAGGAACTATTACATGTGCTTTATACTTTCTAGCTCATTAATATCTTATTTCAATCTCATGTGGGTTGTTCTACTTTTCCCCTTAAAAGATGAGAATACCAAAGTTAGGTAACTTACTCAAGGTCATCACTAGTGAAGGGCAGAACCACTGGCTTCTTCACAACTTGGGCGTATCTTTATATGCCCAACAACTAACAGTAGCAAGCACAAAGGAGGCATCTGAGTGCCTTGTAGATGAACGAATGCCATCTTCTTTCCCTCTGAGACCAGATTATCTGAGCTCACATTCCAGTCCCATCACTTACTAGTTGTGTGACCCTGGACAAGTTAGTTACCTCTCTGCACCTCTATTTTCTCATCTGTAAAGTGGGGCTAATAATAGTCTTCACATGGTCTTTGTGAGGAATAAGAAAATTAAAGAAATCAATGCATGGAAAGGGTAGCCCAATACATGGTATGGAAGAAACCTCAGTTCAATGTTGGATACTATTATTTCATATGCTATATCTCAGCTCATCAAACTGTAAGTTCCCATAAATAGACATTAATCATTGCTTTTCATTCCTAACACTGCCTAGAACATGATAAGCAGGTAATCCTAAATATTATCCTAGAATAGGAATTGTCTTTGTTATCTATTGCTACATTAAAAAAAGAACAACAAAACTTAGCAACATAAAATTATACACATTTATTTCCCTGGAGTTTTTGGATCAGGAATCCAGGCATAGCTTAACCAGGTCTTCTGTTTCATAATCTCACACAAGTTTATGATCTTGCTGTCAATCAAGGCATGGTCTCATCTGAAAGCTCAACTGGGGAAGGACTTGCTTCCAAGTTCACTCTGTGGTTATTGGCAGGTTCAGTTCTTCCATGGTTGTTGGACTGTGGGCCTTCGTTCTCTGTTGGCCATTGGCAGGTGTTGGCCCTCAGCTTTTTTCTGTGTGAGCCTCCCCATCCTGCTTTATCAGAGCAAATTCATGAGAAGAGAACCCAGGAAGAGAGAGAGACCTAGTAAGATGGAAGTCACAGTCCTTTGTAGCTTCACCACAGAAGTGACTTTGGTCACTTTTGCCATAATCTGTTGGTTAGAAGCAATCACTAGGTCCAGCCCACACTCAGGGGGAGGGGATTACACAAAGGCACGATCAACAGGAGGCAAGGATCAGGGAACCCATTCAGAAGCTGCCAACCCCAAGGCTCAAATGTATTTGTTGACTGAACTCAAGAGCCAGCTCTGCTTCAGACAAAAGTGGACAAGGTAGAGGCTGACATTTAGGATTCTGACTGGCTCTGCCTCTAGGGAAAGCCTCCCTTGGGCTTTGGTGTTCACTCCTAGAAAATGAGAAGTATAGACAGGGAGATGCCTCAGGTGCCTTCCATCCAACACTCTGGAGTTCTAGGTTCTTCGAATTTAGCCGATCTTGATTCAACCAAGCTGACAAAGCTAGATTTCCCTGCACTCTTGGAAAGCAGCCAAGTACACGATCATGTGAGTGTCTCTAGGCTCCTAGACTGACCAGGTGATGGATCACTGCCTCCCTCCCACCAACCACGCTGCCTCATCCCACCAGCTTCAATGGAAGGAAGCAAGCAGGCAGGCAGAGTCCTCAGAAAAGGAAAGGTCCAAGGCATTTTCACTTGCCTTCTCCACCTACTTGCCCTGAATTGCTCCAGAGGCTAAATTGTAGCCCAGCACAAGCAGCCAGGCAGGCCGGCATCAAACCCTTGGTGAGATGAAAGGCCCTTCCGAGGTGCATAATTCAGAGCAGCAAGCCCTGCACAGAGCGTGTGATTAGAATAAATGTGCGTCCCTGAGGCTGAACAGGCTCTGCAGTGTGGCGAGCTACTGCAGACGCCCCTCCGAATCCTTCTTATCTCTTGTCCCATCATTCGATTCCTTCCTCTGACAGCTCAGCAGCCCACCCAGCAGGTTCTCTCTTTCAAACGACTCCCACCTTCCCTACAGAGAGAGTGATGAGTATGGGGAGCCAGTGAAACCCAGTGGGAGACTGGGAATTTGGAGAACCAAGTGTGAGTCCTGGCAGTGTCGCTAACCTGTGGGAGCCCTGAGTGAGTCCCTTTCACCACGGAGCCTTACTTCCTCATTCGTTCCATGAAGGGGTTGGGCTAGGTGACTTCCGAATTCTCTTCCAGCTCTGAAATCCCAGGGTTCTTACATTTCCCTGAACTGAGTAGGGAGATTAGGGATCACTAGATGAGGTAGCATGTGTTTGGCTACAAGTAAAGAACCACCCCTCCCCCCCCCAAATGTGGCTTCTGCACATTTGTCCCACTTAATCAGAAGTAGAGAGATAGGAGGAGTCAGGGTTGGGGGTGGTTCAGCAATCTCATGTCACTTTTCCATTTCCTTTGCTGCCAACCGTAGTGAGAGATGATCTCCCTCAAGGACCCAAGATGCCCACAGCTCTCAACAGGTTTGCCAGGATGGGATCCAGCACAGGATGGAGGCAAGATGGTGGCTCTCTTTGATGCTGCTGCCTTCTCTGGGAGGGAAACCTTCTTGAAGGCTCCCTCAGTCTTATGGATGAAATTGCATACCCCCAAAGATATGGTGAAGTACCTCTGAACATGGCCTTATCTGAAAATAGGGCTCCCCAGATAAAATGAGTTAAGATGAGGTCATACTGGAGTAGGGTGGCCTCTAATCTGTAGGATTAGTATCCTTATAAGAGCAGAAGAAAGACAGTGGAGAGATGGCCATGTGAGGACAAGAAAACAAGAAGAGTTACAAGACACAAGGACCTGCACAAAGCCAGGTTGTGGGATTCTAGCTGGGGGCCGTGGCTGGGGTTCCCACAGGAAGCTTCCTTTTGGCATCATGGGGTGTGGAGCTAGAGAGCTTTGTGAAGGGGGACCCTTGAGCTCTTTCCCCCTTCCCAGTGGTTTGAGCCCCTGGAGGCTGCCCTGCAGCCCAGCTTTGCCGGAGTGAGTTGCGGGCGGGGGGGTGGGGTGGGGGGGGTGCATAGAGAGAGGAAGATGCTTGGCTTTGCTCCCAGATATGGCTGGTGGAAGAGTCATGGTGGGTGTGGCAACCCAGCCTGGGGGGTGGGGGGGTGGGCTTCATGCCAGGTGGGGGGAGGGCAACACAGGCACTGACCCAGGACGGCTGTGGTTGAGCTGCTGTGTTCCTTTCCTCCTTCCCAAGCCCACGCAGCACATTTCAATCAGCTCTGAGGATCTGTGGAGCAGCGAGAGCCAGGCTGCAGAGATGCGGAACATCCGGCCACGCCTTCCCCGGCCCCATACACTGATCGGAAATAAACATGAGGCCAATACACAGCAGCCCCTTTCCAGATGCATGCAGTGGACAACTCTTTCTAGAGCCAGGCCCAGAGCCAGTGGGAAGGAGGGTGAGCAGTAAGACACTTAGGGAAAGACTCAGGGTCGGGAGTCTTCGGGTCAATTTGTTCATCCTTCGGCCTCGGAGAAGAACTTCAGAGATTTCCACCCAGACAGGGGTTCTTGACTCCACCCAGGTAATGAGATCGCCCAAAGAGCAAAGTGCAGGTCGACAGATGTTTCAGGCAGAGGCCAGGGTTAAACATAAGAGAAATCTGGGCCGGTGCAGGGGAGGGCAGAAAGCTCTCCCCATGCCAGCCAGAAACCCTCCCCGCCTTGGGACACTGGATCCCACATGGTGGGAGAAGGAAAAGAAGGGTCAGGCAGAGGGAGTTCAGAACAGTGGGGGTGGGGGAGGGGCTGGAGGGCATTGCAAAGTCACGGCTGCCAGGGATATGACGACAACAATGAACACCTACCAGGTGTAGTGCCAGGCATTTTTATTCATTATGCATTTAATCCCGAAAATAACCCTCCGAGGCAGCTTCTCTTGTCCTCATTTTACAGAAGAGGGAAGCCAAGGCTCAGAGAGGTAAAGAGACTTGCTAGGGTCACACTGCTGGGTGTGAGTGGCCCGGTCAGACCTGGAAACTGGACCTGCTGGCCTTCAAAATCCATCACCCTCGCAGGCCCAGAGCCATGGCCGGGGGGCTGCACATAGGCCACAGCTGCAGACGGCCTGCACGGGGGCGGCTCTACAGCTGGGGATGCTGGGTAGAGGGACCCCAAGGGCCCTGGTCCACCGGCCCGGAGGCCTCATCCTCTTACCTTGCACTTCTAATGTCTTTCCTCATTGCTAAGCGGGACTGGGGAGGTGTCCAGCTTGCCCTCGAATCCTACAGCCTCACATAACCAAGTGCTTGGTCCCCTAAACATTTTCCCCACTGTCCCCTATAGTGCTTTAGCTCAAACCCTTGCCATCTCTCCCAGCCCAGCGGGTCAGCTCCCTGCCTTTGACCCATCTTCCACTCAGCTGCCATCACAATCCTCAAGGCAATTCTGGTCATGTCACCTCTCTTGAAACAAACTCCTCTAGAACCACTCTGGCCTGTGGGATAAAGCCCAAATTCCTTACTGTGGCATTCTAGCTTTCCCAAGCTGTCCCTAAGCTACCCTCCCAGGAGCTTCTTGCTCTACATCCTCCACGTTCCACGGTGCCTGGAGGCCTGGCCATTTTCCCAAGCCGCCTTGCGCCTGCACACTTCTTTGCCTTTGCTCCTGCTCCCCCTGCCCGGGTCCACTTCCCCGGGCCTGATTTTTTTTCCCTTAGCAAAATGTCACCTTTGTCGCCTAACGGAAATGTCATAAGCTCTATGAAGCTTTCCCTGCAGCTTCTCCGCTACGCCAACTCCTCCCCGCAGACCCTTTTCTGAGTTTGCGATGAAGATGATGGTATTCAAATGAATGGCAGCTAACACTGTGGGGGTCTTGCCCTGTGCCAGGCACTGCTCGAAGCTCTTTTCTTGCAAAGACTTGTCGAGTCCTCGCAACTGCTGCCCCAGGAGATGGGTGTGATATTATCCCCATTTTGTAGATGGCAAATGAAAGCCCAGAGAAGTGAATCCACTTGCCCAAGATCACACAGTATTGAAAGATCAATATTGTACTGAAGAGGAACCGGGTTCCAGAGCCTATGCTCTAAGCACTCCTTGAGGCCCCTGCACCAAGAACATCCATGAAACGACTATCTGAAGGTACCTCTCACCTTATTACGGAGGTCATTGCTCACCTGTTTCCCCTGATGGTCTGTGAGGTCCTTGAGGGCAGGGACTGTCTTATGAGTCTGTATGTTGTGTGTCTAGCACAGCACTGAGGTCAAGGATAATAAGGCACTCGTTAGCAAGAACAAATGAATGGCTTGTGGTGATAATTATTTAGAGTATTATTCTATCTCAGTCACCACAGGAGAGAGGTAAAGCCCCTAAAATGATGACCCAGTTGTGAGATGGCCCACTTCTCCACTACCTCCCAGGCAGGTAAGGAAATGAGGCCAGGAAAAGTCTTCTCTGTAAGGGCCCTAATGGGACTCTGTCCAGAGGGTGGGTTCTGTATGGGTGTGCGGCGGTGTGTCATGCCCCTTCACTGTCCCTTGGGCCAAGGCTCCGGGCAGGGGAGGTGCACTTTTTTCTTTTATCCCAGATGCCCAGGTCTTCGGTAATACCACTTGGAGTCTACTCTTTGTGGGTTCACCAAGTTCCAGAGGCACACCTTTCTGCCCCTTCTCTGAGCCACACGGTTGGCTGTGGAGGGGAAAGCAGAGCTGGGACTTGCAGAAGATGGCGGGGAGACGGTAGGTTCAGTAAGTCTCTCAGATTCGTTGTGTCCCACCCTGCGACCACCATCCCCACCTTCCCACCTGGATCTCCTACAGATCTCTCATCCCAGCCCTGCCAGTCTCGTAGTTATCCGGATGAGAAAGCTAGCCCCTCACTAACACCTTCCTTCCCCTCTTCCCCACACCCACCTGGTCCCTAAGTCCTATGACCCCATTTCCTAAATATCTCCAAACCTGCCTCCCCAGGACCTCAGCTCAGGGCACTCATGGCTGGTCTAAAATGGGAAAGCCCCTGCCTGCTCTGTTTATCCCTACAGCACCCCAAAACCGCTTCCTTTAATCCCACCTCTGCTGTCTCAAAACACCTTATCATTTATGAATGAGCACATCCCTGTTTAAAAACCCTTCATGGCTCCCCATTGCCCAAAGGATGACATTCAAGCCTGTAACCACCTTCTCTCCCTCTCTCCCTCTTCCCCTGCCCCTGCACATTGTGCTGCTACCACACCCCAGGGGCTTTGCCATGCGGTCCTTCTGCCCAGAGCCACCCCCGACCCCAATCTGTACCCTCCCCCCTCCATCTGTCTCGAGGCCCACCCTGTGGAAGGTGGAACTCAGCTGTCAGTTCTTCCAGGAAGCCTTCCAAGGGCCACTCCCTCACCACTTTCCCTCTCTGGAAATCTGGCCTCACGCCCAGTGAACTCCCACATACCCTTTTTGTATAAATCTCTCATGGGACCTAGCAAAATTTACCGAAATAACCCCCTTGCTTACATTGCCCCACTGAGCCCTTTAAGGGCAGGATCCCTGTCTTATGAATGCTCCATTTCCTGTCCCTAGTTCAGCACCTGGATGGAACCTAGCAGGCACTCTGCAAATGTGTCTTGATTTGAACTGAAAATATCTTTGAATCATCCACCGGTAAGTATGCGAGTCCCTAAGCCTACCTCTCAGGGCTGCCATCAGAACAAAGGGAGAAAACACTCGCAAAGTGCTTAGTGTGTGCCCATGGCTGTTCACTGCTCTCAGGATCACTATTACCATAATCCAGGTGGTGTACTTGAAAAACCGCCAGACTAGGCATTAGGAGACGTAGATTCCAGTCCCAGACCCAACATTAACTATCAGGGCGACCTTGGGCAAGTCAATTATCCTTTCTGAACGGGTCCTTAATAAACGTTATTTTCCTTCCTTGCTTCACTTCCATTATTGAACGATTCCCTCTATTATCCCCATCTCTCCCTTTCTTCAGCACAGATAATTAAGAATTTACAGATAATTAGTAGCATATCTTGACTTTTGAACACTGTATTTATGAATACCCCAAGTACATAAGCAACCACCTCGAGATCCATCACAGGGGAGACCTCTTCCCTGCATCCCCACTCACTGAACTCCCACCCTTGTCCCCACTCTCTCCACCCATTTTTACATCAAAAAGTAGGAAAAAATAAAATAAAACCAAAGGGCCATCCTTGAAATGCCTTTAACTTTATGACAAACAAGTTACGTATTTTTTATTTTCTCATTTATTTGTGGACTGATAGAACTCACTGTAAACAAGTAAGTACCAGCCCCGACCAACATGCGGGGACTAAGCCCTGCGGTGCATCACTAACTACAGTGATGTTTCCAGGGAAAAGCACGAACCACCTCCTGATCACCAACCACATCCCACTCGCCCGCCGGCCCCACCCCCCCCCCACCCCCACCCAGTAGGGAGCTACAACTTCACCAGCAGGGAGGGGGAAGAGTCTTATCAGAAACAGCATTGCAGATCCGTACCAAAATAGCGTGCTTTTTCAGGAAATCACTCAACTGTGCTAGATCGTAAATAAAATTGTTCTTATTACTCCAATGATAGCATCGCTCCCCTCAGTTCTGAAGAAAGGAGAAGCGTTCCCCCTACAGAACCTACTTTGAGATTTGAAGCCATATTCTTCCATGAAGGCAGGGAGGAGGCCAGGAACTACATTACCCAGAATCCCTGCGGCGGAACCTGGGCTGGCCGGTGGCTTGTATTTCGACTGGCAGAAGCCTCAACTAATAAGCCAATCAGAGCATGAGACTGAAGCGGGTGTTCTCCTCCGCCCCGCAGAGAAATTGAGGGTGGGAGTGAAGAAGGGTAGATAACGTCGAGTTTTTCTAAGATTGTTTCTAGTAAAGAGAACTTGAGCAAAAACACAGTCAGCTAGCAACAAGTCCCTTAAATCATAGCATGGTGGAGGAAGACCAGAGCCCAGACTGACGAGCCCCCCGACTTCCCCCCCACCCCCTCACCCCCCTCCCCGTCCCACCACACAGGTTACTATTTGTCCTTCTTCATATCTAAAGCTGGAAGAAAATAGATCTCTGGGCTCCGAGAACCCCTGACCTGATCAGGGAGACACAGCCCTGCCCAGAGAGAACTCCCAGGCTGATTAGGGAATTCCCTAATTCCAGCCCCCTCCTCGGGCATTTCCAGTCTGATAGAGGAGGCAGCCCCTGCTGCTAAGGAATTCCCAATCTGATGGGGGAAGCAGCTTCTGCCCCCAGGAAGCTCCCAGTTTGATTGGGTTTCAGTGCTCCCAAGGGATGGGGGAACTCAGAATCCAGCTCCGATCCCCGCCTCTGCTCCAGCTCTCTGCACTTCCTCCAAGGTGTCCTTCCATAGCCAGCTAGAGTTGCCCATGCAGCTGTGATGGACACAGGTGGCTTGGCACTTGTCCTTGTCCTCGCTCCACTGAGCCTGAGGTTGGGCTGGCTCTGAAGATGAATGGACAGCTCTCATGCCAGGGAGATGAGCTATGAGTAAGCAGACAGACCCAAATGTAGAACTTTGCAGCCTGAACAGGTAGCCTGGCCAGGGGCAAACTTCTCCAGAATTCTTCCTGGGCAGGTATCTTTATTCTTAACCCACCCCAGCCCCCAATACTGTTCTCTATTTCCTCTCCTCTTTCAAAAACTAGCCTGGTGCAGGGCGCCTGGGTGGCTCAGTTGGTTAAGCGACTGCCTTTGGCTTGGGTCGTGATCCCGGAGTCCCAGGATCCAGTCCCACATCGGGCTCCCAGCTCCACAGGGAATCTGTCTCTCCCTCTGACCTTCTCCCCTCTCATGCTGTCTCTCGCTCTCTCGCTCTCAAATAAATAAATAAATCTTTAAAAAAATTATATATAAAAAAAAAAACTGGCCGGGTTCACCTCGCTGAGGAAGCCCTCAGGATAACAGTCTCACCTCTGCCTCTGGCATTATGCTTGGAGGGGGCGGCTGCATCGGGCTGCCGCAAACACAACCTTTCCCCCATGATACATTCCTTCCTCTCCTGGGGACTTTGTGATCCTCTTGGTCCTTTCAAGTGCCTGGACTCTCTCAGAGTAGGACTTGGGTGTCCCCCTTTCAGATTGTCCCTCTCCCATCAGGCCAGGTGTTCCCCAGTTCCAGGATTTCTAGCTCTACCATAGCCTGAGGTCTCCACAAGGGGGAGCCATCACCTCCAGGGGACTTGGACTAGAAACCACGTTATTTGAACCCTATCCATGTCACTTGAAAGCCGTTACTTTTGCTGAGACCCCTCACTTCTCCGAACCTCAGTTTCCTGGAAAATGGGCAGAATAAGAATATTCCCCCACCTCAAATGGCAGTGGAATTGCTTTTAACACAGTTAAAAGCCGCCCTGCAAGTGTTAGCTATCATATTGGTTAGTTGAGCATTCCATGGATGCCGCCAACATCCGGAACCCTCATTCCTAACATATAAAAGCAGATAAATGTAAAGCTAATCAGTTTACAGCCAGGATGGGGTTCCTGGAAGCTCCTCTTTCGCAGCTTTCCCCACTTCACTCCCAGGTAAAGACCCTAGAGTCAGCAGTGAGCTCGGTTACAGGTTATAACATCACCAAACAACATAGCCCAGCTTCAAAGCTCTGTTCTGGACCCGCGATTTGCCAGCTTGGATCTGGATAAGGTCTTCACCCACAAAATGGGATTAAAAAATCCCCCTTCAGAGATTCACTGGGAAGATGTAAACAGGTTGCTGGAAAATATGAGAAATTGTTATTATGGGTCATGCTTCAATATTCCTCTCTCCTGAGGTTCTTGGTGATTTTATTCTGGGTTTTCCCTTGCACCCTCAGCCTAACCTACTGGTAGGCTGTATATGGTAGGTTGAGGGTGTGTTTATTATCTCTAAGGATGACCTGGAAAGAGGGCTGCTGCGGAAAGATGGAAGACATTGCAGAGACCCCAAGGTTGAATCCACGGGGAGTGATCTTTCCCATTTCTTTTTCACCTAGGGAAAAGATCTTTCTTTGGGCAAGTATCTGACAAGATGGAGTTAAGATGGCAAGAATCTGAGAATACTCAGTCTGCTGAGAGCCAACGCCACTTCTCACCCTACAGAGAGGAAGCGATGAAGAGAGAAGTCTTGCAGGCGATGGGGACCTTCTCAAACACCGTGTCCGTGAAGCCACTTCCATTCACCCCAGTTAAAAACCAGGAGACGATCCCTGAAGATCCAGTGGCCCTTTAGGGCAGAGCTTTACTGACAGCTTGGTTTTGACTCACCCCATGTATCATTAGAAATGCATTTAGCCGCAATTTACAGGCAACCCAGCCACAGAGCTTAAATTAAAAGGAGGTTTTTTTTCCCCCCTAAATAGCAAGTAACGAGGGACAGGTGTTGCTGGTATTGATTTAGCTACTCAGTCTTATCATCAGAGACTCATTTCACTCCCCCATCCCCACCAAGCTGGCTGTCATCCCCGTGCTCTTGCGTCCACAAGGTGGCTTCTGTGACTCCAGGACAGTCCCTTTTGTCAATTACAGTCAATTACAGTCCCATTCAAGAAAGGAGGGAAGGGCTTGGGGTGGATAGAACCAGCTGGTGTCAGGGAAAATGCTGTAGGGACTTGATACATCTAGCAGGTTGGGCCCATCCACCCAGGAGAAGCAGGCAGGACTTCAGAAGTCTCTCAGTCTCTCACACAAGCAGTGCTCTCCCTCTCTCTCCCTCTCTCTCTCTCTCTCTTTCTCTCTCAAGATTTTATTTCTTTATTTGACACAGAGAGAGACACACACAGCACAAGCAGGGGGAGCCGGAGGGAGAGAAGCAGGCTCCCTGTTCAGCAGGGAATGAGCACTGTGCTGGGAGTCCAGTCCTGGGCCTATCACTGAACTCACTGACAAGGCCTCAGTCAGCCCCCCTCTTCTGTGAAATGGGAATGATAATCATATGCATCATGAGGAGTCAGTCTTAAAACCCACGTTGGGAACTTACTTTAAAATTGTTTGTGCTAGGGGTGCTTGGGTGGTTTGCTCGGTTAAGCATCCGACTCTTATTTTCGGTTCAGGTCATGGTCTCAGGGTCGTGAGATTGAGCCCCGCGTTGGGCCCCATGCTCGGCAGGGAGTCTGCTTGTCCCTCTCCCTCTGCTCCTCCCCAGCTGGCTCTCTCTCTCAAATAAATAAATAAGTGAAGTTTTAAAAATAAATAAATGAAATTATTTATCCAAGAAATTCCTGTAAAGATTGAAAGGGAAATAGGGAAATATTATGGGCTGACTTGTGTCAACACCCTCCCCACCAAGTCTTTTGTTTAAATCCTAATCCCCAGTATTTGAGACTGTGACAGTGTGTTCTATAAGGTCATGAAGTTAAAATGAGGTCATTGGGGTGAATCTTAATTCAGTCTGACTGGTGACCTTATGAGGAGAGGAGGTCAGGACAGACACATGGAGATGGAAGACGAAGTGAAGACACAGCGAGAGGACGGCAAGCCAAGGACAGAGGCCGGGAAGGCACCGGCCCTACCCACATCTTGATCTCAGACGTTTAGCTTCCAGAATTGTGAGAAAATACATTTCTATTGATTAATCCATTTGGTGTATGCTATTTTACAAGTGCATGCAGTGAACATGATATATTTTTAAAATCCCGAGGTACCTTCGGAAGGCCAAATGCCGCTTACCCACCAGCACGACGCAGGGTATCTTAGTGGGGGATTCCGTGGTGCCGTGCCCTGCTCAAGGTCATACTGGCTACGTGGTGAGAATCCACACTGAATGGGGACGGTGCCCTCCAAGGCACTCCCTGCAAATCTGACTGAGCATTTGCGTGGCCCAGGTGAGCTGTGTGGACGCCACAGGCTTGCTCAATGGCAACCAGCTCATCTCCGTCATCGAGGCGGGGATGAGTGGATCGCTCATAACTCATCAATAAGACATTGGAAATGACAAAGCTCATGACTAACATGCTTATTTTAAAAATCAGACAAGCTTCAGCCCTAGGCCTGAGGTACTGTCATTCTACTCGTCCGTTCATCCACTCACATCACTCATCCCACTTGTATTATTTTGCAAACCTACAGGGTGCCAGGTACTCTTTTAGGCTTTGGGACCACAGGAGAAGACAATCAACTTGCCTGACTTCATAGAATTTACATTCTCCTAGAGGGGAAAAGGCTTTGTTTATTTATTTAACAGAGAGAAAGAGATCACAAGTAGGCAGAGGGAGAGGGGGAAGCAGGCTCCCTGCTGAGCAGAGAGCCCGATGTGGGGCTCGATCCCAGGACCCTGAGATCAGGACCTGAGCGGAAGGCAGAGGCTTAACCCACTGAGCCACCCAGGTGCCCCGAGGGGAAAAGGCTTTGTAAACCAATACACACACATGAAAAACAAAGCTGGACAAGGGAATAGCATGTGTTAATGACTTTATTTTACTTTACAAGGACTCATCAGAGAAAAACAGAAGAACATTCTGTTTGCCATTTGACATAGACTTGGATGGAACAAGTGTGAAAATCATGCAGATTTGGGGAGAAGAGATTTCTTTTTTTTTTTTTTTAAAGATTTTATTTATTTATTTGACAGAGAGAGAGACAGAGGGAGAGGGAACACAAGCAGGGGGAGTGGGAGAGGGAGAAGCAGGCCTCCCACCGAGCAGAGAGCCCGACGTGGGACTCGATCCCAGGACTCTGGGATCATGACAGGAGCCGAAGGCAGACGCTCAACGACTGAGCCAACCAGGTGCCCCTGGAGAAGAGATTTCTAAGCAGGGAGAACAGCGAATGCAAAGGCCCTGTGGTGAGAGCAGGTTTGGGGTGCTCAAGGGACAGTGAAGAGACCCATGTCTAGAACACAGGAGGGGGAGGGGAGAGTGGTAGGAGATGAGGTCAGGGAGGTAGTCAGGGAAAGGTAGCTCATGCAAGCATGATAAAGACTCAGGGTTTTATGTGGGGTGTGGTATGAAGTCCCTAGAAGATTTTGCACAGATGAAAGACATGCTTTAAAAGGATGTCTCTGGCTGCTGTGTGGACACTAGACCAGAAAGAGCAGGAGCAGAAGCAGGAGACCAGTTGGGAGGCTCTTACCCAAAAAAGAGACAATAGTAGATCAAACTAAGATGGATAGCGGGATGGGGACATGTTGAGACAGATTTTGAAAGTAGAGCTGGCAAGATTTGCTGATGGCCTGGATGTGGAATGTGAGTAAAGGGGAGTTAAGATTATGCTAACCTTTTTACTTGGGCTTTGGGTGAATGGGGGGGGGGGGCGCACCTACCCACTCTGACATGTTCTCTGCAAGAAAGGTCAGATTTGTAGCTACTTAGTCTTCCAAGCACTACACATAACCCACAGTGTTTCCTATCTAGGCCACAGTCTAGGAATGGTGGATCATGGGATGTTCTCCATCTCCAGTAGCTAAGCAAAAATCACTGCCCTCCACGCAGCCCACAGAGAGATGGCCTTTGTGCTCGGGTGAATCATGGGCTGGAAGACTCCAGATTGAGAGCTGGGAAATTCACACCAGAATCACCTGAGATGCCTGATACAGATGGAGGGCCCAAGCCCATCCTATCCTCCCTGAATTAGAACATCAGTGATGGGGGGCTGGAGCACCCCCCGGAACTTAAGTTCTCTGGGTGAATCCCACACTCTGCAAAGCATCTGAACCACCACACTGCCTTCAGTCTGCAGGAGGAGACAGGTCCTCACTCCCAGTCCCCACCCCCAGGCCACGTGTTTTCCACACTGGCAGGCTACCAGCAGCATGGCCAGAGTCCGCAGTTGCACAGTTGACATCATTCTTCATGGCTTCTCCAGCACTCTGCTTCCCCTCAAAAATAGGACATGGGTCACAACGGGGCCCAGAGAGGACATGTGGAGGATGGGCCCCAGTGTCTTCCCAGGTATAGTGGACAGGACAGTTGGACTGATGGAAGGAGCCATGGCAGAATTGCTATGAGGTGGAGGGGGGTGGGTGTTAAGCCAAGTGTGGAAGGACATATGGGGACGAGTCCCCACTCTCTGGATGCTGTCCCTGCTGTGCGAGTTACAGGGACTAGAAAATAGTATTGCCATCACTTCTTTCCATGAAGCCACTTGCAGCACACTCAGCATCAACCTCGAGGGGGAAAGCCTGGGACCAGGGATCTGACTTCACCATCTCATTGATCTAGGACTATTTCCTGATCTACAAAATGTAGCCTGAATCCTTTCATGGGGATGGCTAGCCAAGTTGCTCTTAAGTCAAACATGGCAGCAAGGGGCAGGCAGCACATGGAAGTTCCAGCAGCCTTATCCTTGGCTGACTCCCCATCCCTGAAGCCCCCAGCCTCCAAGGAACAGGGATGGCCTGGGGACCCAGTGGGGGCCAGTGGTGTGATGAACTAGCCAACCCACCCAATGTGCTAATGTGCAAGAATTGGAGTAAAATCAGCCAGTTATCCCTGGCTCGTTGGTTCTCCATGAAACCACATAAGTTTAATTATACTAATAAGGTGACACTCTGATGCTCTGCCTTTGACCTTGGGATCATCCAGTTGCCTGTCTGTGCTTCCCTCCCCAGCCTGGCAAAGGAGAGAAGCATGTTTGCAGCCCCCGTGGTGGAGGAGGACTCTTTAGCTGGAAGGCATGAGAAGGGGTGAGTCTCCCACCGCCAGCCAGTTCTTTGTCTTTAATTACACTGAATTTACACACATCCCTGCACATGGATGCCCTCATGCACGCACACTGTACACAAATACAGATAAACATACACCCACACATGTCCATCCCAAATCGGGGTCCACAGAGATGTACACCCAAAACACATGAAATAAGAGTAGCTTTCATCGTCAGCGCTTGTACCATGTGGGGCAATGTTCAAAGGGTCACTTCATTGAATCCTCATAAGAACCTTTTAAAATAGGTCACATTATTATTGTCATCTTGATTTCACAGATAAGAAAACGCACACGGGTTTCCCAGCTATAGGTGGTGGAGCCAATATTCTAGCATGTTTCTGGGGCCCCTCTGGGTGCTCCCTATTACACGTACCACCCCCGGCACATGACCCACACACCCAGTGCCCCACACCAGCTCTAGGCGACCACGGGCATAGACATATGGGTGGCTGAATGCATGGGCCAAGTCTGGGTATTTATTGTTTCTCCTAGTCCCTCCCTGGCAGGGGAATGGCAGGACCTTTGGATGCTGCTCAGGGCCTATTGGTCCCCCTCCTGTCCTCAGACCCTGGAGCCCCAGCAATTGCTCATTTGTCTCATTCAAATGCAGGCAAATTGCTGAGGTGGGTTAAGTCTTTTTTCAGGCTTCTCAGTAATAGGCAGATCAGGAACAGAAGCATGAACTTTATATCATCTAAGTCCACAACATTTAATAAATTTAGTAGTCAAGAGATTTTTCTCTTGCTGTTGGCAGTTAAAGAAAAGGGCAGTTTCACGGCTAAGCCCTAATACACCAGCTCAGAAAGAAATCACTCCTTGTTCAGACTTATCAAACTCCATTATCACTTCCTTAAGGAGAGACACACTGTTTTGTTCCAGCACTAACACCATTAGCTCAATGTGGACTAGAAATATTAAAAGGATGAAGGGACTTCCTGTCTCTAAGCAAGTTCCAGGGGTACACATCCTTCCAGGTGGGGCGGGAGCCATACAGAAAGAAGTGGGCACTGAAGGGAAAGGGCAGCTCCTGGGGTCCTGCCAATGCTTCTCTGTAAGGAGGACATTACCTGCCCCCCTTCCAGGCTGCAGAGAGGACACTTGGGCTCAAGGCTGGTCAGGGTCAAGGGATTAGGCTATCCACTTCTCTGGATCTGAATCTGGCTCCAGGAGGTATTAGAAACATAGGCACTGGCTTGAAATCTGTCTCAGCATATGCTGGGACAAGTCAATTTCTCCAGGCCTCGTGTCCCAATCTGTGGAATGGGGTTGATGAAAATAGTGCCTGTCACACTTGAAAGAATTAAAAAAAAAATGAATTTACTCTTAGGATTCTATTCCTAGAAAATCTCTCACCCTGGAGCAGAAGCACTTTCTCTCTCTCTCTCTCTCTCTCTCTCTCTCTCGAGTGAGCGAGCAGGAGAGAGAATCTGAAGCAGACTTCACACTGAGCACAGAGCCCGATGCAGGGCTTGATCCCATGACTGTGAGATCATGACCAGACCTAAAACCAAGAGTCAGACGCTCAACCAACTGAGCCACCCAGGCACCCCGAAGCAGGAGCACTTTGAGAAACCTTAAGAGGATTTGGTCTCACCTACACTTTCCTTGAATGGAGAGGTGTTTCTGGAGAGGGGGAATGATTATCCTGGATTGTAGGTAAAGAATGTTAGAATTTAGAGCTGGGGTCTAGGAAGCGAGCCTCCAAGGTGGTCCTCAACGATTTCTCCTCCTTGTGTCCACCCCCTTGTGTAATCCTCTCCTACAATGAATCAGGGTGGGCCTGTGAGACCCAGAGAATGTCATGAAGTGTTGATGTATGACTTCCAAATCCAGGTGGTAAAGGCATGCAGCTTCCATGTTGGTGGCTGGGATTGGCTGTTCTGGAGGAAGCCAGCCACACACTGTAGGGATGCTAAAGCAGGTCTATGGAGATGATCACGTGGAGAAGGACTTAGATATCCTGACAACAGCCAGCACCAACTTGCCAGCCATATCACTGAGCCGCCATGGAAATGGATCTTCAGCCCCAACCAAACCTTCAAATGACCAGAAATAAGAGACTCTGACCACCCAGCCAAGCCACTCCTATGTTCCCGACCCATGGACACCATGAGAAATAATAATTTAAAAAATTATTGTTTTAGGTTTCGTGGTGACTTGTTGCCTAGCCATAGTGATTACAATAGGGTCAAAACCCTTATTTTATAGATTAGGTGTGCCCATGAAAAATGGCTTGCCTGAGGATGATAGGAACACAGTGACTAGAAATCAGATTTCTGGGTCCTGAGCTGGCTCTTTCCATGTGCTACTTTGAATCTAGGGCCTGGCGTGGCCTGGCTTCTGGAAGCTGGATTCAGTAGAGTCAGGGAGGTTTCACTCACCACGTCTCCCTGCACTCAGCCTCCATTTAACACATTTCAGGCTCTCAGTCAGAGACAAGGTTATTTTAAAAGTTGTTATTAAATTGTGTCAGGGACAGTTAGTACTCACCAAACATCCATATGGTCTCCCATATCTCCCAGCTTCCCTAGAAGTTAACTTGGGATGTGTGACTAGTTTTAGACACTGGACTATAAAGAGAAGTGCTATCATTTCCAGGCTGAAATATTTAAGGGTTGGTGCCTGACTCTCAGCTCTCTCTTTTCTAGTTTCAGCAACCTGGAGATCACCTATTCCAGAGACTATATCTATAAAATGCGGCCTGGATCCCCGAGTCGCTGCTTGGAAGAGAACTTTTTTGGAGCTCCGGTGGACCCAGAACAGACTTTGCAGGAACTAAAAATAAACCTTTGTGTATTAAACTACTGAAATGTCAGAGATTGTTTGTTACTGCAGCCTAGCCCTGCTTAACCTGACTAATACACCGTGTGTTCCAGATCTACTAGTTGGGATGGTGTTAGCTAGCCCACATTGGACTATCATAGTGTGAGGAATAAGCTACCATTGGGCTAAGTCACAGAGACCTCAGGGTTTTGTCTATTTTTGCATCGGAGCCTCCTATCTCACTAATAAATCAATCACAAATTCACCTTATAACAGAAAATAGAATAATGAAAGAAAAACATTCTGTGTGAATGCAAGTAAGAGCAAATCAAACTAATGGTAACTAAGACCATGAAGGCACTTATTGTGGGTTTGACAAGAAGTCAGATGTAGGTAGTTTGAATATTAATTTAGCAATTCAATGATGTCATCAAGGAGCCAGGTTCTTTCCCTCCCACTTTTATGCCTTCTCAGTTTATTGGTTTTCATTCTTGTTGTCTTATGGTCAAAAGATGACTGCTACGGCTCCAACCATCACATCCTCACCTAACCACTTTTTTTTTTTTTAAGTAGTCTCCCTGCCTAATGCAAGGCTTGAACTCACAATCCTCAGATCAAGACCTGAGATCAAGAGTTGGACGCTCTGGGACACCTGGGTGGCTCAGTTGTTAAGCGCCTGCCTTTGGTTCAGGTTATGATCTCAGGGTCCTGGAATCAAGCCCCACATCAGGCTCCCTGCTCCATGGGAATCCTGCTTCTCCCTCTCCCACTCTCCCTGTTTGTGTTCCCTCTCACTGTCTCTTTCTCTGTCAAATAAATAAATAAAATCTTAAAAAAAAAAGAAAAGAATTGGTCACTCTACTGACTGAGCCACCTAAACACTTTTTAATAGGGAAGGGAGGGGATGAGAAAAGAGACTTTATCCTCGACTGGCTCTATCTCATCAGAGAAGAAAGTATTTCCTGGAAAATTTCCTTTAGTATCTCATTGACCAGAACTGAATCATAAAGCTACTCCTAGACCAAATATATATATATAAATAAAATAAGAGTCACCCTCTCACTGGGCTCAATGTTACATGGGAAAAATCAGATTTCTTTTAGCAAGAAAGGAGGGTAACAGCTATTAGGTAAGAGATCAACAGCCTTTGCTCCACATATAAATAAAGAAGTCACATTGCCTAACATGATGGCATTAAATGGGAAACAAATGAGGTAAGACAATGGTTAGAACACCATTGCCCCTCTCTGGCATATCCATATTCTTGTTTTTCCTCAAGTCCCTTTCTTCCAGTTACCTGGGGCTCAGAGGAAAGAAGGCCTTGTCCAAAGTGCCCCGCTGGTTGATAGCCAGGCTGGACCCACAAGCCAGGTTCCCTGATTCTTGGACTAAGATTGAGTCTATGTCACATTTTTCATTGTGGCTTCCAGGAAATACTTCTCATAAGGCGCTTGGCAAATCAGAAAGAACCCAATAATCAAATAAGAGAAATCCTACCTACTTGATCCTATCTTGGTGATTTGTTATACTCGCTAGCATATTGAAGTTTCCAAGAAGTCGTGCAGCAAAGAACAGATAATATTTAAACTAGTAGTTCCCAAAATACGTTTGAGCATGGAATTTTCACCTCGTGGCACCAATTAACATCTCACGGGACTGGCATTCTGAAGAATGGCCTTTGGAAATGCTGTCTTAAACAGGACAGCTCCCAGTTACCTCACCCCATAACACAACCACTGTGCTGAACACATCCATCTGTGGAGACAGGGCTAATTAGTCCAGCATATGCTGCTCTGCTTCTGTTGCATTCTGGTGCACGTTCCACTCAGGTGGTACATTTTTTCCCCTGGTTAATGAAGAGCTTTATTTTTGTGTGCTCATTTAGCAATTGTAATCACTTTCAAGGAAGAACGAGAGCGTGTCATTGGAAAGAATGGGCATGAAGCTGGGCGGTAACAGAGAAACCCACAGATGTATCTCTGGCTCAGGGAATGCTGCTGATAGCAGTCCCCAAAGCTCCACCGGGCCACCAGGCACAGGGTACTTCTGCAGACGTCATCCAGTTGATTCTATAAGCAGATGGCCTTAGCTACCTCCTTATATGTGGCCAAGGTAAGATCTCTGCCAGCCACCACATAGCAACCTTGGGTGATTTCCTTCTCTTCTTGGAGCTGGATTTCCTTGTTGTCTACTGATAAGGACACTGAGATGTGGAATGCTAAAGAGGTCTGAGCTCAGGGTCCAGGTCTGGAATTCTGGATTCTTTCCCTTCCACAGGGCAGCTCCTTCAAGAACAGGAAGAGACACGAACCACCTGACATCCCGTGATCACTTACCGTGCTTAACTTTTTATTGAAATGATCAGGCAGAAACGTGCACGCATGGGTAGTGTACGTCTCGATGAATTTTTGCAAAGTGAACACATCAATTGTGTTCACTCGGACTCCGATCAACATACCCTACCGGCACCTCAGAAGCCCCCCGGTGCTGCCTTCTAGTGACATGCTCTCCAGGACAACCATTACGTTTGTTCTGTCTGTTACTGAACTTCATATAAATGGAATCAAACAGCAGACACATATTCTTTCATGTCTGACTTCTTTCTTTTTAAGGTGTGTTCCTCAGGTTCTGCCCCATCACTGAGTGTAATGGTAGGGCATTAATTCTCATTGCTGTCTAATCTACTGTGTCAATATACTACCCTTGAGGCATCCATTCTTCTCTTGGCAGAAATGTTTTGTTTGTATAGTTTCCAGTTTGGGTCTATGAAAAATAGTGCTTTAGAACACTCTAGAATGTCTTTCAGAAGAGCACATGAATGCATTTCTGTTGGATATGTCATTTGCAAAGTGGAAATAGCGAATCACAGGGTATGCATTGGTAGCTATTTGCAAACAGTGGTCCAAAATGGTATTATCATTTTATTCTCACACTAGCCGTGTTGAGTTCAGTGGCTCCATATCTTCCTTAGCACCCAGGGTTTTCCATCTCTTCACTTTGGTCAATTTTGTGGGTAGGGAGTGATATCACATTGTGGTTTTAATACGCATTCCCCACCAACCAATGATGTTGAGCACCTTTTCTTGTTTCTTAGCAATTCAACTATCCTTTTTTGAGACGTGTGCAAGGTTTTTATCCATTTTTCTCTTGAACTGTCTTTTTCTTATTGATAGATTGTAATATAAACAGAGGGCCTAGTAGCACTGCCCGCTCCCCTTGGATTCACCACACTCTAATTGGCTAACAAAAACAAGGAGGTACAGAAACTAAGCCCGCTATAGGCAGAGAATGCTCCCTTTAGACAAAGAGTTTCCAGTGGGGGCTGAAGTCCCCTCCTTAACTTCCAGTGTCTCCTCCTCCTCTCAAGACCAGACTGAGAGATGAGAGAGAGTGAGAAGAGATGTGCTACCTTTATCCAGGAAATAACAGCCAGGTCCATGCTATGTCCAAGCACTGCTCTTGGGGCTGGAAATTCTACAATGGACAGAACAAGATAGACTAGACCACGGGGACCCGGAACACTTAATTGAGAATAAAAGGGTCCTCAGGCTTTCTCGTCCAGAGCCGGCTAACCTTGTGCACCCAAGACCCCAGGGGTAGTAAATAACACCTCCGGCTAATGACAATGATAGTAACAAGCCACTCATGTTTATTGAGCACTTACTATATCGCAGGTCATTCCAAGTGCATCACATGTGTTAAGCAATGGTTCCCGAGCTTCAGTGCACATGTGCATTGTCTAGATGGCACGTTCGGCCCAGACCGCTGCTAAGTCCTGACTGTTTCTGACTCAGGGGGTCTGGGAATTTTCATTTCTTGAAAACTCCCAGGTGATGTTGATGCTGCAGCCTCTTAAGCCCATTACCTGGGAGGAAGCCTGTGGGGTAAGTATTGTTATTATCCCTGTTGCTCAGTGAGGACACTGAGGCATGGGCAGGTTAAGCAGTAGCCATGCCTGTGGCCACACGGCTCGTTAAGTGGTGAAACTGCTGTTGGAACTGAAGCCGTGTGACTCCAGAGTCTGCACTCTCGACGATTAACTACACCTCACTATGCCCCAACTAGCTTGCTTTTAAAGGCTCCGTAAAAAGTCCGGTTTAACTGCAGAGATAAGAGCCAGGTGTAGCATGCAGCCTCAGATTCCCATTAAATAAATCTGTCCTTCCTGGCGGGTTCTTGGATAGGCAGAATATCTGCTCTCAACCTGCAGAGAGGTGCCAGCGACTACGACAGGTGGCTGAGCGTGGAGGATGGAGACATATATTTGGGTTTTGCAGCTTAAAGATCTGTGCTAGAATCCCAGCCCTGGGCATAATGACCCTTGAAACTTTGGTCAGGTCCGTAATGTCTCTGAGCTTCAGTTTCTTCATGATTGTTAAAACATACAGAAAATTTAAAATTATTTAAAAGCCCCAACTGTCTAGAGCTGCTTTGTCCTAGCAGCTGGGAGAGCATAATGGCTCTTTGTTGAGGAGACCGTCCTGGTTGGGACTGAAGGAAGAGGCCCCGTAGGAGGGGCAATCCCCAGTCTCAAGTCTGAGTTTCTTCCTGGGGGCCGGGGAAGAGGCACAGCTGGGAACAGGAGGTACGGGCCAGGGGCAGGGGGTCAGGAGAGGAAAGAAAAGTCATTCCAAAAACTGTTGGGAGTTTGGGGCTTTTCCATGGGGATGGCTGACAGTGAGACCTGGCAGAAGGATGTTAAGAAAACGGATGTCCAAAATCTAATTGTAAGTAATTTGCTTTTTTAATGGCACAGTGTCATCACGCACACATCATCACCCCTTCCTTCCTGTGCTCTCCAAATTCTACTACTTAGGTGGTTGCGTGTTCCTGGTATTTAGCAGAGTGACTGAGCAACGGGGATAGGAGTAAAGACAATTCCCTCAACCCAGGAATTCAGACAGACCCCCATGGGGGTGATCCTCCACCGTGATGGGAAAGTACACTATTGCTTTTAAATCCTGCTTTTAAAATCAGTATTGATATCTCAGACTAGAGGCCCCTGAGAGCAAGATCCAAGGCTAAGAGCCCTTCTTGCTCAGGTCCAATCAGACGGATTGGTGCAGAGGAGTGTGGCAGACAGGCTAGGTGACCTCCAGCCTTTTCCTGCCCTGAGTTCTTTCTTAACCCAGTACCTGGGCTGTAAAGCTGATTGTGCTGGCTAGGGTAGGTCTGGGAGGGTTTCCTACATACATCGGTCCACTGAGGCCAGAAGGTAGATCCGGGAAAGTTTCTTTCTGTAGATGTAGTCCAGCTAAGAAATAAAGAACCCAGCTAATAAATGAAGAAAGAGTAATAGGATTAAGAATGCACCATTTTGCAATCCTCCCTATGAATTAATGGATCCAGGCATTGTTCATTAGGCCACTAATATCACAAAAACAGGGACGTCTGGGTGGCTCAGTCAGTTGAACATCCAATCTGGCTTTTTGACTCAGGTCAAGATCTTCAGTTAGTGAGATCGAGCCCCACGCCAGGCCCCTCAATGCAGAGTCTGCTTGAGATTCTCTCTTTCCCTCTCCTTCTGCCCCTCCCCCTGCTTGTGTGCTCTCTCTATCTGTCTAAAATAAATAAACAATATCTTTAGGGAAAAGGAACCCACAAAAACAAAGACAGATTTTTGTACCTTCTGATGGATGAATACACATTACTCATGAGGTAGATTTGGAAGGAAGGAAGGAAGAAAGAAAGAAAGGAAGGAAGAGAGAGAGAGGAGGGAGGGAGTGGGGGAAGGTAACTGGAGGGAGAAAAAGAGACCTACTTCAAGCCTGTGGATCTAGGTTTCAATTGGCAGGGATTACAGAGGACAAAGGAACATATTAAAGGATACCATAGGGATGCAAGTAACAAAAGTTGGACAGCGGAAGTCTCTATAAAACAGAAAGTCAAGAAGTGCTTGGGTGGTTCAGTAGGTGAAGTGTCAGACACTTGATCTCAGCTCAGGTTTTGATCTCAGGGTCATGGGTTCAGATCCTGTTTTGGGCTCTGTGCTGAGTGTGAAGACTTCTTAAAAACAAACAAACAAACAAACAAAAAACAAAACAAACTCCCCCCAGAAACTCAATTCATTAGTAAGTTACAAGAAAAACCAAAAAGGATATGGAGACTTACAGATTATAAAACACCTACCTCCTTCTCTTACTGAACCAGTGACTATCCTCCGTGCTTGAGCCTACAAGGCCTGTCATAGACGGCTGAGGTTGGAGATGGGGGACCCTCTTCCTTCTGGGAGAGGGGAGACAGTTCCCCAGGGAGGAGTGGCCTCAGGGTCACCTCAGGAAGAAGGAGAAGAGGCTGAGAGAGGCATCCCCAGGTGGCGACATCTTCTTATGAAGACGTAATTCACCAAGAGCTTTTGTCTTGGGCAGAGAAAGAACAGCTACTAAGTTGAAAGAAGGAACAGCACCTTTTCTTCCTACTCTCACAGCTCTGGCCCGTTAGGGAAAGACTTTCATCAATGGGAACACAGCCAGGTTCTACCATCGGGTCCCCTAGGCCCTGGGTTTGCCCAGGTCCCACTTGGGAGAAGGTACTCTAGGGCACGGCTGGGCCCTGCCTTCACATCCAGGGTGCTACGGAGTGCAGTGGTGGGGGAACCGAAGAGCAGGAGAGTGCTCAGGGGAGGGACGCCGACCTCTCCCCCTGTGTTGCCAAGCAGAGACAGGATCAAAGGGGCATGGAGGACCCTATGGCCAAACAAATGGAGTCACCACTGGCTAACGGTAGCCACAGAGGGACCTATGAGGGAGAGAACAGGAGCTAAGATACACGCTCAGGCTCATGATGTGGGAAAACTCGTTCATGATTCTCCCCCAGAGGTTGTTCAGGAACACTTCTGAGACAGACACCAGAGGATTCTTCTTGACCTTGGTCAAGCTAGTAAAATTCTCAATGCCGCCTCAGCCCACTCCCATGGATTTTATGTGATCAGAACGTGTGCCCCGTCTGGGCCTGGCCATGGCAAGTCCCTTGTGAGGAAGGAATAGGTCTTCCTTCCTCCAGCTGGACCAGTCCAGATCCAGCGAAGCCCTTCTTGTACCCTCCGCTGGTGCCTCTGGGCCATCCCCAAACCAAATAGCCATATACGGCCCTCCTGGTAAAGGGCTACGTATCTCCCATGGGAGGAGGGCAGGGTTGGAGAGAGGGCCCAGTCACCCTGGGGGACAGGAAGCGAGAAAGAGTACAGGCTGGTCCCACAGGCTCTGGCAAACAGTCTTCCCCCAAGTCTTCTGCCTTCATGGGCCTCCTCATAGCCCCGCATTGCTTTCCGAAGCCCAGCCATCTGGGATGTGTTTGGGCAGAGATCAAGATGGTGAAGCCAAGCAGCAGATATAGAGAGGCTTGTTTACCTGAGGGGGGTCGGGGGGGATAAAGGGAATAAGCTGGTGCCTGGGACCCCACAGAAACTGGCTCCCACTTAGAGCCACTTAACAGAATTCATCCCCGCCTCTCCTGTTGCACCCTCTTCCCCGTCGTTCCTTGGCATCCAGGCTGCACACATAAACCGACCCTGCCTCGGCTGGAAGCGGGCAAGTGGCAGGGAATCAAGGGGAAGAGAAAAGCAGTCTGGTGCCCCATTGGTGGAGAGATGGGGCGGGGGATCGGATGCTCTGCCCTGAGGGCTGCAGTGGCCCTCCCAGTCACCCCCCTCTGCACCTGCCCCCTCCAATTGCGTGTCTGTCATCTCCAATGGCTGACATTTATTGAGCACCTGCTGTGTGCATTCCAGGCACCTAGCCAAATGCTTCACACACTGTGAGGCTGGGCTCCGAGACGCAAGCAACGGAAACCAACTCTGGCTGATTTAAACGGGAAAAGAATTTACTAGAAGCATCTTTGGTTACTCATAGACTCTAAAAGGCCTAGAAACCAGGTTTGGGGCCACACACTCAAGAATAACACCCTAAGTGGCCTGCTAAAGTCATCCAAATTTGAACACCACTGCTGCTGGGCTGGCCCGAGACTTGGAGCTCACACCACAGATGCCAAATGGCCACTGGCCACCAAAGCAGCAGCACGGTGACCACTGTCTCTTAAAGCCATCACAGCAGCCCGAGATAAGTCTCCAGGATCCCCTGGGTCTGGGCCAGTGCATCCAACTGGCAAAGCCAAGTCTTCGGCAGTGGAAGATGGGCTCTGCCACCTACTGAGACCTAACACACATAGGAGAGGGTGAGGCACTGGTCCCAAAGAAAGGCAAGTGTCCACTGTCCCGGCATCACCTCGTCTAGCCCATTGAAATATTACAAGAACACTGAAGTGCGTGGATGTGTCGCCCTCCCTTATCAGAACAGGCGCGCAAGGGTACACAGCTCTTTGGCAGCAGGAGGCCCAGGAGCCCCCGTCTCCTCACCGTGTTGTCTCCAAGCCTCCTGTCTGTGGCACTGCTGGACGGCAAGGAGCCTGTTTAAGATGGCCGTCTGTGGGGGAGAGAGAGAGAGAGAGAGAGAGAGAGAGTCTCTGTGTGTATAAGTTTGAATGCGTGGGTATGAGTATGTCTCTGTGTGTGAATGTGTTTATGTGTGTGAATGTGTATGTCTGTGTCCGTGTGTGAATGTGTGTCTCCATGGAGGTAAACATATGTGTGAATGTGTGTCTGTGTGTATGAATGTGTATGTCTCTGTGGGTAAATATGTGTGTCTACGTGGCTACAGGTATGTTAATGCGTGTGTCTCTGTGTGTGACTATGTATGTCTCTACGTGTGAGTGTGGGGGTGTTGGTGTGTGTGTGAATGTGTGTGTCTGTATGAACGTGTCTGTGTGTGTGAATGTGGATGTCTGTTTTGTGTGTGTCCATGTGTGTGAATGTGTGTTTCCATGTAGGTGAATGTGTCTGTGTGTGTGTGAATGTGTGTGTATGTCTCCATGGGTGAATCTGTGTGTGAATATGTATGTCTCTGTGTGTGAATGTGTGTGTGTTTGTGTGTGTCTGTGTGAATGTGAAAGTCTGTGTTTGTGTGAGTGTGTGTATCCATGTGTGTGAGTGTGTGTATCCATGTGTGTGAATGTATGTATCCATATGTATGAATATGTGTGCCTATATGTGTGTCTCTGTGTGTGAATGGGCATACCTCTATGGGTGAATGTGTGTGTCTCCGTGTGTGAATGTGTGTGTGAACGAGCACATCTCTATGGGTGAATGTGTGTGTCTCTGTATGTGAATGTGTGTGTGAATGGGCACATCTCTATGGGTGAATGTGTGTGTCTCTGTGTGTGAATGTGTGTGTCTCCGTGTGTGAATGTGTGTGTGAATGGGCACATCTCTATGGGTGAATGTGTGTGTCTCTGTGTGTGAATGTGTGTGTCTCCGTGTGTGAATGTGTGTGTGAATGGGCACATCTCTATGGGTGAATGTGTGTGTCTCCGTGTGT